>CM039317.1:93070863-93666652 GCA_022316695.1 Camellia oleifera
TTCAAGGCATGAAATCACAACACTTCCAAGCATTAAAAGAGACATAAAGGACAATGTAAGACCACTTTATATGGACTGAAACATGATATCAAATGATCCCAAATGTGATAATAAGCTTATGCTAAGCATGTTAGTGACCCACATAACTAAGGCTTACAAGCCAAAATGCAAAGCAACTATACCAAGCATGTCAAACATGACAAAATCAGTGGCCAACAGACCTAAAGCATAACAAATCATGACCAAAAGCTTCAATAATCTAGGCTAAAACATGAGGATATGCTAGGCTAAACACATGGCACATTTTTAGGCAAGATAGAGAATTACAAAGCAAGTATAAAATGGATGCTAAGGGCCAACAAACCACCATTGGACAGGGATATAATATGACCCAAAGCACCCAAAAAAACTATGAAATGGTACCAAATGCAACTACTCATGCATGCTATCCTTACGAGCCAAAAACATGCACAAATGAGACACAAAGGGAGAGGGGGTCCCTCCCCTGCACAAGACCTCAAAATCACTTCATCACCACTCAAAATCCACTGGATTTCAGTGGTGAGAAGACCAACACAACAAAGTAAACAAGGCTTAAAGAAAAGGCACAAAAATAGGCCAAAAGAGACCTAAGAGGGGGAGTTCGAACCCCAATGCCAAAACACCCTTAAGGAAAGATGTTAAGCATGAAAATACAAGACTTTTTTTATGTTATACACAAAGTTCAAATCAGCATGCAAGATAGGTAGAAAAGTAGTGCAAGATTGGGGAAAATAAAGTAAGAATCTCTCCCTTGAAGAACACTTCAAGAACAGAAGCTCCAGCCACCCTCCTCTGACCAAAATCAGTCCAAAACCTCAAGAATCAACCCTCAATGCCTCTCAAACTTGAAGTAAGGTGTAATGGCGTGTGTATTAGTGCAAAAGTAAGGTCAAAATGCACTTTCTAGGCCTAGAATCACACACAAAGGATGAGAGAGAGGGAGATATAGAGAGAGAAGATATAATACAGATATATAGATATAGAAGCTCTGGTTTTTTGGTTCAAAAGCTCTAACCCCTAACAAAGGGAGAGGATGAGTGCTTATATAGGCAAAGGCCAAGGTTTGAGGCTTCTCCAAGAAGCTAGATGAAAGGGGCAAAGGGTGCAAAGGGTTCTTGGCTTCTTGGAGAAGCTAATACAGCTGGCCAAGCTTCCCCAAGAAGCTTGGGCAAAGTGTTCAAGCTTCTAGAAGGAAAGCGGGTTCAAAGGTTCGCACCAGCCAAAAACTGCACGGGGAGGAGTGATGGTGCATTCCAGCTGGCACAGCTGGCATGCACCATGCCTCAAGGGTGCAAAGGAGTCACATCGGCCAACAAAAGAGGTCGTCGGCAAAATAAAGTGCCGGTCGGCCAAATATAGTGCCGACCGGCCATTGGTTTTAAGAAACCATGGCCGGTGGCACCCATAAACAGCCGGTCATGCTAGAGGAAAGCCGGTGGGATGTGGGGATGGCCAACAAGCCATTCCCTGCCCTTCAAGGCAAAAACACAAGTGTTTGGTGCCAAAACCAAACATGGAACAGTCGAGTCGAGAGATCCTTAGGCAAGGCGCGCAGCCAAGACCTTCGGGAACTCAAGACGAACACAAACAAAGAGGATCACCGAGTGTTCAAGCGGTGACGTCCAAGCCTTGAGGACGGTCAAAAATGGGGTGTCTACAGTTGCCCCTCTTTGACAAAACTCGGAAGTCATAACAATGACGGGAGTGAATGTCAAAGCCGAGAGACGACCCATTTTTGACAAGGCCGAAGACTTGGACAAGGCAACAAGCCACAAACAAAGATATGCGCTCGAAGGCGGGGGCAGAATACAAGACAATGCAAGAAGCCGAGCATAACTGATGATCATGCACAGAAAGCTGTAACGAAGCACACATGCAATAGTTTTAAGCTAGCATACACCAAACTACACTACAATGCAGAAAGGATGTAAGGGAATTATGCAATTCCCAATACGTCTCACCCGGAGGATACAATACCTGTTCGGTTTGCCTGGTTCCACCAGCGGCAAATGACCCGTGCATACAATATCGTGCCTGCAAAGGAAACAAACTTAACAGGTATGATTTTATTAGTAACATGTAGATAATGCAATTGACAATGCGTGACAACATAAACTAAGTGGGAGGTATGACCATGCCGTGAAGGTACAATCACATGTACGTAAAGGATGCGGTCTACGCAAGCAATGAATATTGAACACGTGTAAGTGAAGTATGCGGTCCACGCAATCGATGGATTTGAACATAAGTATGCGGTCTTCGCAAGCAATGAAGTTGAACACAAGCATGCGGTTTACGCAAGCAAAACATGCGGTCTACGCAAGTAATGGATTTGATTATAAATATGCGGTCTACGCAAGCAAAACATGCGGTCTATGCAAACGAGACATGCGGTCTATGCAAGTAATGATATTGATTACGAACATGCGGTCTACGCAAGTAAAGCATGCGGTCTACGCAAATAAAACATTGCGGTCTACGCAAGTAATGATACTGATTACAAACATGCGGTCTACGCAAGCAAATCATGCAGTCTACGCAAACGAGACATGCGGTCAATGCAAGTAATGATACTGATTACAAACATGCGGTCTACGCAAGTAAATCATGCGGTCTACGCAAGTAATGATAAAACATGCGGTCTACGCAAGTAAAGCGTGCGGTCTACGCAAGTAATGATAAGCTGTAAAGCATGCGGTCTACGCAAGCAATGTGTATAAAAAGAAACCTAAACACATGCAAGTAAAGAATGCGGTCTATGCAGGCAATGTGTATAGAAACCTGAGGCGTGTATTGCAAAGCACTGCAACACAATACAATTGAAGCATGTTGTGGAGTTCACAAGATGCAAAAGGATACGGGAAGGGATGTTCCTCGCACATACGAAGCGTCGCTCAAAAAGATATGGCCTGAGGTCAACTCGAAAGCCTACTAATGTTTTAAAAGTGCGCTTTCTTGTGATATCTTGAATAATGAAGGTGCCAAATCATATAGTTGACCCTGAATAAGGGCGCAGGTGGTGCATCGACCACAAGGGGAGGGGTTACCAGTATCAATCCTGATACTCTGCTGCCCTACTCTTCTTTTGCTTTACTTTTCCTTTTTTTACTGGTAGTTCAAGCACATTGCACTGCCTCAGGTAGGTTTGTTATCAATGTTTTTCAAAACTGTGTATTTCTTTGCAAAACACATGACGGAAATGAAATTGCTATTTGATTGAAAAGATGTTACATTTGCACGTTCTATGCATCGCATCGCAAGGCATCACATAACAATGTGAATGAAACTAAAATTCATTTGAAAATTAAGCACTTGCATCGTAATAATCAGGTAGCGAACCGACTTACAACTCGATAAGCAAAACGAGAAAACTCGATAAGCTAACTAAGTGCGAGTACAACTCGATAAGCAGCACGAAGACTTAAAGAGAGTGAAATACAACTCGATAAACAAATGTACAACAACTCGATAAGCAAATGGGCATGGCCCCGCAAGAATTGATCATTGGAGGGCATTGGAAATGGTGGGATTCCCCAACTTCTGAACGTAAAGAACTCATGGAACCAAGGGGAAAGACCACCGGCCCTAGGGAAGAGCCACCGGCCATGAGGAATCTCCACCGGCCAAAAGTGATGGCCGGTCAGCACTATACTTGGCCGGCCGGCCAAAAATGAAAGAAACCAGCAGAATGCTGACACCTGTCCTTCATTCAACCTTATCCCCTACAAAAGGCCCCAGCTTTGTAGTTTTTCTCATTTCCACACTGATTTACTCCAAATGGAAGAATTTCTTGCCCAAAATCTTGCAACTTGGATTAACAACTTGGATGGCTCGGAAAAGCTAAATTTTCGGGGTTTCGGGATAAACGCACTATTCACTTTGGGTCGTACCCCACTACACTTTCAGTTTCTCCATGCCGCGGCAAGGTTTTGGAATCTGGTGACATATGTTTTTAGCTTTGGCGGGCAAGAGGTATGTCCCACCTTTGAAGATTTTCAAGTTTTAATGGAGTCTGATCGCAATGAAGAGATCCTGCCCCAACCCCGTTTTGGCCATGCCCAATCCTTAGGACAAATGTGTGGGTTCTCGGTACCTAATGCTCGATCTCTGATTTGTGACGGAATGCTGGATATTCCGAGTTTGATTTATCATTTTTCAGGCACTGGTGACTGCGGTGACCGTCATTGGCAAGGTTTTCGGCAACATACACTTTGTTTGTGTATGCTATCTCATTTCTTACTTGCCTCGGGTTCTAGAGGATCTAGCGTCCGATTGATTGAAGTTACCCAAGGTTTGAAGGAGGGTAAGAGTTGCATTATCATGACTCTGGCTAAGACGTTGACGGGCTTGGATGCTTTCTATCGTCGCGAAGCAACCAAATTTGCGGCAAGTCCACTACTACTGCAGGTAAAGTTTCCCACCCAATCTCTCACATGTATTGCTCACGTCACTCGGTTCTCAAGCATCGGTTTTCTCACAAAACCCTTTTCTTACTTTTCTTTCATCGTACACCTCTCTATTCTTCATTCTCTCATTTTTCATCCTTCCCCAGATATGGTTGATGGACAAGTTGTAGGTTGTGGACTCTTGCCCAACATACTCAGCCCGTGGTTACTTCTTCAGGCAACGCCTAGTTGATGCCCTTGATGAGGGTTGGTGGTTCGACTGGATGTGTAGCTTGTCCGTGGATCGCATTGCTTGGCGATGTCCTTGGCTCAATCTACCGGCAATGAGCTACAGTATGACTCGCCAACCTGGGATTCAGCTAATTGGCTTGACTCACTGTGTCTTCTATTTTTCGTTCCGGATCCGACGTCAATTCAGTCATGACTAGACTTGTCCACCAGAAAAGATAGAGTACCTAGCTGCATTCCCAATCCGAGGCACACAACTTGCCCAATATGCTACAGCATGGAGAACCAGAGAGCTCCTGGCCCCCGCTCCCATTTTCAATTGCACTTTGTCTAATGAGTGTTGGGATTAGCTTAACAAAGAGGCACATAATGGGCCTAGATTGGTATTAGAGACTTCGACCAGCTCTGGGAGGGGGCGCAGGGCACCTGACTTGACTATGCCCCGAGTTTATTGCTTTATTAGGACTTTCAAGTTTTCCTTATGATTGTAATAAAAAGCAACTTCAATTGTATGCAAGAGCAGGAGAACTCTGTATTGAAATCAATGAAATTGAAGATTGTGGTACTGAAAATTTTCCGCTTTGGTCTAAAAATGGTCTTGGTTGTAAAAAGATTAATTTGAATAAAGTCAACTTTTATTAAAACTTTTCAAAACCATTTTCGATATGGATTAGAACTGAACATGCCTGAAATTTGTCACTGAGATGTACAATCCCGAATCCCAGCAACTGGAAAGTTGCCCCTAGTCTGAATAGCACCATAGCACTGCACGGCAACAGAAAGTTGCCCCTAGTCTGAAAAGCACTGCACCAGAGATCACGATGAATGTTGATAGACAAAGATGACTAAGATGATCAAATGGACAAAGTTGATTGGGGAAGAGTTTCCGGCTGAACTTCAGGATAAAGCTGCCTACGTATCCCAAAGATGGGAATCAAGCCTTACGTAGTTCGGCTTAGGTTCACTCGAGCATTTTCACTCTCCTTTTACACTCTAACTTTTGCCAAGGCCACCCTTTGCAAGTTTTCAACCTTGCGAGCTCAGTTTTCCTGTTTTCTAATTTTCTGTGCTCTAACTTTTGCCTGAGTCACCCTTTCAGGTTTTCGGCCTAGCAAGCCTCTCAAGGGTAATATTTCTTCAACTTGTCCATGTTGATCGGTTGTGAGAACTCCAGGCCACCTAGGTCCATCTGAACCACAGCTCCACCCGACCAGATAGCTTTGATGATGTAGGGACCAGTCCAATTGGGTCTGAACTTGCCCCTTGGGTCATGGATGGGAGCTCGGTTGTCTTTGAGCACCAAATCTCCTTCCTTTAGGTTCCTAGACTTAACCTTCTTGTTGAAAGCCCGGGCAATTCTGCGCTGATAACCCTGAACATGGTATAGTGCTTTCAGTCTTCTCTCATCGAAAGGCATGAGTTCCTCAAATCTGCTCTGCTGCCAATCTGCTTCAACTATTTGGCACTCAGCCAATACTCGTAATGACGGAACCTCGATCTCGATAGGTAGGACGGCCTCCATCCCATAGACTAATGAATACGGAGTCGCCCCAGTAGAAGTTCTAATCGAAGTCCGGTAGCCCCACAGAGCGAACGGCAACTTATCTGGCCAATCCCGGTAGCTTTCCACCATCTTCTGCAATATGTGTTTGATGTTCTTGTTGGCGGCCTCAACTGCTCCGTTGGTCTGCGGCCGGTATGTGGATTACTTATGAAAAGCCACATTGTATTTCTCCAACAAATCAATCACCTCCTTCTTGAAGTGGGAACCATTATCCGAAATAATCTCGTTCGGGACTCCATAGCAATAGATGAAGTTGTTCTTGATAAACTTCGCGACATGTGAAGCCTTCAATACCGCATAAGATTGGGCCTCAACCCACTTTGTAAAATATTCTATCGCGACGAGGATGAACTCATGCCCATTCGACCCCTTTGGAGTAACAGCCCCGATCACATCGATTCCCCATACTGAGAATGGCCATGGCGAAGTCATGTTGTATAGCTTTGACGGCGGGATGTTCATGCAGTTTGCATGGATCTGGCGTTTATGGCATCGTCGAATAAAGCCAATACAATCCTCCTCCATGGTGGACCAATAATAACCCTGTCTGAGGATCTTTCATGCCAGCATTACCCCATTCATATGTGCACCACATTCTCCTCCATGGATGGCCTCCATCAGGCGCTTCGACTCCTCAGCTTCTACACACAGCTGATGCATTCCCAGATGACCTCTCTTGTACAGCTTACCCTTGCAGATGATGAACTGAACAGCCATTCTCTTGATTGCCCTTTTATCTTTGGCATTTGCCCCTAGTGGATACACCTCCTTCTCCAAGAAGTTCCAAATGTCGTAATACCAGGGGTTCTCATCCTGAGCCTCATCTATGGCAGAAATCGACTCATATGCCGGCACAAACTTCTGGTCAATGATGACCGGACGCATCCGAACATCGGACGGGATGTCTATCATGGAAGATAGAGTTGCTAGTGAATCTATGAACCTATTGTTCTCTCTTACTAGATAAGTGAAGTTCAGCTTTTCAAACTGAGGAATTAACAAATCCAAGGTCTGGTGGTAAATTATCATTTTCTCTTCTTTGACCTTCCAATCTCCTTTGCTTAAGACACAACAAGGTTGGAGTCCCCGATAACGTCCAATCGTTTTGCCCCTAGTTCTAGAGCCGCTTCTAAGCCGGCAATACATGCCTCGTATTCCGCTTCGTTGTTTGAGACTTTGAACTGGAGCTTGAATGCTAAAGGGATACGGGAATTGTCGGGCGCTATCAACAACACCCCTATCCCATACCCGTACTGGCTTGACGCTCCGTCAAAGTACATCGTCCAAGTTTCATCTTCGACAGTGCAAAATGGCTTCATCCGGGAATAGGTAATCAACTGCTTCATCCCCTTCAACCGGGTGGTCGGCAAGGAACTACGCTACTGCTCTCCCTTTTACGGACTTGCGCGTCACATACTTTAGATCAAATTCAGAAAGCAACAGCAGCCAACGAACTAGGCTACCCGTAATTGCCGGTTTCTCAAAAAGATATTTGATAGGATCGAGTCGTGAAACCAACATTACAGAGTGAGCTAACAGGTAGTGCCGCAGCTTCCTGGTAACCCATGCCAAAGCCTAAGCAAGCCTTCTCTAGCGGAGTGTAGCGCGTCTCAGTAATCCAGCATCTTCTTGCTCAGATAATAGATGGCCCTCTCCACCTTGCCCTCTGACTCTTGTGCAAACACTACAGCCCGTTGTAGTTTCGGTTACTGAAAAATACAATATCAACGGTTTCCTTGGCTCCGGTGGTGACAACACGGGTGGGTTTTGTAAATATTCTTTGACCTGTTCAAAAGCTTGCTTGACATCGGCCGTCCCATTGGAATTTCTTTCCTTTCTTCAGGAGGCCAAAAAATGGTTCACAAGTTAAGGTTAATTTTGAAATAAACCGTCTTATGAATTGCACTTTACCCAGAAAGCCTCGCACCTCTTTTTCAGTCATTGGTGGTGGCATTTCTAAGATGGCCTTGATTTTGGAAGGGTCGACTTCGATGCCCCTCTGCGTAATCAGAAACCCTAGCATTTTTCCCGCTGTAACACCGAATGTACACTTCTGAGGATTCAACCAGCAGCCGAAATTCTCTGATACTTTGGAAAAACTTTTGCAAGGCGGTATAGTGACCTTCTCTTTCTTTGGATTTGACAATCATGTCGTCCACGTACACCTCAACCTCTTTGTGGATCATATCGTGCAATATTGTGGTCGCTGCCCGTTGATAAGTAGCTCTAGCATTCTTCAATCCAAATGGCATTACTTTGTAGCAGTATATACCCCACGGGGTGGTGAATGCAGTCTTCTCCCGGTCTTCGGGTGTCATTACTATCTGATTATAGCCTGAGAAGCCATCCATAAATGAAAGCAAAGCATGCCCCGCTGTGAAATCTACCAACTCGTCAATGTGTGGCAAGGGAAAGTCCTCCTTCGGACTAGCTCTGTTCAAATCCCTGAAGTCTACACATATCCTGAATTCTGCCATCCTTCTTCGGTACTGGAATAATGTTGGCCAACCAAGTCGGGTATTCGGATACCAGCAGGAAGCCTGCGTCGATTTGCTTGGTGACCTCTTCCTTGATCTTAATGGCCCAATCAGGGCGGATTCTCCTGAGTTTCTATTTGACAAGTCGAGCCTAGGGATCGAGAGGGATCCGATGCTGTACAATCTCAGGATCGATTCCAGGCATGTCTTCGTAGGACCACGCGAAAACATCTTTGAAATCCTTTAATAAAGCGACTAAGCGCTCGCGTTCCTCTGAAGACAACGTGGATCCGATCTAGACCAGCTGCAGGTCCTTCTCAGTACCAACATTCACAGTAATGATTTCATCAACTAAAGGTTTGACAAACCTTTCCTGCTCTTGTTCAATTAAATGTTGTAAAACTGGAGGAATTTCGTCCTCATCGTTTTCATCAAAATTTTGAAAGTGTTGATTTAAGCAATAAATCAAAGGCACAAAAAAGTACTCGAAAACCACATTCATATCATTCTCATTATGTACTTCCAAACCGTCCGATTCTTTTGTTACAATAGACTCAAAAGATAAAGAAAAAGATGACCTGGACAGGATTGTGGCATCCGAGTTATCACCCCCAAGAATACCGG
This sequence comes from Camellia oleifera, assembly GCA_022316695.1. NCBI lineage: Eukaryota > Viridiplantae > Streptophyta > Magnoliopsida > Ericales > Theaceae > Camellia > Camellia oleifera. The sequence continues at coordinate 93,080,205 of CM039317.1, forward strand.
ACTCAGACTCAGTCGAGCTGGAACTTGATTCCGACTCAAAAGATTCGGAGGAATCAGATTCCGGCTCACTACCTGACCCAGTGCTGCTAGACAGACGTACTACCAAACGAGAGGGGGTGCTATGGATGCATCCAAAATAGTCGGCGGTAGGCCCACAGCCGTTTCGTTCCCGATCATGGACACCGAGAAGTTATCCCCCAAGCACAACTAGGTCGATCGAAAGATCTGAAAGTAGACATGCCAGTGCTACCCCCATTTCAAGTTCGGTGTCCTTAGACTCCACTTTCCTGTTCTGTTCACCCTCAACTGTTGGGCCTGTCTGCTCTTCAGCAACATCATCCCCAAGTAACTGTAGGTCAAAGAAAATCTCGAACCCTGGTACGCGCTTCCTCTCTGCGTTTAACCACGGCTCCAGGAAGCCACAGAATGGAAAATCCTCCCCCTCCCGAACGAAACGTCCGTTTAGGGTACCCTGGATGGGCCGGTGCATTAACTCAAAGGGTTTTCCGATCTAGTTTCGCTCTGGCTCTCCCAGCCATCTCCTTTCCTTTTCTTACCCAATCCTCCTTGGTGGGCAGATAACCCAAGCCAAAGGTATGGGGGTTGTGTGGCACTTCGGCCAATGCTACGACGCCCTTGCGGCCGCTCTTTCCTAATCCCATCCCGGGGATATGTTGGAGTTTGTTCATGAGATACACTGCTTGGGCACTAACATATATCCCCTCGTTAGTAGCCATGATGTTCTGTACAACCTGAGCCTCAGCTAGGGTAAACCCTGATATTGACACATCCTCCATGCCATGCTCAATTTCTAGAACAGGCGTGGATACCTCCGGTGGCGGATGGATTGATGAATTCCTGAAAACAATGGCTACTCCCTTCCCATAGGGGTATTTCACCATTTGATGCAAAGTGGAGGACACCGCCTTCACCTGATGCAGCCACGGCCACCCTAAAAGCATATTAAAAGTTGCGGGGACTTCTAGGACATGGAAATCTATCTCGTGCTATCCCGGCCCAACTTTAGTCTGAACTTTAACTATTCCCATCACTTCTTGGCTTGTGTTGTCGTATGCCCGGATGACCTGTGCTGTTGGTACAAAATCCGCAGTTTTCAAGCCGACCGCATACGCTGTCCTTGCCGGGCAGATGTTGATGGTGGATCCGGTATCAACGAGAACCACCGGTATCCATTTATTCCTACATTCCACAGAAATGTAGAGGGGTTTGTTATGGTCTGCCCCCTCGGGTGGCAGTTCCTTGTCAGAAAAAGTCAGCGTCGGGGTAGCTCCCCCCGGAAAGACTAATCGCACTAGCTGCTCTGGCGTGGTGTCTATCGAAAGCTTGGCCTTGTCCATGGCTGATAAGACAGCCTGTCTATGCACTCACGATGCCATGAGCAATCCCCAGATGGAGATGTCTGCTTGTATCTTTTTTAGCTGTTTGAGTGCAGCCTCCTCCTCAAGTTGCTTCTCCTTTTGCTTCTCAACCTCTCTATCCTTACCCGAGGCCTCTGGTTAATCTAGGTGTGGAGGTTTGAAGTACCGCCCACTCCGCATCATATGGTCGACCTCTCCAAGGTACCAGGTGTTATCAGGTTGGTTGTTCCCCCAATCTTCATCTATGTGGGCAAGACACAAGTCCTCATCTTCCCACCACATTCCATCAGCAGCTGACAAACATCTGTCCAGCTCTGGTATGGCTATTCTTGTACTCGCAGCACCTTTCATCTATATGCTCGCAGCATTCTCAGTTCCTGTGCACACAGCAGTTTCAGTCCCCACATGGGCCTTTGCCTTCCTAATTCTCTCGGAGTCTTCGAATTTTTCCTGTTCCAGGTGTGTCAATACAACCAACTGTTCAGTAATTCCCGTATTCGAAATGCTCCAATCCCGAGCGAAATTCTTGACACCGGCGCTCTCCGGCGATACACTCTGTTCTTCGACCTTTCCGGCTGTCACTGACATTCTTGCCCCTGCCGGGCCTCGTTCTAGCTGAAACCCTTCTACCACATCTGGTTGATCGTCTAACCATCCCGTAGCCTCTGTCGACTCCTTATAATTGTACCAGTTGACTGCACGTCCCCTGGGTCTTGGTCATTGAAAAATCGGAGGTTGACAAGGTCTTCTTCCGCAGCTGTTAAATCGTTTGTTCCCCATCCCAGACTATCTCCTTGGATCACACACAGTTCTCCTTCTGCCGGAAATTCCACATCTGGACCATCCTGGCCTAGCGATGAAATGTAGTCACCCGGGCTATATGTCTTCTCAACACAACTTCTGGATTCCGTAGACTCTGGCTTAACAATCCTCTTCTCCTTTGGGACCTCCTCTCTCCTATCTTCGACAGTCACCACCGCCGGTTTAGGTTGGGTTATGGAGATGTCCATCATGCACAAATCGGTGCAATCGGGAAGGAACACGTCCGGCTTAGGCAGGTGGGAAGGGGTGATATAGATACTAGGATCGTAGGACACGATCCCAGTATGGATGAAATTGAGTCTTTTGGGTGGTGGAGCTTGGTTATGTGTGGGGAGAGGATTTGTAGTAACATTGGGCTTCTCGGGCGGCAGAATCACCCCGTTATCGATGAGATCTTGAATCTCATGACGTAATTGGAAGCACAGATCAGTGTCATGACCGTGCTATTGGTGAAACGCACAATACTTGGCTGGGTTGTGAGTAGAAGGAAGTCTTTCTGGTAAGGGCTGCGGCTCTAGGGGCTTCAAGTGCCCTTTTCTGATTAACACCCCCAGAGCTTTGGACAGGGGCATATAAAGTGGAGTGAAGGTTCTGGTGTTTTTGGGTGGGTATTTGGCTGTTGGTGGGTTGCTTTCGGACGCACCGGAGAATGGTGCAGCTGTCGTGGTTCTCGGAGGGGGGTTGGTGGTGACCATGCTCACTTCGGAGGCTCTTGTAGTTGTCGTGCCGCTCGGGCCCACATTAGTGTTGCGGTTGAAAGTCCTTCGGGGTTGCTCCCAGTTCGTTATCAATTGAGCCTTGCTTCAAGGCATCCTCAATCTGTACCCCCATTTCATGCAAGTCAGAAAAAGTAGGGAAGGGGAGTACAATCATCTTTTGCATTAACTTCGGCTGAAGATTGCGCACAATCATCCGAATCTGATCTTTGTCTGTAGGTCTTAAGGTCATCATCGAAGCCTTGGCCCTCCATCTGGTTACGAATTCTGACAAACTCTCATTAGGTTCCTGTCTTGTTGTCTCGAGATCACGGGTTGTAATCTCGATTTGCGTATTGTACGAGTACTGCGTAATGAAGGCCTCAGCCATCTCGTCCCAGTTTCTCTTGACATCATCTTCTAATTTGGCATACCATATGGCCGCCACACCTGACAGGGTCCAGCCGAACAAAGACATCTTCTATAGTCTACTGAGGCCCATCGGCCTTAGGATATCTGAAAACAGTCTCAGGTGCACCATAGGGGTCCCCGGACCCATCAAATCGATCAATATGGGGCATTTTAAATATGTCGGCTAGCGTTACAGCTGCATCAGTGTAGCCATCTTCAATGTCGGGGATGGTCTTGGCTCCTTGGGATCTCTTAAACAGCTTTTCAAGCTTGCTCAACTTTTGTGTAGTGAGATCAGTCTCGAACTCAAAGGGAGAGTCCGGTAGGTTGGTGGGCGTTTTTGATAACTGAGGTTGGATTTGGGGTAGGATCGGGGGTGGAGATGGTCCTTTAGGAAGTTCCGTATCATTCTAAACATTGGCTGTATCCCCGAGGGTTGGGACTCCTGGTGGGGGAGGAATTTGTTGCGAAGCAGATGCTCCGTTTTGCTGTTGTAACCTTACGATTAACTCTGCCTGTTCATTCATAACCATGGCCTGTTGCTTGGCAAACTCTATCTATCGAACAGCATCCTGCTGCATCATTTTCATGCTCTCCTGAAGCTGGCGCACCATCTATTCTAAGCTGGCCATACTGTTCTGCTCTGACTGAATTATTGGTGTATGTTCCCTTTCTGTGGGAGGAGTAGAGTCCTGATCCCTACTGTACACAGGTGGGGTAGACAAAGCCCTCTGTACTGACTGCTGAACTGATGCCTTCTGCCTCGCTGTCCTCCGTCTAGTAACCGGGGGTAGGGAGTGGTACACTGGTTGTCCGTCTACCAGATCCTCAGATCGATGAAGTCGACGACCTCTAGTCCAGAGTGCTTGGGGAATATCTGCTGGGTCGGAAGCAATTGTGCTCAACTACCTAGCAAAAAGATAAATAAAGCGTATAATAAACAGACAATCGGACAACGTAACGGCGTAAAATAAACATACAACACGCGGTTGGGTATCATAATATGCTGCCAATAAGCTGAACACACTGTTCCTCAAATACTGATCACTGTTTCTGAATCGTTGTCCCTAAGTCTGAACCTGATACCCACAGATAACTGATTCCCAAAATACTGATACTGATGCTAGCAGGCCGGATACCCAGACTTGCAAGCTGGTATATGCACTCCCTATAAAGATACACTCTAAAAGCACATAGCAAGTAAATGAGAGCGAATACACCCCTATGTTTGGGTAGGGTTTCCCTGCCCTATCTTGTCAGGAACTAGGGTTTCACTATGCACACAGCGGTTTGAAACAACATAAAATCGGTTGAGCAACCTCTCCTAATTTGGAATGGTCACTATGGATTCCGAATATGCACTAGGTCGAATGGTCGAAGAGGGTGCCCCAGTAAAACCGGGGTTTGTGTTCCCATAGTGGCAGAGCCCACAACCGGTCAGCCTTATGGCATGCTTTGACAAAGCCAAGCCTCTGGCAGACCGCTCAGGAATAGTAGATGGCCAACACGGTGTCCTAGGCGCACCAATGCACATGCAATGCAAAGAGACACATAAATGAAATCATAATAGGATATCACGAGTTCGAGTCAAGCTCTCTAAATTCCCCTAGCAGAGTCGCCAGAAACTGTAACAACGCCTGCGGCGGACCTCGCTACAGTTCGGACTCGATTTTGTCACGGTTCTAAATCTGAACCAAAGAGTCCAAATCCGGCATATTGTTTTTGAAAACAGATTTTTGAAAGAAGTGCCAAACATGGACTGCTTCGCCAGATACAGAGTCGCCACCTAAATATTTTATTAATGGGGGAATTTAGGAAACCCTTACTCGATGCCAAAGGCCACATGTCCGTCATCACCAAAGTTGCCTTGGCACGGGAGCTTGGGTACGATTGGGGAAGGTCAGCTATGAGCACTCCCTCTCGCCCGATCCGAAGATCGGCCTCTACTAACCATGATATCTTGTTTTGAAAACATTATGTGTTCATATTCTGGTTATTAGCCTAGAATTACTACGTTATGCGCATAGCAAACAAGTATAGACCAAATTGCCTAAATTGGAACAAAACATTTCATGTTTGTTTTGAAAAGGGTTTGCTACTCGCAAGTAGGCTAAAATGCAAATTTTGCCACCCTCAAGTGGGCTTTAGATAAGATGGTTTTGCCACTTAACTAGTGGGCTTAAAACTCTCAGTTTTAATGCATTATTCCAATTTAGGTAATTTGACCTCCATCCACAGGCATTCAAGCAGTTATATCACATAAGCAGCTAGCCTCATGGTAATCATGCTATTATGGCAACATTCACACGCATGCGATATGCTAAAGCATAAAAGCTTACCTAGTACTCCAAGCCAAAACGGAAACTAGTTAGTAATCATATGCATGATCCTAGTTCATGTTAAGATGGCTAATGCAACACATGCGAAATGCCACTATAATAGGCTCGGCTATCCTAAAGATGGCATGTGAAATGCTACAAATAACAAATACTCAATTTGGAATTGAAATACAGTGCAATTTGCATGATGTACCGAGCCCGATTGCATGCAATACTGATGAATGATGCACGTATGCATAGCATAAGGATGCTAATTTAAGTATGCCCTAGTCTACCATCATAAGCAGGTAAATAAAAGGGAAGAAAGCCGTGGGATTGGAAGACATGCGCGCACCCACACACGCTTATTACACAATTGCCCTCGCTCGGAGGGTCCGAATAAATATTACAGTTCAAATAAATAATACTAGATTAATTATTACAAAACTTCTAATTAATTAACAAATTAACTGTAAAAAGAAGGTGGCCTCACCCTGTCTCGGAATGCGTGAATGATGCATGCTCGATCGATCTTGCCCGGAAAGCCCATACCATACCACTGCTGCCTCTGTTTTCACTGCCTTGCTTCTCTGAATACTGCCAAAGTCCTAGGGTATCTTCTATGAACACTGCAGAACACCATCGGCTAAGGGAAATGACCACCGGCCATGGTAAAATGCCATCAGCTACTGATGAAGTTATTGGCCATTCACCAATGGCCGGTCGGCACTAAATGTTGTCGGTCGGCAAAACTTCCTGCAGAAAACAGTTTTGACTGCAACAGAGGATAGGTAGTGTATGGCATAGAATTTCAAGCACATGTAAGCATGGTCACGTTCCCTATCATGTATTGAACTCAAAGGAGCATGGCCCTCGATCCTTGGGCCATCAAATGTGCATGATAGCCTAAGGGACCAAGCTTGCCATTCAATGTAAAATACATGCAACCCACAAATGAGGACCAAGACCCTATCATGTCAAAGTCAAGGGCCTCGGTGACCAAGGGTTGAGATGTGTTTTGTCACTTGAAGTACAAACACCCCTCAACCCCCACACTAGGTTTGACACCCCAAACCAAGCAATGCAATGCATGTATGCAATATGGCTCAAGTTATGCAACATGGCTCAAATATGCAAATGAGGCTAAGTAAACAAACATGCCAAAATGTGATGTAAACTAAACATGCAAATGCACAATGCTAGGCATGCAAGATACAATGCAATACACTCTAACATGTGAGTCGAGACATGAAATGGAACTAGTCAATAATATGCAAACATGCAAGTATGATACCATGCAAGCATGAATCCAATGCAACATGATCATGCAATGGTGGTTCCAAATCACAAAAGGCAGACCTCAGCCCACCCGAAACAGTGACCAAAAATGCCCAAAACAGTGGACAAATATTCATGCAAACAAGCATGGCAATAAGCCCAAGGACAAAGGCAAAAAATGGAGCACTTTGCTACCACTAACAAGGCCACTCATGGCATGAACCAAGCAACCAAAAACAGAATTTCAGCATGCAAAATGAGCTCCAAAACTCACACACATGGCATCCCAAATGATCCAAACACATAGGCATATACAATGCACATTTCAAGGCATGAAATCACAACACTTCCAAGCATTAAAAGAGACACAAAGGACAATGTAAGACCACATTATATGGACTGAAACATGATACCAAATGATGCCAAATGATGATAATAAGCTTATGCTATGCATGTTAGTGACCCACATAACTAAGGCTTACAAGCCAAAATGCAAAGCAACTATACCAAGCATGTCAAACATGACAAAATTAGTGGCCAATAGACCTAAAGCATGACAAATCATGACCAAAAGCTTCAATAATCTAAGCTAAAACATGAGGATATACTAGGCTAAACACATGGCACATTTCTAGGCAAGATAGAGAATTACAAAGCAAGTATAAAATGCATGCTAAGGGCCAACAAACCACCATTGGACAGGGATATAATATGACCCAAAACACCCAAAAAAAAATTCTGAAATGGTACCAAATGCAACTACTCATGCATGATATCCTTATGAGCCAAAAACATGCACAAATGAGACACAAAGGGAGAGGGGGGTCCCTCCCTACACAAGACCTCAAAATCACTTCGTCACCACTGAAAATCCATTGGATTTCAGTGGTGAGAAGACCAACACAACAAAGTAAACAAGGCTTAAAGAAAAGGCACCAAAATAGGCCAAAAGAGGCCTACGAGGGGGAGTTCGAACCCCAATGCCAAAACACCCTTAATGAAAGATGTTAAGCATGAAAATAAAATACTTTTTTATGTTATACACAAAGTTCAAATCAGCAAGCAAGATAGGTAGAAAAGTAGTGCAAGATTGGGGAAAATAAAGTAAGAATCTCACCCTTGAAGAACACTTCAAGAACAGAAGCTCCAGCCACCCTCCTCTGACCAAAATCAGTCCAAAACCTCAAGAATCAACCCTCAATGCCTCTCAAACTCGAAGTAAGGTGTAATGGTGTGTGTATTAGTGCAAAAGTAAGGTCAAAATGCACTTTTTGGGACCTAGAAACACACACAAAGGATAGAGAGAGGGAGATATATAGAGAGAAGATATAATACAGATATATAGATATAGAAGCTCTAGTTTTTTGGTTCAAAAGCTCTAACCCCTAACAAAGGGAGAGGATGAGTGCTTATATAGGCAAAGGCCAAGGTTCTAGGCTTCTCCAGGAAGCTACATGAAAGGGGCAAAGTGTGCAAAGGGTTCTTGGCTTCTTGGAGAAGCTAATACAACTGGTCAAGCTTCCCCAAGAAGCTTGGCCAAAGGGTTCAAGCTTCTAGAAGGAAACGGGGGTTCAAAGTTTCACACCAGCCAAAAATTGCACTGGGGAGGAGTGATGGTGCATTTCAGCTGGCACAGCTGGCATGCACCATGTCTCAAGGGTGCAAAGGAGTCACACTGGCCAGCAAAAGAGGTTGCCGGCAAAATAAAGTGTCGGTCGGCCAAATATAGTGCTGACCGGCCATTGGTTTTAAGAAACGATGGCCGGTGGCACCCATAAACAGCCGATGATGCTAGGGGAAGGCCAGTGGGATGTGGGGATGGCCAACAAGCCATTCCCTGCCCTTTAAGGCAAAAACACAAGTGTTTGGTGCCAAAACCAAACACAGAACAGTCGAGTCGAGAGATCCTTAGGCAAAGCACGCAGCCAAGCCCTTTGGGAACTCAAGACGAACACAAACAAAGAGGATCACCGAGTGTTCAAGCGATGTCGTCCAAGCCTTGAACATGGTCAAAAATGGGGTGTCTACAAAGCTATGCAGCGGGAAGCTACCCTGCCAGGCAGAGGTTACTGCAGGTCAGGTAGAAGTGGTAGCTCAACAGGCAGAGTTGATTGCCAGGCTTTAGCAGCAGCATCCACCATAACAAGCTGGAGCATCTACTTCGTATCCGCCCCCACCCCCACCCCCACCCCCACCTAGGGTTTTGACACCCGGGGAGATTGCAAACGTCCAGGAAAACACAGACATCCCGACAGGGCCAGTTCCACCCCCAATCCTACCTCAGTTGTCCAAAGCACCAGCTAATCCAGTGGACACACCATCTAACTTTGAGATGGATCCAACAGCCCTGAAAGTGAGTAAACTTGAAAAGCTATTCAAAAGAGCTCAAGGCGTTAACTCCATTCTGGATATAGAGGATGGATACACATGACTCAACGGTGACGTTGCCGAACCAGTTCAAGATGCCGCATATAGACCATTTTGACAATTTTGGGGATCCTATGGTACATCTGCGGTTGTTCTCGGATATCCTACAGCCAATGGGCCTCTCTAGATTGCAAAAGCTTTCACTCTTCGGTCGGACCCTGTTGGGTGTCGCAGTCATCTGGTACGCCAAGCTGGATGACTCAGTGAAAATAAGTTGCGAGGAGATGGCCAAGGCATTCATCGCCCAGTGTTCATACAACACTCAGATCGTGGTCACGACCCATGATCTCGAGGCAACCAGGCAAGAGCCGAAAGAAGGCTTCTCTGACTTTGTAACTCGTTGGATGGCCAAAGCTTCGACAATGACCACCAGGCCGGTCGAGAAAGATCAGATAAGAATGGTTGTGCGCAACCTACAGCCTAACCTGATGTAGAAAATGATCGTCTTACCCCTCCCCACCTTTGCGGATTTACACGAGATTGGGATACAGATTGAAGACGCAATGAAACAAGGTCTGATTGGTCACGAAAAGGAGTCACCCAAAAAGGGTTATACACACAGTTTTAATGCGACCACCAGTGATGATGTAGCTGCAAGATCTTCTGAAGTTGGAATGGTCACCACCACCACACCAAAAACAGCCACCCCATTCACTGTTGAGTCCGGAACGAGCTCACAAACAGCCAAATGTCCACCCCGAGGCAAGAGGGTTTTCACCCCACTTTATATGCCTTTGTCTTAAGCCCTAGGGGTCCTACTCAGGAAAGGACATCTGAAACCGTTAGAACAACGGCCTCTACCCGATCCTCTCCCTCCAAAGCATGACCTAGCTACATACTGTGCCTTCCATCAGCAGCAGGGTCATGATACCGACTCCTGCTTCAGACTACGTCATGAGATTCAAAATCTCATTGACAACCAGGTAATAGCACCTCCAGAAAAACCAACTGTCAATCAAAACCCTCCACATAGGTAGGTAAACTTCATCCGAACAACGGCCAACCCGTTTCACCCCAGTATATACATCACCCCATCCCATTTACCCAAGCCTGAGGTGTTCATTCGAGACAACATGGACTTGTGCATGATGAATGCACTCGAACCGTACTCATCCCAAACCCGTGAACCCACTACTTCTGAGCTGATGAGAATGATCGAAGATCTTCAGAGAACTGTGGCAGATTTAGCCTTTGGGGTTTTGACGCTGTCATCAACCACATCATATTCCAGGGATTTCATGTCAAAAGGCTTCCCCGACCGTGGGATGGGCTGCATTGGAAGAAGGCCAATCTCTTAGCAAAGTGGAGGCTAGTGATAAGAACAAGGCAGGGGCAAGCATTAGTCCTCATGAACATCTTCTGTGGGCTGTTGAGGCTTTGAAGGCCGAAGGACTGAACAAACAGCAAGTGCTTACAATTGTTGCAAAAACTATAGAGAACACTTTTGTCGCTCAAGTTAGAGGCACTTTGAATCAAGAGGCGAGCCGGGAAAAGGGATGTCATACCCAAAACACCCTTTTCAGCTCCAATCCTACAGTCGAAAAAGATCATCAAAAGTCAGCCCCTGCCGACCCTTTTGCCAGTACATCCGACACAACTAGCTTACAACCTGCCAAATACCCACCTTTGGGCCAAAGAGCGTTCACCCCACCGTACATAGTCTCTGTCAACGGCCCTGAAGGTCCTGATCGGAAAGGGGCATCTAAAGCCCCTGGAGCGCGACCATTATTGAATGAACTTCCTCTCTCCCATGATCCGGCCAAGTACTGTGCTTTCCATCAATAAACCGGCCATGGCACTGACACGTGTTTTCGTCTTCATCACGAAATACAAGATCTGATTGACGACGGGGTCATCGCCGCACCAAGCTCTGCAAAGTCTATCGGCACTGGATCGGTGAACTTGGGGGACAATGTGATGTGATCGGGGGATGAACCACATGCTGATGGCACTCAGTTTACTCCAGCTGTGGTGGGTGGCATGCACTATTTTGAGCAATGTGTAAATGCTAATTTTTGTACTTTCTGACTTGGGTATTGAGTCAGTCTTGTTATGTTGTTTTGAGTCAGTCCTTTTGTATTGAGTTAGTCGAGTCTGTCTTGTTGTATCGAGTCAGTCTTGTTGTGTTGGAGTTGGGTGATTTCGAGGGTGTTACCTCGGACATCACTTGCTTGTTTTGTGTTTGTGTTTTACACCCTTTCTTTTGCGTTTGTTTCTGCCATTGAGCCAATTACGCCAAAAGATTTGAATAAAATAGCAGTGATTTTCACCATTTTGCATCTGTTTCTGCCTTTGAGCTAGTTGTGCCAGAAATCTGAATGAAATGGCAGTGCTTTTCACCTACTTTTCTGTGCCTTGAAATCATTGCATTGACCAAAGTTTTTCAAACCTTTTCGAACACTATGATGAAAACAAAGAGGGAGGAATTCCTCTAAATTTGCAAAAAATTTGATCAATTGAGAAAAAGAGAGGTGTGCTAAGCCCTTAATGAATGAAATCACGTTTGTTAATGAGAGTACTGAGAAGGATCCTGGCTTCATCCAGATTGGTTCTACATTGTCTTCGGCGCGAGCGACTAGTCGTTTTCTGAAAAGATTTCAAAAAATGTTTTGTGTGGTCCAGCAAAGATCTGTAGTGGAATCGCTCTTGAGATTGTGTAGCATAGGATCACTCTCAGCCTCAAGACTCAACCCTTTTACCTTCAAACCTTGAACTTGGATTCAGAATGTTCAACGGTCAACCACAATGTGAGGCTTGTATGGCCAGATTTGAAGTAACCCTCGAACTAGCAGCAAGAAAAGTCAGATCAAGAAGGTCAGATATGATCAAAGGAAGCTTGCAAAGCTGAATAAGAAATTGCCCTTGAACTAGGCCCGAAAATGTCAAATGTGCTCGAAGATTCAGGATGGGTCATTCCGCAAACCAATGAAGACTGGCAAGAAAGCCATAGCCCAGCAGCTGGAAGCAGAAAAGTTTTTGCTGAAGGACAATCGACTTCCTATCCGCAACACTAGGGGCAACTTCAGCCCCCATTGGATGGACACCTACATCATCAGCGAACAGCAACCATTCTCCTAGATTCAGATGGCTTTGAGATCTCAAAACCGATCAACATGGACAAAGTTACACTTTTACCCTTGAGAGGCTTGACTGGGCCGAAAACCCGGAAGGGCGACCCAGGCAAAACGTTAGAGCAAGAAAAAAAAAAGAAGAAGAAAAGAAAAAGAACAAAAAAGAAGAAAAGAACAAAAATGAAAAAAGAAATCAATAGAAAAGAAAAACAGAGCTCGCAAGGTTGAAAACCCGGAAGGGTGACCTTAGGAAAAGTTAGAGCGCAAAAGGAGAGGTTAATACCTGAGTGTACCTTAACCTGGAACTACGTCAGGCTTGATTCCCATCTTTGGGATACGTGGGCAACTTCATTCTGAAGTCCAGCTGTAAAACACTTCAAATTCAACTGTCCTGTCCATGAGATTGAACGGCTCATCTTTGTCGTTTCTTTATCCAAGAGTTCGGTTGTGATCGTCACTTTGAGGACTGATTACAGTGCGCTGTGGTGTTATTTAGACAAGGGGCAACTTTCCGTTGCTGTGCATTGCCATTTAGACCAGGGGCAATTTTCCATCGTTTTGGATCTGAGGTTATGCATCTCAAGAGTAAATTATGTGTTGGTCGAGCAGTGGCCATTTGTAAAAATAGTTTTTGAGAATTTTTAATGAGGTTTACTAATTTTCTCTCGAAAATTATTCCTTTTTTCCAAAACTGCACCATTTCTTGGAGCCGAAAAAAGGAAAATTTCCGATGCTCATTGCCTGACTTGCATGATTTCAAATCAAAAAGTTAAAAGAGTATGTTAATCTAACCCTCATATTGGTTAAAATTGTTTTAGTATAAAGTAAAAACAAAAATTGGTCAAAATGATGAACTAAGGGCACAGTTGAGTCAGATGTTCTGTCTTTTCCCATTGTCAACATACTTGCCAGAAAGGGCACTCTACTTGCCAGAAAGGGCACTCTACTTGCCAGAAAGGGCACTCTACCTGCCAAAAAAGGGCACAGCTGAAGCTAACAGCAAAGGGCCGAAATCTCTCTCATCTTTTAAGCAGCAAGGTATCAAGTCAAGTGCGAAGCACGAACTGGAAAGGGAGTAGGATATTCCACTCCCTTATCCGAAAAGGTCTAGTCACGTCTGAACTGGCCAAGGGTGTCATCAATCGATGTCAGCTGCAGATTTGCTACACACCTAGTTTTAGCGCAACCCCTCTGTGGGAAAGTTCACTGTTGTGAGCAGAAGAAGAAGAATCTAGCATAATGTTAGGGGCAAGAGCCCACAACTTCCTATTTATCCATCAACCACCCAGGGAAGGGATAAAAAATTAGAGAGATTGAAAAATAGAGAGATGTGCACTGAGAGAAAAGGTGAGAAAAGGGGTTTTTTAGAAAACAAGAGATTGAATGCCAGAGTGATGTGAGAATCACAAATAAGAAAGGGTGGGAAACAATACCCGAAGAAACAAGCTCCTTGTGCACATTTGAGTCTTGCGTTTTGTTGTGTTTTTGTTTGTCTCGATTCTTGTTGTGAGTCATTTCAAGTGTCAATAGATGTGTTTAGGTTGTTTTGCCTTTGTTTTCTGTTGTTGAGTCATTTTTGCTGTCGTCGGTCGTTGACTCAATACCCAGGTTGAGAACTCATACTCATTCTCAATTTAAAAAATGCATCGTTTTGTGCTCAGAGTGCTGTGTCGTTCTCCAGTATTTGTCCATAACAGGATTTGTTCTTTCATAAAACTGCAGGGTTCAACCCAGGTCACATGAGAACAATAGAACGAGGACCTATTTGAAGCTACATAGGTTCCAAACTGCAAAGCAAAAGAAAAAGGGAAAATTGGAGCATCTGAGTTTGTTTTAGATTCCGGGATTGTACTCCGAAGTGTAGCCCCTTCAGGCCATGTTAATGCTCTAAAGTATGAGTGTGCCTCTACTCCAAGCTCAAGGCTGCTTCAAAGCCAGAAAGTCGATCAGAAGTGCTCTCCCTGAGCACCGTCCCAACCAGAGGTATCTTGGCTAGTGTTTGCAATGAGTTCCTAGGAGACCAACAGCGACGGTGGAAACTAGAGTTCGAATGGCTGTTGCCTAGAACGCAAAGGTTCGGGATTTCTGAGTCTAAAGTCCGGTTTAAATACCCGGGGGTGTATCATCGGCTTGAAATCTGTATGGAAGCCCCATAGGTTGAGACAGTGTGCATGCACCTCAAATCTGGATACTGAACCAACCTAGTCTGTCACCCCGTTGGAGAATAGGGAAAGTTGTGAATATGGTCAGGAAGAAAAGTGGCATCCAAATTGTTCTACGTAAAGAATCCTTGTCGGCATTTCAGAACCTTTATACTGTGAGTTGAAGGAAATAGTTCGAAGAACGCAAGGTAAGAGTTCGAAGAACACAAGGGGAGATCCCTGTCAGAGTAGAGCGGTTCATCACCACTCACCCCATGAGTTTCTTTCTAAAGTGCCGCTATGTTTGTTTATTGCACTCCTTAAACATCATGCATTGTATTGGATTGTACCTATCAAGTTTCTTTCTCATTCATGCACGATATTGTATGTACAGTTCATTTGAAGCTGGCACAACCAGGAGACATTGTACTTACGGTTCATTCAGAGAAGTTCCGGTTAAGATTGATTATGTCTCGGTAAGAGATCGCTCATGTTCATCTTGTGTATCTATCGCACATGTTCATTTTCATGTTCATTTTGTGTATCTATCACACATGTTTACTTAGTGTATCTATCACACTTTGTTCACGTAGAGTATCTATCACACATGTTCACTTAGTGTATCTATCACACTTTACTCACTTAGTGTATCTGTCACATTTTGTTCACTTAGTGTATCTATCACACTTCGTTAACCTTTTGTGTATCTATCACACTTTGTTCACTTAGTGAATCTATCACACTTTGGTCACTTTTTGTGTATTTATCACACATGCTCACTTTGTGTATCTATCACACATGCTCACTTTGTGTATCTATCGCACTTTGCTCACTTTGTGTATCTATCACACATGCTCACTTTGTGTATCTATAACACTTTGCTCGCTTTGTGTATCTATCACACTTTGCTCACTTTGTGTATCTATCACACATGCTCACTTTGTCTATCTATCACACTTTGTTCACTTAGTGTATCTATCACACATGCTCACTTTGTGTATCTATCGCACTTTGCTCACTTTGTGTATCCATCACACCTTTGCTTTGTGTATCTATCACACTTTGCTCGCGGTGTGTATCTATCACACGTTTGGTTTGTGTATTTATCGCACATGTTCGCTAAGATTGCATAATTTTCTAACATCCTTTCTGCATGAAATGTAGTTCGGTCAGTAATTCCCATCCGTGGCTGGTTTACTTATTTGCTTGTATACGAGTTCGCTGTAGCATTTCTTTGCATAACATTTGCATCTAGATGTTTCATTTTGCATGATCAAAAGTTATGTTCTGCATTGTGTATGTCATTTGCATCTTGCCCCTGCCTGCGGGCTCATCTCTTTGTTATCTTGCCTGTTTGTCTAAGTTTTCGGCCTTGTCAAAAATGGGTCGTCTTTGGGCTTTGACATTCACTCCCGTCATTTCATGACTTCCAAGTTCTGTCAAAGAGGGCCAACTGCAGACAACCCATTTTGACTGACCTTAAGACTCAGACGTCATCGTCTGTGCACTCGGTGATTGTGCATTTTTGTGCTCGTTTCGAGTTTTCGGAGCCTTTGCCTGAGCGCCTTGTCTCGAGACCTCTTAAATTTCTCCTTTTGGCCTGGTTTTTGGACCATGCCTTGCTGCCTTTGCCTAGATGGAGACAGAGGCCTGTAGGCCACTTTTTGTAGCTGTAGGCTACCTTTCCCTCTCGTACGCCACTTGTAGTGGCCCGTAGACTAGTTTTCGGGGCATCCGGCTGAGTGCCTTGCCTTACGGACTCTTGTCTTCCTTCCTTTTGGTTTGTTTTGAACCAAACCGTGTTACCCCTCGCCTGGGGGGTGGAACAGGGGTGTAGACCAGTTTTCCCCCTATAGACCACTTTTCTTCCCTGCCAGCCACTTTTAGTGGCCGATCAGCTAGGGTGGGTGGTCTGTGGACCACCTAAGGTGGTCGACAGCCTTCCACCACCTTCTACTCTCTCTGTAGACCCTCTGCTTCCCTTGCCGACCAGTTTTATTCCTTGTAGACCACTTTTTGTGGTCGGTCGACTAGGGGGAGTGGTCGGTCAGGCCATTCTTACTGGTCGGCAGCCTTTCTGCATTTTCTGTAGATATTTTCCTTGCTAGTTGTGCCAGCTATTGGGCACAGAAGGCATCCACCATACACGTGTATGGAGGGATTGCACCAAGCCTCTAGCTTGTTTAACAAGCTTGAGGCATTGAATTCTACATTAGGGAGCTTCCTCTCCCTTGTTCGAGGTTCAGAATTTGTTTAGGGCTAAACATATCCATCTCTCTCTATATTTCTCCCTCCATCTCTCTCCATATTTGTACTAGTTTGTGCCCTAAAGTGAGTTTTCTTCGCACTTTTGCACTAAAGCACCTAGTGAAACACCTTCACTCTTGAGTTGAGATACTTGGAGGTTTGTTTGAAGCTCAAAGCCTGTTTTTTGCCTCAGAAGTTGCTGCTTTGCCGTGGTTCTTCAAGGGTGAGTCTTTACGCTCTTTAAAGCATTGTTTTAGTTTCTTACTTAGTCATCTTTGCACGCTTCTTTTGGCTTAGCTTTCAACTATAAAAATTTATTTTTCAAGTGCTTAAAATGGTTGTTTAAGGCTTTTTTTGAGTTAGGGGTGGTTTACCCCCTTTGGTGGCTTGTTTGATCTTGCTTTGTGCCATCTCTTAAGGCCTTTGAGGTCATCTTTGTTTGGACTTTTAGCTACTGAAATCCAGTGGATTTTCAGTGGTAGAAATGTGGTTTTCAGGTCCAAAATGAGAGGGGGTGGTCCCCTCTCCTCTTGTCCTGTTTGCTTGCCTTGTTGGCCTAATGATTGAGCATGTTTTTCTAGCATGTCTTGGCTTTTTCTCAGCTTATTTTTGGCCTTATTTTCACATGGCACAACACTGTTTGGGCCTGGTTATGCCGCCTAATATATGTTTTTTACACTCGTAGTGTAATCTTGCCTTTTAGCCTTACATGCTTGGTGTTTTGGCCTACACTTTAGCATGTTTTGGCTCTACTCCAGCAAGCTTTTTCTCATGTTTTGCCATGCTTAAGCTCTATTATAAGTGATTTTGGTCATGCATGCTTTGATTTTTCTCACTAGCTTTGAGTTTCAAAGTCTCTGGCATGCTTTACTTGAGTTGTTTACATGCTTTAGCCCTCATGTCTCACATGATTTCAGTGCATGTAGTGTAGACATAGTCTCACATGTTTCACTCTTCCAATGCTTTTGGAGAGTTGTGCCTTATGATTCACTTATGAGCCAATTTGTATGCATGCTTGCCTAAGCTTTCGAGCCACCATCTCAGCATGTTTTTTGGTGTTATTTTACCATGTTACAACTCTGATTTTTGTTG
Source organism: Camellia oleifera (assembly GCA_022316695.1). Taxonomy (NCBI): domain Eukaryota; kingdom Viridiplantae; phylum Streptophyta; class Magnoliopsida; order Ericales; family Theaceae; genus Camellia; species Camellia oleifera. The sequence continues at coordinate 93,098,086 of CM039317.1, forward strand.
GTGAAGTGACCTCATGCTTGGTTTTGGTATGTGTAGTGTAATCCAATTCATTGGCTTTGCATGCGTCACGCTTTATGCCTCCCATTCTAACATGTGTTAGCTCTACTCCATGCATGTTTTGGCATTTTTTTAACCTGCCTTAGGACTATTTTGAGTCATCTTGGCCCTTTGGGGCTTGCTTGATATGGCTACGGTGCAAATACCTTAGCTAGTTTTGAGTTTTGAGCACCGTACTATGCTATATTTGTGATGGTTGCATGTTTGGGCATCATTTAACACTTAGTTTCAGAGCATATAGCATTGCCATATTCTCAGGCGTATCACTCTTTGATTGTGTTTGAGAGCTGTGTTTAATGCCAAACTCGCGAGCCAATGTATGAGCATGTTCTCCTTGCGTTGTGTGCCTTGATCTTAACATATTTCGGCCACTATTTTGGCATGTTCGACCTCTGTCCGGGGTTGGTTTGACTATTTGAGATTGATAGTGCATGGCTCATGTGTAATATGTTTCATTAGCTTTGATGCCTTAGCTTTTAAACATGCTATGCATGCATTGCTTACACGATGGAGTCTTGTGCATGTCACTTTAGCATTGAGGGTTGATCATCTTGCTTGCGTTACATGTGTTTGGATTGGGCATTAATCCATACACAAGGAATGTCGCACGTTTCATACTCAAAGTGATGAAACGTGTAGGATTTCTCGATCGCTGACCCTCTTGATCAAGCAAGATAGAGGTGGAGGCCCTTATGTGTTATTTGTGTGCATTCATTGACATTGACTTGCGCAAAACTTGGCTTCTCGGCCATCATGCATTGCGATGTTCGGTTAGTGGCCCGAGAGTCGAGTACCGCACTCCCTTGAGCTTGAGAAATGATAGGGAGGGTGGTTGTGCACACATATCTTGCAAATACACTGCTATGCCCCTTGTTCTCTGTTATAGCAAATCCGGAGCTTGGCAAATTTTCTGGTCGGGCCGACCAGCAGGGTTGGTCGACCGACCACTTTTTCTGGTCTACAACCAGTTTTTCTGGTCTACAGCCCCATTTTCTAGTCGGCAGCCCACCAGGAGGTCCCGGTATTGGGGCAGAAGCAATCTAGAAGTTAGTGCACTTTGTAGAGATCAAATCAAATGCAAATAGAGGCAATTCTGGCCACAGGAATGGATTTCTGAGCGAGGCGATCGAGCATGCATGAACCCCTTACCCCCGAGGGCCTCTTTTAACTACTTTAGCTGCTTTACTTAGTTAGCTAGTTCATCGGTTTTGTACTTAATTAGTTAATGTGCTTGATTAATCGATTTGTTTTGTAATAATTAGTTAACTAGAAATAGTTAATTAGTTTTGGTTTGTAATAATTAGTTTAATTAGCGTAGCTAGTTAGCTTATTATTCGGACCCTCCGTCGAGAGGGCATAGTGTTGTAATAAGTGTGCGTGTGTGTGTGTGAATGTCTTCCAACCCCACGTCTTTCTCCCTTTTATTTACCCGCTTTTGGTGGTTAGATTAGGGCATATTTCGATTAGCATACCTTACGCTTGCATGCGCGCATCATTCATTTTGTCTTGCATGGACCGGGCTCGGCACATCATTCAAACTGCATTGTATTTCAATACCTATTTGAATACATGTATCAGTTGTTGCATTCATATGCCATCTTAGATAGCCGAGCCTACTTAGTTGCATTTTGCATGTGTTGCATTAGGCATCTTAACATAGCTAGGATCATGCATGGTTTCTAACTAGCTTTTGTTTTGGCTACGAGTACACTGTGAGTGTTTACACTTTAGCATCCTTGCATGTGTGTAAGTGACTGCCATGATAGCATGGCAACTCTGCTGGGGAATTAGAGAACTTGATTCGAACATCATGATATGTTGTTTTGTTTACACTTATGTGTTTCTTTGCATTGCATTTGCATTGGTGCGCCTAAGTCATAGTGTTTGCCAACTGCTATTCCTGAACGGTTTGCCGGAGGCTTGCTTTGAGAAGCGTGCCATAAGGCTGACCGATTATGGGCTCTACCACGATGGGAATACAAATCTCAGTTTTGCTGAGGCACCCTTTTTGACCATTCAACCTAGTGCATATCGAAAGCCAAGGAAGACCATTCCAAACTAGGATAGGTTGCTTACCCGATTGCAGGTTGTTTGAAACCGCTGCGTGCGTAGTGAAACCCTAGCTCCTAACATGATAGGATAGGGAAACCCTACCCCACCATAGGGGTGTTTTGGCTCTCACTTGCTTGCTATGTGCTGTTAGGGTGTGTCTCTACAGGATGGTATGTATCAGTTGCAAGTCTGAGTATCGACCTGAGGGTATCAGTTTACAGGCATAATTTTGGGCAGAATTTTGTAGGGGGCACAGTCATTCAGCTTTGCTCATATTGGTTTTGGTGAAATCAGGCTGAGGTGCTGTCTGTTTTCTCTTTTGCTAGGGTAGTCCTGGAACCATAGCTTCAGAAGGCTCCGATATCCCCTAGGTTCATTGGAGTTGTGTTGATAGACTTTGTCAGGTCAAAGATTCAGTACAAGGGCAATCAGTGTTCCTTCGCCAGAGGCAGGGTAAAAAGGCCAGTCAGGCACAGATCACCAGTTCAACAGTCTCCAGATCAACGGTCATTATCCACATCACCTGTGCGCAGTTGGGCTGTGATATCTGCTTCCACCTCAGAAAGGGAATACACACCTGTTCAGTCAAATCCGCAGTTTTCAATTAATGTGGAGGACATGATGTGTCAGCTCCAAGAAAACCATGCAGGCTATGCAGCGGGATACTACCCGCCAGGCAGAGGTTACTGCACGTCAGGCAGAAGTGGTGGCTCAACAGGCAAAGTTGATTGCCAGGCTTCAGCAGCAGCATCCACCATAACAAGCTGGAGCATCTGCTTCGCATCCGCCCCCGCCCCTACCCCCACCTCCACCTCCACCCCCACCTAGGGCTTTGACACCCGGGGAGACTGCAAATATCTTGGAAAATACAGACGTCCCAACGGGGCCAGTTCCACCCTCAATCCTACCTCAGTTGTCCAAAGCACCGGCTAATCCAGTGGACACACCATTTGACTTTGAGGTGGATCCAACAGCGCTAAAAGTGAGTAAACTTGAAAAGCTATTCAAAAGAGCTCAAGGCATTAACTCCATTATGGATATAGAGGATGGATGCACCGACTCAGCGGTGATGTTGCTGAACCAGTTCAAGATGCTGCATATAGACCATTTTGACAGTATTGGGGATCCTATGGTACATCTGCGGTTGTTCTCGGATATCCTATAGCCAATGGGCCTCTCTAGATTACAAAAGCTTTCACTCTTCGGTCGGACCATGTCGGGTATCGCAGTCATCTGGTACGCCAAGCTAGAGGACTCAGTGAAAATAAGTTGGGAGGCAGATGACCGAGGCCCTCAATCGCCCAGTGTTCATACAACACTCAGATCAGTGGTCACGACCCGTGATCTCGAGGCAACTAGGCAAGAGCCGAAAGAAGGCTTCTCTGACTTTGTAACTCGTTGGATGGCCAAAGCTTCTAAAATGACCACCAGGCCGGTCGAGAAACATCAGATAAGAATGGTTGTGCGCAACCTACTGCCTAACCTGATGTAGAAAATGATCATCTTACCACTCCCCACCTTTGCGGATTTACACGAGATTGGGGTACAGATTGAAGACGCAATGAAACAAGGTCTGATTGGTCACGAAAAGGAGTCACCCAAGAAGGGTTATACATGCAGTTCGAATGCGACCACCAGTGATGATGTAGCTGCAAGATCTTTTGAAGTTGGAATGGTCACCACCACCACACCAAAAATAGCCACCCCATTCACTGGTGAGTCCGAAACGAGCTCACAAACAGCCAAATATCCACCCCGAGGCAAGAGGGTTTTCACCCCACTTTATATGCCTTTGTCTTAAGCCCTAGGGGTCCTACTCAGGAAAGGACATTTGAAACCGTTAGAACAACGGCCTCTACCCGATCCTTTTCGTCCAAAGCATGACCCGGCTACATACTGTGCCTTCCATCAGCAGCAGGGTCATGATACTGACTCTTGCATCAAACTACGTCATGAGATTCAAAATCTCATTGACAACCAGGTAATAGCACCTCTCGAAAAACCAACCGTCAATCAAAACCCTCCACATAGGTAGGTGAACTTCATCCAAACAATGGCCAAGCCATTTAACCCCAGTATATACATCACCCAAGCCCATTTAACCAAGCCTGAGGTGTTCATTCCAGACAACATGGACTTATGCATGATGAATGCACTCGAACCGCAATCATCCCAAACCCGTGAACCCACTACTTCTGAGCTGATGAGAATGATCGAAGATCTTCAGAGAACTGTGGCAGATTTAGCCTTTGGGGTTTTGAGCCTGTCATCAACCACATCATATTCCAAGGATTTCATGTCAAAAGGCTCCCCGACTGTGGGATGGGCTGTATTGGAAGAAGGCCAATCTCTTAGCAAAGTAGGAGGCTAGTAATAAGAACAAGGCAGGGGCAGGCATTAGTCCTCATGAACATCTTCTCTGGGCTGTTGAGGCTTTGAAGGCCGAAGGACTGAACAAATAGCAAGTGCTTACAGTTGTTGCAAAAACTGTGGAGGACACTTTTGTCACTCAAGTTAGAGGCACTTTGAATCAAGGGGCAAGCCAAGAAAAGGGATGTCGTACCCGAAACACCCTTTTCAACTCCAATCCTACACTCGAAAAAGATCATCAAACGTCAGCACCTGCCGACCCTTTTTCCAGTACATCCGACACAACCAGCTCACAACCTACCAAATACCCACCTTAGGGCCAAAGGGCGTTCACCCCACTGTACATGTCTCTGTCAGCGGCCCTGAAGGTCCTGATCAGAAAGGGGCATCTAAAGCCCCTGGAGCCGCGGCCCATTATTGAATAAACTTCCTCTCTCCCATGATCTGGCCAAGTACTGTGCTTGCCATCAACAAACCGGCCATGGCACTGACACGTGTTTTCGTCTTCATCACTGAAATACAAGATCTGATTAACGACGGGGTCATCGCCGCACCGAGCTTTGTAAAGTCTATCGGCACTGGATCGGTGAACTTGGTGGACAATGTGATGTGATTGGGGGATGAACCGCCTCCTGATGGCACATCAGTTTACTCCAGCTGTGGTGGATGGCACGCATTATTTTGAGCATGCAAATGCTAATTTTTGTACTTTCTGACTTGGGTATTGAGTCAGTCTTGTTATGTTGTTTTGAGTCAGTCCTTTTGTATTGAGTTAGTCGAGTCTGTCTTGTTGTATCGAGTCTGTCTTGTTGTGTTGGAGTTGGGTGATTTCGGGGGTGTTACCTCGGACTTCACTTGCTTGTTTCGTGTTTATGTTTTACACCCTTTCTTTTGCGTTTGTTTCTGCCATTGAGCCAGTTATGCCAGAAGATTTGAATAAACTAGCAGTGATTTTCATCATTTTGCGTCTGTTTCTGCCTTTGAGCTAGTTGTGCCAAAAATCTAAATGAAACGGCAGTGCTTTTCACCTACTTTTCTGTGCCTTGAAATCATTGTATTGACCAAAGGTTTTCAAAGCTTTTTGAACACTGTGATGAAAACAAAGAGGAAGGAATTCCTCTGGATTTGCAAAAAATTTTGATCAATTGAGAGAAAGAGATTAATGAATGAAATCACGTTTGTTAATGTGAGTATTGAGAAGGATTCGGGCTTCATCCAGATTGGTTCTACATTGTCTTCGGCGCGAGCATCTAGTCGCTTTCTGAAAAGATTTCAAAAAATTTTTGTATGGTCTGTCAAAGATCTGGGTGGAATCGCTCTTGAGATTGTGTAGCATAGGATCACTCTCGGCCTCAAGACTCAACCCTTTTACCTTCAAACCTTGAACTTGGATTCTGAATGTTCAACGGTCAACCACAATGTGAGGCTTGTATGGCCAGATTTGGAGCAACCCTCGAACTAACAGCAAGAAAAGTCAGATCAAGAAGGTCAGATATGATCAAAGGAAGCTTGCAAAGCTGAATAAGAAAGAGCCCATGAACTAGGGGCAAAAATGTCAAAGGTGCTTGAAGGTTCAAGATGGATCATTCCGCCAACCAATGAAGACTGTCAAGAAAGCCAAAGCCCAGTAGCTAGGAGAAGAAAAGTTTTTACTGAAGGACAATCGACTTCCTATCTGCAACACTAGGGGCAACTTCAGCCCCCATTGGATGGACTCCTACATAATCAGGGAACAGCAGCCGTTCTCCTGGATTTAGATGGCTTCGAGATCTCAAAACCGATCAACATGGACAAAGTTACACTTTTACCCTTGAAAGGCTTGCTGGGCTGAAAACCCGGAAGGGCGACCCAGGAAAAAGTTAGAGCAAGAAAAAAAAAAGAACAAAAGAAAAAGAACAAAAAACAAGAAAAGAACAAAAATGAAAAAAGAAGAAGAAAAGAAGAAAAAAAATCAATAGAAAAGAAAAACAGAGCTCGCAAGGTTGAAAACCCGGAAGGGCGACCTTAGGAAAAGTTAGAGCGCAAAAGGAGAGGTTAATACCCGAGTGTACCTTAACCTGGAACTACGTTAGGCTTGATTCCCATCTTTGGAATACGTAGGCAACTTCATTCTGAAGTCCAGTTGTAAAACACTTCAAATTCAACTGTCCTGTCCATGAGATTGAACGGCTCATCTTTGTCGCTTCTTTATCCAAGAGTTCGGTTGTGATCGTCACTTTGAGGACTGATTACAGTGCGCTGTGGTGTTATTTAGACAAGGGGCAACTTTCCGTTGCTGTGCAGTGCCATTTAGACAAGGGGCAATTTTCCATTGTTTTGGATCTAAGGTTATGCATCTCAAGAGTAAATTCTGTGTTGGTCGAGCAGTGGCCATTTGTAAAAATAGTTTTTGAGAATTTTTAATGAGGTTTACTAATTTTCTCTCGAAAATTATTCCTTTTTTTCCAAAACTGGACCATTTGTTGGACCCGAAAAAGGAAAATTTTCGGTGCTCATTGCCTGACTTGCATGATTTCAAATCAAAAAGTTGAACAAGTATATTAATCTAACTCTCATATTGGTCAAAATTATTTTAGTAGAAAGCCAAAACAAAAAATGGTCAAAATGATGAATTAGGGGCACAGTTGAGTCAGATGTTTTGTCTTTTCCCCATTGTCAACATACTTGCCAGAAAGGGCACTCTACCTGCTAAAAAAGGGCACAACTGAAGCTAACAGCAAAGGGCTGAAAGGTCTCTCATCCTCTGAGTAGCGAGGTATCAAGTCAAGTGCGAAGCACGAACTAGAAAGGAAGTTGGATATGTCACTCCCTTATCCGAAAAGGTCTAGTCACATCCGAACTGGCCAAGGGTGTCATCAATCGATTTCAGCTGCAGATTTGCTACACACCCAGGTGTAGCGCAACCCCTCTGTGGGAAAGTTCACTGTTGTGAGCAGAAGAAGAAGAATCTAGCATAATGCTAGGGGCAAGAGCCCATAACTTCTTATTTATCCATCAACCACCCAGGGAAGGGATAAAAAATTAGAGAGATTAAAGAATAGAGAGATGTGCACTGAGAGAAAAAGTGAGAAAAGGGGTTTTTCAGAAAACAAGAGATTGAATGCCAGAGTGATGTGAGAATCACAAATAAGAAAGGGTGGGAAACAATACCCGAAGAAACAGGCTCCCTGTGCACATTTGAGTCTTGCTTTTTGTTGTGTTTTTGTTTGTCTCGATTCTTGTTTTGAGTCGTTTCAAGTGTCAATATATGTGTTTAGGTTGTTTTGCCTTTGTTTTCCGTTGTTGAGTTGTTTTTGCTGTCGTCAGTCGTAGACTCAATACCCAGTTGAGAACTCATACTCATTCTCAATTTAAAAAATGCATTGTTTTGTGCTCAGAGTGCTATGTCGTTCTCCATATTTGTCCAAAACAGGATTTGTTCTTTCATAAAACTACAGGGTTCAACCCAGGTCACATGAGAACAATAGAACCAGGACCTATCTGAAGCTACATAGGTTCCAAACTACAAAGCAAAAGAAAAAAGGAAAAATCGGAACATCTGAGTTTGTTTCAGATTCTGGGATTGTACTCCGAATGTAGCCCTTCAGGCCTTGTTAATGCTTTAAAGTATGAGTGTGCCTCTACTCCAAGCTTAAGGCTGCTTCAAAGCCAGAAAGGCAATCAGAAGTGCTCTCCCTGAGCACTGTCCCTACCAGAGGTATCTTGGCTGTGTTTGCAATGAGTTCCTAGGAGACCAACTGCGACAATGGAAACTAGAGTTCGAATGGTTGTTGCCTAGAACGCAAAGGTTCGAGATTTCTAAGTCTAAAGTCTAGTTTAAATGCCCGAGGGTGTATCCTCGGCTTGAAATCTGTACGGAAGCCCCATAGGTTGAGACAGCGTGTATGCACCTCAACTCTGGATACTGAACCGACCTAGTCTATCACCCCGTTGGGGAATAGGGAAAGTTGTGAATATGGTCAGGAAGAAAAGTGGCATCCAAAGTGTTCTACGTGAAGAATCATTGTCGGCATTTCAGAACCTTTATACTGTGAGTTGAAGGAAATAGTTCGAAGAACGCAAGGTAAGAGTTCAAAGAACACAAGGGGGGATCCCCATCAGAGTAGAGCGGTTCATCACCACTCACCACATGAGGTTCTTTTTAAAGCGCCGCTGTGTTTGTTTATTGCACTCCTTAAACATCATGCATTGTATTGGATTGCACCTATCAAGTTTCTTTCTCATTCATGCACGATATTGTATGTACAGTTCATTTGAAGCTGGCACAACCAGGAGACATTGTACTTACGGTTCATTCAGAGAAGTTCCGGTTAAGATTGATTATGTCTCGGTAAGAGATCGCTCATGTTCATCTTGTGTATCTATCGCACATGTTCATTTTCATGTTCATTTTGTGTATCTATCACACATGTTCACTTAGTGTATCTATCACACTTTGTTCACTTAGTGTATCTATCACACATGTTCACTTATTGTATCTATCACACTTTACTCACTTAGTGTATCTATCACACTTTACTCACTTAGTGTATCTGTCACACTTTGTTCACTTAGTGTATCTATCACACTTCGTTCACCTTTTCTGTATCTATCACACATGCTCGCTGAGTGTATCTATCACACTTTGTTCAGTTAGTGTATCTATCACACTTCGTTCACCTTTTGTGTATCTATCACACATGCTCACTTTGTGTATCTATCACACATGCTCACTTTGTGTATCTATCGCACTTTGCTCACTTTGTGTATCTATAACACTTTGCTCGCTTTGTGTATCTATCACACTTTGCTCACTTTGTGTATCTATCACACATGCTCACTTTGTGTATCTATCACACTTTGTTCACTTAGTGTATCTATCACACTTCGTTCACCTTTTGTGTATCTATCACACATGCTCACTTTGTGTATCCATCACACCTTTGCTTTGTGTATCTATCACACTTTGCTCGCTGTGTGTATCTATCACACGTTTGCTTTGTGTATGTATCACACATGTTCGCTAAGATTGCATAATTTTCTTACATCCTTTCTGCATGAAACGTAGTTCGGTTAGTAATTCCCATCCGTGGCGTGTTTACTTATTTGCTTGTGTACGAGTTCGCTGTAGCATTTCTTTGCATAACATTTGCATCTAGATGTTTCATTTTGCATGATCAAAAGTTATGTTCTGCATTGTGTATGTCATTTGCATCTTGCCCCTGCCTGCGGGTGCATCTCTTTGCTATCTTGCCTGTTTGTCTAAGTTTTCGGCCTGGTCAAAAATGGGTCGTCTTTGGGCTTTGACATTCACTCCCGTCATTTCATGACTTTCAAGTTCTGTCAAAGACGGGTAACTGTAGAAAACCCATTTTGACTGACCTTAAGACTCAGACGTCATCGTCTGTGCACTCGGTGATTGTGCATGTTTGTGCTGGTTTCGAGTTTTCAGAGCCTTTGCCTGAGCGCCTTGTCTCAGAGACCTCTTAAATTTCTCCTTTTGGCCCGGTTTTTCCAGCATGCCTTGCTGCCTTTGCCTAGATAGAGACAGAGGCCTGTAGGCCACTTTTTGCAGCTATAGGCTACCTTTCCCTCTCGTACGCCACTTGTAGTGGCCCGTAGACTAGTTTTCGGGACATCCGGCTGAGTGCCTTGCCTTACGGACTCTTGTCTTCCTTCCTTTTGGTTTGTTTTTGAACCAAACCTTGTTACCCCTCACCTGGGGGGTGGAACTGGGGTGTAGACCAGTTTTCCCCCCTGTAGACCACTTTTCTTCCCTGCCACCCACTTTTAGTGGCCGATCAGCTAGGGTGGGTGGTCTGTGGACCACCTAAGGTGGTCGGCAGCCTTCCACCACCTTCTACTCTCTCTGTAGACCCTCTTCCTCCCTTGCTGACCAGTTTTATTCCTTGTAGACCACTTTTTGTGGTCGGTCGACCATTTTTACTGGTCGGCGGCCTTTTTGCATTTTCTGTAGATATTTTCCTTGCCAGCTGTGCCAGCTGTTGGGCACAGAAGGCATCCACCATACACGTGTATGGAGGGATTGCACCAAGCCTCTAGCTTGTCTAACAAGCTTGAGGCATGGAATTCTATATTAGGGAGCTTCCTCTCTCTTGTTCGTGGTTCAGAATTGGTTTAGGGCTAAACATATTCATCTCTCTCCATATTTCTCCCTCTCTCTCTCCATATTTGTACTAGTTTGTGCCCTAAAGTGAGTTTTCTTCACACTTTTGCACTAAAACACCTGGTGAAACACCTTCACTCTTGAGTTGAGATACTTGGAGGTTTGTTTGAAGCTCAAAGGCTTGGTTTTTGCCTCAGAAGTTACTGCTTTGTTGTGGCTCTTCAAGGGTGAGTCTTTACCCTCTTTAAAGCATTGTTTTAGTTGCTTACTTAGTCATCTTTGCATGCTTCTTTTGGCTTAGTTTTCAACCATAAAAAGTTCTATTTTCAAGTGCTTAAAATGGTTGTTTAAGGCTTTGTTTGAGTTAGGGGTGGTTTACCCCTTTTGGTGGCTTGTTTGGTCTTGCTCTGTGCCATCTCTTAAGGCCTTTGAGGTCATCTTTGTTTGGCCTTTTACCCACTAAAATCCAGTGGATTTTCAGTGGTAGAAATGTGGTTTTGAGGTCCAAAATGAGAGGGGGTGGTCCCCTCTCCTCTTGTCTTGTTTGCTTGCCTAATTGGCCTAATGATTAAGCATGTTTTTCTAGCATGTGTTGGCTTGTTCTCAGCTTATTTTTGGCCTTATTTTAGCATGGCACAACACTGTTTTGGCCTGGTTGGGTCACCTAATGCATGCTTTTTACACTCGTAGTGTAATCTTGCCTTTTAGCCATACATGCTTGGTGTTTTGGCCTATCATTTTAGCATGTTTTGGCTCTGCTCCAGCAAGCTTTTACTCATATTTTTCCATGCTTAAGCTTTATTTTAAGTGAATTTGGTCATGCATGCCTGTAACAACGCCCGCGGGGGGCCTCGCTACAGCTCGGACTCGATTTTTGTTGCGGTTCTCAATCTTGAACCAAAGAGTCCAAATCCGGGAAATCGTTTTGAAGGAAAACATATTTTTTGAAAGAAGTGCCAAACATGGACTGCTTTGCCAGATAACAGAGTCGCCACCTAAATATTTTAAAATGGGAAATTTAGGAAACCCTGACTCGGTGCCGAAAGGCTACGTGTCCTTCATCACCAAAGTTGGCTCGGGAACTTGGGTACGATTAGGGAAGGTCACATCGTGAGCACCCCCTCTCGCCCGGTCAAAGACCGGCCTCTACTAACCATGATATCAATTTTTGAAAACATTGTGTGTTCTTATTCCGATTATTAGCCTAGGATTACTATGTGATGCTCGCAGCAAACAAGTATAGACTGGGCCGTCTGAATTGGAACAAAACATTTCATGTTTGTTTGTTTGAAAATGGTTTGCTACCCGCAGGTAGGCTTAAAATGCAGATTTTGCCACAATCTAGTGGGCTTAACAAACAATTGATGAATTGCTCCAATTCAGATAACTCAACCTCCACCCACAGGCATTCAAGGAAGTTATATCACATAAGCATTTAGCCTCATGGTAAGCATGCAATCATGGCAACACTCACACGCATGCAAGTATGCTAAAGCATAAAACTCACCTAGTACTCCAAGCCAAAACAAAAGCTCATTAGAAATCCATGCATGAGCCTAGATGTGCTGAAATGCCTAATGCAACACATGCAAAATACAACTAAGATAGCAGGCTCGGCTATTCTAAATATGGCATATGAGATGCAACAGCTATCAAGTACTCAACTTGGAATTGAAATACAGATGTAGTTTGTATGATGCGCCGAGCCCGGTGCGTGCAAAACAGATGAATGATGCAAACATGCTGTCATACTGTATGCTAATTGAAATATGCCCTATATCTAACCATTCAAAGCGGGTAAATAAAAGGGAGAAAGAAATGGGGGTTGGAAGACATACATCACACTCACACACCCTTATTACATTTATGCCCTCGCGCAGAGGGTCCGAATAAATAATAATACAGACCCGAATAAAAGAATATACAGTCCGAAATAATACAAATTCTAATTAATTAACAAATTAATTACAAAAGAATTAAAACTGGCGTGCAAGCCAGGGACTGCCTCGCTTCTGATAGATGATGTATGCTGGGCTGCTTGGCGCGGAAATCCACTGGAATGCCCTGATTAGCCTCTGTTTGCAATGTTTCTCGAAATGCGCGCTGGACTCCGACAAGTTGATGATCCTCGATTTTGCTGTAACAGAGAGCAGGAAAAGGGCATAGCAATGTATTTCCACAAATATATGCATGCCTCGATCCTCGTACCACCAATCACGCATACCGATGCATGATGGCAGAGGAACCGGATTGCACAACTCAATATGGGGATGAATGCTACAACAAAACTTAACTCCATCATGGGTAATCCGGAGTGTCGATGACTGGGGAATTGAGACACACTCTGTCGCTCGGAGTACAGAATGTACCTCGTTTCCCGTGCAATATGCATGATATGCATGAAATGTAACTGAGATGTGATATAGCATGCACAATGCCATGAAAATGAGATGTCTCGAAATGCGTGTCCACAGGCACGCAAACCGAGGAATGCGGAATGACATGCGAAATGCAAATTGGGCTTATACCAACATGAGAGGGCCTCAGTCGCACTCACATAGGATGCCAGAATGATAAGGATGGGGTGCCTCGAAATGCGTGCCCACTGGCACGCAAACCGAGGCAATGATGAAATATAAATCGGATAAAACAGAGTGTCTCGAAACGCGTGCACGCGGGCACACAAACCGAGGCGGAGGCATACGCAATGCAAACCGAATAAAACAGAATGTCTCGAAATGCGTGCACACGGGCACGCAAACCGAGGCGGAGGCATACGCAATGCCAAGCGGATAAAACAGAGTGCCTCGAAATGCGTGCACACGGGCACGCAAACCGAGGCGAAGCCAAAATGGAGATCAGATAAAACTGAAGTGCCTCGAAATGCGTGCACACGGGCACGCAAACCGAGGCGATGATGTGCGATGCAAAATCGGATGAAACCGAAGTGCCTCGAAATGAGTGCACACGGACACGCAAACCGAGGCGATGACGTGCGATGCAAAATCGGATGAAACCGAAGTGCCTCGAAATGAGTGCACACGGACACGCAAACCGAGGCGATGACGTACGATGCAAAATCGGATAAAACCGAAGTGCCTCGAAATGCGTGCACACGGACACGCAAACCGAGGCGAGGATGCAATGAGAAAATCGGATAAAACCGAAGTGCCTCGAAACGCGTGCCCACAGGCGCGCAAATCGAGGCGATGATGAAAGAATGAAAATCGGATAAAACCGAAGTGCCTCGAAATGCGTGCCCGCGGACACGCAAACCGAGGCGATGATAAAATGAGACGAGATGGCATACGGAATGCAACGATGGGCTTACACCAACATGGGAGAGCCTCAGCTCACTCACATAGGAGGCCGTCGGATAAAAACAAAGCTGCCTCGAAACGCGTGTCCGCGGACACGCAAATCGGGGCAATGATGTAGAAGCATGAAAATGCAAATTGGGCTTATGCCAACATGAGATAGCCTCAGCCACGCTCACATAGGCTGCCGGAATGATAAGAATGAGGTGCCTCGAAGTGCGTGCCCATTGGCACGCAAACCGAGGCAATGCAAAAATGATACAAATGGCATGGGAAATGATATGCAAGCATGGCAATGGAATTTCAGCACCTAAATAAAGGGGAAAACAGCCCCGAAACAATTCAAAATGACACTCGAAGCATGCATTCATCCCGGAAGTGTGAAATTAAGCCCCGAAATGGCCTATAGCCATGCCATACATGCAAAATATGATCATGGCAGCAAGAACAGTAGCAAGGAAGTCCCAAATATGGCATTTTTCAGTAACAAACATGGCCAAAATGCAAGCATAGATAGATCAACAATAGCATGCAAAGTTAGTGGCCAAAAGAGGAGTATTGAAACAAGTGATATATGAAAACCCCAAATGGACAAAATTTCTTCTACAACAATGAAGATGAGCTAAAAATAAGCACAATTGCAGAAGATGACATCCTCAAAATCAGAATAAAATCATGCTAACAATTCCATGCAAAAATGGAGCTCAAAAGAGGCTATAACAAGAGTCATGCAAAGCAAGCACCAAATGACAAAATTTTCCTCATGAAATGTGTAAAGGGGACCAAAATAAGACCAAAGTCAGTAGGGGTCGAAGTCCCAAAAACAAATAGAAATAGGTCAAAAGTTGCATACAAAAATGGGCACACTTGATGGAATTTGAAGGAAGTGGTGGATACAATGGCCAAATGAAGTTGAGCCCTTCTACAATGTTGTAGAGGGGCTCAAAATGAGCACAAAACCAGTAGGGGTCGGACCCATAAAAACAAAAGGAAATAGGCCTAAACTAGCATGCAAGATAATGGCATAAAAGCTAGGTATTGAAACAAGTATATCATAGAAGCCTCAAATGAAGTTGAGCCCTTCTACAAAGTTGTAGAGGGGCTCAATATGAGCACAAAATCAGTAGGGGTCGGAGCCCCAATTCTCAACCAAATAGAGTATAGAAATGAATCAAGAAAAAGCCCTAAAAGTTGGTTTTGAAGACTTACCCTTGAAGACTTGTCTTTCTTTGATTCTTGGCTCTGATTTGTAGCTTCTCAACCTCTGAAATTCACTTCCTAGCTGCTGGAATGGTAGTAGGGAAGGTGAGGCTAGGTGTTGATGAAGAGAAGGCCTAGGGACTTAGAAGCTTTTTGAGGTTTTGAGCTATGAAAATGGAGGAATTTGAAGATGATCTCTTGAGGCAATTCTTTCCAACCTTGAAGAAGGAGAGGGAGGGCCCTTTAAATAGACAAGAAATAGGGTGTAAAAGGGGAGGGAAAGCACCCAATCTTTCCCTCCCGAAATATCCCCCGGATGCCCCGGGATATGTTGGAAAATATCCGGACAGCTGGGACAGGCTGGAAAGCAGGAAGCTGGCCGGCCAGGTAAATTTGTGGGAGGTGGCCGGCCGGCCACCCCACCTGGTCGGCCAGCCACCTACCATGGCCGGCCGGCCACCCCCAAAAAATGAAGTCAATATTTGCTGGCCGACCACCATGCCAAGGTGTCCTCCCAAGTGTGTAGAATAAGGCCCCAGGGTCGGAATTTGGCAACACTGAACCATGAGTCACAACATAGAGCTTGAATGAGAGGCCCAAAAATGAAACCAATAATTGCTGGCCGACCACCATACCAAAGTGTCCTCCTAGATGTGTGCAACAAGGTTCCAAGGTCAGAAATTGGCAACACTGAAGCAGGAGTCACAACATAGAGCTTGAATGAGAGGCCCAAAAATGAAACCAATAATCTCTGGCCGACCACCATACCAAAGTGTCCTCCCATGTCCTCTGATCACAGATATATAACTTTGGTTGGAAGAAAATACCCCCAAGGTGTTCAACATTGGCCCGGAAGTGAGAAAAACGGGCTCCGGAGGAGTGAAACTGGCTATCTGGGATAATTGCTGGCCTCCCACCCCCAGTGATCTTCCTGGTGTTGAAACAGAGGTACCTACCAAGTTTGAACAAAAACCAATGAGGAATGAACGCTCGGAGCCAAAACCGAGCAATTCGGGGTCCCGAAACTGAGCTGCGGGTGCCGAAAGTGGTATTCAGCAGTGAAGTGGGTATCTCCGACCCCAGTGTCCCTCGGAATGACAAAACAGAGGTCCCTGCCAAAAATCAGAGAAAACCGATGCAAAATGAATGCTCGGGACCAAAACCGGGCAGTTTGGGGTCCCGAAAACCGGTTACAGGCACCGAAAGTGGCATACGGCCACGAAGTGGGCATCAGGGGCCCCAGTGTTCCTCGGAACATTAAAACAGAGGTCTCTGCCAAAAACCAGAGAAAGCGGATGCGAAATGAATGCTCGGGGCCCAAATCACGCAGTTCGGGGTCCCGAAAATGGGTTGCCGGGCACCGGAAGTGGTGTTCAGCTGCGAAGTGGGCATCAGGGGCCCCAGTGTTCCTCAGAACATTAAAACAGAGGTCTCTGCCAAAAACCGGAGAACTCGGAGATGGTTGGGCGGTCCCGAGCCGAGGCACACGGCTTGACGATTCCGAAAACCAGGAACCGGGCTCCGAAATGGGCGAAATGGCCTACGGCCACGAAAAGTAGCTCACGGCCACCGGGAGATAGTCTACAGGACCACTCCCTTCCCTCAGGAAAGAAAACAGAGAAAACCGAGTCGGGTTCGCAAACCGAGACAAGGTAGAGAAGATGGTTCGGAAGTCCGGAGGCAGGGCGCGCGGCCACGACTCTGAGACTTCTGAACGAGCACAGTATGCAACATCACCGAGCGCTCAGTCGGTGACGTCTGAGTCTTAAGGTCGGTCAAAAATGGGGTGTCTACAATGCCTTGGTTTGTATAGCCATAGTGCAATCTTGCTCACTAGGTTTGAGTTTCAAAGTCTCTAGCATGCTTTACTTGAGTTGTTTGCATGCTTTAGCCTCATCTCTCACATGATTTTAGTGCATGTAGTGTGGACATTCTCTCACATGTTTCACTCTTCTAATGCTTTTGGAGAGTTGTGCCTTATGTTTCACTTATGAGCCAATTTGTATGCATGCTTGCCTAAGCTTTCGGGCTACCATCTTAGCATGTTTTTTGGTGTTATTTTACCATGTTACATGTCACGCCCTAAACCCGCCCCTAAAAGTTTGGGCATGACCTAATCAGAAACGAACATGTAACCTGGTAACATAACATACGGGGCCTTATTGGAAGCACGAAAAAGTGAAGAAATAAACTCCATTGAGCTACTTCTACATGCCAGGATCTCATTCATCACATGCATTATAGTGGGTAGATAAATTCCAAACTATATCCCGGAGCATACGCATACACATTTACAGACCCTGCCCTATGTGTGACGACCCAGAATTCTTCCCTCCGCTCGAGCGGAAGAGTTGACGCTCGAGCGGACTTTTGGAGTTTCCAGCAATTGTGCAGACGGCCTGAGATTCTGGGAGTTGTGATTCTCCGCTCGAGCGGGGGAGTTTACGCTCGAGCGGACGGCTTTGTTGGTCTGCACGCTCGAGCGGAAGAGTTGACGCTCGAGCGGGCCTCTAGGTTGAGTTGTATTTCTGAGGTGTGGGTTTATTTTGGACATTTTTATTAGTGTATTTGGAACCTTCTTATTTTATTTTGGAGTATTGGTTGTGGTGGTAATATGATGGCAAAGTAAGATTGGGCCAAAAGCTTTAATTAGAATAAATTGTCGGCGACCAGCCGTCACTCTTTTATCCTTTTCTTTGTCCACACTTTGAATTTGTATGTGAGGTTAGAACCATTGGAAAGCTTATTTCCGGGGCTTCAATTTGGACACAAGAACGACCTAAAACGGAGTTCGGATGGGAGAGTTATACCTGTTCAAAGTTTCGGAATCTGTGCTGAGGGTAAGTCCGCTCGAGCGGAAAACAGTACGCTCGAGCGGGGATTACGGGACAGCAGCTTTAAGAACGGGATTTTTGGATCATTTCATAGATTTTCTTCAACCCTCTTCTTTCCTCTTTGCCTTAGTCCGAAACCCTAACTCTCAAACCTTTGATTTCACTCATTCTTATCAACAATCCACCATGGTTTTGGCATGTAGGATGGAGAACTAAGGAGGATCAATGTTTTTACCCGATTAAAATTTGGATTGGTGAAAGTTTCTTCTCAAGCTCACCCCTTTGCTTGATTGTTGAGGTAAGGGTTAAAGACTCTTTAATGTTTACATCCATAGATAGGTTGGAGGTGTCTTCATTGTGTAATGGTGCAAGCTTTCATTTATGTTATGTATATGGAAGAAATTATGAGATTTTGGGAATTTTGGGGTTTGAACATTGCGGGTTTTATGGTTTGAAGATATTGGGAGTTAATTGATGGGTTTAAATAATGGTTTATGAGTCCTAGATGTGTAATTGATGGGAAAATAGTGTTGGGATAATAAGTTTGATTATTTCTTGAAATCTCATTATTTTCTTGAAACCCTAAGTTTCTTAAGGATGATAACCAAAGATTTAACCCAAATTGAATGTAGAATAATGAAATTGACGTATTGAATTATGTATATACAAGTTTAATTGGAATTTGGTGATGTTTGAAAATAATGTTTAAAATTGGCGAATGAACTTTGTTGGGAGTATTGTAAATCATGTTTTAATGAGAAAGGAAATTGGGGGAAAGGTTTGTTGATGAGGTGGGTGATGTAAACTTGGCTATGAAATGTTGAAATGAGCTTTGGCAACTTGCTTTGAATTATGTTGAATTATGTGGAAGTGCAAAGTGATGTGTAATTTGGATAAAGAGAATTAATTAAGAACGAAATAAGTTTTGTGATCCGATTTCTTTGTGTATTACAAATTGTGTAGGGACAACGACAGGGGCAGACCAAACAGCCAAACACTGTGAGTAATAGTACCTCAATCATATGTTATTTACCGTTAGTCATTATTGTTATTGACATTCTATCCTCCGTGAGTTAATGTGTTAACATGTGTGTTGGTTGAGAATGGAGGTGAACGTTAAAAGAGTGATCACACACCGGTATGATTCTGAACTTATTCTGTATTTTGGGTTATGGCTAATGATTATTGTCAATGTACCATCCTAAGAATTACCTATACTTCTGCATAAGAATTGCATACAACTATTAACACTGTGAAGTTGATTTATGAATTGGTCTGATTTACCTTCGGATTGTAGGTAATGTTAAGATTCTGCTAATTACGAAACAAGTATATCTATGTACAAAGAACCACAAGGAAACATTGTACCATATGTTTTGTTTGCTATTGATAATTAATGTTACCATTCAGTTATCAGCAACGTTCTGTAAACTTAAGTTATATGTTTTCAGTATACCATGAAACGAAATGATTGATTCTTGAAAGGCTATGATATGTTGAAAATGAACGAACGAATATCCAGTTTCTAAAAAGTATTTGTGGCACCCTTAGTCCGGATGGCCCTCGCCCGGGGGTAACAATACCGTGGCTGTTGGTATCAACTTTGTGGTCTTCGGACCTACCTGTTGTGGTCTTCGGACCTACCTGTTGTGGTCTTCGGACCTACCTGATCTGATGGCTAATGGGTGTACCACATATAATCTTATGCAAAATCTAAATATGGAAATGATTATGAAAATGATTACGAAAATGGTTTGAAATCTGGAAATGCATAAGACTCTGTTTCTGATAAGACTATGCATCAGATATGAATATTTTCTGGTATGGAACAAAGTGCAGTACGGAACGAAGTGCTACACTTTGGTGGGAGCCACCTCTGGAATCCGTACGAGCCACCTCTTGAGTCCATACATCTGTTATTTCTGTTACTACGCTTATGCGTTCTGTTATTTCCGTGATTTCTGTTAATTCTGCTATTTCCGTTGTTTCTGTTATTACTGTTATTTCTGGACCCATGGTCGTTCTGCATCTGTAGGCCTATGGCTGTTCTGTATAAATTGGGCTTAAAGCCATTCTGTTAAGGAAATTGGACTATAGCTATTTTGGAAATAATCACGGCATGTAATTAATCATATGTATCTACAGTTACATGTTTGGTTATTCAGACAAAATATTACATTATTTATGTACTATTATTCACTGAGTTCGCTCATTCTGTATTTTGTCTGTCTGTTTCTGTAGGTAGCCAATCGGGAGTTCAGTCCCAACCGTTAAAGCTTGTGTTCCTCTTGTCAACCTTGAGGCGTCCAGGCACCACCTGAAGCCGTTCGTTTTATAAAGTTTTGCCGAGTTTCAATTTCTACATTATATGTCTATTTTTGGGTTGATTGTAATAATTCCTTCGCCATTATTATTTTTGTTATGTGCCTATTTGTGGGGTTGAGTCGAGGCATATGGATGTAAACTGTCTGTATAATATTTACTTAGTGTGATGTTGAGATCCTGGCATGTTAGAAGTAGCTCAATGGATGTTATTCGATGTATTTTATATTATTGCATGCTTCCGTTCAGGCCCCATAAGATATGTATAACAGGTTTAGTGTCTGGTTTCGAATGGGTCATGCCCAAACTTTTAGTAGCGGGTTTGGGGCGTGACAGGTGGTATCAGAGCACGAGTTGCCATCTCACACACGAATCCATTGAGCTTTAGGACGTCTAGAAAGATTTAGGCATCTTGCATGATATGCTATCAGTACATGAAAAGACAAGAACGATGGCAACGTTAATTGTCTGTTATCAACTCTGATGGTTACAATTTATATCTGTTGTATGTCCTTTTCTTGCCTTTGTTTATTTGGTATAGGCTGGTGAAGCGTGCAAGACATGCAACGTGAATATTGTACTGCAGAGGCGTGGTAAGAATTTGAACTGACCGGTAAGTCAGCTTATATATAAATGGTTAGATACAATGTGTGTTATCTATTGATTATTATCTGTGGGGAAATGATGGTAATATAATTGTGCTGTTTACATTGCTTACATTTAAGGATCGGATATAGCTAAGATTAAAGGAATGTTATATGTCTGTTACCTTATGGCCTGTTATGACTCCCTTGCTGTAACAATGATTAGATCAGTAATTCGGAAAAGCTATTGTATTGGAATATTTTGATAAGATGTGTTTTATGTAATAATTGAGGTTGTGTTAAGTATGACTGGCCATAAGAAGGAATTCTGCATATAATGATTCTTTTAAAATTGTGAATTTGTTTTGGTTGACGATTTCAAGAGGCCGAAAGGCTATTCTGGGCCGTAAGGCTGTTCTGGACCGAAAGGTCGTTCTGATTATTCTGGGCCAATAGGCCATTCTGAAAATAAACTAATACCAAACTCACTATTGGATCTCATGTTTCTGTGAATGCACTGTTGTGCATTGTGAGCTATGTTTGGGAAATTGATTAGTGACCTTGAGACAGTATGTAAGTAATATAATTTTGTGAACTAAGGAAATTACCAACGACCTCTGATAGGGAATCTGTACTTTGTACTCTGTATTCTGACCTCTGTAATCTGTGATTGAAATCTGAAATCCGTAATCTGTAATCTGTTCTGTATATGGATAATCTGCAACTTGTAATTGGGACTTTTTCTAAATAATAGTCGAATGACATGAAGAGTCCCGCCTATAATATGTGTTTATCTATATGACACTTGTAAAACAATAAATAATTACTGCCTCTGTGTATTAAGAATTTGAATCTTACCTCTGTGTATTAAGAATTTAAGATTGAGAAATCTTTTCCGTGATATAAGTCTGTATGCATTTAGTAACTTATTCTGTAACATTCTGGGCCGAGGGCCATTCGGTATTTCCGGGCCTAAGGCCGTTCTGAAAATATATTAGTATTGGAATAACTTTTTGAGTTCTGCAGTTACATATGTATATATATTTCTGGACCTATGGCCGTTTTATATCGGTGGAGTTATGGCTACTCTATACATGTTGGGTTTAAACTCATACTGCTAAGAAAACTGAATTCATGACTGTAATGGACATAATTACAAAATATAATCAATCATATGCTTTTATAGTATTGTGCCTTGTGCTTCAATCAAAGTATATAACTATGCTATTCAATGTTTAAGGAAATTCATAGTTTGAGTTGCGAAATGTTCGATATGATAAGTGTTTTCTGAAGTGACAACAATGTTACGAATTTCTGACAAGTTTATGATATGATAAGTTTCTGGATAATTTTCCCAAGATGGCAAGTTTTCTGAAAGAAATATTTTGCTATGTACGAATAAGTCCTTCAATTGATAATTGATGAAAATTCTATGTTGAGCTTCAAACTATTCTGTCTTATCTGTTTTGGAAAACTAGTATGAAATGAGTATTACTTTACTGTAATTTGGAAAGCATGATCATTAAGGTTTGATCCGTGTTTGATTTTATTAATACTCTACTCTGAACATGTAATTCCTTGATATGAGATTTGAGTGGTTATTTGGAGCTTGTTCGAAATCCGATTTGGCTTAATAAGTCTAATTCTGATAGGAGCAAAGAGCCCCAAGTCATCGAGTTGGAATTTGTTTGTGAACTTAAAGAGATTGACACAGCTTATGAGTCACATGTGATCGAATATTTGAGTAAACCCATGTCTGAATGTCTTTAAGTTGTTATAGCATTAGGAAGGTATGAAATATATGAGGATTGTGAATAATGAGATGAAGCTTTGGAGTTATTGGGAATGTTAACGGGAAATTTTAGAACTATTGGGGAAGTAATTGGAATTGAAGTTTGAGCATACATTTGACGTGGTTCGCCTAGATGTTATTGCCGTTGAAATTCTGATACGTGTATATTGATCGAAATATTTGTGATTCCTCTCTATATCAAGTGGGGATTTTCGGTTATGTTTGAACTGTCTTCTGTTTGGTTTTCTTCAATTTCGAGGACGAAATTCTTTTTAAGGAGGGAAGGGTGTGACGACCCAGAATTCTTCCCTCCGCTCGAGCGGAAGAGTTGACGCTCGAGCGGACTTTTGGAGTTTCCAGCAATTGTGCAGACGGCCTGAGATTCTGGGAGTTGTGATTCTCCGCTCGAGCGGGGGAGTTTACGCTCGAGCGGACGGCTTTGTTGGTCTGCACGCTCGAGCGGAAGAGTTGACGCTCGAGCGGGCCTCTAGGTTGAGTTGTATTTCTGAGGTGTGGGTTTATTTTGGACATTTTTATTAGTGTATTTGGAATCTTCTTATTTTATTTTGGAGTATTGGTTGTGGTGGTAATATGATGCCAAAGTAAGATTGGGCCAAAAGCTTTAATTAGAATAAATTGTCGGCGACCAGCCGTCACTCTTTTATCCTTTTCTTTGTCCACACTTTGAATTTGGATGTGAGGTTAGAACCATTGGAAAGCTTATTTCCGGGGCTTCAATTTGGACACAAGAACGACCTAAAACGGAGTTCGGATGGGAGAGTTATACATGTTCAAAGTTTCGGAATCTGTGCTGAGGGTAGGTCCGCTCGAGCGGAAAACAGTCCGCTCGAGCGGGGATTACGGGACAGCAGCTTTAAGAACGGGATTTTTGGATCATTTCATAGATTTTCTTCAACCCTCTTCTTTCCTCTTTGCCTTAGTCCGAAACCCTAACTCTCAAACCTTTGATTTCACTCATTCTTATCAACAATCCACCATGGTTTTGGCATGTAGGATGGAGAACTAAGGAGGATCAATGTTTTTACCCGATTAAAATTTGGATTGGTGAAAGTTTCTTCTCAAGCTCACCCCTTTGCTTGATTGTTGAGGTAAGGGTTAAAGACTCTTTAATGTTTACATCCATAGATAGGTTGGAGGTGTCTTCATTGTGTAATGGTGCAAGCTTTCATTTATGTTATGTATATGGAAGAAATTATGAGATTTTGGGAATTTTGGGGTTTGAACATTGGGGGTTTTATGGTTTGAAGATATTGGGAGTTAATTGATGGGTTTAAATAATGGTTTATGAGTCCTAGATGTGTAATTGATGGAAAAATAGTGTTGGGATAATAAGTTTGATTATTTCTTGAAATCTCATTATTTTCTTGAAACCCTAAGTTTCTTAAGGATGATAACCAAAGATTTAACCCAAATTGAATGTAGAATAATGAAATTGACGTATTGAATTATGTATATACAAGTTTAATTGGAATTTGGTGATGTTTGAAAATAATGTTTAAAATTGGCGAATGAACTTTGTTGGGAGTATTGTAAATCATGTTTTAATGAGAAAGGAAATTGGGGGAAAGGTTTGTTGATGAGGTGGGTGATGTAAACTTGGCAATGAAATGTTGAAATGAGCTTTGGAAACTTGCTTTGAATTATGTTGAATTATGTGGAAGTGCAAAGTGATGTGTAATTTGGATAAAGAGAATTAATTAAGAACGAAATAAGTTATGTGATCCGATTTCTTTGTGTATTACAAATTGTGTAGGGACAACGACAGGGGCAGACCAAACAGCCAAACACTGTGAGTAATAGTACCTCAATCATATGTTATTTACCGTTAGTCATTATTGTTATTGACATTCTATCCTCCGTGAGTTAATGTGTTAACATGTGTGTTGGTTGAGAATGGAGGTGAACGTTAAAAGAGTGATCACACACCGGTATGATTCTGAACTTATTCTGTATTTTGGGTTATGGCTAATGATTATTGTCAATGTACCATCCTAAGAATTACCTATACTTCTGCATAAGAATTGCATACAACTATTAACACTGT
Organism: Camellia oleifera; assembly: GCA_022316695.1. Lineage (NCBI taxonomy): Eukaryota > Viridiplantae > Streptophyta > Magnoliopsida > Ericales > Theaceae > Camellia > Camellia oleifera. The sequence goes on from CM039317.1 coordinate 93,122,785, forward strand.
GAAGTTGATTTATGAATTGGTCTGATTTACCTTCGGATTGTAGGTAATGTTAAGATTCTGCTAATTACGAAACAAGCATATCTATGTACAAAGAACCACAAGGAAACATTGTACCATATGTTTTGTTTGCTATTGATAATTAATGTTACCATTCAGTTATCAGCAACGTTCTGTAAACTTAAGTTATATGTTTTCAGTATACCATGAAACGAAATGATTGATTCTTGAAAGGCTATGATATGTTGAAAATGAACGAACGAATATCCAGTTTCTAAAAAGTATTTGTGGCACCCTTAGTCCGGATGGCCCTCGCCCGGGGGTAACAATACCGTGGCCTATGGCCCTCGCCCGGGGGTAACAATACCGTGGCTGTTGGTATCAACTTTGTGGTCTTCGGACCTACCTGTTGTGGTCTTCGGACCTACCTATTGTGGTCTTCGGACCTACCTGATCTGATGGCTAATGGGTGTACCACATATAATCTTATGCAAAATCTAAATATGGAAATGATTATGAAAATGATTACGAAAATGGTTTGAAATCTGGAAATGCATAAGACTCTGTTTCTGATAAGACTATGCATCAGATATGAATATTTTCTGGTATGGAACAAAGTGCAGTACGGAACGAAGTGCTACACTTTGGTGGGAGCCACCTCTGGAATCCGTACGAGCCACCTCTTGAGTCCATACATCTGTTATTTCTGTTACCACGCTTATGCGTTCTGTTATTTCCGTGATTTCTGTTAATTCTGCTATTTCCGTTGTTTCTGTTATTACTGTTATTTCTGGACCCATGGTCGTTCTGCATCTGTAGGCCTATGGCTGTTCTGTATAAATTGGGCTTAAAGCCATTCTATTAAGGAAATTGGACTATAGCTATTTTGGAAATAATCACGGCATGTAATTAATCATATGTATCTACAGTTACATGTTTGGTTATTCAGACAAAATATTACATTATTTATGTACTATTATTCACTGAGTTCGCTCATTCTGTATTTTGTCTGTCTGTTTCTGTAGGTAGCCAATCGGGAGTTCAGTCCCAACCGTTAAAGCTTGTGTTCCTCTTGTCAACCTTGAGGCGTCCAGGCACCACCTGAAGCCGTTCGTTTTATAAAGTTTTGCCGAGTTTCAATTTCTACATTAGATGTCTATTTTTGGGTTGATTGTAATAATTCCTTCGTCATTATTATTTTTGTTATGTGCCTATTTGTGGGGTTGAGTCGAGGCATATGGATGTAAACTGTCTGTATAATATTTACTTAGTGTGATGTTGAGATCCTGGCATGTTAGAAGTAGCTCAATGGATGTTATTCGATGTATTTTATATTATTGCATGCTTCCGTTCAGGCCCCATAAGATATGTATAACAGGTTTAGTGTCTGGTTTCGAATGGGTCATGCCCAAACTTTTAGGGGCGGGTTTGGGGCGTGACACTATGATTGGGCGTATACAAAAATAAACATGAAAGTTATATACATCAACCTTAGATGGACACTCAAAACCAAGCTACATCTTAACAACTTAACGAGATAAGTATAGTGCCTAGACATATGAGGGTTGACATAAGAAAGCGAACATCTTGGCTAGGACTGACCACCTGATTGGTGACCTACAGAAACAGACATAACAGAGAGTGAGCCGGGCTCAGTGAATAGTAATACATAAATAAAATGACATTTAACTTGCAACATAATACACATCAATGCATATAAGAATGCAGAGTTCATATAGCTAGTCTGAATCTGTGCTAAGTAGATGACGGCTTCAGGCCCAATCCTGCAACACGAACATCATAGACATAATGGCTATAAGCTCTAAACCATGCAAACATCATAAATATAATGGCTATAAGCCCTTAATCCTGCAACATAACATCATAATTATAATGGCTATAAGTCCTTAATCCTGGAACATGAACATCATAAATATAATGGCTATAAGCCCTTGAAACGTGGTGGCACAAGGCCCTTGAAACACATGGCATGAGGCCCTTAAAACATGTGGCACGAGGCCCTTGAAACACATGGCACGAGGCCCCTGAAACATGGTGGCTATAAGCCCTTGAAACTTGTGGCATGAAGCCCTTGTACATATGGCACTAAGGCCCTTGAAAGGTTGGCATGAAGCCCTTGAAAGTGGCATGAAGCCGTTGAAAACATATTTAACCTTGAAGCATACTTAAACTTGTAACATATACTTGAAACATACCTAAAACATACTTGAGTTCATAATATACTTGAAGCATACCTGAAACATACTTGAACTTGTAATATACTTGAATCCATACTTGAAACCATACTTGAAATATACTTGAAACCATGCTTGAAACATACTTGAAACCATACTTGAAATATACTTGAAAAAGAAGGAATAATTCACATCCTCATAAGGTCACATAATAACGTTAAACTGTTGTACCTATGTCCAGACTCTCATATTTACTCATAATCTGTTCTTCACGAATGTACATCATTTCTCTTTATTCATTAAGAAACGGCGTGGTTTACTTGATCTATTAATTGTAGCATATAGGAGCATACATCTTTGTTTGATCGTTCATATATGTTATCATAGTTGACTTGTAACTAACATAGTACTAGTGGTAACTGTTACATCATTCACATGAGTTAGCATAGTTAACTTAAGTCTAACAGGACATTCCTGATAATCATTAACGAGAGATAAACACGTTTTACAGATTCTACAATTTTAAAGATACATGAATACCATGATTCCTTGGTACTTATACGTTCCCTTTTCTCGTCATGAATCATTATAGCTATCTTGCAAAGAACAGAATGTTAGTATTCTTTGTCAACAGTCATTAGCATGTACTGCTCAATAAAGCCTCTAGACTTTTTACTCAATATATTGTTAACGTAATGACTTGCAAGGAACATAATGTTACCGATCAGAAGCATTAACGATAATTGAACGTACGACTACTGTACTACTACTCACAGTGCTACAATGGCATGATTGTCCCTCCTGGAGTGTGCCCTGTACACATACATAACTTACACATTAGTTCTTTCTTTTTCTTTGTTTCATTAGCTCCTGAGTCATTCCACTTCACATGAATTTATAACTATCTTAAAATCATCAAAAAAATATTCTAAAAATACCAGAGGGTCAAACATGCAAAACGGAGTGATAAGTTTTTCGAAGCTGGGCCGCACGTGCGGCCGGACCCTCCGCTCAAGCGGACATGTGCCGCACGTGCGGTCACCCCTCACCGCTCGAGCGGCCCAACTGCAGTAGCCAAACTTCGTTTTTTTCCCTCTTGTCCTCACGTGCGGCCATAACCTCTGCACGTGCAGTGGTGACCCCCAGTTTTGGGCAGCTCGACATCAACTCAAAATTTAGCATCACCACTTCATTTTACATGCAATTCAAGATGAAATTCATACAATGTGTGGACCTAACTTCACTATAACATGAATCATAAGAGGAACACCATAAAGTAAACATGATTAGAAGCTTAAACATGATGAACACCACAAAATAAACATGAAGAAATGATCATTTGAACACCATCAAATAAACATGATGAAATTATCATAAATAAACATGAGTGGGAGCTTGATCAAGTCACCATTCTTTCAAATTCCATCCTTTAATTCAAGTTCCTTATGTTCATGAACATACCACAACACATAGGCATTCTTTCATGGGTTTGGCATGGAACTAAAAATTGAAGTAGAAATCCTACATAACACTTAAATTAGATCCCAAAACAACTCATTGATGAGTACAACTTGTTAATCCAACATGAATCCTTCACAATAACAAACCCTACTCATATACATATGAAGTTAACAAACCCTTCTTCACAATTGAAAGGAGAATTCTCATGTAAAATGAATTTAACATACCTTAAACTTTAAAATTTCAAAGATCGTCCTAATTTAATCTCACTTCCCTTCCTTGCCTTTGTTTTCCCCCTTTTTCCTCTTCTTTCGTTTTTCTCTCCATGAGGTATTTCAAGTTCTTGTTTTTGCTTAAGAAGACTTGATATATATATGTATATATATATATATAAAGGTATATAAGACAAAATTCCATCGTTTAATCATTCCGAAATTGAAATTTCATGAATATGCTTAATATTATGTAAAAATTATACTGATCACAGATATATAATCAATTTCAGATAATTAAGCTGTTAAGGCCTCCAATTTCTACTCCAAACATTCTAATGGAACAGATGCATTTCTTGTTCAACAGATAGACTTTCTTAACATGGCATAATAAGCACATAATTGCACATAATAAGGGACTAAAAGTGTACCATAAAACATGTACGAGGGTCAGGTTATTACACTCTCCCCCCCCCCTTAAAATAAGTTTGGTCCCTCAAACTTGCTAACTTGCGTTATCATGTAATTCTGCTCATGAAATCTTCAGTTCATATCATTCACAGGCTAACTGGATACTCCGCACAGTTATTTCAAAATTCTCAATATGCTGAGCATTTCCTAGTCGTATTCATACTTCCAATAAGATAAGACCACAAGAGTCTATTATAGAACACTTAGAGCGTAAACTTTTCTGTAGGTAGGTTCTATATCCTGACAATAAATTCCCTAGCATCTTTTCTTATATACCAAACTATACATTTTTTTTTTTTTTACAGGGACATAGTAATTATCATTGCTTTAAGCATTTCCTCATGTGTTTCCATAAGATACGTTAATTTCGGTTGCCATAAAAAAAAACATTGTTCTTCCTTACATTCATAATTAGATTACCCTGATATTAGGAAGTCATATGCAAATTTCATTAGAAGGTCTATGTTCAATTTGTTCAGTTACGTAATTCCTAGGTCATAAGCCACTTAGAGACGAGTCATTAATTTAGAGCATGTATAGGTTCCAAAAGAAGTCAATTACGTGGCTAGATTCAAATATGAGTATACACAATTAAATCAGGCTTTAGAGTCGCTTAAGCAAGATTCTGTCCAATTAACAAGATATATGTTATCCTAGCAATCACAATAAGTCGTATAGGTACATAGCTACTAGCTTCATTGCTAATTTCTAGTATTTCTCCTTTTCCAAAAACATATCACGGTCATACCGTTCAGTGCTTCAAACTCGTATCTACTACTTCTTGACAAGGTTAGAAAAATGGGAAAAGATTCTAAGTCAATAATGTTCATTCTTCATAGTTGCACTTCTCTATATATATTAGCACAAAACGAACTATATTCCAAATCAACTATGTACGGTGTTACCAAAGCAAATAACATACAGCTTTTCATGCAGACATACCATCGTAGTTACTGAGTCATGTCATCACAAGTCTAAATCTAAATAATAAATACAACTATAAAAGCCATTATTTTGAACAAAGGGAACCACTCAAAACTAAAACTAGAAGTCAAATTCAAAATTATGCTTGATTAATTATTTGTAACCATAAGGTGTAACATCTTTCTTTAATAAGCATTTTGTTTTGTAGTATTCCCCATTTCACATGGGCCTTTCTCTTCCTATCATAAGACACGAAATCAACCACAATTAATTAATATAACAAGGTATACAATATTCATACCCATCCAGATTCTATACAGTCTTGAGATTCAACAATTGAGCGATAAAATCATTTGGCCAATTAATATCAGAGTTGGAATTCTTATCCAGGTCTGTTCAATAGGATAGAAAGTCGATTCGGAATCACATTGCGCATATTAGCATATCAGAAGAGGTAAATGTCTAGTGCATATCATTCACTTGTCATCAATAATTCCCTTGATTCCCCGTCAGGAGTTGTCAATAATTTCTCGGCTTACAAAATCATCTTAATTATAACTTGTTTTGAAATCATAGTTTATAGTGCTTGACCAAGTTGCTTCAAGATTAATAGTCAATTTCCTTATCCCTTTTAACAATCAGTAAAACAAAATTACATTCAATTAGCCTCAGGAATCACTGCATACTTAGGTCGGTCACATTCAACATCATTCAACGAAAACACAACTTATCAGATTGCCTAATACACTAGCTTTTCAAAACCATAGGTCCAACCATCATTAACGTTTAGTGTTTAAGAAATTTGTCTAAACAAAGGATAGGTAACTATCAATCCAAAAATGACAACTGATAACATACATCTTACATAATCATTTGCATAAAGATTGCCTTACCAATCATTTTTCCTTCTTTTTTTTTCATTCTGTCTAACCAGACGGAGCTAGGCTCCTCCGAATCCCCTATCCGTATTCTTGCCATGATCTGATCGACATTCATATACAATATACACAAGGAATGTACAATAAACATAGAGCATAATCGTTAGCGTTCACAGAGTACACTTGACGTTGCCATCGATCTTTCATATACTTTTAGGATGCCATGCATGAAGCCTAAATCTTTCTAGACATCCTAAGGCTCAATGGATCCGTGTGTGAGATAGCAACTCGTGCTCTGATACTACTTGTCATGCCCTAAACCCGCCCTTAAAAGTTTGGGCATGACCTAATCAGAAACGGACATGTAACTTGGTAACATAACATACGGGGCCTTATTGGAAGCACGAAAAATTGAAGAAATAAACTCCATTGAGCTACTTCTACATGCCAGGATCTCATTCATCACATGCATTATAGTGGGCAGATAAATTCCAAACTATATCCCGGAGCATACGCATACACATTTACAGTCCTTGCCCTATGATTGGGCGTATACAAAAATAAACATGAAAGTTACATACATCAACCTTAGATGGACACTCAAAAGCAAGCTACATCTTAACAACTTAACGAGATAAGTACAGTGCCTGGACATATGAGGGTTGACATAAGAAAGCGAACATCTTGGCTAGAACTGACCACCTGATTGGTGACCTATAGAAACAGACATAACAGAGAGTGAGCCGGGCTCAGTGAATAGTAATACATAAATAAAATGACATTTAACTTGCAACATAATACACATCAATGCAGATAAGAATGCAGAGTTCATATAGCTAGTCTAAATCTGTGCTAAGTACATGACGGCCTCAGGCCCAATCCTGCAACACAAACATCATAGACATAATGGCTATAAGCTCTGAACCCTGCAAACATCATAAATATAATGACTATAAGCCCTTAATCCTGCAACATAACATCATAATTATAATGGCTATAAGCCCTTAATCCTGGAACATGAACATCATAAATATAATGGCTATAAGCCCTTGAAACGTGGTGGCACGAGGCCCTTGAAACACATGGCATGAAGCCCTTGAAACATGTGGCACGAGGCCCTTGAAACATGGTGGCTATAAGCCCTTGAAACTTATGGCATGAAGCCCTTGTACATATGGCACAAAGGCCCTTGAAAGGTTGGCATAAAGCCCTTGAAAGTGGCATGAAGCCCTTGAAAACATATTTAACCTTGAAGCATACTTCAACTTGTAACATATACTTGAAACATACCTAAAACATACTTGAGCTCATAATATACTTGAAGCATACCTGAAACATACTTGAACTTGTAATATACTTGAATCCATACTTGAAACCATACTTGAAATATACTTGAAAAAGAAGGAATAATTCACATCCTCATAAGGTCACATAATAACGTTAAATTGTTGTACCTATGTCCAGACTCTCATATTTACTCAGAATCTGTTCTTCACGAATGTACATCATTTCTCTTTATTGATTAAGAAACGGCGTGGTTTACTTGATCTATTAATTGTAGCATATAGGAGCATACATCTTTGTTTGATTGTTCATATATGTTATCATAGTTGACTTGTAACTAACATAGTACTAGTGGTAACTGTTACATCATTCACATGAGTTAGCATAGTTAACTTAAGTCTAACAGGACATTCCTGATAATCATTAACGAGAGATAAACACGTTTTACAGATTCTACAATTTTAAAGATACATGAATACCATGATTCCTTGGTACTTATACGTTCCCTTTTCTCGTCATGAATCATTATAGCTATCTTGCAAAGAACAGAATGTTAGTATTCTTTGTCAACAGTCATTAGCATGTACTGCTCGATAAAGCCTCTAGACTTTTTACTCAATATATTGTTAACGTAATTACTTGCAAGGAACATAATGTTACCGATCAAAAGCATTAACGATAATTGAACGTACGACTACTGCACTACTACTCACAGTGCTACAATGGCATGATTGTCCCTCCTGGAGTGTGCCCTATACACATACATAACTTACACATTAGTTCTTTCTTTTTCCTTGTTTCATTAGCTCCTGAGTCATTCCACTTCACATGAATTTATAACTATCTTAAAATCATCAAAAAAATATTCTAAAAATACCAGAGGATCAAACATGCAAAACAGAGTGATAAGTTTTTCGGACCTGGGCCGCACGTGCGGCCGGACCCTCCGCTCGAGCGGACATGTACCGCACGTGCGGTCACCCCTCACCGCTCGAGCGGCCCAACTGCAGTAGCCAAACTTCATTTTTTTTCCCTCTTGTCTGCACGTGCGGCCATGACCTCTGCATGTGCGGTGGTGACCCCCTGTTTTGGGCAGCTCGACATCAACTCAAAATTTAGCATCACCACTTCATTTTACATGCAATTCAAGATGAAATTCATACAATGTATGGACCTAACTTCACTATAACATGAATCATAAGAGGAACACCATAAAGTAAACATGATTAGAAGCTCAAACATGATGAACACCACAAAATAAACATGAAGAAATGATCATTTGAACACCATCAAATAAACATGATGAAATTATCATAAATAAACAAGATTGGGAGCTTGATCAAGTCACCATTCTTTCAAATTCCATCCTTTAATTCAAGTTCCTTATGTTCATGAACATACCACAACACATAGGCATTCTTTCATGGGTTTGGCATGGAACTAAAAATTGAAGTAGAAATCCTACATAACACTTAAATTAGATCCCAAAACAACTCATTGATGAGTACAACTTGTTAATCCAACATGAATCCTTCACAATAACAAACCCTACTCATATACATGTGAAGTTAACAAACCCTTCTTCGCAATTGAAAGGAGAATTCTCATGTAAAATGAATTTAACATACCTTAAACTTTAAAATTTCAAAGATCGTCCTAATTTAATCTCACTTCCCTTCCTTGCCTTTGTTTTCCCCCTTTTTCCTCTTCTTTCGTTTTTCTCTCCAGGAGGTATTTCAAGTTCTTGTTTTTGCTTAAGAAGACTTGATATATATATATATATATATAAAGGCATATAAGACAAAATTCCATCATTTAATCATTCCGAAATTGAAATTTCGTGAATATGCTTTATATTATGTTAAAATTATACTGATCACAGATATATAATCAATTTCAGATAATTAAGCTGTTAAGGCCTCCAATTTCTGATCCAAACATTCTAATGGAACAGATGCATTTCTTGTTCAACAGATAGACTTTCTTAACATGGCATAATAAGCACATAATTGCACATAAGAAGGGACTAAAAGTGTACCATAAAACATGTACGAGGGTCGGGTTATTACATTACAACTCTGATTTTTGTTGGTGAAGTCACCTCATGCTTGGTTTTGGTATGTGTAGTGTAATCCAATTCATTGGCTTTGCATGCATCATGCTTTATGCCTCCCATTCTAACATGTGGTAGCTCTACTCCATGCATGTTTTGGCATTGTTTTAACCTGCCTTGGGACTTTTTTGCGTCATCTTGGCCCTTTGGGGCTTGCTTGATATGGCTAATGTGCAAGTAACTTAGCTAGTTTTGTGTTTTGAGCACCCTACTATGCTATATTTGTGATGGTTGCATGTTTGGGCATCGTTTAACACCTGATTTCAGAGCATATAGCATTGCCATATTCTCATGCATATCACTCTTTGATTATGTTTGAGAGTTGTGTTTAATGCCTAGCTTGCGAGCCAATGCATGAGCATGTTCTCCTTGCGTTGTATGCCTTGATCTTAACATATTTCGGCCATTTTTTGGCATGTTCGACCTCTATCCGGGGTTGGTTTGACCATTTGAGATTGATAGTGCATGCCTCACATGTAATATGTTTCATTAGCTTTGATGCCTTAGCTTTTAAACATGCCATGCATACATTGCTTACATGATGGAGTCTTGCGCATGTCACTTTAGCATTGAGGGTTGATCATCTTTCTTACGTTGCATGTGTTTGGATTGGGCATTAATCCAATCCAAACACGAGGAATGTCGCACGTTTCATACTCAAAGTGATAAAACGTGTAGCATTTCTCGGTCGCCGACCCTCTTGACCAGGCATGATAGAGGTGGATGCCCTTATGTGTTGTTTGTGTGCATTCATTGACATTGACTTGTGCAAAACTTGACTTCTCGGCCATCGTGCATTGCGATGTTTGGTTGGTGGCCCGAGAGTCGAGTACTGCACTTCCTTGAGCTTGAGAAATGATAGGGAGGGTGGTTGTGCACACATATCTTGCAAATACACTGCTATGCCCCTTGTTGTTCTCTGTTATAGCAAATCCGGAGCTTGGCAAATTTTCTGGTTAGCCGACCAGCAAGGTTGGTCGACCGACCACTTTTTCTGGTCTACAACCAGTTTTTCTAGTCTACAGCCCCATTTTCTGGTCGGCAGCCCACCAGGAGGTCCCCGTATTGGGCCAGAAGCAATCTAGAAGTTAGTGCACTTTGTAGAGATCAAATCAAATGCAAATAGAGGCAATTCTGGCCACAGGAATGGATTTCTGAGCGAGGCGATCGAGCATGCATGAACCCCTTACCCCCGAGGGACCTCTTTTAACTACTTTAGCTGCTTTACTTAGTTAGCTAGTTCGTCGGTTTTGTACTTAATTAGTTAATGTGCTTGATTAATCGATTTGTTTTGTAATAATTAGTTAACTAGAAATTGTTAATTAGTTTTGGTTTCTAATATTTAGTTTAATTAGCGTAGCTAGTTAGCTTATTATTCAGGACCCTCCGTCGAGAGGGCATAGCGTTGTAATAAGTGTGCGTGTGTGTGTGAATGTCTTCCAACCCCACGTCTTTCTCCCTTTTATTTACCCGCTTTTGGTGGTTAGATTAGGGCATATTTCGATTAGCATACCTTATGCTTGCATGCGTGCATCATTCATTTTGTCTTGCATGCACCGGGCTCGGCACATCATTCAAACTGCATTGTATTTCAATACCTATTTGAATACATGTATCAGTTGTTGCATTCATATGCCATCTTAGATAGCCGAGCCTACGTAGTTGGATTTTGCATGTGTTGCATTAGGCATCTTAACATAGCAAGGATCATGCATGATTTTTAACTAGCTTCTGTTTTGGCTCGGAGTACACTATGAGTGTTTACGCTTTAGCATCCTTGCATGTGTGTAAGTGACTGCCATGATAGCATGCTTGCCATGACGCTATTTGCTTAAGTGTTTAACTGCATGAATGCCTGTGGATGAAGGCTTCATTGCTTGAATTGGAACAATTCATCAAAATGTGTGTTTTAAGCCCACTTGAAGTGACAAAATCGTGTTGTTTTAAGCCCACTTGAGGATGGCAAATCCGCACTTTAGCCTACTTGCGAGTAGCAATTCCAAACCATTTTTGAAAAATAAGCATGAGATGTTTTGTTCCAAATTGAGTGATTTAGTCTATACTTGTGTATTGTGTGCATCACATAGTAAGATTAGCTAATAATCGGAATAAGAACACATGTGTTTTCAAAACAACATATCATGTTTAGTAGAGGCCGATCCTTTGATCGAGCAAGCGGGGGTGCTCATTTTAAGACCTTCCCCTCACGTACCCAAGTTCCCAAGCCGAGGCACCTTTGGTGATGACAGACACGTGCCCTTTGGCATGAGTCAGGATTTTCCTAAATTTTTCCACAATAAAATATTTAGGTGGCGACTCTATAATTTGGGAAAGCAGTCCATGTTTGGCGCTTTTTGATTAAAATCAGTTTTCCAAAACGATTTGCTGGATTTGGACTCCTTGGTGATTTATCAGTCTTACATTGCACTCTGTGAGATTAGATACAAAATCGTGACAAGAGTCTGAACTGTAATAGCTGGAACACAATTTGCCCCCTCTCCGAAAGGGGGGCGCACGGAGCGAGTTCGGGCAGTCTACAAAGACGCGTTTGGATTTTTTCACTATTTCTCCTATTGCGTGAGATGCGTTTGGATTTGTTCACTATTTCTTCTCTCGTGTGAGACGCGTTGAAATTTGTTCACCATTTCTTCTCTCGTGTGAGACCGATTTGGATTTGTTCACTACTTCTCCTCTTGCGTGAAACATATTTGGATTTCGAGTTCGCTATTCCTCCTCTAGTGCGAGACGCGTTTGGATTTCGAGGTCACCTATTATTTGTGCTGTGGCATATTTGTATGCTGATCTTGTGGCACATTTATATGCGATGCACCCCTGCTATGTTTCCTATTATTTTGAACGAGGCTTGCCTCTCATGTTGCCATCTTCATATCTTTATCATCACTCCATGACATTACATTGCATTGCATTGCATAAATTTTCAAACAACCGGCTTCGTGAAGTGTGTAATTCCAACTTTCAAATTGCATTTTGAGCATGTCATTTGCATTTTTCCCCTGAACTATGCTGGTTTGATTCCTTGTAAGGGAATATGTAGTTAACCTTTGGGTTCAACCAACTACAGTTGCATCTTGTTTGTTTGCCCAATTCTTACGGCCTTGTCAAAAGAGTCGTCTTCAGGCATCAACATTCACTCAAGTTATGAAATGATTTTGAGCTCTGTCAAAGATGGGCAAGTGTAGACACACTATTTTGACTGCCCCTAAGACTTGAGCGCTTCCTTTTGATTACCTGATAATGAAAATTGGAATGTGCTGTTTTATGAATTTCTCAACAGAAAAGTCAGGTTTAAGCTTTAATTCCAACGTTACACCTATTTTGGCCAAATTATTTTAGACCTATTCAAAAATATTTTTTTGAATTTTTTCTTTTGTGGAAAGTTTAGCAATTTTGAAAAAATCTACTCTCATACCACATGGCAAGCCCTGTGTGTTTGGAAATATCAAATGGCTAGCCATGTGTTTTGGATGTTTTGGAAGACTATAAATACAACGTCACTCTGTAGAAAAAAAAAATTTAAAAAAAAAAAGAGAGAGAAGAAATTTTAAGAAAATTTTGGCAAAGAGAATTTTTGTTTCAAAAATCTTGAGGGAGAGAAATTGATTTTGAAAAATCTTAAGTTATTTTGAGAGAAAGAGAGCCTTTTCAACTATCCAAAATTCCATTAAAGCTAGAACTTGAAACATCTTGCTGAAATTTGAAAGCATGCACCATAACTTTAATGGTGATTAAGAGGAAGTTTGAAATCAAGAAGTTCAATCTTTCTTTAGAAGGTGAAATTCAAGTCTTTCATGTTCTTATATTTTCTATCTCATATTTATTTTCTTACTTCCTATTTCATAGTGTTTCGTTATAATCGAAGTGGTTAATTTAGCTCATATTTATTTTCTTACTTTCTATTTCATAGTGTTTTGTTGTAATCCAAGTGGTTAGTTTAGCTCATATTTATTTTCTTACTTTCTATTTCATAGTGTCTTGTTGTAATCCAAGTGGTTAAGGTAGCTCACATTAATTTCTTGCTCTTATTTCATAATAGATTTGTTGTAATCTTGCGTCACTACTACAAAAATAGATAAAGATCACACTTTTTTTGTGTGATCTATATTATTTAATCACACTTTTTAAGTTTTGTCAAAGTGTGATATTTGGGAGTGTGATTAAAAATAGTCATTTTTAATCACACCTTTTAAGTGTAATTAATTGCATTTAGATCACATCTTTTAAGTATGATTAATAACATTAAGATCACATCTTTTAAGTGTGATTAATAACATTAAGATCACATCTTTTAAGTGTGATTAATAACTAATAAAACATGTGATAATAAACATTTAGATCATATCTTTTAAGTGCGATTAATAACATTTAAATCACATCTTTTCAATGTGATTAATAACTAATAAAACATGTGATAATAAATATTTAGATCACAGGTTTTAAGTGTGATTAATATCTAATAAAACCTGCGATTAATGATGAAATAAGATCACACATTATATGCATTTTTCATCATAGTTAATGCATGTGATAAAAAAAAGGGTTACACATATTTGAAGAATAATTAATATTATTTTTGTAGGCGCATTTGAAGAATGTAATACACACTATATACTATACTTTGAATCACAACCACACATTGAATGGAATAACGTCATATATTTCATAAATGAAAGTTAAATATGTTCAAAAGTACATATAAAGGAATTAAATAAAATGTTTTAAACTGTGCTTACATATATTAAAAAATGAAAAAACTTGAAAAACTAAGTTCTTGAATTCTTTGACCATATTTTGCATCTCTCAAAAAAATTTCTGACCTAAAAAATGAAAACACAAATTAATTCAAAAACCGTTAGAAGCATATGAATAAACTAACTAGTTGTAGAGATTGTTCTAGTCTTACAAAAGATAAAGTCAGACATTTTCTCATCACAATGACTCTTCTCTGGCATTAATAGAAAAGAATAACCATTTTGATTATTACTACTATCAAATGTTTGGATTACCATATAGATATCACATATACATAGAATCAATAAATCCAAAATGAAAATCTTAAATGCATGGCCAGATATTTTAAAGTTATAAAACCAAATATGCATAGAATCAACAAATCAAAAATGAAATCTTGAAGTGTTCATGTATTCCTCACCAACTAAAGAAATTGTTTATTAGCAATTTAAAGAACAGGAAGTTATATCAACTTACATGTTGGATTTCAACTCATATTATTTAGGACGAAATTAATCCATTCAACTCGAACTTCATCAAGCCAAACAATCTATAAACAAGCACACAAGAAACAAGGTTAGCCAAGCCTGAAGCCAAACAAGCTATAAAATTCATTAATTTAAGTGTATAAACCAAAAATCTTAAAAATTACCTACTTAAGAGAAGTGAATGACCACCCATCTACAATATAATCATAGAGCTTGATCTTTCATCAAGTGCTTTCAACCAAAAGGGGCACCTGCTTCAAAATGAAAAATTAATAAATTGATTGCTCTATCCCCATTTTCACATAAAATAAATTAATTTCTTAATGAATATTAAATAGCAAGTCATTAACTTAAAACTACTAATATGTTTTTAGTTGCTTTAACCCAATAGGGCATGCAAACCTTAACCCAACTAGTGACATCTACAAACATGGAAATTCACATGTATACAATCTCAGAGAGAGAGAGAACAATCTATGAAGAAGCCATAGATTTTCAATTGATCTCTCTAACTTTGCTCTAATTTTCAATGTAACTCTCAAATTTTCTTTGCTAATACAAAATAAAAATAATACCTAACAGACTGATCAAACATAGGAATTGAGTTAAACCCATTGAAATTATATTACCAAATTGGAGGACTTTTTAACACCAAACTTAATGCAAAAGAGGCTAAATAAATAATAAAAGTTGTAATTATATTAGTTAGGAACACTAAAAGAACAATATATAAGCTATGCTACATAACAGTGTAAAGATCAAGAGGTGGATTAAGGGAAAATCCAACAGAGAGGGTTCCAATGGTTGAGTTGTCCAGTTATAGTTCACTTTAAAACTCCAAGCCTATATTTAATTACAATTTTAAATTACTTTGTTTAAATTTCACATATAAAAATTTTATATAAAATATCTACTTTTATATCATTACTTATATTGTAATTGGAAAATGTGTAATGTGTTAGTCTCTAAACTTGTTCTCAAAGTCTATACAGTAAAAATGCTTTTATATTAATTTCCTGCATATGGCTATGATTAGTTTTATGCTCAACTCTATCTAAAAGGACTTAGTAATTTGTGAATAATTATTAACCTTTAATCATTTTTGTTTTGATCAGCAAAACAACAAATATTTAATTAAAAATTGCAATAATAGCACATATATAACTACCCCTCTGCTACCATCATTTGATATCCTAATTATCCTTTCAACTTCTTCAACTCTAAAATAAAACTGGAACTGAAGAAGAGTTATTGAAATGTCAACTATGCTAAGAGTACAAACTTGCTGGTCTTAACAGCATCAAATTTAGTCATCCAATCAAAGAGACCAGGTTGCAATCTCTAGAATTTACACAAATAGAAAGAGAGTGTCTAATGCTTAAATCAACATTATGATTGAATAAGTATTCCATTCTAGTACACGAAACATAGCATAAAGGCTTAAATCTCCACAGAAAGTGCCTACAACCAACAGGAAGAGAAACAAAGAGAGGGAGAGTGTCTAATTGATAATTGCCTAATTAGCAAACTTACAAAGAAAGTCTAATTTAGTTAGAACCAAAAGAAACTTTTGAATCTCAGAAACAGAATCATAGTCAAATAGAACAAAAGGCTTTGATCAAAATATACTGATCTATATATGTTAAATCACCAAATATCAACTAAAACAATAACAAATCAAATGCAATAAGTAAAATAATTGAATGAAATTTATGAGACAGAGATAAGAATTTGTACAGGATTAGATTACAACGTTGATGCCATTAACTTACTCTAGTTCGGAACAATTTTGAGGACCAATTTGGTTTCGATCAAATCACCTACATGCCTCTATCTTTACCAAAAAGAAAATACAAAATATCATTATCTTTATACATAACAATGAGAGCCTATAGAACAAATCTAGTTCGCACGTGCTTCTCCTTCTTGTTTATGACAAAACTTCTACTGAGGTCTGTGAGACTTTGCCAAAATAAATCTAGCCCAAACCAACATAGTGTGCCTCTTTATCATATAACTTTGTGAGACTCTGCCAAATAAATCCAACTCCATTCCTAGTAATACTTTAAACAAATGTATAATCGAAAAGCTAAGGTCTTTTTCTTTTTCCTTTCTAACAGAAACAAAGAAAACGGCTTTTAACTCCATTAAACAAGTGTGAACACACACACAGTTTTCAATGAATGTGAGCTTAAAATACAATCACAGTGTGGAAGGAGAACCTATGACAAAGGAAAATAAAATCCATGTGCAATTGTAACTTTGGCTAAATGATAACCAATCCAAGTCCCTCAGATTTCCAAATCAAATTCTATTCTTTACTTTTACTATTTTGAAGAACTTCTCACTCCTTAGTTATTTTCACCTTTAGTCTCCCTCATCTTCCTCCAAAATCCGATCCTAAATAAACCAAAAACTGTTTTAACTTTTAGATGGGATTCTTTTGTTTAGCCTCCCAGTTGATTTGCTCCAAAATTCACCTAAGGTTTAGGAGTTCAATTTGGTGCATAGACTAAAACAAACCACCTCCAAATTAAAACATTCATTATAATTTTATCCACACACCTGACGGTATTGTTGTCGAGGTAAGGACAGTACTCACAGTCGGTGAAGACATCCTCATGCACAATGACAGAATGACCTGAAAATGCAACATTTTATTGCTTAAAAATAATAATATCGATACATACTCGCAGCATCCACAGCAAAACACAAGGCATATGTTTGTGTATATGCAAATTCGTGAGAACCACATGTTTATGTTGTGACATAAAACAATGAAACATTAAAACACTAGGCAGAGTGTGAGGATGAAAAGATTTTAAAAGTCATTTTTCTATCTTATTCGAGCAAAAATAAAAAACCAGATCTTCATGTGGGAATTGAAAACCAATAAAACTTGTTCACCACAAATATTGGTCGTTGCTTTTGGAAGAAAAGAAAAAACATGTAATTGAATACAAAGTCTGAGCGCAAAGAATTGTCTGAGTTAATCCATTAATAAACCATCATTAGTTACTTGCCTTCTCTTTCTCAACACTAAACATATGTTTACCCTTTCTTTCTTATCTCAAATACGCTTGTATCAGTACAAGATCTTCAAGAACTGAAATATTTGGAATTAACTTGTCTACCAGTGGAACATGAAAGTTGCCACTGTCATTTTTTAACCTACCCATAAAAGAATTAAGAAAAAATAAAGAAATTAAATAGGTAAATTTTTTGGGTACAGATTACATGAAAGTTACAACGCTAGCAAATTATTGACCAATGGAGATTTACCATTTGTTCTGTTCTTCCTCAACTATAAGATACTCTATAGCTTGTATTGTAGGATCATCAATCTCTATTTTCAAGAAGGAATTGGAGCTAGACTAAAATGAAAGTGATGAGTAATAATAAGTGAGCATCTAGTTGTAGACTTAGGTAAGTCGGAAAGAGCTCACCAGTATTCAGTTTATGGAAAGACATTCCATGAATTGAATTTCTACCACCATTCAATAACTTACTTTCACAAAAGGAGTTCTAAGAGCTTCGTTCTTATACATCCTAGTTCTCTCAGGAGAACGAGAAGGAAGTACCCACTTCCTCAAAAAATGACAAAAGTAACAGAAAACATTTTAATGCTATAGCTTAAAACTTGAATCAAAGCAAATCATTATATTTACAAGTGTACTTACTCTTTTCCATTTTGTATCCCACCCTAGTGAAGAACTAAGGTGCCACCAGTATTAGAGACCTGCATATCTATTTCTGATACAGAACCTAAAGTAGGAGCACTAACAACCACCTGTTCAATTGGATGGGATACAAGAATCTCATGTTGAATACATTATCTATCTGAAAGATTTAGGTATTTGAATTCATCTAAACCTAGCAAATTTTTTGGGGTCAATTACACATGCAAAAGCCTATGGTGTTAATACTTGTAAATACGTATTTCCATCAAGGTTGAACTTTCCTATAAGTTGCTACAATGAAAGAAATAGTCAAAATCAACTGACATCCAAACCAATAACTCAAATCATCGTTTGCAATACCTGTCATTGCTCTTCACAGTGAAAGTTTTTTAGATAAAATGGATAAAACCCAAAACCTGATTCCAAAAGTTATTCAATGGGAAAATTAAAATGGTAGTCCATGTACTTTGTTCCTTCCTATGTCATTTTACTCCCTATAATTTCAATTGACTCGATTTTAACCATGAATTTATCACTCTGTCTTAATTTGGTTCATTTGAGGATTTTTTTTTTTTTTTACATATATATATGAAAAATAAACAAATAAGTGGCATGTGGGAAAAATTATAAACTTGAGTTAAAAATACTAACAAGATAATCAATTGGACTAATAAATTCATTCAATTGAACACAATGACGTAAACAGTGTAAAGAGAAAAAGAAAAAAAAAAAGAAGAAAAGAGAGAGAGAGAGAGAGAGAGAGAGAGGTTAGAAATTGATAGTGTACCTTAGAAGTTGGATCGGTGGCTAACATAGACTGAGGAAAAACATAAAGCACTCGATTTGTTCCCATCAGCAACTTCGTTTTCTGCGAATTCAATCATTTTCCCCATAATTTGGAAGTTATTGACAATGACTTGTACAGACATCAATGGGGTAAGCAGAGGGCAAGATATATGCAGTCTTACCCCCATGGACTAAATTGTAGGAAACTAATCCATCCTCTTAAGACAGTATTCAAGTAGTCTTGCCCTACTTTTCTTGACTTATGGCTTTGCTAATATTCAAATATATTGGTTGATCTGATTCCACACCTAATGATGGTCAAACAAGAATAAAGAAAACAGAAAAATTTTGCCCAAAAAAGACTATACAGTCACAAGATAGTGGACAATTTGTAGGGGTAGTCTTTTTTTTTTCCTTCTCCCCCTCCCCCCCAACGGAAAAAAAATCAATTTCATAGATAGAAAACAAGTTACATCAAGAGACCACCATCCTTCTGAAGTGAAGAAAATAGCCACCATGGAGGTCTGAGTTCCCAAGAGTGTACCCCAGAACCTCTCACAGCAAAGCTTGCCAAACAATGGGCCACTCCATTTAAAGCTTTCCTCACAAAACAAACTTTATTTTAAACAATAAAGAAATATTATTATTATTAAACTTTATACATGGAAAATGGTCAACATGTAAGGGTTACGGGTGCATTGCAAAAACTATAAAAGATTCTCTAAATTGAACTTGTGTTGGATAGAAATAGTACATAAATATATACAGCCTTTTAATTGTCATCTAATTCTACTAACACTAAGGCTGCAAACGAATCGAGCCGAGCCGAGCCGAACTTTGCTGAGCTCGAGCTCAGCTCGTTTACTAATCGAGCTCGTTTATTAAGCTCGAGCTTGGCTCGATAAGAAACTAGGCTCGAGCTCAGCTCGGCTCAGGCTCGGCTTGTTAACATTAATGAAACTCGAGCTCTACTCAGCTCGGCTCGATAATTTTTTTAATATTATTAATATTATTTAAATAAAAATATTTAAATAAAAATATTATTTATATTTTTTAAATAAAAAATATTATTTAATATATAAATAACGTATTTATATTATTATTTTTATATATTTATATATTATTCAATAAATAAATTATATTTTATTATATAATTTAAATGAAGATAAACGAGCCGAGCTTATGCGAGCTCGAGCTCAGCTTGTTTACTAAACAAGCCAAATAGTCAAGCTCGAGCTCGGGTCATACACTAAACGAACTGAGCCGAGCTGAGCCCTTAACGAGCCGAGCCGAGCTTGTTCATGAACAGCTCGGTTCATTTGCAGCCCTAACTAACACCACATTTCAAATCTAAGAACCTCAAATTCAATTGCTTAGGCTAATCTAAACCAACTTAGAGCAACAAATATGGGTCCGTCTAACACAAGTAATAATATGAGAAGAGAGTGGGGTGTACCTCAAGGTTGAACCTGGAGCTGGACTGAACCAACAATTGAAGCAGAAATGGAGAGAAAAAATTAGGACAAAGATGAACTGTTCATCTTCTGATTTCGTTTTCGACACATTAATGTGCCTCGCTGCCTGATATTTCTCATCGTAATCAACCTATTCGAGATTGCCATTATGACAAGTCAGGCAGTAATCCTTTGTAGACAAAGGTTCTGAAATAGTTGAGGGAGTGTAGGGTTTGGATTTGAACATATGGCTTGTGGAGGGATTATAGAAGATCGAAGGTAGGGTTAGGGTTTTGGAACCGATGATGAGAGTGGAGAAGACAAAGTAGACGACCGGTGACGATCAGTGAAGAGAATAGGAAAACTGAGAGAGGGCATAAGGAAGGAGGTGGTGGCAGCAGCGGCGGCAACTAGTGGTCACCAGTGGCGCCACCAGAGGCAACGACGTAAGAGACGGAAGAGATAAAAAGAAAGAAGAGTGAGAGAGAGTGAGAGGGAGTGTTAGGCTAGGGTTTAGACTCTATCTAATATATACTATAAGGTTAGGGTTTAGACTCTGTATAAATATATATAATCACACTTATTTAAAATGTGTAATTAAAAAATATTATCTCATTCATTAAATTAAATGTGATTAAAAAATCATTTTAATTTTTTTAATCACACTTCTAATAAAAGTGTGATATTTTTAATTCTTCTTATGTGATCTTTAATCACATGTTAATTAGAAGGTATGATTAAAATATATATGGATAGATATATAATCACACTTAATTGAAAAGTGACATAAAAAATAAATATTATTACACTTAATCAAATCAAGTGTGATTAAAATATCAATCTAAATTTTTTTATCACACTTCCAATAAAAGTGAGATATTTTCATTTGTCAAAGTGTGATCTTTAACTATTTTTGTAATAGTCCATGTCTAAGCTTATATTTGTTTTCGTGTTTTAGTTTCATAATAGTTTTGTTGTAATCTTGCATGTCTTATCTTATATTTATTTTCTTGTTTTAGTTTCATGCTAATTTTGTTGTAATCTGGCATGTCCTATCTTATATTTATTTTCTTGTTTTGGTTTCAAGTTAATTTTGTTGTAATCTTACATGTTCTATCTTATATTTATTTTCTTGTTTTAGTTTCATGTTAATTTTATTGTAATTTTGCATGTTCTATCTTATATTTATTTTATAGTGACCCTGGTTTGAAATCTGACCCGTTGATATTTTGGATCCGGGTTTCATTGTCTTTTTGGTTGTTCATGTCTTGTTTCTACTCATTGTTATTGGGTTTGATTATCGGAGTGTCTTGATTGCATTGGAAATAGGTTGGTAACTTGTTTCTAGAGCTATTGTTGCCCAGGATTTGCTTCTGCGCTTGAGCGGCACTTCCTGCACTCGAGTGGTCATTGTGAGCTTCCAGCACTTTTGTAGGTCTGCAGAGATACAACGAGTTGTCATGTCATGACCCAAACCTGCCCCTATAAGTTTAGGCCATGACCAGGCCTATATTTAGGCCTCAAAATAAAATTTTTGAAAATATTTAACTCAATAATGGCGCCTGAAGCTGAAGTAGAAGCAGATAAATAACAGAACGTCTATTGAGCAGTGCTTATATGCCGAGATTTTAAAACATCATGTCATATATAGAAAGTCCATATACATAGTTGATATACACACAAGTACAAGTCAAGTAAATATGTATAGGGAATTAGTAAACCAAAAGTTTCATAATAACAAAGTGGCCAAATAAAAGTCACCAAAGACTTAGCTTAACATCAAGGTAAATTCCCAAAAGACAAGAGGCCCCATTTTTTAGGCTTAACAAAACAGGTCCAACAAAAAGACTCCTGAAGTTGACCTAGGACTGGCCTCCAAGCTGGTCACCTACATAAATACACATAAATACGGAGTGAGCGAGGCTTAATGAATAATAATAATGTAAGAAGGTTCGGGTGAATAGGCATATGTCTTGGAGAATATTTACCTAACATATATATGTCCCCATCATCATATTCCAAAACGGCCTCAGGCCCACATAAGACAGAACGGCCTTCGGCCCAACGTGATGCACAACGGCCTCAGGCCCAACGTGATACACAGCGGCCTCGAGCCCAACATAATGGCCTCGGGCCCAACATAATACATAATGGCCTTAGGCCTAACATATCAACAGCTAGTTCTAGACTTTATAGGGTCGATGGAACATCGGCATGTCTCCATCGCCCTTGGCCTTAGTGCCATTAATCATAACTATTCATATCATGGTAGGTTAGATGGAACATCGACATGTCTCCACCTCCCTCGGCCTTAAGGCCATCACATATAACTGGAAATAGAACGACCTTAGGTCCATTTCATATGCCATTGATCATACTTGTACCATTGCTTAATCATTTCCATTCACTTATAATTTATTTAACATATGCCACTCATAAGCAAAAATACATGAATCATAGCACCATTTATCCCAAATATGCCATTCACAATCATAATGCATAAACCATAGCATAATTCATCTTGAACATGCCAAGCACAATCAAGATACATAATTCATAACAGAAATACATAAACACATAAATAAATATATCGTTACACTATTATTACTCACAGTGGTTTAGTCGAGCGGCGGCCGCTTCCCGCAAGTGAACTACACATGGCACATACACAAATGGATAAGCCACACATTCTTTTCTTAACATCTATTCCTTAATCATTTTTCCGTTTCGTTCAATTCTTATTTTTCTTTAAGTTTTTCGGAGGGATTAAATATACATATTACTAGATTCAGAGGATCCAAAAGGGTAACAGAGAGTGATAGGATTCTTCCCAAATTCCCGCACGTGTGGAGAGGTGCACATGTTTTTTTTTTAGAATGCCGAAGTTGCTTCCCCTGTTCCGCGCACACGCAGTTGTGCATCCTTCACGTGCGGCTTTAGGCCCCGCACGTGCGGTCCTGGGCTCTGTTTGTGTCACAACCCAACCCAGCCCCTATAAGTTTGGGCATGACTTAAGCAGAAATAGACAGAATAACCTGTATGGTATAACATTGGGGCCTGAACGGAAGCATTAAATTTAAAACGACATCTAGAAATATCCATTGAGCAACTATCAACAAGCCAGGACCATCTTAACATTGAACATAACGTAGCATGCACACAAAAAGGAGGTTACATAAACATTTACAATCCAGCCCAGGTTTTAGGCATACAAAACAATAAATACATAACCCTGACCAGCGATGTGGATACCAAAAATTACATTCACAAGGAAAACTGATCTAATATGTAAGGGTTTCCTCTAGTGCCTGGTTATCCTTAGGCTGACAAAAATGCATGACGTGTGCTAGATCGGCTCCTCAAGCTGGTTCCTACAGAATCAAACAAAACTACAGAATGAGACAAGCTCAGTGAATAGTAGTGCGTAATATAAAATCACCATGTACAGTAGTATATGTATCAAAACCAAAAACCGAGATAACAGATTGGCCCATTAGCCCGGATAGCCTTGCGGCACAGATAGCCTTTCGGCTCAGGTAGCCTTGCGGCACAACAGGTAGCCTTACGGCACGGATAGTCTTTCGACTCAGGTAGCCTTGCGGCACAGATAGTCTTTCGACTCAGGTAGCCTTGCGGCACAGATAGTCTTTCGACTCACATTTCAATTCTAGATCAACATATAAGTTATGATCTTATCTTACAGAAAACGGATACATGAATATATGTAAAATGCACTATTACTCACAGTGTTGTGGTGGCGTATGAGTTCCTCCTGGACTGTGCCCTACACACAACATAACTAATAAATTAGTATTCTTTTCCTTTAAAATCGATTCATATGCCTCCACACTTTTGTAAAGCTATAATCTCTTAAGACCCATCAGAAAAGAATATTCTAATAACACCGAAGAGTCAAACACAAAAAACTGAACAAAACATATTTTTCTTGCTGAAACAGTCCTCCGCTCGAGCGTAGCTTTGTCCGCTCGAGCGGACAGTGTAGTGCTGCCAAAATACTGGATGGTCGATTTTTACGCTCGAGCGTAAAGTTCTCCGCTCGGGTGGACAGGGTAAATTTTCAGAAAACTGCTGGGAGGTGCATTTTCACGCTCGAGCGGCCCTGACCTCCGCTCGAGCGGACGACTACCCAGATTCAGGGCAGCCCGATTTCAAGCCAAAATTCATCATCCAAACCCAATTTCCATGCAATCAAGGGTGAAATTCATGCAATACTTCCACTTAACAACACCACAACATGGATGAAAGCTTAATCATGTCAAATTAAACCAAGTTAAAGGGTCAACAAGCCAACACTTCCACAAATTCCATCCAATGTTCCAAGTATATTCAAGTTCTACAAATTCAACAAACATAGCACATAGTAGTAACATATTGGTATGGATTAATGCTATAGAAACAAAGATTGATGTCCAAAGTGTTAAGGCACCAGATCAATGAGAAACCCTAATGGATCAAACATAGATTATCCATGAACCAACACAAGCATGAGATGAAATTCTTGAGAAGTTAAACTAGAAATTTGGTTACCTTAACCTCAATCTCCCAATCCTACTAATGGATGAGCTTCTTTGGTGAGTCAAATTTATTTTCCCCCAATTCTTCTCCCTCAACTCTCACGTTCCTCTCTCCCTTTCTTTCTCAAAGTAAGCCACGTTTTGATCACAAGTTTTACAAGTCTTAGACATAGATATATATATATAGCAAGATATAGGAGCACAAAAGACGAAAATCAATCGCTTTATGGTGCCGAAATAAAAATTTCACAGAAAATCCCCTTATAGCTTAAAAATCATGTAGATTCCAAATATCAAATCAATTTCTGCAAATTAAATCTCTAAGATGCTCAATTTCCATTTTAAGTGATTTAAGTGTAACAGATACGTTCTAATTCAACAGATAGAAACTCATATCTCTAAGTTCCATGCTCTTTTACTATATTTTCACATAGATTTTCACAATAACATTCAAAGACACAGAACAGGAGATTATAAAGACAGCAGAATCAGATATGAGGGTCGGGATACAGTTTGAGCAGTCCGAAAATTCATCAAAATCAAGCTGTCCAAATGCATTTCTAAGCTCAATTCAAACAACTTCACTTCAACAACATGACATATGATCAAAACAAACATGAAACCTAAACTCAAGTGGATCATAACTCATTTTAATTTCTCATATATAACACTAATCTCCACATTCCCTCATCTTCTCCATCTTTTCATGATATATAGCTACAAATATATATACAAATATATACACATATATATGCATGAGTTCAAAACATGCCAAAAATTAAAGATAAAAAGGCAATGACCCGCAACCTAACTCAAGACAACTCAAAACACAAGAATCAACCCTTAAATTAGCCAAATCCAAA
Source organism: Camellia oleifera (assembly GCA_022316695.1). Taxonomy (NCBI): domain Eukaryota; kingdom Viridiplantae; phylum Streptophyta; class Magnoliopsida; order Ericales; family Theaceae; genus Camellia; species Camellia oleifera. The sequence goes on from CM039317.1 coordinate 93,148,875, forward strand.
GATTACATCTTCAATTTCTTGAAATTGGTTAAGTTGAGATCATAACCCAAAACCCTAACTCATATACATGTAAGAAACTTCATTTTAAGACTTGATTCCAAGCAATTAAAGAAATATTGAGAGTATTTGGGTTGATTAACACTTACCTTGAACCAATCTTAAAGCTACTCTACCAATCTCCAAACTTAAATTGGATTCTCTTCTTTTCTCTTCTTCTCTACGTTTTTGTCCGTTAAAAGGCTAAAGATGAGCTCAACTGTATAACAAGTCATATGTACAAACATAACTTAACGAATCAGATGAAATTAATTTTCAATTAGACTGCCCGAATGGCTCTAAAAATTCCCAATAGCATATTCATGTACTCAATTTCGGTTTCTGAACTCATTGAAGTTGTTAATTTCAGTTTCAAAGTGTTAACTCTAGGAGTTTTATCCAAATAGAGCTAATTAATTCATTACGAATCAAATTTTTACAAAACTTCATATAATGTCCTAAAAATCATGATAATCATAACTGTAAAATCAATTTTAGCTTATCGGGCCTCTAAGACTTTCAATTTTCAGTCCAACGGTCGCAACTTCAACAAAGTTTTGTGATAACTGACAGATACAATTAATATAGATGTAATTCACACATTAAACATGGAATTTCACATTAACCATATAAACGCACATATAATCACACATATAATGAGGGACTTATAGCATATGAGAGGGTCGGGTTATTACGTGTCACTCTTTGCTCAATTGGCCATTCTTGTGCCCGAGCGATGTTTCCTCATACGGTACTTATTGTGCTCGAGCAGTGGTCACTTGTCTGTAAAACTTCTGAAAGTTTGTATTCTACACTCGAGCAATGCTTTCTATGCTCAAGTGGTCAAACTTTTTGTGTATGGACGCTCGAGCATCACTTCCGACGCTCGAGCGTCACTTCTTGCGCTCGAGCGGATTACACATCCATATAAGGCCATGGTGTGCTAAAAGATCACTTTTTGCTTTTCTCTCTCTTCCCTTTCTCCTCTTTTTGCCATTTTAGGGTTTCTGGGACCATAAAGCTTGGGTTTCATCTATTCACACCCATTTTCTACCCCTAGTCCTTTAGATCAAAATGTAGAGGGTCATGAGGGCTTCATTTTGATTTGAGAAGATTGTGTTTTCGTCGCCGATGGATTTTTGACTTTTCTCCTCTTCGCTCCAAGAGGTAGGGACTCTTGAGTTTCTTTTCAATGCCTCTCTATAGAGAGACTTGTGGTATTTTTACTACATTTAAAAGTATAGTTTATGCTTGATTTCGTTAAAAAGCATATGAGTTGATTTGAGTGTCAATTGGTGGGTTTATGGGTTATGTTTACATTTTCTTTTGGGTTGTAAAAAGTATGTTTAGGATATGGGAGTGGAAGGGTTTGGTATTCCATTTGTAAATTGTAGAATGTTGAAGAAGGTTGTATGTAAATTACAAATTGGGGTTATGTTGTGGTTGTCTACCAAATTGGGATTTGGGGCCTAATGATAGTAGATTTTGGTCATTGTTGTGTATGTTGGGAATTGGAGTGGAGAAGCCCTATTTTTAAAACAAATTGGGGTTAGCTATCTTTTCATAAAATGTGAGAATTTCCAATGAACGGGAACATGGAATTACCTAAGGTGTATTTATTATTTTGGATTTATGTAATTGGCATCTAGAGTTTGTCCTTAGCCATCGATGGAGGATGGTATTGATTGTTGTTAGATATATGTCAGGCGTACTATTGTACGATGGACTATGTGATATGAGATGATATGTTGTTGGTTGTAAGTGGACATTGAGAGTAGATAATTCCATTGTTGTGTTATGAATTATGTTGTTAAAGAGGTAATTGGAACATTTATAAATGTTGTTTCCATTATGAGACTGTTATTGAATAGTTATGGTTTTAAGGTGTTGTACTCCATGATGTGTTTTGGGAATGTTTGAAATAAAGGAAAACCCATGTGGAACGGTGGTTCGCAGAGTATATTTTAAAATAAATGAGTTAATGTAATTAATGGATTGTGGCTGTTATGGTGATAATTGAACAAGGTGTATATGTTACACCCGTGTAGTATTGTGGACGCGCCCCGAGGAACTTATGCCACCACAGTTCGGACTCGTTTTGTCATGGTTCTTAATCTGAACCAAAGAGTCCAAATCCGGCAAATTGTTTTTAGAAAAACAGATATTTAGAAAAGAAGTGCCAAACATGGACTGCTTTGTCAAATATAGAATCGCCACCTAAATATTTTTTATGGGAGAATTTAGGAAACCCTGACTCGGTGCCAAAGGCCACGTGTCCGTCATCACCAGAGTTACCTTGGCTCGGGAACTTGGGTACGATTGGGAAAGGTCAGCTATGAGCACCCCCTCTCGCCCGATCCGAAGATCGGCCTCTACTAACCATGATATCCGATTTTGAAAACGTTATGTGTTCTTATTCCAGTTAATGAGCTAGAATTACTATGTGATGCGCACAATACAAAAGTATAGACTAAATTGCCTAATTTGGAACGAAGCATTGCATATCCGTTTGTTTGGAAAATGTCTGAAATTTGCTACTCGCAAGTAGGCTAAAACACGGATTTCAATGAGTTGTTCCAACTCAAACAATCCAACCTTCACCTACAGGCATTCGGGCAGTTTATATCACATAAACAGCTAGCCACATGGTAAGCATGCTGTCATGTGAACATTCACACTTATGCGAGATGCTAAAGCATAAAAATACTTACAATGTACTCCGAGCCAAGACAAGAACATGTTAGCAATCATATGCATGACCCTAGTCCATGTTAAGTGGCTAATGCAACACATACAAAATGTCACTAGAATAGGCTCGGCTAATTCTAGGATGGCATGTGGAATGCTACAAATAATATGTATTCAACTTGGAATTGAAATTCAATGCAGTTAGTATGATACGCCGAACCCGGTGCATGCAATACTAATGAATGATGCACGCATGCATAGCATAAGGTATGCTAAAGTAAACGTGTCCTAATACTAACCGTCAAAAGCAGATAGGTAAAAGGGAGAAAGAAGTGGGGGTTGGAAGACATGCACACACGCACCCACACTTATTACAAATTTGCCCTCGCTCGAAGGGACCAAAAGAATAATACAATTTAATTAACCTACAAGCTAATTAAATATTACAGACCAATTAATTAATTAACAAATTAACTAATCTAATGAAAGCAGTAAACAGCCTCGGGAGGAGGGCTCAATGCAATGCGCGCTCGGCTCCGCTCGAAAAGCCACTGCCATGCACAAGTTGCCTCTGCTTTGACTATTATCCTTCTCTAAAGACTGCACAAATCTCAGGGTTGCTTTTCTGAATGCTGTGGAACACCACTGGCTGAGAGAATTGGTCACCGGCCATGGAGAATGGTCACTGGCCATGGAGAATGGTCACTGGCCACAAATTAATCCGTCGGCCACTTATGGATGGCCGGTCGGCAATGAAGATGGCCGGCCGGCCAAATCTTCCTGCAGGATCTGTTTTTGACAAGAGCAGAGGGCAAAACATAGCATGGCAATGCATTTCAAGCAATGTATGCACCAATCACACCCTTTATCATATTCATGACTCAAAGGGATATGGTTCTCGATTCTCGGACCACCAATTGCGCATTTTCATGCATGATGGCCCGAGAAACCAAGTATGCATTTCGATATGGAATGCAATGCACTTAATCAAACAAAGTGGGGGCTCAACCTCTATCATACTCAACTCAAGAGGTGAAGCATGCGTGCCAATGTGATGCAACCTAGGCATGTGAGCTAGCATGCAATCATGGAAATGCAAAGAAGCATACAAGGCATACAATGATCATGCAAGGCATGAAGCAATGCAACCAACAAGTATGCAAGACATAATGGGGGTGTTCAAGCATGCAAGCAAACATGTGACTTCATTCAATCATGAAACAACACACAAATACGCAACGACATACAAGGAGAGCATGCAACAATATGCAAAGGAGGGACTTACACTAATTGGACAGCTCTATATTAAGCCCAAAACAGTGGTCAATGCTATGGAAATGAGGGCCGACACACACACACACAAACATGTACATGTTGATAGGCTAACACTTAAGCATCAAACAAGCAACCTTTAAGCACACTTAAAAGAGCCTAAACATGGACAATTAGCATACAATGTAAACTCTGAAAATCATGTTAATGATTCTGCCAAACCAATTTAAACAAGACAAACATGACATGCAATTGGTCCAAGTACTTGAGGCAAGCCAAGGAGACTTGAACCATGGCTAAGTCAACCAAGCCTCACAAGGCTAAGAGGACTTAAAACAGGTTCAAGGCAGACCTAGACAATGCTAAAGGAACACCTAGATGACATCTAAGTGGCATAGAGATGCAAGCATACAAAGAAGCACATTCATGGAGCATAAGGCAACAACCTTTTAAGGCAACAAAGGAGTATCAAATGCAAGTATGCAAGCATGTTATAAGGACTGAAATAACATGGTAAGTGGTTCCAAACCACTGAAATAATGCAAGTAATGCATGCTACACACTCACACACCTAAGGCTAACAAGCCAAAATGCAAGGTGGCTATACTAAGCATGCTATGGCCGACCAAAACAACCAAAAACAGAACTTAAGCATGCTAAAACAAACAGAAAAGCTTCACAAAGTTTGGCCAAAATTATGCTAGAACAAGGAACAAAACCTAAAGCATGTTAAGACCTAAACATGGCATTACAAGGCATGTATGCTAAGCAAGCATGGTGTGCCTAAACCAACAAAAAACAGAGCTATATTATGACCTAATAAGCACAAAAATCAGTTAAGGCATGCCCAACATGAACCTAAATTAGATGCTCCCTCAAGAGGCAAAAATAGCCCTTTTCAAGGACAACAAGGAGAAGAGGGTGGCCCTCTCCTTCTTGGGACCTCAAGGCACCATCCTCACCATTGAAATCCCTCAAGATTTCAATGGTGAGGAGGCCCAAACACAATGGTCCCAAAGCTCACCAAAATAACACAAAAACAAAGGCCAAACAAGCCTTAAGAGGGGTCAAACAACCTCAAAGCTTAAAACACTCTTGAACAACTATTTAAAGGACTCAAAAACAGAACTTTTATATGTTATATGCAAAGCCTAAAAATAGTTGCAAGATAGGTAAAAAAAAGCTATGCAAAAATGAGATATTTAAAGGTAAAGTCCTTACCCTTGAAGACCTCTTTCAAGAACAGCACTCCAGGTGCTTCTTTGGCTCCAAACCAGTCTAAAAACTTCAAGAAAAGGCCTCTGGCCCCTCAGCAATCAAGGTAAGGTGTGATGGTGGAATGTTTGTGTGCAATACCAAGGCTAAACACACACAAATACAAGAGATATATAGAGAGATATAGATATAGGATAGATACACAGCTCAAACCCTAAAACCAGAGCTCTCTATCAAAATCTTGTCTTTTTTTTGTAACCCTAACGGAGGAAGAAGAGGCTCCCTCTTATAGAAGGTTCAATCTTGTAAGCTAACAAGACAAACTAGCCAAGAAGGAGATCCCTCCATACACGTGTATGGAGGGGAGCAAAGTGTATGCCGGCTAGCATACAAATATCTGCAAAGCAGATGTACAGTAGTCGGCCGGCCAAAAATGCAATTTGACCAAAAAGATGGCCGGTCGACCATCTAAAGTGCCGACCGGCCAAACATTTGGCCGGTGGCAACAAAACACAGCCGGTGGCCTCAAGCCATCGCTTGTGATGTATGGGGATGGCCCACAAGCGATTCACTGCCCCTCCAAGGTAAAACACAAGTGTTTGGTGCAAAACCAGACACAAAATAGTCGAGTCGAGAGATCCTGAGGCAAGGCGCGTAGTAGAGACCTCTGGGAACTCAAGACAAACACAAACAAGGATGATCACCGATTGTTCAAACGGTGACGTCCAAGTCTTGAGGACGGTCAAAAATGGGGTGTCTACAATTGACCCTCTTTGACAAAACTCGAAAGTCATAACAATGACGGGAGTGACTGTCAAAGCCCAGAGACGACCCATTTTTGACCAGGCCGAAGACTTAGACAGACATGCAAGACAAGCAAGATATGTGCTCGAAGGCAGGGGCAAAATGCAATTGAAAATGCAAGAAGCCTAGCATAACTTATGATCATGAAAAGAAAGCTGTAACGAAGCATAACATGCGACAGTTTTAAGCTAGCAAACACAAATCCAACTACATTACAATGCAAAAAGGATGCAAGAGAATCATGTAATTCTCGCTATGTTTCACGCGGAGAATACAATACCTGCGCGGTTCATCTGGTTGCACCAGCCTCAAATGAACCGTACATACAATATCATGCCTGCAAAAGAAAGCAACTTAACAGGTACGAATATCGTTAGCAACATGCATAACATGCAAAATGAATGCAAAGTCAAATGCAATATATACAAAACTATGTATAATAAAGCAAAAGAAAATGCAGTGCAATCGAATCATGATCCAATCATGAGCGGTTCAAAACCACACAAATGTCAAATAGATTGATGGAGGTAACAAGTCCGTCTACCATAGAAAAGGTACCGCAACCCTTCAAAGCGCGTACACATGCAGAACTATGAGTGATGTAGACGGACACAAGAATAAGTAATTGGGTGGAATGACATAAGTGGGGAAACGACTCGCTGAAGAAAGAACAATGATCCAAATGCTGGATGCAAAAACTACACTACAATGTAATATAGACAATGAATATGGCGCGCAGGCCAAACCGTATTTTGCCTAGGAAAGGCATGTACACAAACAAACCGCGTCTAGCACAGATACGGTGCCTGTCACCCTCAAACCAACATACCAGTGTGGAATAGGTGCGTACACATAATATCATAACTGTGCTTCAACGTGAAAAGTATGAGCACATACCAGACCAAGCTTAACAAGGAAAGGCGCAAGCCATAAATGAAGGTGATGCAGTAAATGTATGCAAGCTACAATGCAATATATACAATATGCAACGGAATGGATAGTAAAATGCATGACATATGCACTATTTATAGTGGAAATGCATGACATATGCACTATATTATAATGAAATGCATGACATATGCACTATTTACAGTGGAAATGCATGACATATGCACTATATTATAATGAAATGCATGACATATGCACTATATACAATGAAATGAATGATATATGCACTATATACAATGAAATGCATGACATATGCACTATATACAATGTAATGCATGACATATGCACTATTGAAGGGAAAATGAATGATGATGCACTTTCGGTGTTTTTGTTTTTTTAAATGCAAATGATGCATGTTGTTTTTGTTGTTTTCTTTCTTTCTTCTTTTTTGAAATGCAAATGCATGATGATGCATGATTGTTGTTTTGTTTTTTTTTTTTTTTGAAAGTGCAAATGATGCATGTTGATGCAGATGCGTGACAACGCACATCTTTTGATATGCATGACAATGCATACTATCTCGAATGCGCAACCGCGCATGTCGTTCGAAATGCTTGTGAACTCGAATGCGCGACGATGCACATTGCTTGCAATGCATGATAATGCATGTGAACTCGAATACGCGACAACGCGTGTCGCTTGAGATGTATGACAATGCAACTTACCAAAAGTCGTTCGGGCACAACAATCACCGAAGGACTTGCACCTTCAGAGGATTTAAGGTCTCCTAGACCGAGGTAGGTGCATAATAATGCAAGTATGGCATGCGCATGAAAATGCGAGACGTATGCATAATGATGCAAGTGAAGTGACGTATAACCAACGCGCATTTCACGACAAAACGTTGTAACGTATGCATGCGGGGCCACTTTTGAATCTCTTTAGGAGACAAAAGGATACAAAAAGGATACACCACGCACGTACTTGAGTGCTTCGCACAGAAAACACGGTTCGAGGTCAAAACAGAGTCCGGTTAAGCTTCGAAAATGCACTAGTCTTGCACTATCTTGAGCAATAAAGGCCCTAAACTACACATCTGACCCAAAAAAGGTTGTAGGAGGCTCACCGGCCATATGGGGATGTCACCAGCTGTCCACCGGCCATCAAAACACCTCACCGGCCAAATATTTGGCCGAGCGGGCAAAAATGTAGCTGACCGGCCAAATCTTGCTGAATCGGGGTAGTTTTGTTCCTTTCGCCTTGGGTCTTTTAAAATAGGGTTTCAAACCTTATTCTTTTCATTTCCCTAAGCCAAAATTTCATCCTCTCTCTCTCTAGAGTGTTTTCTTCCCTTCGATCCTCTACTTTCTTGAGTTTCGCGCCCATTTCATCGTTCGATTCGCGAAGTTCTTCGCATTTTGAACATTTTGAACCGAACATTTCTTCGTTTCGGTGTTTCTTTTGCTATTTCCACCTTTTAGGGTTTGTTCCCCTTGAGTTTCTCTTGATTTCCTTGCCTCTTTCATTTCCCGCCTTTTCCGGCCATTTTCCGCCCTCTCGAGGTTGACTTTTTAGTTGACCTTTCGCATTCTCATCCGGTTTCCACTTTCCCGGTCATTTTCACACCACCTTTGACATGGCGAATGATATTCCACGGGGCGGGACTCCCCCGGATCATGAGATGGATCCCGGGGCTGAGCTTCTCCCCTTGAGCATCCGTTCCGTTCGACCCAGCGACCTACCGACTGGTGATTCACATCTTGCCTCCTGACGGACTTCGCCAGTTCAGGAGCTTCGATAGGACGGCGGCCCCAGAGCTTCTTCTGCGCGAGCCGGCATCCCATTTGTCTTTTGGCCCTTTTGAGGTACAGTCTTTTCTCTTTATTATTTTTCGCAATGTAGAACATTTTAACTGCCATAGTTGATTTTGCTCTTTAATTGCTTAGTCCGGATACACCGATACGATGTATACTATAGTTGACTATGAACACACTTGTACTTGATATCTATTTGAACGGAAACATGTGCACACACATACTATATTTGCTCTGAACCATTCAAACACACTGACACACCATACACTGGAATTCAATGCGAGCACACCAGTACCCGATATCTGTTTGAACTAAAAACGTGCACACACGCTGTATTTGCTTTGAACCACCTAAACACACTAACACATCACATGTTGTAGTTCACTGTAAGCACACCGGCACCTGTTTGAATCTAAAAACGTGCACACACGCTATAGTTGTATCAATTGACTGTTCTTCAAAACTGTACATTTTACATTGCTTCGCAACTATTTTATTTTTCGGATACAGGGAGATTCCCATGCTGTCCAGGGGTATGGGAACATTACCGCTCGAGATTGGTACACGGAGCAACCTGATGCGGTTTGCCACATCGTGGATCAGGCTGGCTTCGGCGCATTCTGTAGGGGACTCTTGCGCCACACTGGGAGCAGGCCACTCCTTGCCGCTCTAGCGGAGAGGTGGTGGGACACCACCGACTCCTTCCACTTCTCTGCTACGGGAGACATGATGATGACTCCCTATGATTTCTCGATGCTCACCGGCATCGGGGTAGGGGGTGATCCGATCCCCTTCGATACCGACGTGGATGAGTAGGAGGCCGCTCTGATCTACTTGCTTGGCGAGGTGCCGCCTCTCACGCGTCCTGGCTTCGTCAGATATTCATGGTTCAAGGTCCAGTTCAGAGTTCAGGCAGCCTTAGTTGAGGAGGCTCCGATGACCCAGAAGGCGGTGGAGCGATATACGCGCGGTTTCCTTATGTTTCTACTGGGGACAACCATTTTCGCCGATCGGGCGAACACCGTGCCCCTCTGCCTGCTGAGCGCTCTCGTGGATGTCACACAGATCTTGTGCTACGACTGGGGTGGCGCTGCCTTGGCCACTCTATACGGATACATGAGCTCAGCCTCCCGTTGCAGTGGATAGTTGCTCAGAGGCTACTGGCGGGCTTGGGAGGTACATTTTCTTTTCTGCTCTACATTTTTTGTACTCTGTACACTGTACACACTGTAATCTGCTTCATGTTGACTGTATATTGCACACACGGCACACACATACTTTGCTTTACACTGATTGTACACTACACACACTATACACTCTGCACAATACACTACACAATACACGGTTCTGCAATTTTTGCTTTTGTTCTGCATTCTGCTCTATCTGATAAGCATACTGGTACTTACTCTGCAGTTGTGGGTCTACGCCTACTTTCCGAGACTTGCGCCTGTGCCAGACGTAGAGACCCCTCTTGTCGTTCCGTTCTCGCGCCGTTTTGACATGAGGTGTGTACGGAGGCCCCGGGAGACGTTTATCTTTTTCCACCGCTACTTCGACAACATCACCCCCACAGAGATATGTTTTACTTGCAGTCCATTTAAGCTTCGCTTTACATTGTATTTTCAATGGCAGTAGATAACAAACTGTATTTCATTTTCAGATCAGCTGGCAGCCTTAGGCTCTATTGTCAGCAACGATACGGGCGCGGTTCATCGGTGTTGAGGAGACCTCGCGCTTTAGGTTTTTGCTAGAGGGCTCGGTCTGTCGGGCTTGGCACCTAGGTGAGCATTTCCTACGCCAAACCCTAGGTTTACCAGAGCAGATAGTCCCGGTTCACCCTCCTGAGCACATGAGGGAGACAGAGCGGTTTACTCCCGAGCAGATGACTGACTATACGATTGGCTGGGAGGCAGATAGTTTCAGGGACGGGGGCGACTACTCGGAGTATGTCAGGACCTTCATTATGCGGCCTCTGAGCAGTGGCCGCCGAGCTAAGCAAGAGAGGCCTGCGGCGCCAGCGGCAGTTAGGGCAGGAGCAGGGGCAGGGACGTCGAGGACAACTCGAGTCCGTGGCAGGAGTGGAGCTCGGAGGGAGCGGGGGGCTAGTTGGCCAGTACTGCCCACTACGATGATATGCCGAGGACAGGGTGGGGAGACTTATCAGATCCCCATTGCTCTCCCTCCAGGCTGATCATGAGTTAGTCGGGTTCTACGACTTACCTCCGGTATGTATTACTTCATCTTGCATCTTGCATTGTCATTTTATTTCAGTTTATTGATATTCTGCAGAATACTGATGCATCTAACCCTTTTTGCAGGCCTCTTCCGAGTATACCCACCAATCCTTGGAGCTGACTGCCTCCATGATGGCGATGTTCCAGCGGAGTCTTGATCTTCTAGCCATCTATGGCATTCCAGTATGTTCTTCAACTACAGTCTCAAAATCTACACAATCTAATGCATCATATTGTCAACACAACACCCATACACGGCCCTCACGGCATCTGGTATACTGTATTCATACAAGGCATTTCTGCACTAATTTACTGTTCACAGTATTCACACACTATACTCATACACTGCATTCTACACTAATAATCTTCTCACAGTGTTCACACACCGTACTCATACACTGCATTCTACACTAATAATCTGCTCACGGTATTCACACGCTGTACTCGTACACTGCATTCTGCACCGATAAACTGCTCACAGTATTCACACGCTGTACTCATACACTGTATTCTGCACCGATAATCTGCTCACGGTATACTGATGCATTTGCCTTTTGTACTTTTCAACACCACTTTCAAATTCCTCCTGTGGAAGGTGCTCCGGCCGGACCTTCCGTTTCCACCCGAGATGGCAGAGTATACCCCCACACCAAAGCGGGGTGCACTCATGTTGGGAGTAGCTCACAGGCACCCGTTCCTGATGATGATGATTAGTTTGAGGCTAAGGCAGAGGCAGAGTCGTATGAGGAGGAAACCGGAGACGGCTCGGGCTCAGACTCAGATGACGACGCCGATGACGATGCTCCTGGACCTTCGTCTGAGGAAGAGGACGAGGACAGACCCCTAGGCCTGAGCCCTTTTGACATTGATCCAGATTTTTGTTGTTTTTCTTCGTTTTTGTACGTTACTGGTAGCTAGAGTACGTTATACTGCCGCAGGCAGATTTTTGTTTCCAAAACTATGTACCTAAAAAAGATGATGAAATGAAACAAATTTTTTATCTGAAAAAGTGTTACATTTGTACATTTCATATATTGCATCGCATCACATCATATTATGCCTCAATGTAAATGAAATTGATCTTTTGTCTTGAGAATTGAGCACTTGCATTGTAATAATCAGATAACGAATTAGCCAACAGCAAAATAACTCAAGGCAACCCACCGCCCCATTCTGGACACACAGCCCATACTCTGCTGAGGATTAATCTGCATACAGCCCATAACACAGCGTTTGGTCCATTCTGCACACGGCAAACCCTGGACAAATAGTCCAATCTGACAAGACAGAATACGAAGGTGGAACCGGCTGAAATTGAAGCACACTCAGATGCCCTAAATTTTTCCTTTTCTTCTTTTACTTCGCATAAACGTAGAGAATGGCACAGCACTCTTGGCACAAACGATTTTTTTGAAAATAAAGAAGGGTTTCAACTGGGGTATCGAGCCTATAACTGAACACAGCGAAAAAGACTCAAACAAAAGGTACACGACCTAACGAAACACGCTCGGAAAAGACTCGAAACAAAAGTTGAGGTAAACAAAACAAAAGACATGACACACGGACGTGTTACAACGAAAGACCTTAAATCACGAGGAGCCAGTTCCTTCGAGTATTATTTCCCACCCTTTCTCATTTGTGATTATTACATCACTCGGCCCTCGGGCTCGGTTTTTCTCTCAAAACCCTTTTGCTTACTTTTCTCTCATCGCGCATCTCTCTATTCTTTATTCTCTCATTTTCCATCCCTCCCCAGGCGTAGTTGGATGAATAGGAAGCTGTGGGTTCACGCCCAACACTATTAGCTCGCGGCTATTTCCTCCTGGGACTGTCTAGTCGATGTTCCGGATGGGGAATGGAGTATCTCGATTCATTCCGATTTGTGCTTCGCACTTGGCTTGATACCTCGTTGCTTGGAGGTTGTTGAGAGAGCTTTCGGTCCTTTACTAATAGCTTCAATTGTGCCCTTTTTGGCAAGTATGCTGGCAACGGGGGAAAGACAGGAAGCCTGACTCAACTTGTGCCCCTAGTTCATTATTTTGATCATTTTTGTTTCGGATTTTCCACTAAAACAGTTTTGACCAATATGAGAGTTAGATTAACATACTTGTTCGATTTTTGATTTGAAAATCATGCGAGTTAGGCTATGAGCATTGAAAATTTTCCTTTTTTGGGTCCAAGAAAATGGTCCAGTTTTGGAAAGGATGGAATAGTGTTTGAGAAAATAGTCAACCTTAGTAAAAAATTTCAAAAAATATTTTTGCAAACGGTCAATGCTCAGCGAGCACGGAACTTACTCTCGAGATGGAAAATTGCCCCTTGCTTAAAAGAGCTGCACAGCAACGGAAAGTTGCCCCTGGTTTGAACGGCGACTCGCGGCAACTTACAGCAACGGAAAGTTGCCCCTTTTTTGGATGATGCCGCAACATTTTGTAAGCAGTCTTCATTAGTGATGATTACGATCGAACTCCCAAATACAGAGACGATGAACATGGTCAGAACCAATATATGGACACAGTCACTTTGAAAGCGTTGGGGGATGGACTTCAAGATAAAGTTGCCTACATATCCCAAACATGGGAATCAAGCCTACATAGTTCACAGTGTCACAACCGAACTATCGGATTCAGAGAAGGCGAGGATGATCAAAACCATTACATGGACTAGGTCGCTATGAAAGCGTTGGGGGCTGGACTTCGAGATGAAGTTGCCTACGTATCCCACACATGGGAATCAAGCCTTATGTAGTTCCGGTTAAGGTACACTCAAGTATTTTAACTTTCACTTTTTAGGCTCTAACTTTTGCCAAGGCGCCCGATGCGGGTTTTCGACCTTGCGAGCTTCTGTTTTTCTTTCCTTTTTGCTGTCTTTTTTTTTATATATTTTTTGCATTTCTTCTTTTCTTCTTTTTTTCTTTTTTTCTTTTTTTTCTATTTTTCCTTGCTCTAACTTTTGCCTGGGTATCCCTTCCGAGTTTTCGGTCCAGCGAGCCTCTCAAAGGGTAAAAGTGTAACAAGTCCATGCCAAATGGTCTTAGTGTTTTGAAGCCATCTGTATCCAAGAGAGTGGCTGTTATTATTGATTTGTAGAAAGACCCATCTTTAGCTCTTCAAGCATATCGGACATTTTTGCCCCTAGTTTGAGGGGTGCTTCTATTCTAGCTTCGCAAGCTTTTGTTGACGACGTCTGACTTCTTGATCTGACTTTGGTGCCTCTTGTTCAAGGGCTGCTCCAAACCCGACCACACAGGCCTCACATGGTGGCTGACCGTTGAATGTTCTGAATGGGCTCTAGGTTTGGAATCAAACGGATTGAATCTTGAGGCTGAGAGCGATCCTAGGCTGCACAATCTCGAGAGCGATTCCACACAGGACCGCGCAAAACATTTTGTTTTTGAAAGTTTTTAAGAAAGCGACAAATCGCTCATGCTGAAGATAGTGTGGAACCAGTCTGGGTCAAGCCAGGGTCCTTCTCAGTACTTACGCTAACAAGCATGATTTCATTCATTAAAGGCTTAGCACGCCTATCTTTCTCTCAAATTGATCAAAGTTTTGCAAAACCCGAGGAATCCCTTCCTCTTCATTTTCACCGCAGTGTTCAAAAAGTTTTGAAAAACTCAGGTCATTACAATGAGTTTAGAGCACAGAAGAGTAAACGAGACGCCCTGCCATTTCATTCTAATCCTCTGGCACAACGAGCTCACAAAAAGCATAGAAACATGATAGCTGCAGCTGCTTCATTTAGATCTCCTGGTTACAACTGGCTCCACAGCAGAGACAGACTTGAAAGGAAACAAAATGGTGATTACAAAACAAAACGGTGTTCAAGGCAACAACCCCAGGAACCAACCGACATTCTATACAAGGGGACTAACTCGCTACAACAAGACAGACCCTTAAACAAAAAGAACTACTCAAGACGATGAGACAGACTCAAAACAAAACAAAGAACTGACCCAATACCCAAGCCAGTGATTATGAAACTAGTATCTGTAGATGCTCAAAATTGCGTGCCAGATGCCACATTCGAAATACACCAAGCGTCGCCCGCAGGTGGTTCACTCCCGATCACATACTCGCAGTATCCTCAAAGTCCAATAGCTGGGTAGGTAACAGACTTAGCTGAGGTGGGTGGAAGGACAACCTCATTGTCGATCAAATCTTGTACCTCGTGACGGAGGCGGAAACAATTAGTGGTAGCATGACCGGTTTGCTGGTGGTATGTGCAGTACAAAGTAGCATCATGTGTGAAAGGGAGATTCTTTGGGAGAGGCCGAGGCTCCAAGGGTTTAAGATGCCCTCTTTCGGCCGGGATCTGGAGTGCCTTAGACAATGGCATGTAGAGAGCATGGAAGACCCTGCGCCCTCGGGGTAGGTACTTTGAAGTCTGAGTATTCTTGCTAGACGCACTAGCGAAAGCATCGGCAGGCACTGCCTTGACCTTCTGATCTTTCCTAGGTGTAAGGGTTGGGAGTGGAAGGAACTGTTCTGGCATGACGGGGTCTATCCCGATTTTCTGACTGGCTTGTACTGCCTTCGGATTGGAGTGGTGAAAACATCATCCACAGCTTTGGCTACGACTGCGAATACCCGTTGCTTACTCATTCCCCTGGCTTTCAAAGCCTCGACTGACCACAGCAGTTGTTCAATGGGATCGGCATCTGCCTCCATTTTGTTCTTGCCTCTAGCCTCAGCCTGATCGAGGGCTTGGGTTAATGTTGACACGTCATTGCCATAGCTAGAGACAACCTCCGGTTGGCTAAGCTCGATTACAATCCGTCCCAATAGCAGGGGCTTCTGTGGTACAAAACTCCCAGTATATGGTGCGGCTGGTGGCGAAGCCGACATTCCGTAAGCAAGATCCGCCACGGACCTATGGAGATCACCTTATCATCCCCATTAATTCGAATGTGGTGGGCTCACGAGCCTGATACTAACTGGGGGGCCCAGACTGGGTGCGCAGTAGGCGACCTAGGTAGATATGGCACATCAACATTGGCCTCACTTTGCAAAGTGATTCCTTGATCTAATGCGGCTGTCATAACCACAATCTCCTCCGAATTCTGCGTCATCATAAACTCGTCGTACTGGATGGTGACTGACGGATCAGATATCTGTCTTGCCTCAGCAATGGGGAACACTGGCTATTCTGTATCAACTCTTTGAACTGAAAGGAAAAACAAGCAGCATTTCAACCCAAACGGATCAAACACAAGTGTAGCCGGACAACCGTACTTCTACTGCTGATCACTGTTCCCTAGAATCACTACCCCAATACACTGAGTCGACATCCACAGATATAACTGATTCTCACAAATTGATACTAGTGTCCTCAGGCCTTATACTCAAACTTGCAAACTGATATGCGCATTCCTGTAGAGATACACTCCAAAAGCACATAGCAAGTAAATAAGAGCCAAAACAGCCCTATGTTGGGGTAGGGTTTCCCTGCCCTATTTTGTTAGGAGCTAGGGTTTCACTACGTACGCAGTGGTTTCAAACAACCTCACACCGGGTAAACAACTTGTCCTAGTTTGGAATGGTCACTATGGATTCCGAACATGCACTAGGTCAAATGGTAGAAAAGAGTGCCCGGTAAAATCGGGATTTGTGTTCCCATACTGGCAGAGCCCGCAACCGGTCAGCCTTATGGCACGTTTCTCGAAGCGAGCCTCCGGCAAATTGCTCGGGAATAGCAGATGGCCAACACGGTGTCCGTAGGCGCACCAATGCACATGCAATGCAAAGAAACACATAAGTGAAATCAAAACAAGATATCACGAGTTCGAGTCACGCTCTCTAAACTACCCAGCAGAGTCACCAGAAACTGTAGATGCGCCCCGAGGGACTTATGCCACCACAGTTCGGACTCGTTTTGTCACGGTTCTTAATCTGAACCAAAAAGTCCAAATCCGGCAAATCAGTTTTTAGAAAAACAGA
Source organism: Camellia oleifera (assembly GCA_022316695.1). Classification (NCBI taxonomy): domain Eukaryota; kingdom Viridiplantae; phylum Streptophyta; class Magnoliopsida; order Ericales; family Theaceae; genus Camellia; species Camellia oleifera. Next base: position 93,165,765 of record CM039317.1, read on the forward strand.
TTTTTAGAAAAGAAGTCCCAAACATGGACTGCTTTGCCTAGATACAAAGTCCCCACCTAAATATTTTTTATGGGAGAATTTACGAAACCCTGACTCAGTGCCAAAGGCCAGGTGTCCGTCATCACCAAAGTTGCCTCAGCTCGGAAACTTGGGTACGATTGGGGAAGGTCAGCTATGAGCACCCCCTCTCACCCGATCCGAAGATCGACCTCTACTAACCATGATATCCGATTTTGAAAACGTTATTTGTTCTTATTCCAGTTAATTAGCTAGAATTACTATGTGATGCGCACAACACAAAAATATAGACTAGATTGCCTAATTTGGGATGAAGCATTTCAGATCCATTTGTTTGGAAATGTCTGAAATTTGCTACTCGCAAGTAGGCTAAAACACGGATTTCAATGAGTTGTTCCAACTCAAACAATCCAACCTTCACCCACAGGCATTCAGGTAATTTATATCACATAAGCAGCTAGCCACATGGTAAGCATGCTGTCATGTTAACATTCACACTTATGCGAGATGCTAAAGCATAAAAATACTTACAATGTACTCCAAGCCAAGACAGGAACATGTTAGCAATCATATGCATGACCCTAGTCCATGTTAAGTGGCTAATGCAACAGATACAAAATGTCACTAGAATAGGCTCAGCTAATCCTAGGATGGCATGTGGAATGCTACAAATAACATGTATTCAACTTGGAATTGAAATTCAATGCAGTTAGTATGATGCGCCGAGCCCGGTGCATGCAGTAGTAATGAATGATGCACGCATGCATAGCATAAGGTATGCTAAAGTAAATGTGTCCTAATACTAACCATCAAAAGCAGGAAAGTGAAAGGGAGAAAGAAGTGAGGGTTGGAAGACATGCACACACGCACCCACGCTTATTACAAATTTGCCCTCGCTCGGAGAGACCGAAAGAATAATACAATTGAATTGACCTACAAGCTAATTAAATATTACAGACCAATTAATTAATTAACAAATTAACTAATCTAATGAAAGCAGTAAACAGCCTCGGGAGGAGGGCTCAATGCAATGCACGCTCAGGCTCCGCTCGAAAAGCCACTGCCATGCACAAGTTGCCCTCTGCTTTGACTGTTATAAGGCCTGAGGACTGCACAAATCTCAGGGTTGCTTCTTTGAATATCCGATTATGTGTTCTCTGAAGACTGCACAAATCTCAGGGTTGCTTCTCTGAATGCCGTGGAACACCACCAGCTGAGGGAATTGGTCACCGGCCATGGAGAATGGTCACCGGCCACAAATTAATTCGTCGGCCACTTATGGATGGCCAGTCGGCACTGAAGATGGCCGGCCAGCCAAATCTTCTTGCAGGATCTGTTTTTGACAGCAGCAGAGGGCAAAACATAGCATGGCAATGCATTTCAAGCAATGTATGCAGCAATCACACCCCTTATCATATTCATGACTCAAACGGATATGGTTCTCGATTCTCGGACCACCAATCGCGCATTTCATGCATGATGACCTGAGAAACCAAGTATGCATTTCGATATGGAATGCAATGCACATAATCAAACAAAGAGGGGGCTCAACCTCTATCATACTCAACTCAAGAGGTGAAGCATGCATGCCAATGTGATACAACCTAGGCATGTGAGCTAGCATGCAATCATGGAAATGCAAAGAAGCATACAAGGCATACAATGATCATGCAAGGCATGCAAGGCATGAAGCAATGCAACCGACAAGTATGCAAGACATAATGGGGGTGTTCAAGCATGCAAACAAACATGTGACTTCATTCAATCATGCAACTTCAATCATGCAACAACACACAAATACGCAACGACATACAAGGAGAGCATGCAAGAATATACAATGGAGGGACCTACACTAATTGGACAGCTCTATATTAAGCCCAAAATAGTGGCCAATGCTATGGAAATAAGGGACCTACACACACACATATACATGTTGATGGGCCAACACTTAAGCATCAAACAAGCAACCTTTAAGCACACTTAAAAGAGCCTAAACATGGACAATTAGCATGCAATGTAAACTCTAAAAATCATGTTAATGATGGTGCCAAACCAATTTAAACAAGACAAGCATGGCATGCAATTGGTCCAAGTACTTGAGGCAAGCCAAGGAGACTTGAACCATGGCTAAGTCAACCAAGCCTCACAAGGCCAAGAGGACTTAAAACAAGTTCAAGGCAGACCTAGACAATGCTAAGAGAACACCTAGATGACATCTAAGTGGCTTAGAGATGCAAGCATACAAAGAAGCACATTCATGGAGCATAAGGCAACAACCTTTTAAAGCAACAAAGGAGTATCAAATGCAAGTATGCAAGCATGTTATAAGGACTGAAATAACATGGTAAGTGGTTCCAAACCACTGAAATTATGCAAGTAATGCATGCTACACACTCACACACCTAAGGCTAACAAGCCAAAATGCAAGGTGGCTATACTAAGCATGCTATGGTCAACCAAAACAACCAAAAACAGAACTTAAGCATGCTAAAACAAACACAAAAGCTTCACAAAGCTTGGCCAAAATCATGCTAGAACAAGGAACAAAACCTAGAGCATGTTAAGACCTAAACATGGCATTACAAGGCATGTATGCTAAGCAAGCATGGTGTACCTAAACCAACAAAAAGTAGAGCTATATTATGACCTAATAAGCATAAAAATCAGTTAAGGCATGGCCAACATGAACCTAAATTAGATACTCCCTCAAGAGGCAAAAATAGCCCTTTTCAAGGATAACAAGGAGAAGGGGTGGCCCTCTCATTCTTGGGACCTCAGGGCACCTTCCTTACCATTGAAATCTTGAAATCCCTCAAGATTTCAATGTTGAGAAGGCCCAAACACAATGGTCCCGGAGCTCACCAAAATAACACAAAAACAAAGGCCAAACAACCTCAAAGCTCAAAACACTCTTGAACAACTATTTAAAGGACTCAAAAATAGAACTTTTATATGTTATATGAAAAACATAAAAATAGTTGCAATATAGGTAAAAAAAAAAAAGCTATGCAAAATGGGGTATTTAAAGGTAAAGTCCTTACCCTTGAAGACCTCTTTCAAGAATAGCACTCCAGCTGCTTCTTTGGCTCCAAACTAGTCTAAAAACTTCAGGAAAAGGCCTCTGGCCCCTCAGCAATCAAGACAAGGTGTGATGGTGGGTGTTTGTGTGCAATACCAAGGCTAAACACACACAAATACAAGAGAGAGAGAGAGAGAGATATAGATGTAGGATAGATACACAACTCAAGCCCTAAAACCAGAGCTCTCTATCAAAATCTTGTCTTTTTTTGTAACCCTAATGGAGAAAGAAGAGGCTCCCTCTTATAGAAGGTTCAATCCTGTAAGCTTACAAGACAAGCTAGCCAAGGAGGGGATCCCTCCATACACGTGTATGGAGGGGAGCAAAGTGTATGCCAACTAGCATACAAATATTTGCAAAGCAGATGTACGGTAGTCGGCCAGCCAAAAATGCAATTTGACCAAAAAAGATGGCTAGTCGACCATCTAAAGTGCCGGCCGGCCAATCATTTGGCCGGTGGCAACAAAACACAGCCGGTGGCCTCAAGCCATGGCTGGTGATGTATGGGGATGGCCCACAAGCCATTCCTGCCCCTCCAAGGTAAAACACAAGTGTTTGGTGCAAAACCAGACACAAAACAGTTGAGTCGAGAGATCCTGAGGCAAGGCGCGTAGCCGAGACCTCCGGGAACTCAAGACAAACACAAAGAAGGATGATCACCGAGTGTTCAAACGGTGACATCCAAGTCTTGATGACGGTCAAAAATGGGGTGGCTACAAGTATTATGTTGATTTGCTCATTATGCGTTTAATATGATATTTTTGGGGATCCGTTTCTTGCCATATTTTAGCCAGTAAAGCGTGGCGCCTGGACGGAGGTTTTCTTGTCCCTTCTAGTTTGCGCCTGGTAAAGTGTGAACGGGGGTCCATTTCTTCCATATCTTAGTAGACAAAGCGTGGTGCGTTGTGCTAGGTTCTTCGTTCCCTTCCGGTTTGCGCCCAGTACAGTATGACCTAAGGGGCACCCCCTTCTGGGTGAGGTTGATAAAGTGTTATGTGTTATTAGTATTGTTGGATCTGTCATCCTTGCTGTAGGCCGGCGGAGATGAGATTGGTAGTATGTATTACTTCAGTTATTTCATTTCGGATATATATATATGGATTGTCGGTTTTCATATTGTGGAGATGAGATTGGTAGTATGTATTACTTCAGTTATCTCGTTTGAATGCTTATATGTGTTAACAGTTTTCATATCGCTCATCCTTTTTAGATCCGTGGGCCTATGGTCAGGAAATGTTGTAGATATATATATATGGTTGTAAATGCTTATGGTGTATTGAGAGGTAGGATGTGGATTGTGATTTTTATGTGGGGTTATATTTTCAGAACAGTTGCTTAAGTGAGATTCCTTTATGTTAATGTGAGAAGTTTTATCAAAGAAACAATGAAGTTCTAAAATATTTTCTTTTGGATGTAATGATGTGAATGTGAAAGAGAAGAAATCATTTTACACTGAATTGTGTCAAGAAGAACGTTTTGAGAAAAACACAGTTACATGATTATATTTTGGATATTAAATGTCACACTATTTATATGGTATGTCATGATTCATGATCATTTTTATCTATATGTTGTAATTGGTTAGGATCTTTGAGATCTCTACTGGTCTTAGTGCTCATCTCTCATGTTGATAAAAAATTTCAGGTACAAGGCTGGAGGAATCGTATGTGATTTGAAGTCTTTTAATTGTTGGCCACAGGTCCCTTTATTTATTGGTCGTGTGCCATGTATGTTATAAGGGTAAATCCCTTTTGTTGTATTTATTGTTATTCAATGTAAGCCTATGAGCATTGTGCCATGTTTTATTTATATCATCATTGTTGCCAAGAGAGAATGTTATTATTTATTCTTGTTCTTGTTCTTAACTAGATGGAATTATTATAATGGATTTGGTAATGGATTCGAATAATAAATTTTCGAGGCTTTACAACTTGGTATCAGAGCAAGCCAGTCAAATACTTTGGGCTTATGGGATGTGGTTTTACCATAGTGGGTTTCCTATGCTTGGTGAGGATGTTGTGTATAGTTGATTTACATGTTAGGACATTATGTGTTGCATTTGTTTGAGCATGGGTTTAAGTTTCCTAGATAATTCTTGTCACCGGTGAACTTACTTTGAGGTTCTATTGGAAACAAGCCTGATCAACATGGTTTCTGATAGGAATTCCTTGAGAGTTCCACGACGAGTAGTTATCTCGTGGACTTGATTCGATTATGTGATTAATTGTTTAATTGTTTCTTGTTATAGAATCACTAGCATATCATTCGTGCTATACACGGATTGTGTTTATAATTATCTATATATGTAAATTGTGACTTTTAATTTTTTTTTTAAATGTCTTCTTTTTTTTCCGTTTTTATATTATATTAAAGTTTAATATTTTGATAATAATCATATGTGTTGAATTTTTCAAGAAATTTTTTTTATGCTCGTTCTTAATGCATTGAAGTGTTATTATGAGGGATAATAATCATATGTGTTGGGACTTTTCAAGGAATTCATATGTTTTGGATTTCAAAGAATTTTTTTTATGCTTGTTCTTAATGCATTAAAGTGTTATTATGAGGGTATGACTTGGGAGTTGGGAGAAGCTAATAAATGCTAAGATTTTTTTTTTAAATCAAAAAATCAGGAAATTTAGATTGGGAGATTGGAGCACCCACAAAGCTTGGGGCTAAAAACCCATTTTGCTTAATATATAGTATAGATGTGTTTGGGGGCTAAGTGTGTCTTCAAACTTAGCGGGGGCTAGTGTGTGTCTCGAGCAAGGCTATTGTGTTGTTTACTAAGTTTGTTTCGATTTTGGTTTTATAGGATGCCTTCTCAAGGGAGTACAGGTCGTGGGGGAGGTAGGAGTGTCAGTAGAGGCACAGTTGTTTCGTTAGTACCTGCCACTGAAGCGTCAGCTATGGACGAGGAAGTCAAACGCGAGATTGTGAGAGTGGTGAGAGATGCTCTAGCTCGCAATGAGGGGGACCATGGGCATAAACTTAAGTTGACCAAGGAGTTTATTCGCTCCAACCCACTTGCGTTTTTGGGGGAACCTAAGCCGTTGGAGGCTGATAACTGGTTAGAACAGATTACCAAGACTCTTGATATGCTCAGAGCTGAAGACAAGGAGATGAGCATTGTGTTGGCTGGTTTCCAACTAAAGGGAGACGCCAGTTATTGGTGGAAGTCTGCGCGAGTTTCTGTGGGCACTACGTGGGGTGCTTTCATCGAGGCCTTTTTTGCTAAGTATTTTCCTCTTTTCGCTCGGGAAAGATTAAGGAACCAGTTTGTTAAGTTACGCTAGGAGGATACTCCTTTGGCACAGTTTGAGGCGAGATTCGCTAGTTTGTCAAGATTTGCTCCAGAGTTGGTTGCAACAGAGAAGCAACGTTGTCTTGAGTTTGAGGCGAAGTTATGTGATGATATTCAGAGAAAGGTTGCCAAGGCAATGCATAGAGATTATCATGCCTTGGTAGAAGCAGTGACTCACGTGGAAACCTTCATTGATAGTGTTGGTCAGGATGAGGAGGAAGAGTCCATATCGGCAAGTTCGACTGTTTAGAGAGGTAGTAGGTGGGCAAGATCTCAAGCACAGGCACAGTTAATGTCTCAAACTACTTTTGTTTCTACAAACTTGTCCTATGGAAGGTCTAGTTAAACTCAAGTGTCCTCGAGTTAGTCTCGAAATAGGGGACCACTATGGTGTTCTAGATGTTGTTGGACAAGCCATGTCCGACGTTGTTGCCCTCTGCGGGAGCAGAGCCAGTTTCAGTACTCCAAGCAGGGACAGTAGTGAGGTTGGAAGAGTGAGGGAGTTTTGATGCTTTGTAATGTCAGATGTTGTTATCTTATGTAAGGCTGTATGCCTCCGGATGTTGTTTATGCATATGTGTATGTGGCTCTAAACCCAAATGGTGCGGTTATGTAATTAACTTTGTATTCAATTGTAATGTGTTGAAAGATGTTGTAAGGATTGAAAATCCTAGTTTTATTGTGCTATATTGATGTCTTGGGGAAACGCGTTAGCTTGTGATGTCTCAGGTTGGTCTCGTATGCCTTGTTGAGTGGCATGGGTGTGTTTTGTACTATGTTTGGTATAGTAATAATGTTTTGTTTTGGACCTCGAGTTGTGGGAATCGAGGATTGGTGGTTTGGTTGTATGGTATTTGAAGTGGGTTGACACATAGTCACCTCAGAAATCGTTTCCAGTTCGAGCTAATGGTTGTAAGGTTGAAGGGTATTTTTGGTTGTACATAGGGGCATAGAGCCTCACTTTTTAGGTGTCAATTGGTTTGTGTAGATGTGTAAAACGTCTTGAGTTGGAGTAACATGTTAATGTGTAAATTTTGCAAGCATTTTTGCTCCATTGAATTATGTTGATTAATATTACTGGTGTTTTGTTGGTTTGAAACTTCCAGGAATTGGGAAGCTACATACTGTAGATCGCCCAGAACTCCGCTCCGCACGCGAGGGCACGAATTGGGTTCTAGCTACTACAGTTCGGACTCCTGTCACGATTCTAAATCTAATCTCATAAAGTGCAATGTAAGACTGATAAATCACCAAAGAGTCCAAATCTGGCAAATCGTTTTGAAAAATCGATTTTTATCAAGAAGCGCCAAACATGGACTTCTTTGCCAGATTTCAGAGTCGCCACCTGAATATTTTGTTTTGGAAAATTTAGGAAACCCTGACTCATGCCTAAGGCCACGTGTCTGTCATCACCAAAGTTGCCTCGACTCAGGAACATGGGTACGAGGGGGAAAGGTCATGAAATGAGCACCCCTGCTCACCCGATCAAACGATCGCCCTTTACTAAGCATGATGTGTTGTTTTTGAAAACCCATGTGTTCTTATTCCGGTTTATTAGCTAGCTTACTATGTGATGCACACAACACACAAGTATAGACTAAATCACTCGATTTGGAACAAAACATCTCATGTTTGTTTGTGAAAGTGGTTTGAAAGTGCTACTCGCAAGTAGGCTAAGTTGCGGATTTGCCACCCTCAAGTGGGCTTTAGAAAAACATGATTTTGCCACTTCAAGGGGACTTAAAACTCACATTTCGATGAATTGTTCCAATTCAAGCAATCCAACCTTCATCCACAGGCATTCATGCAGTTAAACACTTAAGTAGTTAGTCTCATGGCAAGCATGCTATCATGGCAACACTTATACGCATGCAAGGATGCTAAAGCATAAACACTCATAGTGTACTCTGAGCCAAAAAAGAAGCTAGTTAGTAATCAATGCATGATTCTAGCTATGTTAAGAATGCCTAATGCAACACATGCAAAAATGCGACTAAGATAGGCTCGGCTATTCTAAGATGTCATGTGAATGCGACTAGATAACATGTATTCAAATTGCTATTGAAATACAATGCAGCTAGTATGATGCACTGAGCCCGGTGCATGCAAGACAGATGAATGGATGCACACATGCTAGCATAAGGATGCTAATTGAAAAATTCCCTAGAACTAACCATCGAAAGTTGGTAAAAAAAAAGGGAGAAGGAAATGAGGGTTGGAAGACATGCATCACACATACGTACACTTGTTACAACAGTTGTGCCCTCTCAATGGAGGGTCCGAATAATAAGCTAACTAGCTACACTAAGCTAATTAATTTCAAACCGAATTGAAACTAGCTATACTAAGCTAATTAGAATATTACAACACAGATTAAATTAATTAATTACAAAACAAGTAATTAACTACAACTTGCTAGTAAAGCGGTAAAAATGGCCTCGCGGGGAGGGGCGGATGCATGCTCGGTCGGCTTCGCTCGGAAATCCACTATCATGCCTCGTGATGCCTTTGTTTGAACTGTTTTAGACTTTTGAAAATGGTGCCAACTTCCAAGATACTTTTGATCCACCTTATGGACATGTTGAGGGGTGGTCGGCCAAGGCTAATGGCCATCGGCTAGAGCTAAGGGTCATCGACCAAATTTGATGGCCAATCGGCAGATTAAGTGATCGATCGGCAGCTCTGATGGCCGGTCGGCCACTGCTTCCTGCAGTTTCCTCCTTTTGCTGCAACAGAGCACAAACAGAGGCATGGCAGTGTATTTTCAAGAAAATGTGTGTGCAACCACACTCCTTATCATGTCACATATGCTCAAAGGAGTGTAGTGCTCGACTCTGGAGCCATCAATCACGCATCTCAATGCATGATGGCCAAAGAGGCCGAGTTGCACAAATCAATGACAATGAATGCACACAAATAACACATAGGACCTAATGAACCTCTACCTTATCATACATGATCAAAGGTGTTGGTGACCTAAGGAATGAGGCGTGTTTCATTACTTCAAGTATGAAATGCCCCTCGTTCCCTGTGTTTGGATCAACATTCGATCCAAACACAATGCAATGCAACAAACATGCAAATATAATGCAACATGCAACATGCAAACATAATGCAACATGCAACATGCAAACAACATGCAATGGCAAGGGCTATGTAATGCAACACTTAAAGAACCAAACCAACCTCAAACAAGCCTCATGTGTGCCAAGACAAAGGCCAAAGCATGCTGAAAATGAAGTCCAAAAGTATATACAAGCATGCATGCCAATTGGTTCACAAACAAAGTATGAAGGCACCAACTCCCAAGCACATTGAAGGAGTGGAAAATGTGAGAGTGTGGCAGTAAAATAGGCTCTGAAATCACATTCCAAAGGATGCTAAATCATGCACATATGACAAATAAATCATGCTAGTGGGCTCAAAGCTCAAAGCTAGCCAAGGGACTTACACCATAGCCATATCAAGCAAGCCCCAAAGGGGCCAAGGTGACTCAAAATAGTCCCAAGGCAGGTCAAAACAGTGCCAAAAACATGCTTGAACATAGCCAACACAAGCTAAAATTAAAGGCATGAAGCATGGAGCATACTAGGCTAACAAAGAGGATTACACTACACCCACCAAAACCAAGCGTGAGATGACTTCACCAACTAAAATCAGAGTTGTGGTATGTCAAAATAATACCAAAAGCACAACCCCTCCAAAGCATTGAAAGAGTGACACATGTGAGTGTATGGCCATACTACATGCACTAAAATCACATATCAAATGATGCCAAATCATGCAAATAGCCCAAGCAATGCATGCTAGTGACTTGGAAACTCAAAGCTAGTGAGCTAGAATGCACCATGGCTATACAAAGCAAGGCATGCATGACCAAAACAACTTCAAAAAGAGCTCAAACATGGCAAAACATAAGTAAAAGCTTCTTCGAGTAGAGCCAAAAGCATGCTAGAATGATGGTCAAAAGCACGATGCACATTAGGCTAGTGAGAGGATTTGCACTACAAGTGCAAGGAGCATGCATGATGTGATCAAACCAAGACAAAACAGTTTTATATCATGGCAAAAAAAGGCGTAAGACATGCTGAAATGGAACCATAAAGAGGTAGAAAAACATGCCAACTTGGTGAGCCATCAACACAAACACTCAAGAGAAGAGGAGAGGGGACAACCCCCTCCTATTTAAGGCCTCAAAACACACTTTCCACCACTAAAATTCCTTTAGAATTCAGTGGTGAAGAGGCCAAATAAAGGTGATCTCGAAGGCCTAAAGAAATGGTTCAAAACAAGGCCAAACAAGGCTCTAAAGGGGGTAGACCACCCTACAACACCAAAGTGGCCTTAAAAAAACATGTTAAGCACTTCAAAACAAGACTTTTTTCAGTTGAAAGCAAGGCCTAAAATAGTATACAAAGTTGGCTAAATAAGCTATGAACACAAAGCTTTAAAGAGGTAAGGGACTCACCCTTGAAGAACCTCTTTAGAACAGCAACTTCAGAGGCAAAAACCAAGCTTAAACCACCCAAATGCAACCTCCAAGAACCTCAGCTCAATAATGAAGGTGTTTCACTAGGTGTTTGTGTGCAAAAGTGTGAAGAAACTACACTTTTGAGCACAAACAAACACGAGTATAAAGAGAGAGAGAGAGAGAGATATCTTGTATATCAATTTTCAGAACCTCTGGAAAGGGAGAGGGGCCTCCCTTCTTATAGAAAATCAAGTCCCAAGCTTCCTTAGCAAGTTAAAGCTTGGTTCAAATCCCTCCATACACTATGGAGGATGAAATCTGTGCTTACCAGCTGTCACAGCTAGCACAAAAATATCTGCAAAAGCAAACAAAAAGGCCTCGGCCAAAAGATATGGCTGATCGTCCAAAAAGGGGGCCGACTGGCCAAAAAAGGTGCCGACCGGCCATCACTCATGGCCAATGACAAGAAAGAAAGGCCGATAGGCACAAGTCTTGGCCGATAGGTTGTAAGGTTGGCCAACAAGCCACTCTCTTACCTCAGAAACAAAACACAAGTTTTGGTCCACAACCAAGCACAAAACAGACATGTTGAGAGGTTCTAAGGCAAGGCGTGCAGTCGAGACCTTCAAGAACTCAAAACGAACACAAGCATGGATGATCATCAAGTGTTCAAACGATGACGTCCAAGTCTTGAGAACGGTCAAAAATGGGGTGTCTACACCTACGTTGTATTATATCTCTTGGTACTATATTTATTTATATTCATTGTTGTAACATAAATGTGTATATTGAATTGTGGAATCACCATGGGTGTGATGGTTGTGATTGGGTGATGGTTGAGGTTCACTAGATGTTGTTGAGAAATAAACTGGAAAGTGAGTTTGGTTTTATGGCCTTTGATGGCATTTCGTTTCAACTAAAAACTCTGGGTTTGAAATTTCACTAGTTGTTTGGAGAAAATGTTTGCAAAACAATTGGTCACCTTGGGATTTTGGAACAAAATTTTGTTAGCAAATGGTGAGAGTTTGAATAACTTTTGAGGAAAACAGGGGTAAGTGATAAAAGAGTTTTCGAAATAATTAGGAAAACTATTGTTTTAACTGGATTATGTGATTTTTCTGTTCAACCTTGTAGGGGTGAGTTAAATTATGGTTTGATTTCAGTTACTTGTTATGTGTTTTAATTTTCTTGTGGGTTTGACGTTGGTTGTTTTCAGTTGTGTTGGAGAGTTGTCTTTGTAGACTATGATTTGTGGGTGCAAGTGCTCTTTGGCAAGAGTTGCTTAAGAGTTTTTGGTTATGAGTGTGGTTTTTTCTCTAGTGTTCAAGTGTGAGTCAGAGAGTTAGTTGTGACTTCTTTCTTGTTGCGTGTTGCTCAGGGGTCTTTGGGGCATTGAGGCATTGGACCGAGATCCGAGGAAAGTATATCACCTATGGATCTAACTTTGGTTTTGGTGGGTGTTTTTCTTTTCACCATCGGGTACCTTGTGTTTTATCACCCTCTCAAATTTTGGGGTCGAAATTCCTTAAGAGGGGGAGGTTATAGCTACCCTGGTTTGAAATTCGACCCGTAAATGCTTTGGATCGAGGTTTTGTTGCCTTTTTGGTTGTTCATAGTCTTGTTTTTGCTCATTGTTTGTTGGGTTTCATTATCGAAATGTCTTGGTTGCGTTGGCAACAAGTTGGTAACTTGTTTCTCGAGCTGTTGTTGCCCAAAATTTGCTTATGCGCCCTAGCGACACTTCCTATGCTTCAGCGGTCATTGTGAACTTCCAGCACTTTTGCAGGTTTGCAGAGATACTGGGAGTTATCATTCTTCACTTGAGCGGCCTTTCTTGCGCTCGAGCGGTGTTCGCTCGAGTGGTTTTTCTTGTGCTCGAGCGATGGTCACTTGTCTGTAAAACTTCTGAGAGTTTGTATTCTACACTCGAGCGACACTTTCTGCACTCGAGGCGTCACACTTTTTGTGTCTGGATGCTTGAGTGTCACTTCTTGCACTCAAGCGGACTGCACATCTATATAAGGTCATGGTGTGTTGAAAAGTCACTTTTTGCTTTTCTCTCTCTTCTCTCTCTCTCTCCCCGTTTCGCCATTTTAGGGTTCCTTGGAGCTTAAACCTAGATTTCATCTAGTCACACCCATTTTCAACCCTTATTCATTTAGATCAAAACGTAGAGGGTCGTGATGGCTTCCTTTTGATCTGAGCAGATCGTGTTTTTGTTGTCGGTAGATTTTTTATTTTTCTCCTCTTTGCTCCAAGAGGTAGGTATTTTTGAGTTTCTTTTCAATACGTCTCTATAGATAGACTTGTGGTATTTTTACAACATTTAAAAGTACAGTTTATGGTTGATTTTGTTAAAAAGCATATGAGTTGATTTGAGTGTCAATTGGTGGGTTTATGGGTTATGTTTACATTTGATTTTGGGTTGTAAAAAGTATATTTAGGATATGGGATTGAAAGGGTTTGGTATTCCATTCGTACATTATAGAATGTTGAAGAAAGGTTGTCTGTAAATTGCAAGTTGGGGTTATGTTGTGGTTGTCTACCAAATTGGGATTTGGGGCCTAATGATAGTAGATTTTGATTACTGTTGCGTATGTTGGGAATTGGAGTGAAGAAGCCCTATTTTTAAAACAAATTGAGGTTAGTTATCTTTTATAAAATGTGAGAATTTCCAATGAACGGGAACATGGAATTACCTAAGGTGTATTTATTATTTAGGATTTATATAATTGGCATCTATAGTTTGTCTTTGGCCATCGATGAAGGATGGTATTGATTGTTGTTCGATATATGTCATGCATACTATTGTAGGATGTACTATATGATATGAGATGATCTGTTGTTGGTTGTAAATGGACATTGTGAATAGATAGTTCCATTGTTGAGTTATGAATTATGTTGTTAAAGAGGTAATTGGAATGTTTATAAATGTTGTTTCTGTTATGAGACTGTTGTTAAATAGTTATGGTTTTAAGGTGTAGTACTCCATGATGTGTTTTGGGAATGTTTGAAATAAAGGAAAACCCGTTTGGAACGGTGGTTCACGGAGTATATTTTAAAAGAAATGAGTTAATGTAATTAATGGATTGTGGTTGTTATAGTGATAATTGAACTAGGTGTATGTATTACACATGTGTAGTATTCTGTTGATTAGCTTGTTATGCTTTTAATATGACATTGTTTGGGAGATGTTTCCCGCCGTATTTTAGCCGACAAAGCGTGGCGCCTTGACAAAGGTTTCCTTGTCCCTTCGGCTTGTGCCCGATAAAGTGTGAAAGGGCATTCGTTTTCCATCTTATCTTAGCCAGCAAAGCGTGAAGCATTCTAATAGGTTGTTTGATCCCATTCGGTTTGCGCCCGATAAACTATGACCTGAGGGGCACATCCTTCTAGGTGAGGCCAGTAAAGTGTTATGTGTTATTAGTAATGTTGGATCTGCTATCCATGCTGTAGGTCAGTGGAGATGAGATTGGTAGTATGTATTACTTCAGTTATCTCGTTTTGGATATATATATGTGTTGTCGGATTTCATATTGTGGAGATGAGAGTTGTAGTATGTATTACTTCAGCTATCTCGTTTGAATGTTTATATGTGTTCACGGTTTTCATACCGGTCATCCTTTTTAGATCCTTGGGCCTATGGTTAGGGAAGGTTGTAGATATATATATATATATTGGGTTGTAAATGTTTATGGCTTATTGATAGGTAGGATGGGGATTATGATTTGCATGTGGGGTTATATTTTTAGAACGGTTGCGTAACTGAGATTCCTTTATGTTAACGTAAGAAGTTTGTCAATGAAACAACAAGGTTTTAAAATATTTTCTTTTGGATGTAATGATGGGAATGTGAAAGAAAAGAATCATTTTATATTGAATTGTGTCAAGAGGAACGTTTTGAGAAAAACACAGTTACATGATCATATTTTGGATATTAAATGTCACACTATTTATATGGTATGTCATGATTCATGACCATTTTTATCTATATGTTGTAACTGGTTAGTATCTTTGAGATCTCTACTGGTCTTAGTGCTCATCTCTTATGTTGATAAATTTTTTTCAGGTACAAGGCTGGAGGAATCATATATGACTTGAAGTCTTTTAATTGTTGGCCACAGGGCCCTTTATTTATTGGTCGTGTGCCATGTATGTTATAAGGGTAAATCCCTTTTGTTATATTTATTATTATTCAATATAAGCCTATGGGCATTGTACCATGTTTAATTTATATCATCATTGTTGCCATAGGAGAATGTTATTATTTATTCTTGTTCTTGTTCTTAACTAAATGGAATTATTATAATGGATTTGATAATGGATTCAAATAATAAATTTTTTGGGGCGTTACATATTTTCTTATTTTAGTTTCATATTAGTTTTGTTAATAATCTTGCACTTTTCATTTTATATTCGTTTTCTTATTTTAATCTAACTGGGAGTAGTTAGTTGAGCCACCTGCATATTCTTAGTTTGTGTTTTTCTCGATGTTGCAACAAGACATGTTTTGCCAGGCCTAGTTAGCCTGTCGGTCTATTTGGTTGGCCGATTAACTTCTGTTAGATGAATTGACATAGTCTTCTGATGTTCCGCATACCAATCTCCTATGGTCTTCAAGGCATATGAAGCTTCTCTTTTATTTCCCTTTGAGTGTTTTGTGAGAAATTTTTTTTAAAATTTTTATTGTAATATTATTTCTCTCTTATTTGGTTTGTAATTATTTATTCAAAATGTTATAATAATTTCACGCCTCGTTTCTTTCTGTCTCGTTATGTTATTAGCTTTACTTATTTTGTAAATAAGTATTTTGTTTTGTTTTTCATCCTATCTATTTTTTATATCCGTGTTTCATGCATCTTGATTTGGCTAAATTTGTATTGGTGGATGTTCATTAATTCTTATGTGATTATGTGCGCTATCTTATGTTCTTGAGATGATTCAAATGTCATATCTTAGAAGTCGAATCTTTAGTTGCATTTCATATATTAATTGTATTAGGATTTTGTATATAAGATCATGCATATTTCACAAACTTTGTTTTGTAGCTGTTCGCGGGACGTTGGTAAATATGTAAGTTTTATACTTTAGCATACTTTAGCATCTTGTTTGCGTGTGTTCTTTTTTTTACTATGTATAAGCATCCTACAGCATTGCTACTTGCTTACTTGATATAACTGTATGAATGCCGGTAGAAGGAGGTTTGTGTCGCTTAATTTGGAATGACGTTGATTTTTCATGTTTGTAAACTTAATTTCTTTGGGTTGTACATTTTCAAAACTTTTTCAAAACACATGAAATCACGTTGTTTCAAAATAAATGGCATAGTCTATACTTGTATGCTTCATAT
Organism: Camellia oleifera; assembly: GCA_022316695.1. Classification (NCBI taxonomy): domain Eukaryota; kingdom Viridiplantae; phylum Streptophyta; class Magnoliopsida; order Ericales; family Theaceae; genus Camellia; species Camellia oleifera. The sequence goes on from CM039317.1 coordinate 93,181,987, forward strand.
AGTAAATTCAAGGATTTATTTAATAACCGGAATATGAACATATAAAGTCAATAAAACTCATATAATGGTTTAGTAGAGACCGATTCTTGATAGGATGAGCGGGGCTACTCAAATAATAATATTTCCCTCTCATACCTAAGGTTCCGAGCCAAGTATCCTTCGTTACGACGAATAGTGGTCTTGGTACAAGTCACGAGTTTCCTAAGTTTCCTAAAAATATTAGGTGGCGACTCTAAGATCTGGTGATGTAATTTATTTTTGGTAAAGATTTTGTATTAAGATTGGTTTTCTATGAAAAAGTTGGCAAATCTAGACTCTCATCTATGTTTCACATTACACTTATGAGACTAGATCGAAGATAATCGAGTTCGCACTGTTTAATACGCACGAGTACCCCCCGAGCGATGTTACCGCAAGCTAGAAGGTAAGCGAACCCTATCTCAATGTGCTACACTTTACTGGTCGTCATCTGGAATGTGGAACCTCCAAACACGCTTTACCGAGAACAAATCGGAAGGAATGTAGAACCTATGTCAATGTGCCACGCTTTACCTGTCACAAGCCAAAAGGAAACGTACCCTTCACTTCACTCAATTATCACAACGACATTCTAAATTACACAAATAATTAATAACACATAATACACACGGCATATTGAGTAACAATCAAAGACTAATCTCTATTGTTTAATAGATATTGATGAGATGATTCTAAAAATATTTATTTTGTTAGAAATCAATATTTAGATCAAAAGTTATGTCATTTTAAAATTTAAAACAATAAAGTAATTTCTAAGAATATTTTGATAATAGTGATATGTGCCGAATTTATTATTTTTAATTATTATTATATTTTTTTTAAACTTATGCTTAATGTATGAAAATTTTATTAGAAGAATGTTTTGAGCAAATTTCTCTATGTTCTATTCAACCAACCTGAAAAAGTAACTATTTAGGCCTCGTTTGGGAACAGGTTATTTTAGTAATTTTTTGACTTTTTACGAAAAGATATGCAGAAAAGTAGAGAGGTGATGTGACTAGTTTTAGTTGACTTTTTAATTTTTTTACTAAAATAGCCAGTCCCCAAACGAGGCTTTAAAAGGTGCCCCGGAATACGCCCACCAAGTCTAGCTGGTTCTCTCAAGTAATTATTTAGAATATTCAACGCGGCCCGGAACAAGCCCACCAAGTCAACTTCAAAAAGTTACAAATGTGAACAAGTGGCGTCGGCATGAGAAAAACAAATCAAATAATTATAGAACATCCTATCATGCGAATTTTAAATTTAGTGTTAAGGATTATAAAAATAATTATCAAAGATTTTTTACTTTTAAATTATATCCTATAATAAAATATCACATAATAATTAAAAAATAAAAAATTTTAATGATGCATTTTATAATATTTTTTTTATAATTCATAATATTATTCTTTAAAATATAATATTTTGGGATCTAATTGTTTACGGAACTTTGGACATTCACATACCTTGCAATGATATATAGATTTACCGTCTTTAATTTATGCCTTCACGCGATCCTATTGGACAACATTTCTTTATCATTACAAAACCATCTTGACAGATTTTATGTGGTACGTATCATTCGTCATTTTATTTTATTTTTTTCAGATTTGTTTTCTAACTTTAAAAATTTAAGACAGAAAATATCAAATGCAACAACAATAATAGTAAGGTAAATGTAACTGAATTTTCGTAATCAGATTGAGACGGACATTTTGTCATGTCACCAATCAAAACAAATTACAACATAAAAAATAAAAAACAGAAATTGCAACAACAACGGACCAAAAAAAAAAAAAAAAAGGAAAAAAAAACTCAAAGTTTGATGACCATAACAAAATAAAATTTGAATTTTTATTTTAATCAATTTAAATTTTAAAATTTTTATTGATTTCAATTTAAATCATCAGTTGATTTCTATTAAGTAAAACCAACGAAAAAAATAATATTTTAATCATTAAACTCAAAATATAAATATACATAAAATTTTAAAATATCAGTTTTCATTCAGTTTAATGACTAAAATATTTATTTTTTTTCCATCGGTTTTATTTTACAAAAATATATAAATGATTTATATTGAAAACTAATCAAAACTTTAGACTTAAATTGACAAAATTAGAAAGTCAAAGTTTATTTTGTTACAATGGTCAAATCCTGAAATATTTTATAATTTTTTAAAAAATAAAAAAATGGCATTCAGTATATTCAAAAAGAATTAGGGTAAACTATCAATAAGTCTTAATAGTTAGACTTAATTCTCATAAATTCTTATTCAAAATAAGTCTTGATAAAATTGTCACTAAAAAAAAAAAATTTGTAACAATTTTTTATATGTCACCAAAAATTGGCAATCAGTGACTTTTTTTGTAATGATTTTTATAAATTGTCACTAAAACTTATAATTAGTGACATTTTTTTATTACAAATTTTTTTATAGGATCTATTAGATAATAAATTTATTTATTAGGACATACGTAAAAGTATCCCAAAGAATTAAAGAATATGAAAAGTAAGAGTAAAATAGATGAATTTGATCACTTCAATTCTGCTCCTTGTCATCCCCTTCAATATCTCCTCCAATTTTAAGAGTCCGGATTTTGAACCGCTCTAGCTTCAGCTCTGCCTCCTTGTCATCCCCTTCAATATCTCCTCCAATTTGAAGAGTCCTGACTTTGAACCGCTCGAGCTTCAGCGATAACTCTTCCACAGAATCATGAATACTCCGTGTTGTTGTAATTCCATCATCAACATAATCATCTGTTTCAGAGATGCTTGGAAGAACATTATTCGATCCAATCCGAATTCATTTCTTCTCGCACGCTCGTAGGAAGCTTTTCGCATAAATCAGAGATCGATTTAACCTTAGATTGCTTTAGCCTTTCCACGATGAACCTCTCGAGTCTCTCCTCCTTTTCGATCTCCGAAAAGAATTTCCTCAGCAATGATTCGCGGCTTCGGGTGTTGAGCTCGTCCATGCACTCCATCAGGATCAGAAGAAGCTCGTCCACTGCCTCTCTCTCTCCTTTCGGTGTCTTTCCTGTCGACGGTGAGAAATGAATTCTATCTTCCGATGATGATGATGCTGATGTGTCAGGCTCGAAATTCCTATCATGATTGTACTGCACGGATTCTGAAAATTGAACAGATTGGTTTTTGCCCTTTGGAAGTTCTAGCACGTCCGGAAAATGAAATTCGTCAGTGAGTTCCTGTACGGTGGCATCACAGTTACATTCAATATTTGTTTCGTGTTCAGAGGAATGAAGGGTTTGGAGAAAACAATATTTGCTTTCGTGTTCAGACGATGAAGGGTTGGGAGAATTGACATCGTAGCTGAATATCGGTCTTGTGGGTTGAGGGAATTGAGGCAGAATGGGATCAGCCAGTGGGCGTGGATTTTTTTTTGGTGAATATCATGGCTGTGGTTTTGTTTTTGAAGAATAGATGGAAAACTTGAGAGGTATTTTGGGATATGGAGTATTGTGTTTGGAGATGGAAATGAGAGAAGATAATTGAGTAGGGAGATGGGTTGGGGAATATATAGAGAGAGATACACTTCATGTAGTAACAGCATGTATGTTGGGAAGTGGTTGACTAATCAATATTCAAAATTTTGAATGAATCAAACATTTGGAACATTCAAACTTTAATTAGATATTTCAATATTTCAATAATGTTTTACTCCGTATGCAAGAAAAGCTATGGGCACCTGCTGTCCACCTGCTAAACAACGAAACTTCCGTGCACATCAGAAATATTCGAAAATACAAATGTTTATACGAACATAAAAATAATATCTATAAAAGCGTTTAGATATTTAGGTCAAGTTTGGCATCTTCTAAAAAATCTAAAAAGATAAAAAGTCATTATCCTATTTAAGTCACATCATCTTATTTAAGTCACATCACTTCTCTAACACATCACTTCAAACCCAACCCAAATCCAACCCATATTTCATAAAAAGTAAAAAAGTGCATTTATTTAGTCTTCCTAAACTTGGCCTTAATGTATGACACTTGAGATAAATTTAGAAGGCACCTAAGCTTAAATTTCTTTCGGTTAAAAAGATAATGATTGTCTAAAGAGATAATCAACTGTCCAAAATTTATTTATTGATATGTGCTCAAATGTCACTTATTTATATTATACATGGAAAATGTTTGGTAGCTCAAAAATTTGTAGCTCAAATGATTCAAATCTATCAAAACGACGTCGTTTTGAGTAATTTGAGTCACAAAATTTTAAGTTACCTAGCATTGTTGATTATACATATGTCACATATCTATTTAATTATTTATCTAACTATCACCTATATGTACATGTGTCACTTATCTATTCATCTATTTGTCTAATATCACCCTTTTGTCCACCTTGTTGCCACCATCTGCCGCTTGCTATTGGTGACTTTTCTGACAATTGCGCCGGTGTTGATAACTTTTCTAGTGATGAGTACAAACGCGACACACAATGAAAGATCTATAATTCATAACCATAGAATATGAATAGAAGCCCTTTTTGTGAGTTCTAAAATTTTGAATTAGTTTGATTTTTTCCCCATAGCATTTTCAAAATTATCGATTGTTGTGGGTATTTTTAGAAATAAAAAAAAAAAAAAAAGCAGTGTTTAGTACACTTTATTTAGAGGTGTAACATGCAGTAATGAAATTTTTTAGAGGTGTAACATGCAGTAATGAAACACTTTTCATTTTTATAAATCATTTTTATTTAGAGGTGCAATATGTAGTAATGAAATTTTAGTATTCGGAACATGACTGAAGGGGCAAAATATAAATAAAACAGACCTAAGTCTTAGACCGGTCCAAACCACTAAGTCCAAACCCAAATGGTCATCTGATATAGACCAGATACCCATATGGGCCAAATCATTGAGTCCATCTCCCTATCAATTATCTACATAACTCCTCAAGCACTTGGGCCACGCATATTAAGGAATAGGCCTGCCTAGGCACGATACTAAGCTGGGCCAAACTAGTGGGTTAAACCCATCAATAGAACTGAAGTGGGCCAAACACACATGAGGCCATCCAATGGGCCACCCCAACTCTATGAGCAATCTCATAAAAGGCCAAACCAAGGTATGATCAGAGCCAAGTTGAGGAATCATTGAGTAAACGTGGAAGCCATGAATGAATGCATTTGTGCCACCTCAGCTGGTCCCCTCTTCCCTAGAATCACGGAATTAGTTGATAGAATGAATGTGATCTGTTATATGCATGGTTATAATGAGCACATGACTCCATAGTTAACCACCTTGTGGTCCTCTGACATAGGCAATGATAAAGAAATCCTTGAGGCACCCAAATTCCATGAACCTCACCTTAGGGAACAAATTGAGCTTTCTATATAAACAACACTCTCTTCACATTGAAGGTATCTCATTCACTTTCAACCAATTGAACTCGTTCAAGCTAAACACACTTTCTTTTCCTCTTTCTACACCTAGAGATAGTATTTCATCTTCTCTGGTCACTTATTCCTACACAGAAGGGGTTATCTGGCCAACCTCGGCCAGGCATCTCTAACGGTTCTCCGCTTTGGAAGTCCCTAGTTCCTGGACAATTCAATTTAGTCTCAAATCTTTGATCCACTTCATCTAGTGCGGTATTTAGTACGCACAATTGGTGCAGTAAGCTTGGAACGATTCATTTTTGAGCTCTGTGACTGATTTCGGGAATAGGAACTGAGGACATTCCTCTTTATGGATTAACTCCACCAATAGAGAATACGAAGGACAAAGGCCAGGCACGGACTCTAGATTCCATTGAACACCGTCGAGTCTTTGCTGGAGGTTCTTTCTACCATTTCATGTTGGAGAAAGATTACAAAGATCATATTATTGATTACAAGGGGTTGGAGATTCAAGAATTTACGGCACATCTTAAGAAGATGATGAGCGATCCGACGTAAAAAAGGACTAATGCAGAACCCCTCGTCTGCACCAGAGGAGTCCTTTCTTAGAACCACAGGAGAAGGAAGGCCATGGAAATGGTTTTAGGCAACGTAGTCAGCCAATTTCAACACAGAAAATGGTCAGCCACCAGGCAGAGTATCCTCTCTTGTGACGCCCCGAATCTACACTATAGGTTGCAGTTAAGGGAGAGTCACTAATGAGTCCTATGGTCAATAACCAAATAAGATCCCAGATCGCCGGATGAGTCAAATTAGCCTCCCTTCTAAGTCCGGCTTTCTTAGGCAGCGCACTACCCTTTTGACAGATCTTAAAAGGTATTGACACAAGGTCTCATAAGCAACAATAAGGTTCATACATATCAATATATAGAACACAAGTACATAACAACCTCAAATATCATTAATTTCAAAAGCCTGATCCATTACATTACATCCTAAGAGAAAACTTAAATCTTCATATGAGTCTTACAAAATATCAAAAGGGGTTTCTAACTTTCCTAAGATAGCCAAAAGTCTTCGAAGGTTTCGGGTTTGTCGTCTCCAGCTATAAGCTCCTCTTCAGCACCTGGCATGGCACGCCGTGAGCTTTGAATGCCCAGTAAACACACACACACCCCACCTCTTTTTCCCAGTCCAATACACAATCACAAAATATAACATCAAGTAGTAAAGCATGATACTCCAATAAATAAATAAATAAATAAATGGTTAGGTTAGATGTTAGTAATCTAGAAATCCCCCAAAGAGATTTCATCCTCCCAACCACAAGAATCGGACGCGGATTATTCGGTATGCCCCCTCTTTTGCTGCTTTGTTGCAGAACTAACCTCGGATGCCTACCAACGGTTATATACCGCGTAGCGCCAACCGCAGGGCCTCAAAAGAGACGGTAAAATAGGGCCTTGCCCGAATCCCTCCTCACACCAAACCACCTAGGGTCCGAATACAACCGCTCCGTTCAAGGGTTCCGAAAACCACTTGCGCAAGATTTAACCTCGAATAGGGAACGCATCCCAACAAGCCATATACCACACATTCTCATCCTTTTATTACTCAAGTGTTCGAAAACCCAATACCCACCCAATTAGGTTTCCCGTTGAATTAAGTGTTTTAAGTCATGGTTAGTCCAACTAAACAATATAATAATATCCACATAAGCATGCATCCTCAAGATAGGAAAGATAAATAACATAACATGCACATACAACATTTTGCCAAGATGTGATCATAAGCCATTAAACATTTTCATGAATACAAGGGCACAAAACATCCATACATAACAAATTTCCAGATTAATCATCACGCGAAGATTAATACGAAAGGACTACTTTAGATCATCCACCGAACTCGGTCTTCCTATGGTTTGTAGAGAATTTGATCTAGTTTCTAGAACATTTTTCGGAAATGGGTTTGCTTTTCTAGATTTTAAGTTATTTAGAAAATAGTCCAGCGCTGTCCAGAATCTGTCCAGATCCGTTGACCGTTACGAAAACTTGATTTTCTTTCAAAACGCTTAATGTTTTTCGATGAAACCATTTTTAGTTGAAAGCTAACTCTTTAAGGGAGGTTTTGACATAAAATGGAGGTTCAGAATATTTTTGTACATTTTTCTGGAATTTTTGAAAGTGGCTGCAAAAACAGATTTTTAGGTAGAATGCCCAAAACAAGAAAAATTATAAAAAAGGGGGTTCCACCATGGAAAAGTTTCATTTCTTTTGTGAAGAAAATATACTAAGTATCACATGTTTAACTCAGAAAATTTGTTTGAAAGAGTGCTCTTGAAAAGTTGAGAGATTGGTAGAAAAGGAGGTGGTTTGTGCCAAAATGGGAAAAATACAAGAGAGATAGAATCAATGCTCAACTTTTAGCATTTTTAACACAAGTAACTCATCAATAACATATTTGAAAACATTTTTTAGAACCCTTAGAAACATGTATTTGAAAAAGGAAAATGAAAGAGAAGGTTGTGTTGTGACTTACCTACTAAGCTTTGCACAAGGAAGCTCTCTTCTTCCTTCCTCCTCTTCTCCTAGACTTCTCTTCCTTGCTCTCCTCTCTCTCTCTCTAGCCAAAAATGTGTTTGTGGGTGTGGTGTGTTATATGTGCTTGCAAGCTAGGGGGTGTTGGTATTTATAGACAAGTTTTGATGCAAAATGTCCTAAATGCCCACTAGTTGAAAATGGATGGAAAGTTTAGGATTTGTTTGAAGTTCAAATGAATAGAAAGTGGTTTACTCAAGGATTAGGTAACACTTGGTTGTAATGAAACTAGCTTTGGGAATTAGCATCCTAGGTCTAGGTATTAGGTTGTGTATTTCTAGAATTCCATCATGGTGGTTCTTGGAAATTGGTTTCTCACTCTTCCCTAGGAGTGTGATGGGTTATTATTTTATTTGTTTTGGTCCTAGAGCACATTCTTCAAGGTGTGTATATATATATCCTACAAGATTGATGGTACTAATAACATTAGGGTACATGTACTATTTTTGGGGTAATGCTTAATAAAGGAAATGAGGGCTTGGAATTAAACTCATGTATTGAAATCTTATTTATGTATTTACTTATGATCTAGTTAGATTTAGGGCTAATTTAAATACTCATAGCAAATCTTTATTGGTACTAAAGTCATTATTGCTCCAAGATTCAAGGGATTTGTTTGTACTATAGTATAATGATGATGCCTAGTCATGTCTTCAAAATTTGGGAAGATTTTCTTATTTATTTGGTGTACAAATCTTGGAAATTGTAAAACATAATGTTAAAAAGATTTTAGGATACAAGTGTATATATATAAATATATGATGGTACTTGTTTGAGGTCAATTTATGATTTAATAAAAATGTGAGGGCTTGGGCTTAATTAAAATATCTATTTCAAGTGAAGAGTTAATAAATTAGTGTCTAGGAAAAAAAATAAAATAATTCAATTTGTATTATCTTGTTTTGAATTTAAAGGTAAATAACTGAATGAAGACTGTAAAATCCGAAAGTTAGGGTTTAGAGCAATTAATCTAAAATTTAAGAGTTAAATAATTAATATTAGAGTGTTATAATTGATTTCTAAGCTTCCAGGGTTGATTAAGGTTTGTATGGTTTCGTCCGTGATGCGTTTTTGACTCTAGGGTTTAATTTGCGAGCAATCAACGAATTAAGAGCTTGGTGTTGAATACATGTAATTTATTAAATTAGGTTAGGGAACCTAATCCGGCTAGGAAAATTTCTGTTTTGAAAAAAAGAAAATAAAATTGCTAACCGACAAGATTCGAAATAATTCAAGTAATCGAGGGCTTTAAGAAAATAATTCATCATTAGGGTCTTAAAAGTAAATGCATATTTCGGGGGCTTCACAACTTTTGTAACGCCCCGACCCTTCACACGTCATCGATATTGTCCGCTTTGGGCCACACTTGCACGGATTTGTCCTTCCCAGAGGGTCACCCATCCTAGAACTACTCCAGGCTAAGCACGCTTAACCGCGAAGTTCTAATAGGGATTTCACCACTTGGGAAAAGGCCTCGATGCTGTATAAGGGTCCCGGTCTTTACTTTTATAGCCCAGGAACTCCCCCTTCATTCCCGATGTGGGACACCGGGGCCTTACAATCCAGCCCCCCTTAAGGCTGCACGTCCCCGTGCAGTAGCCTGCCAGCTCGCAAGCCCGCCCACATACACCGAGCGACGCCAGGGGCCCACACTCGGTACTCCGGAGAGTCGGCTCTGATACCATTTGTAACGTCCCGACCCTTCACACGTCATCGATATTGTCCGCTTTGGGCCACGCCCGCACGGATTTGTCCTTCCCAGGGGGTCACCTATCCTAGAACTACTCCAGGCTAAGCACGCTTAACCGCGAAGTTCTAATAGGGATTTCACCACTTGGGAAAAGGCCTCGATGCTGTATAAGGGTCTCGGTCTTTACTTTTATAGCCCAGGAACTCCCCCTCCATTCCCGATGTGGGACACCGAGGCCTTACATCTCTGCTCCCAAGATCTCCATAGCTGGTTTATCGGAAATAGAGAGAATGAACAACGGAAGGAACGATCGGCACAGTATCTCGACCGTACAATTCATTAGAGGGAGCACTGAGCACTGGATCAACTCGTCTTTTCTCTCTTCTCTCTCGATATCAAAGATTTGGAACCCTCAAAGAAGTTCACTGCTCTGAAGTTCACTTCATATGATGGGAAGTCGGATCCACTCACACACATCAATCATTATCGATAGATGCTGTCTTTGTGGAACCGAGGTGATGCACTCATGTGCAAGATTTTTCCATCCAACCTGGGAGAGTCTGGACTCTGATGGTTTGATTGTCCCCCTACTAGATCAATCTATGACTTGAAGCAACTCTTGGAGGAATTTCTGGCCAGATTCATTTCCAACAGCAAAATCTGGAAGAAGCTAGACACCTTGTTTGACCGCCAAAAAGAAAAGAAGGAAAAATTACGTAATTACACAAGAAGGTACTAGGAGGAGTACAACGAGTTGGAGGAGAATGTTTGTGGTGAGCAAATGGTCATGATGTCCTTCAAGCATGACTTGCTTATAGACAGCAAGTTGAGGCAATCACTGATCAAGAACCCAGCTAGCGCCATGAAGGATTCAGTCTCAAAGCTTCGATCTACTTCATGTAGTGTGATATTTGGAATGCACAATGACCTACCAAAATAATAAAATAATTCAAGAGATACTAAGAATCTTATTAAAATTACAAGAGGCTAAATATGATTGATTGTAAATAAAAAAATTAAAAATAAAATAAAATTATTAAGAAATCATTTTCAAGTATTTGTATCCCAATTAGTCCATAACATATTCTTGTATTCCAATAAAACCTATTGTTTAGACATTTGATCCATCAAATCCTAATTCTAGGTATTTTATGAAAAATTTTACCTTTACAAAAAAATTTAAACCTTTAACAATTTGGTGATAGGGACATTTATATTTGACAGCGTGAATGTTCGCAATGACATGTGAATATTCACATTGATAGTGTGAATGTTCACATCACGGAACATTTATACTGTCAATGTGAACATAAATATGCGCTTCATCCTATTATTATTATTTTGGTAACTATCTCACTGATAGGATTTATTAGAATATAAAAAAATAATTTAGATTAAGTGAAATATAAATAGGTAAAGAGTGATTTATGAATAAATGTCAAAATAAAAATAAAAATAAATTGAATATCCAAAAAATTTTTGACATATGTTTTTAGTAAGAATTTCAATTAGAATTTTCGGATATGTAGCATTACCCAAAATAATAACATACCAAGAGACAATAAAATTTGTTATACTAGTAGCTCAGCTTACAACTTTATCTATACGGCCCGTTGGTTTGCCAGATTAGCTTCCATTGTATTAGATTGGAGAAAAAAGATAGATTATGGTTATTTGTGTAATGGTATGATTAATTGGTCGAGATTAAATATAAAATTATATACAAGTCTTACGTTGAAGGTGATTTTGTTATTTTTGTTAAATAAGGGACAAAACAATCATTTACCTGCAATCCTATGGGATTATATTTGAATACTATCTTGCTTATGGGATTGCTCAAACGGGTGGTCATCAGTTCGTTGGCCCACTTAACCCGCCTAGCCCAGCTCAATCCGATATCTTTAGGGGTTAATTTTATTTTATTTAATTAATTAATTTATTTTTTTTGCATCACTACAACAAATAACACCTTTGTTGACCAAAAAATTGGTCGCTAAGAGCCCATTTTTAGTCGGTAAAAGTTATCCGCGACTAATTTTTTTAGTTGCTACTTTGGTCGTAAATTGAGGGTCGGCAAAAGTAATTCGCAACCAAAATTTTTGTTGGTCGGGAAAAGTTGGATTTGCCGACTAAATTTTTTGTTGCTAAATATTGATTACTGCGACTAATCCATTTTATCGGTAAAACACTTTGGTCGCGAAAAGTGATATTTTTCCGACCAAATATCTTAGTCGCCAATTGTCACTTTCCACGACCAAACAGATTAGTCGCCAAAAATCGAAGAATCGCCGACTAACAATTTAGTAGCCAAAAGGTAAGGAATTGTCGACCAATGATTTTAGTCGCAAAAATGTAGTATTTGCTGACCAATTTTTTAGTCGCCAAATCTCTTTTTTTTTTTTTTTTTTTTTTTTTTGAGAACAATCAATTTTTGTTTATCAACATTTAATCCAATATTGAACAAAATTCATTCAACCCAACCACAATTAAGGAACAATAACATTTAAAAAAGAAAAAGCAATGTTAAAGTATCTTAAAAATTCAAATTAAAATTACACGAATATAGCAAGCCACTTAGTAATGAAGAACACTTAATGCTTTGCACAATATTGCCTCGGGATATTAGTTTCAAACCTTCAAATAAAATGTTTGAAAAAAAAAGAAAAAAAAAATGACGAAAGTTTACAGAAAAGATATGCTCGGAGAATTCCCAGTCTTTCATAACCTAACCCAACTGTAAGTGTATCTCTAAGAAGGAAGCGTGAACAGAAAAGATCAAAGAGACAACTAAGCAAGTAAGAATAATAAACAAACAGCAGTCTGTCCTCCTCCTCATGCTAGCCATCCCTGAAATGGTGATTGTGGCAATGATATTTAGGACTCAAAAGTATTATCTCAAATGCTTACTAATACAATAATACTGCTATTGGTAGATTTCTTTCTTGTATTCTCTATTCTCCAACGAACACTTTGAAAATAATTTTATGGTCATCTCTCCTAGTAGTCAGTCATCTTAGAACCACAAATTATCAGCTCAGTCACAATCATTGCCAATTAATTCATGGTCCACAATGAAGTTTGGAGTCTAAACAATTTATGACTCAAAATGTTGAAAAACACAAAAAATCCAATTGGCTTATCCTGCTTGTGCTAGCTATCTTGGCAATTTTTCAAATGCACAAACAGAAGCCACCACTCTATTTCCTCTATTTATTTATTTGTTTATTTATTTTATTTTTGGACAAATAAAGATTCTATCAACTTGAGAATAAAAATTACATCGAAATAATCAGGATTAGCTAAAGAAACTTCATCTCTACATGGGACATTCCAACTAGGTGGGCACAATCTAACAACAATTAATGAGTTCCAATTTTGCAGCTTCCCTATGACCATTATTTCGTTTATCAAAACGGTATTCTTAACATACCAATCCAATCCATCTAGAAAAAAAGAAAAACATACCGATCCCCCCAAAAAAAAAAAAAGTATTCTATATATAATTATAAATCCATGTGTAGCATCCGTGGAAGATGTTATTATACCTAAGAGACATACAATGCAAATTGATCAAACACCCACATAGTTAGGATTTTAGTAACTAGCAGCATCCAATGCAAAAATCACTATAATTGGCATAGATTAAAACCCTAAACAGTCATATAGGCCAAAGAATGTTCTGTAAACTCTGATATGCACAGTGCAAGTTGCAATAGCAACAAATGTGTTAGTATATTGTGAAGAGCCCATACCATCATGAAAATGAACATAACAAATTACAACATCAATTTTTTGGACAATGTTGGATGATCTTCTAATTGCCTTCGGCATGCTAATATGTTGCAAGCTGAACAAAATTAAAACATACCCCAATATTTGAAAAGAAAAATGGAAACTATAGCAACTGAACAGATCCACATGGCTTAAAGAACTTACCAAATGAGTTGAAGCAACATTATTGAGTGTAAACTAGTTGGAATAAACATAATTCTTTTTGGTATATCACATATTATTAAACGTTTGGCTAGTCAACAAACAACATATAAACAGATGCATCAACATGTAAAAAAATAAACAAAAATAACAAGGAACTTATGAATACATACAGTTCCAAAGAAAAGTAAAATATTAATACATAAATAAATCATGGAGAAGAGAGAAACATATCATTTGATTGGAAAAAAAACACACATACACACACACACACACATACACACACGATATTTGAGCCGAACCCAAACACTCAAATGCACAACTGGTAGAAAGGCAAGCATCAGGTGGTAATCAAAAGAAAGTTTCCTAATGCCTTCACATGTCTATATATACCTGTATGTGACAAGATTCACATGCAAGTGAGACCAAACCAAAATGTAGTAAACCTCACCGCTCGTTGCTGGTTTTGAATCGCCAGATGTACTAAGTTGATAGTGCATTTCAGATTTTTTTTTTTAATAAAATAAAATTATGTAGAGCCATAATACTTAGTCTACGGGACATAATATTTATCATGCAACATGGAGATATCTTTCAACTTTTGCCCCAGGGAGATATTACGACTTTTGCCCCAGGGAGATATCTTTCAATGAGTGCAATAACAAGTCGAAGAGAACCAGTTCCTGATAGACCTCAAACAGAGACACGAGTCTATGGACACATATATGCAACAGAGAAAAACTTACCTTACAATGTGAAAGGAAGTTCAAGTTAAAACCCTACAACGGAGAGATTGAGGGAGAACCAGAGCAGATCAGCAATGAATTGTTTGTCATCGCGTCGTTGTTCGTCGACTTCTTCTTAATCAATGCCAATCTCAAAATTGAATCAATATCTCAATCAAAACAAGACAATCAATAGCTCAATCAATGCAAAGGCAATTCTGCAGAGCTAAGGCATGAGCCCTTCAAATTCAAACTTTACGAAAAATTAGAATCAAATACAAATGTCAATCAGACCAAAAACGAAAATCAAATACAAAAGCAAATCAGATCAAAAATGAAAATCAGATTCAGATCTTAGATAGAGAGGGCGCCGCTTGTGCGATAGAGATAGAGATGGCATACCTTCTGAGACACAGCTCTTGAGAGAAAAAGCTCCCGAAAGAGAAGTCATTTGTGATAGCTTCATCATCGATCTTTAATGCAATGTGAGAGGCGAGGATAGCCATGGAATTTCAGAGAGCTCGGCGAGAAAGATTGAGAGCGAGAGCTAGGACTTTTCTTTTTGACAATGAAGATCGGGACTCTCACGTCCTTTTAACTAAAATGACAAATATGAAGCGTGAAAAATAGGAAACAATTATGAGTTAAAATGACAAGTAATTTGAGTTACAGGATTGTTTGGGAATTGTTAATTTTGATTTTTTATTAAAAAAAATGTAAAATGTTTGTTGAGATTAAAGTGATGTGATAAATGCTATCATTTTGAATAAATGCTAAATTTTTTAATTTACCTATAACTCAGTTTGGTTTTGAAATTTAAAAACTGATAAGTTTCTCTCTCTCTCTCTCTCTCTCTCTCTCTCTCTCTCTCTCTCTCTCTCTCTTATGTTTTAGTAAATGTTTTCATATTTAATTTTTTTTTTACTTTCTAAATTTACTTAATATACATCAATTTGAAAAGTAAAATATTTTTGACAAAATCTATTTTTTTAACTAAATATAAATATATATTTGTTTTTTTTTATATTTAGTGAATTAATTTTTTTTTTTTGCAAAAAAAGTATTTTTTTTATTTTTCATATTTACTGAATTTTATTATAAAAAATATTTTTACTTTTTAAGTATATTTAAAAAGTCAAAAAATAATTAAAATAAAAAATATATTTTAAGTATATTTTCATAATAATTTTTTGGTGACCAAATTTTTGATCGCCAAAGAAATTTTTTTTTTATTTTCTTATTTTGCATTCAGCAACTAAATTATTTTAGTAGCCAAAACTCAATATACGGTAACTAAAATATTTTTGGTCAGGGAAAATAAGTTTTTGGCGACTAAAATTTTGGTCGCCAATTCCGCGACTAACTTATTTTTTATCTTCCGCGACCAACTTATTTTTAGTCGCCAAAATGTGACCTTCTGCGACCAAATTTGTAGTTGGTTGCTAAAAGCATACCACTTTCTGCGACCAACTTATTTTTTGGTCGCCAAAATATGACCTTCTGTGACCAAATTTGTAGTTGGTTGCTAAAAGCATACCACTTTCTGCGACCAACTTATTTTTTGGTCGCCAAAAATAACGATCATTCGTGACTAATTAATATTTGGTTGCCAAAAGGTAACTTTTAACTACCAACTTTTATATTAGTCGCGGAAAGTGATCGCTAAAAGTGCAGATTCTTGTAGTGAGATCGCGGTTGGGTTGAAATTTTGTGCCCATCAAATATTTGGGTTGAGTTTGGGATTAAGAGTTCTAACCCTGCCCAACCCGACCCGCTCATTTATAAAATAGCAATTATAATTTTATATTATTTTAATTGTAAAATAAGGGTTGGTTTGGGGTGTCCTAAAAAAGTGCATTTTTTGTCTTTTTACGAAAAGATGTGCAGAAAAGTAGAGAGGTGATGTGATGGAAAAAAGATAAAAAAATAAAAAGATGAATTATATAGATTATGCCAAACCTAGCCTAAATTATAAAAAATATGCATGACAGAAAAAGTATATATATTTCTTTTTAGGGCTTAAATCAAAACATTTATTAAAAATTAAATTTATTTCACCATTGAATTTTGTTAATGTTTCAAATTTTAAATAATAAATAAAAAAATTTAATAATATACTAGTCATTCAAGATGAAAATAAAAACTAAAAAAATAGCAGTTTTTATTTATTGTGTTTAAGATTTAATTTTATTTTAGGGCCAGGCTTTGGATGACTAGCTTAGGCTCGATATCGGGAAGCTCCAAATTTGCAATGACATATTTTATTATTATATAGTGCAAAATCGGTCCAACATGAGATTTGTCCACCCCTAGTTGCTCATCCCCTCATTAGAGGGTATTTTTAATCCAATGGAAATGACTATTTCTCCAAATAAACACGACTGTTGTGAGATCCAGGGGATTGAATTATGGAAATGACTATTTTTCTATTAAAAAAAAAAAAAACTAGGCTGGTATTTGATATATATGACAAGCACAGTAAATGATGATCTAATTCAAACCGAATTGAAGAGAATTCAACAAAAAATTATAAAAAATAAAAATAAAAAAAGATATAGAGAATTCCTGCTCTTGCAGAACACGTAGTCTGCGCTCTTTGAAGCTAAAAGAATGATTTTATTTTAATTTGGTATGACAGATTCACAACTTTGTGCATGGTCACAATATACGTGTCAGAATAACAAAGTTGTCATGAACATGATAATGTCTGTCATCCACGGATAGCTGTCAACAATAGCAGTATCATCCCAACACGACGAAACTCTTCTAAATTGACTATACAGTATCAAATAGGGAGTAGCTTTCCTTTACTCTTAAATTAGATTAGAAGGTATTGTTAAGTTTGTGGAGGCTCACCATGGGTCTCGTTTTAATAATTCGAATCATTTTATATGTATAACTCGTTGGGTATTACATATTTATACAAAATCACGTTGATCGGATATCGATAGTTACGTAATCAAATTAGTTTTGTATTAAAAAAATAGATGGTGAACAAATTAACGGTTGATAAAAAATTGATTTGATGAGATAGTTATAGACATCCAATCAACGTGATTTTTATAAATATATAGTACTCGACGAGTTTACACATTAAATCATTTGGATTAACAAAACGGGAACCATGATAGACTCCCATAGATCCAACAGTATCATCCAGTCCGACTAAGACCGGAGGGAAGCTACTTCCTATCAAATACTAGCCTTGGGAATTTTATGCATCACAATAATGGCTTTAAAATTGCCACGACTTTTCTCTAGATCAGGCTCCGTTTGGTAAGAGCTTTTGTGAACTATTTTAGTCATAAAAATAAAATAAGCTATTTTAGCTGATAACAAACAAAACATCACATCAAACCTATAATCATTACACTCTTCTCTCACAAAAAAAATCAAAAAAGTCAAAAAGTCTTTACTCAAACTAAACTTTTTAGACCAGACTAAAATAGCCAAAAAAACCAACCCACTTCCCAAACAAAGGCTTAATAGTCAAGAAAAACTAAAATATCCTATTCGTTGATGTGTCTGTTGAGTTTGTTATATGATTTAATGATTAAGAGTAGATTGTTTGAGTGAAATATGAATAACCCTAAGCGGTTAATTTAATGGTTACAAGTTTGAAATTTAGAAGGTGTGCTCCATCTATGTCTCTAATTCTTTGGGGTCATATCTGTGGGTTCCATTCGAGATTTGTTTGATCCACGTGGATGGTCACAAATTGGCCTAGAAACCTAGTTATAAATAAATAAAAACAGTAAAATCGAATTTAGGAAAAGCATTGATATTCAAAACTAAAAATTAGACTCAATTTTCAAATACAGTAATATGACAATCAATTAGTATATTACGGCAACACTCTCTCTCATATATTCTTTAATCATCAACCAATCATATTATTTAAATATCATTAGGTATAGAAAATGAGTTTAGAAAGTAGAATTGTATATTATTTACCATTTAAGAATAAACGATCTTACAACATTTAGTGGTTCACATTCAAATTTATAGTTAGTGTCTCTTAGAAAGAATCACTAGCCATTTCGTTTTCAGTTTATATTTATAAAAATTTAAAAATTGTCATAAAAACTTATTTGTTAATTTTTTTTGGTTTATAAATGGCTGTCTCAGTTTATAAATTTTAGAAAAAAAAACGTAAACTCAAAAAATGAGTTTACGTTTGTTTTTAAACAGAAATTTAAAATTTTGACTAAATTTTTTTTTTCGATTAATTTTTTTTCCAAATAATTTTTTTCAATTTTCTTTTTTCAAATAATTTTTTTAATTAAATTTTTTTCATTTTTTTTTTCAAATAATCTTTTCCAATTATTTTTTGAATTAATTTTTTTTTTCCAAATATTTTTTTTCAATTAATTTTTTTCCAATTAATTTTTTTTCAATTATTTTTTTAATTATTTTTTTTTTCAATTATAATGTGTGTGATCCCATTGTCATAAATAATAAATAATAAATATAAATATTTTAAGCCTAAATAAACATATTTTTTAGTTTATGTTTTTAAATTTTTTTAAACATTTTGTTCAAACCAAACATGTTTTTACTTTATATTTTTCTAAAAATAAACAAAAACCAGTTTATAAAATTTTTGTAAACATAAACAAAAAACGTAAACGTTACCAAACGCTACCTAAATTTTTGAAAAATAGTAAAATTAATTTCAGCTCAAATTTAGATATTAGAAACTTAAATGCCCAAACAAATTGAAATTCAAATATTAAGATTTTTTCCGGAAAAGCACCTAATGTGTGAAGATAATTTGCCTTGAATGTGGGTTCTTCCCAATTGAATTTGAGTCTTTCCAAACTTCTTCCCAATTGAATATGATTCTTTCCAAACTAGTTCGCAAAAGGTAATCAAACACACTGTTTTTTTTTTTTTTTTTGAAAACTAGAAAACATATTTGTATATTGTTTTTGTTTTAAAAAAACTAAAATTGATTCTAAAATATATAAAATTTAATTTAAAAAAAAAATCACTTGTTTTCAAAACGAATTTTCACTCTCCTCCCTTCTCTCACCACCACCTTCTCACTGTTGACTCTCTGGCAAGCTTTGGGCCATTGCTTTTTAACCCTTTGTTTCTAGTTTTTGTCTTTATCCTTTTTTGGAAAATAAATACTTGTTTGGTATGTTGATTTTTTATTTTTTTATTTTTAAAAATGCGGAATTGATTTAATAAATTTTAATATTTTTAAATGACAAGAAACTGTTTTAACATGATTTCAAAATAAGTTTTCACTCACTTCTCTTGCATATCCCATCCCCTTATCGTCAACCACTGCCGGCAACCCCTCTAACAACTCTTTCACCATAATGACACTCCGACTAGCAACTTTGGTGTCCATTCTCCAACCATGCTCCATTGTCTGTTATCACCTATGACAACTCACTAAACATAATTTCTTTATTTTTGTTTTTAATTGTTTTAAAAAATTCACGTATACCAAATATTTTTCTTTTTTAAAATTTTTACACAAAAAAGAATAAAAAGAAAAGAAAAATCAAATAAACAAACAAAAATTTATTTCTTGTTATATGTAAATAGAAAATTAAAAACTGACAATGTTATCAAACAATCCGATTGTTTCACCATTTTTTTGTGATCCAAATACTCCAAATAAATTATGGGCACTTGGGCCATAATCCAATTTTAAAACTTTAGAAGTAATAGTTCCAAACTTTAATTTTTGGGGATATAAAGACAATAAAATTCTGAAAGATCAGATTAACTCTAACTATGCGTCCACTATTTCACATATTTATCCACGTCTCCTATTTATTCAGTGTCACTTATCTATTCACGTGTCTCCTACGTATCCACCTAATCTATATATCTATACAAACTAGGATGATGTGTTAGAGAGGTGCTGTGATTTAAATAGGATGATG
This sequence comes from Camellia oleifera, assembly GCA_022316695.1. Classification (NCBI taxonomy): domain Eukaryota; kingdom Viridiplantae; phylum Streptophyta; class Magnoliopsida; order Ericales; family Theaceae; genus Camellia; species Camellia oleifera. The sequence continues at coordinate 93,202,232 of CM039317.1, forward strand.
TGACTTAAATAAGATAGTGACTTTTTAAATAGGATGATGTGACTTAGGCTTATACTAAATAAGCCAAAAAGTCAAAAAGTCACTATCTTATTTAAGTCACATCATCCTATTTAAATCACATCACCTCTCTAACACATCACATCAAATCCAACCCAAACCCAACCCAAACCCACCAATAAGTCAAAAAGTACATTTTTTTAGGACATCCCAAACCAACCCTAAATTTTGGAGCCTCTCAGTCTTCCAATTAAGTTGTTTCTTTAATTTCATTAGTTTCATAATAATTGCGGTGAAACACAAATCCTTGAATGTCTAACTTTGAAAAGTAAAAACCGAACCGAGTTAGATTCAGTAAACATCAGCCATCTATACAGATTATTATGATTGTTAGCTGAGAAAACGATCACACTATCTGCAACAACAACCAGACAACATCTAACAGTCAAAGCTTCAAGACTTTGTTTTCTAAATTGCACAGTTTTGACATTTAGAGTACGCGCATCTAAAACCAGTGAGTCAACTAAATTGATTGTGAACCATATTAAATTGAATCAGTCAGGTTATTTTAAGACTAATCAGAAAATTATTAATCATCTCAAGTTTTTCTCAAATTGTTAAAATTTTTTTGCTTAGTGTTGGCCCTTAATATGTTTATTTTCTGTTGGATGCTAACTATCATTGAATATTTTCATCTCCTACGTGATTTCTCATGCGGGCTGTGGATTTCATTATTTTTTAAATATGAGGAGTAATATTAATACAAATACACGTACAAGATGAAATAAACCATCAAAAATGCTCTTTTTTTTTTTTTTTTTTCCTCAAATGAAACCAAGAACATAATCTTGACTGCGTATGCGGTTTGGTTTACATGAAAAATCTTGTTTAAAAAAAAAAAAAAAACAATGGTCAAGAATTTGCGGCCATCATATGTTACAAAGAACACGGATGCAATTATCTTTTTGGTGATGATTCTAGTTTATTATATTTTAAATCTATCATGCGTATACAACTAACCAGGTGATGGCTACTCCTAAATCTAATTGAATTATTTGGTTTGGTCAAATTCTGGTAATCAACAACTAATGGATCATAGTTATTCTTATTACAAATTTTAATAAAAACAATGAAACTAATCTTTCATCTCAACACTCTGCTAATTGTGGAATAAATTCATTTTGGATTAGCTATACAAGGATCAAATTTGATCACATTTTTGTTAGAAGTGACTCCACTCTTCAATCGAACCCTTGAAAGCCCTAAATCCTTGTCAGTGTCGTTCCCTAGTTGACGTCATCATAAGGCACGGTTCTGTTATTATGGTTCTATTAGCTTTTTTGACTTTTGAAGGTTTGAAATGTAATTCGAGTGTGCCAGTAAGGATCAGTAAGTCCTACAAAAATTAATAAATGCCAACTAATTAGTCAGGCGATTGTTTCAAAATTCTTTGTCTTAATGAAGAGGACTTTACTGGTGGCTTAGTTTTTAGGAGAAAATTAAGAAGACTTAATCAAAGTAAAAGAAAGAGGAAATACAGTGGCAGAAATCGAACTTTATTAAGTGAACCAGAGTTTGCAATAGCACATTTGCACTTCCACAGCTTCGAAGGGGATTACATTAACGAACTACTTTAGAACTACTCATAAAAATTTGAAGTGCATTATAGGAAAGTAAAATATTGAAATTTAAAGGAGTAGAAAAATGTAAAGTAAATAAACAAGTTTTTTGGATCTGGTTCTAGTTATGGGCCTGCATTATCAGTATTCTCTTCTATTTATAGGCTCTGAAGATATTCGTCGAAATGTTTGATAACTGTTAAGGTAGTTGATAACTGTCAAAGTGATCTCCATGATCACTAAGTATGGCTTTGAATAGTTTTCTCCCACTATTCCACTCCCACAGTTGGGATTCGCTCCTAAATTTGAATTTAAATTGTAAACAATTGTTTTGGCCACATCACCTTGGGTATCTTGACTTTTCTCATGTCTTGGTGATCCATTGCCACTGCTATAAGTTGCCACGCGTTTGTTGAAGATTGGAGAGTGTTATTTTTTTCCTCATATTGTCCCTTATGATCCATGTGTCAGGCTGCGATAGGTCTGTACAAAATATATAGCAACATTACTCCACCGTACTAATATAGCTAATACTTGGTAATATTAGTAGATCAATGCGCTTTCCCCACGTTGTAGGATGTGCATGGAATTTATTTATCCTATAAGTGTAACTGTCTCCAAACAATGTTTAAAACATTGAACTTCATTAAACTCCCTCTTGTGCTTGAACCATACCTCCACTATTTGTGCAAACGAAAAGACTGATACATCTCTGATGGCTAATCAAACCTTCTCTTTCATTGATCAAGCATGCGAAGAGGTTTTGGACAATGATGATCAATCTTGAAAGAATTTCCATGCATTTATTAGCCATATCTATCTTCCTCAATTTATACAAGTTATGGAGGCTTTTGCAAAATATGAGCCTTTAGACCAAAAACTTGCCCAAATGGATCTTGGAAGCTCTTCGTCTCTGCTCCAAAACCTTTTGCATGGGATGAAGTTGCCTCTTCTTCTATTGGAACTACAGGTTGGAATGTTTAGCCAACACCAACCCAACCTCAAACAAGGGAGTGAATTCATCGTAGATTTGTTGAATTCGACGACCCCACTGTGATTCCTCATTCTTCACGCAGCTCTGTGGTATATCCCTATATTCCATTCGACCGCCTTTGCTGCCTCAAAGACAACTTGCTTTTGGCATGGTATACCTTTACCTTGTCGACCAAAATAGTGCGAATGACCCCTCACCCCATTGAAACTTTCGGAATGAGCCCCTCACTCTTAGCGAAGAAGGCAAACCTTTGGTCTTCTGACTGGCTAGAGTGTGTAAATAAGCTTCAATTTCCACTTTCTTTTAGAGGGGATCCAACTGCTCATCCCTTTCCTCCTAATCCTAATTGGATTGAGGAATTAAAACTTACTCTCTTCGAAAGCCAGCATTTCGCTCCCTATCAGGCTCCAATTCCTTCAATTGCTTATCAGCAGTATAAAGCCCAAACTCTGCTTGCTGCCTTTCCTCTCATTTATCTTTCGAAGCCCTTTAAGATGACACTCCTCACAAAAATTTTCTATGGGCTTATGATATTATCTCTCTGAAGTCACAACCTCAACCCAATGGCCCAAGCAAAACTTCACTCTTTTTTGGACCAGCTTCCTTTGTTGTTCAACTGGCACAAGAATGCCTTGGCCACTAACGAATCATTGGAGGATATCTCTGCTGTTCGCATCCAAACTCAACATGAAGTAGAAAATCTTCTTGAATAATATGAAGTTTTCAAGAAGCCTGATTTAGAGTATGGGGAAGATTTTGATATAGATGATATCTGTGGGATGTATGAGATGAATGAAGTGGAGAAAGTCTTGAAGCAAACAAAATTTGAAATTAGGGCCCAACAACTTTTCTATCAAATAAGGGATTACCAATTAGATAAGCCAAAATTAGATAGGATGGAGGAAAGGTTAGAGAAGGAACATAGGCTGGACAAAGTTTCGTGACCTTGTAACCTTTTCTATTCCTTACTTTTATGAAATTGAGAATGTAGCCAAATAAGCTTTCCGAATGTAGATGCTTACATTAATAAAATTGGGTTTCTGTGTTCCATGGTTTGTATTTGTTAATATACATGACTTTTGTCATTCAACTTGTTCATATAATTAACAAATATTATTTTTGAAGTAACCCATCTATTTTGAAGCCTGGATAGTTTCCCCCAAGAAGTGATAATATCCTTATTTGAAGGGCTCTGCTCAACAACAAGCCCAAGAATGTACTTTCATATTTATGAAATTTAAAGGCATGGGTTTTTTTTTTTTTTTTTTTTTTTTTTTTTTTTTTTGCCTGTTTGCAAATCTTTTAATCTGCAAAACTCTCGCACCATTCTAGCAAGTATTGGCCCCACAATACATCCTTATTTCGAAGCCAAACAAAACACTTAAAAGTACATTTTCTTTCCTCAAAAGATAATAAAATAGTCCTTCGAAGGAAATCTTCTTTGGAAAAACGCTTATGATCATACTTTTAAGACCTTCGAATTGTTAAACAAGCTCTAACTTTACTTAAGTTAAGGTATAGTTTTAAGCATTTTAGCAAAAAACTGGCTTCGAAGCCAACAACTCATTTCGAAGCCAAGCTAAACACTTCGAAGCATATTTCCTTCCTTTACAAGGTAATAAGATGCTGCTTTGAAGGAAATTTCTTTATAAAGGGTCAAAAATGTGTTTTAAGGACTTTTAAAATAAAGGCCTTAATCCCACAAAGGTAAAAAATAAACCATCAAATAACTTGGGCCTATTTGACCTGTTAGGTTGAATGTGTAATTTTGGACAAGAAGGTTTAAAACCCCAATTTCTTCGTGCTCTCACCCATTTGCTTGCCCAGTCTTTACTCTCACTCCCATTGTTGCTAACTTCAACTTCTTACCCTTCTCTTACTCACTCTACTCACTCTCCTTTCAATCCCTTACCGATGACTTCTTCTTCCCCTGCAAAACTACCAGCTGTTGAACATTTTCGTCCCTTAGTGGCTTTGAGGAGATGCTTCACTGATAAGATAGCTAAATATGAGACACCAAAGGGTCAACACGCGATTGATGGAAGAATCTTCGTCCCTCGTCACCATGCTCGAGGAGAATATGTTCTTGGTCCCAACTTCAAGGAGGCTCCTGTTACACTTCCTCCTTTATACCTACGCTTGGAGGAACACTACCTCATTTACGAAGAAAGCTACAACTGGCGAAGTTGGAGGGTTAACCGACCTCACCGTTGCTGGCCCACATTGAAAACTGAGTGGGAAGAGTGGGTATGATAGAGTAGTTGGAGCCCGGGAACAAGATTTAGAGGAACTCTGTATTCTTGATGCCCTTCGACTCTCTAGGTTTGTAATTCCCAGGGACTCTTTTCTTATCCCAACTGCCCTTTGTTTTTGGAATCTTGAATTTAACTTTTTCCAATTTTGGTGTGGCATGATGGCCCCACTGTTCTTGACCTCACATGTTGGTGGCACTTTTGGCCCTCATTATCCAAACCTTAAGGTCTCCTTCTCTATTCATTCTTTTAATTCTTCTTATAGTGATTTCATAGCCTCTGAGAATAAGAAGGAAGGTCCAGTGACCAATCGTGAGTTTTTCTCCTTCATCCTTTATTGGCTTTGTAAATTCCTTTTATGTACTTCTTCTCAGAAAATAATGCCTAAATTTGTCTCCCTTACCAAGGCTCTGGCTTCAAGGAAGAGAATAGCCCTGGCTCCTTATGTTCTGGGCCATGTATATAGGGTATGTTTTCAATTTTGTGAGAGGCCTCTAGAGCCTAATCAAGGGGGTCCAATTTTGGTCCTCCAACTCTGGCTCTTTGCATACTTTATTGATCTCCACTCACATAGCTTAAGATTTTTGGTACAAGATCCTACCACTTATTGAGAGAAATATGCCAGAGTTTCTTTATATCCCTCTAGCTTTGTTTATTACTTCTCTTTCTTTTATCATCTGCCACTGGTTGCTCGGTGTTCCTTCTTCCACCCCTTCTATGTTATTGTTAGGCCAGTATGGCTGAGGGAGTTTTTGGCTGATTCCACCTGTTCCAGGCCTATTCATAAAGAAATGTGGGCCTCCATTCTGCTGCCAAGGGAGCACTTCATTAGCACTTTAAACCCTTGAGCTTACAAGTGTATCTCTGAAACCTACTGCCCCTCCTAGTTTGCAAGGCAATTTAGGCTTAGCCATGGGATTCCTGTTCCACTCTACAACCACTCCAACTCTGGTCTTGACACTAGAAATCCGAAGGTACCAAAATCCTTGTTGGATGAAGCAACAGTCAAGTACAGAAGAGATCTTTCTAGCTTCGAATTTGTACATTTTACTGGCTACAGCAGGGCCATGATTAGGTTTAAGAACTGGTGGTCTGCCAACATGGAAGTGTAGCTTGCTATCCCCAGCCCTGGATCTACTAAAGAATTTGGATCTACCATCCTAGGCTGGGGAAGCCAAATCCATAGAAGCTAGCATCACTATTACTTTTGTTCCTACTGCAGCCCTCTCAACCATAATTAGTAGGGCTGCTGTAAAATAGGGTACATGTTCTGCCCTGTCTCTTGCCTTTCTTTTCCTTCTTTTATACTACTCCTTTTATTTAAAGTTTCTTTTATTGTTATAGGAACTTTGCAGAAGGCCTTGTCTCAGAGAGCAAAAACCTTGGCCACACTGAAAGGCAAACAGTAGAAAAGAAAAGCCTACGTTAAGCTTCTCCTACTACCTAACTTCCCACAGATGCTGTTTATGAAGTAACTATTAAGGCAGTACAAAAGGAACAGACCAAGGATGTTATTGTATTTCAAAGATCTGAGAAGAAGAGACAGTAGAAGATTTTGAAGGAAGAAGCTGCTGTTGTCAAGGCAACACAATAGGAAGCTACAAAGAAGAGTAAAGCTGCTGAACATCGTACCCTTCGTAGCTCCCTAATTATCATTACTATAACTGCTGGTAACTTCTTGTTTTTTACAACACCTCTGGTTTTGCTTTACTCTTTCATCTTTGATTTTATAACTTTATTATTTTGATACGCAGCAACAGCTAGCCTATCTATTCCTTATTCACTGCCTTATTCTTCTCTTCTACAAAGCACTAAGGGACCATTCTTGAGCTCTACAGATTTGAAGAAGGCCTTGAAAGGAAAAGGGAAAGCAGATATCAACTTTCCAATAAGTGTAGAGCCTCTGCAGGTGATATTCCTAACCCTTGCCTCTACACTTTCTATGGCCTCTTCCTTGATTCCTTTCAAACCTGACTTGCCAATCATCCTTTCCTCCTCTTCTCCTAATCTTGTCAAATTTCTTAATTGGCCCCTGGTGATCATTTCCTCACATTTGCCCGCTTCCACACCTTCCAAAGTCCTAGCCATCCCTTTATTTGCTGAGAGTACATCTGTTACCCCCCTTTCTTCATTAGCAGCTACTACCCCTAGGAATGGTACTGGTAGCCCATTAATATTTCCTTCAATACCCTGCTCTAGTCCTCCTTCCTTGGACCTGTTGGTAGCTTGGACCATTGATCTTGTTGAGGCATCTTCCTCTCATTCTCATCCGCTAATCACTTCAGCATTGACTTCCACGTAGCTCCTCCACACTTCCTTGTCAGAGGAAGAGATGGACATCTTGGAAGCTCAACTAGCAAGTTTATTTGGCATATCTACACCAGTGCTTCCATCTGGCAGTTAGGTTGAGCCATGGGATTTAGCTGACTCCTTTTTGGAGATAATTAGAGGCTCTTCTGCTGCTGAATCCACCATTCCTTTTCCTCAGGTATATTCAAGCATCTGTATATAGTTGATTAGGACTTTCTCAAGGATCCCATTCGAAGCCTTAGAAAAGCTAACAATTTGGAATGGGTTCCTCAAATGTTGCTAATTCTTTGAGCAGACCAATGTTACCTTTAGAGGCCATTTGTCTTAGGTAGCAGCAACTATTGAATTTTATGTCAATATTCATCAACTGGCAAGGTTGTAGAGAAAGAATTTTTAAAAGACAAGGAGTTCATTTCTCATGTCCACTTTGAAGTTTCAATGCTGAAGGGACAACACTCCTCTCCCACACAGCTCCAAGCTCAGCTACTACATAGGAAGGCAGAATTAGAGAAAGAACTAGCAGCAGTCAACCTAGCTTTGGAGCAAAATGCAAAGAATCTACATTATTCTCACTAGGGGCTATCAAACCGCAAGCAAGAGATGAACACTGCCATTCAGCTATTCCTAGCTCTTAGAAGTAGAGAAATCATTGTAAGGGAACGGTTGAGACATTGTAATGAATTTTGGGCCAAATTGTGGCAAAATGTACTTGATTTATTATGAAATGAAGCACTCCTATACTCCTTGTGTTTCCTACACGGTTGGGAAATAATGTTTCAAATATCTATAATTAATTTTTTTGGGATGCACATATTCCATTTAGATTTTCCAAATGGTAGGCTCCCCTAGACAGAACCCTATGGACCTGGTATGGCCCCTCCCAACTAGGTGACCACTTGCCAAACTTGTGGCTTTTAATTCCTATTAGAAGTATTGTTTTCCACACCAAGTCCCCTTTATCAAAGCTGATGTGTTAGACCCTTCTATTATAGCTTTTGGTTGTTTTTCTCTTTTGTAAAAGGATGTTGTTTAGTGCCAAAATTTTGGTCTCATTGTAGATTTTCTAATTCCAAACGCATGCTTTGATGACACAGATCAGTACTTAGGTGATCTTGGCATTTGACCATTAAAGACTTTGTATTGATCTCAATAGGTAATACTGCATGATGTCCATATACCAAGGCAGTAAGGGGTAATTTCTATGCTTGATCTTTGAGAAGTCCTATAAGCCCATAAGACATCTAATAGTAAATTATGCCAATCTCTAGGATTGTTCTCAACAACCCTCTATATTCCTTCCTTCAAGGATTTGTTCGATGACTCTGCTTGGCCATTTGCTTATGCATAATAGGGGGTGGAATTAATAAAACTAATTCCAAATTCTGCTGCGAAAGCCTTTACTAGCTTTCCAGTCAAACACAGCCCCATTATCCACAGTTATGGTCTGTGGAATACTAAACTTGTCGATCAATTCCTTGATGAAATCAATTACTTCTGTCGGATCCATAGTTTATAAGGCTTCGCTTCAACCCACTTAGTAAAGTATTCTATCGCTACTAGAATGAAGCAGTGTTGTTTCAAAGAAGGAGGGTAAATTTTTCTTATCATATCCATTGCTCACCCTCTGAATGGCCAAGGCTTTGCCACTACCTGTAGATCAGTTATTGGAACATGTCTTATCATACCCCGCTTCTGGCATGCTTGACAATCTTTTGCATAATCTATGCAATCCTTAAGGATGGTTGGCCAGTAATAAGAGTGCTGTAGATACCCCATTTTTGACCGACCTTAAGACTCAGACGTCATCAGCCTGTGCACTCGGTGAATGTGCATGTTTGTGCTCGTTTTGAGTTTCCAGGAACCTTTGGCTGAGCGCCTTGTCTTCGGACCTCTTAACTTTCTCCTTTTGGCCTGGTTTTTGGACCATGCCTTGCTGCCCTTGCTTAGAGGGAGACAGAGGCCTGTAGGCCACTTTTTGTAGCCGTAGACTACCTTTCCCTCTTGTAGGCCACTTGTAGTGGCCCGTAGACTAGTTTTCGGGGCTTCCGGTTGAGTGCCTCGCCTTGCGGACTCTTGTCTTGCTTCCTTTTTGGTTTGTTTTTGAACCAAACCTTGTTACCCTTTACCTGGAGGGTGGAACAGGGGTGTAGACCAGTTTTGCCCCCTCCTGTAGACCACTTTTCTTCCCTGTCAACCACTTTTGGTGGTTCGGCCAGCTAGGGTGGGTGGTCTGTAGACCACCTAAGGTGGTCGGCAGCATGCCACCACCTTCTACTCTCTTATAGACCCTCTTTCTCCCTTGACGACTAATTTTGTTCCCTGTAGACCACCTTTTGTGGTCAGTCGACTAGGGGAGGTGGTCGGCTGACCACCTTAACTAGTCAGTGGCCTTTCTGCACTTTCTGCATATATTTTCCTTGCCAGCTGTGCCAGCTGTTGGGCACAGAAAGCATGCTCCATACACGTGTATGGAGGGATTGCACCAAGCTTCTAGCTTCTCCAAGAAGCTTGAAGCTTAGAATTCTATAAGACGGAGGCTTTCTCTCCTTTTCCAAGTTCAGAAAATTTGCTTAGGGCTATACATATATATATCTCTTGTTTTCTCCCTCTCTCTCTATATTTGTGTTATTTTGTGCTCAAAAGTGCTATTTCTTCACACTTTTGCACACAAACACCTACTCAAACACCTTCATCTTCTTGTTGAGGCTTTTGGAAGTCTTATTTGAGTGGTTTTGGCTTGGTTTTTGCCTCTGAAGTTGCTGTTTTGAAGTTATGCTTCAAGGGTGAGTAATAGCCTCTTTAAAGCTTTGTTTTCATTGCTTATTTGGCCCTATTTGCATGATGTTTTAGGCTTAACTTGCAACTACAAAAACTCTTTTTTTTTAAATGCTTAAAGTGTTTGTTTGCGGCCTCTTTGGTGTTGGGGGTGGTCTACCCCCTTTTGTGCCTTATTTTGCTTTGTTTTGAGCTATCCTTTTAGGCCTTTGAGGTCACCTTTGTTTGGTCTCTTTACCACTAAATTCCAAAGGAATTTCAGTGGTGGAAAGTGTGTTTTGGGACCCTAAAATAGTTGGGGGTGGTCCCGCTATTTTGTACCTTGTTTGCATGTGTTATTGGCTTATCAAGTTAGCATGTTTTTCTACCTTCTTGGGGCCCTATCTTAGCCATGCTTTAGGCCTTGTTTTTCCATGATATAGCTCTATTTGGGGTTGGTTTGGTTACCTCCTGCATGCTCCTTGCACTTGTAGTGCAATTCCACTCACTAGCCTAGCATGCTTACTACTTTGGTCTATGGCTCTAGCTTGTTTTGGCTCTATTTCAGCATGCTTTTTGCCATGATTTCACATGCTCTAGGTCTGGATTTGGGTGGTTTTGGTCATATATGCTTTGTTTTGTATAGCCATAGTGTAAAGCCTCTCCACTAGCTTTGTGTTTTGAGTCCACTAGCATGCATTGCTTGTGCTATTTCCATGATTTAGCATCATTTGATATATGATTTCAGAGCACATTTCACTGTCATACCCTCATGTGTATCACTCTTTCAATGGTTTGGAGGGTTATGCTTTATGCCTTAGCCATGAGCCAATATGTATGCATGCTTGCCTAAGCTTTTGGGCTACCATCTCAGCATATTTTTGGTGTTATTTTACCATGTTACAACTTTGATTTTTGTTGGTGAACTCATCTCATGCTTGGTTTTGGTATGTGTATTGTAATCTTCCTCTTTGGCCTTGCATGCGTCATGCTTTATGCCTCCCATCCTAACATGTGTTAGCTTTACTCCATGCATGTTTTGGCATTGTTTTGACCTGCCTTGGGACTGTTTTGAGTCATCTTGTATGGCTTTGGTGCAAGTGCCTTTGCTAGCCTTAAGCTTTGAGCCTCCTAGTATGCCTCATTTGTGATGTGTGCATGATTTGGCATCATTTGGAATGTAATTTCAGAGATTATGTCTTTGCTATACTCCCATGTTTATGACTCTTTCATTGCCCTTGAGGGTTATGCATTATGCCCTGTTTGTGAGCCAATGAATGAACATCCTTTCCTTAGCTTTTGAGCCTATGTTTTAGCATGCATTCAGCCTTGATTTAGCATGCCTCAACTCTGTTTTGAGTAGTTTGGGTCATATGGGATTTGTCATGCGTGGTTGCAGTACAATAGCTTTGACTAGCCTAATGATTCAAGGTCCTTAGGATGCTATGCTTGTGTTGTTTGGATGATTTGGCATCATTTCACACATGGTTTCAGTGCATATAGTGTAGCTACACTCTCACATTTGTCACTTCTTCATTATGTTTGAGAGTTGTGCTTCTATGCTTTGTTCATGGGTTAATGCATGAGCATCATTTTCTTATCTTTCATGCTATCATCTTAGTGCATTTAGGCCACTGTTTTGGCACGGTTTACGTCTGCCCATAGTTGGTTTAGCCATTTAAACTTGGTATTGCATGCCTCTTGTGAGATGCTCTTTACTAGCTTTGATGTTCTTGGCCTCCGAACATGCCATGCATGCATTGTTCATGTGTTAGAACCTTGTGCATGCCACATTAACATTGTTAGATAAGCATGTTGTTTGCATGTGTGTTGCATTGTATTGTGTTTGGATCAGATGTTGATCCAAACACGAGAAACGAGGGGCGTTTCATACTTGAAGTGATGAAATGCGCCTCATTTCTCGGTCGCTGACCCTCTTGATCAAGCATGATAGAGGTGGAGGCCCTTGTGTGTTATTTGTGTGCATTCATTGACATTGACTCGTGCAAACTTGGCTTCTTGGCCATCGTGCATTGTGATGCTCAGTTGGTGGCCCGAGAGTCGAGTACCGCACTCCCTTGAGCTTGAGAAATGATAGAGAGGGTGGTTGTGCACACATATCTTGCAAATACACTGCTATGCCCCCTTCTTGTTCTCTGTTGCAACAAAATTGGAGCTTGGCAAATTTTCTGGTTGGCAGACCAGTAAAGGTGGTTGACCGACCACTTTTTTTGGTCTACTACCAGTTTTTTTGGCCTACACGTGGTCTCCAGCCCTCTTTTCTGGTCGGCAGCCTACCAGGAGGTCCCCATGTTAGAGTAGAAGCAATCTGGAAGTTAGTGCACTTTTCAGAGATCAAATCAAATGCAAACAGAGGCAATTCTGGGCATAGCAATGGATTTCCGAGCAAGGTGATCGAGCATGCATGCATCCCTCGTCCCGAGGCCTTCTAACTGCTTTGCTTAGCTAAGTTACCTTAGTCATTGTTGTAATTGATTTGTTCAGTGTTTAATTAATTAATTTGGTTTGTAATTACTTAGCTTAGATTAGCTAGTTGCTCAATTTGTGTTGTAATAATTAATTAGCTAAGTTAGCTAATTAGTTGATTTGTAATAAGTAGCTTAGCTTAGCGTAGCTAGCTTAGCTTATTCATTCAGACCCTCCGTCGAGAGGGCGAATGTTGTAATAAGTGTGCGTGTGTGTGTGAATGTCTTCCAACCCCACGTCTTTCTCCCTTTTATTTACCCGCTTTCAGTGGTTAGATTAGGGCATATTTCGATTAGCATACCTTATGCTTGCATGCGTGCATCATTCATTCGTATTGCATGCACCGGGCTCGGCGCATCATTCAAACTGCATTGTATTTCAATACTTCTTTGAATACATGTATCAAATTGTCGCATTCATATGCCATCCTAGATAGTCGAGCCTACTTAGTTGCATTTTGCATGTGTTGCATTAGGCATCTTAACATAGATAGGATCATGCATGATTACTAACTAGCTTTTGTTTTGGCTCGGAGTACACTGTGAGTGTTTACGCTTTAGCATATTGCATAAGTGTGTATGTTGCCATGATATCATGCTTGCCATGAGGCTATTTGCTTAATTGCTATAACTACATGAATGCCTGTGGATGAAGGCTTCATTGCTTGAATTGGAACAATTCATCAAAATGTGTGTTTTACGCCCACTAGAAGTGGCAAATTATCACGTTTTAAGCCTACCTTGTTTGGTGGCAAATCCGCGTTTTAGCCTACTTGCGAGTAGCATCTTCAAACCATTTTCAAAAAACAAACATGAGATGTTTTTTTTCAAATCGAGCGATTTAGTCTAGACTTGTATGCTATGCGCATCACATAGTAAGCTAGCTAATAAACCGGAATAAGAACACATGTGTTTTCAAAAACAACATATCATGTTAGTAGAGGCCGATCTTTGATCGGGTGAGTGAGGGTACTCATTTCAGGACCTTCCCCTCTTATACCCAAGTTCTTGAGCCGAGGCAACTTTGGTGATGACGGACACGTGGCCTTAGGCACGAGTCAGGGTTTCCTAAATTTTCCAAAAACAAAATATTTAGGTGGCGACTCTGAAATTTGGCAAAGCAGTCCATGTTTGGCACTTTTTTTATTCAAAATCGATTTTCCAAAACGATTTGTCGGATTTGGACTCTTTGGTGATTTATCAGTCTTACATTGCACTTTGTGAGATTAGATTCAGAACCATGATAGGAGTCCGAACTGTAGTAGCTAGAATCTAATTCACGCCCTCTCCGAAAGGGGGGCGCGCAGAGCGAGTTCGGGGCGGTCTACAGTTTTTGGCGACTCTGCTGGGGATTTAGAGAACTTGACTCAAACTTATGATATGTTGTTTTGTCTACACTTATGTGTTTCTTTGCATTGCATTTGCATAGGTGTGCCTAAGTCACAGTGTTTGCCGTTTGCTATTCCTAAATGGTTTGCCAGAAGCTTGCTTGGAAAAACGTGCCATAAGGCTGACCGGTTACGGGCTCTGCCACAATGGGAACACAAACCTCAATTTTTACCAAGGTGTCCTTTTTGACCATTCGACCTAGTTGCATATTGGAAGCCGTAAAGACCATTCCAAACTAGGACAGGTTGCTTATCCGAATGTAGGTTGTTTGAAACCGCATGCATGCGTAGTGAAACCCTAGCTCTTGAAAAGATAGGACAGGGAAACCCTACCCTTCCATAGGGGTGTTTTGGCTCTTACTTGCTTGCTATGTGCTTTTAGAGTGTGTCTCTACAAGAATGCATGTATCAGTTTGCAAGTTTGGGTATCAGTCTGAGGACATCAGTATTTGGGGGTATTAGATTTGAGGCAGTAATTTGGGGACAGCGATCAGTGTTGAGAACAGTGTGCTCAAGCTTACAATGTCAACTGTGTGTTGTGTTTATTTAAGCCGAAATGCTGTCCGTTTTTCTGGTTGTTTGTTTCCTTATTTTACTTTATTTATCTTTTTGCAAGGTAGTATAGCCTCATTGCTTCCAAAGAGGCAGTTTCCCCAAAAGCACTCTGGGTTAGAGGTAGAAGGCTTCATTGATCCGAGGATCTAGTTGACGGACAAGCCGTGTTCTTTTCATTACCCCTTGGTTACTAGGCGAAGGTTAGTTAGGCGCAGTTTATTAGTACAGCGGTTACCAGATCAACGGTCTTTATCCACCCCACAGTGTGTAGTAGGGCCGAGGGTTTCGTTTCTACCGCAGAGAGAGATATACCTGTTGTTCAGTCAGATCAGCACCTTATGACCAGTATGGAGGACATGATGCGTCAGCTCCAAGAGACTATGCAAGCCATGCAACGGGATGCTGCCCAGCCAGGCAGAGTTTGCCGCATGTCAGGTAGAGGTTGTGGCTCAATAGACAGAGCTGATTGCTAGACTCCAGCAACAGCAGCAACCGCAACAAGCCAGAGCATCTATTTCGCATCCACCCCCACCCCCACCTAGAGTTCCAACACTCGGGGATACTGCAAACATCCAGGAAAATACGGACGTCCCAACGGGGCCAGTTCCCCCCTAATCCTACCTCAGATGTCCAAAGCACCGACTAATCCAGTGGACACACCGTTTGAGTTCGAGGTGGATCCAATAGCGCTGAAGGTGAGCAAGTTAGAAAAGCTGTTCAAAAAAGCTCAAGGCGTTAATTTCATTCCGAACATAGAGGATGGATACACCGATTCAGCAGTGAATTGCCAGACCGGTTCAAGATGCCTCGTATAGACCGTTTTGACGGTTCTGGGGATCCCATGGTACACTTGTGGTTGTTCTCAGATATCCTAAGGCCAATGGGCCTCTCCAGACTGCAAAAGCTTTTCCTCTTCGGCTGGACCCTATCGGGTGTTGGGGCCATCTGGTATGCGAAGTTAGAAGATTCTATCAAGAGAATTTGGGAAGAAATAGCCGAGGCCTTCATTGCCCAGTACTTATACAACACACAGATCAAGATCACAACTCGTGATCTCGAGACAACGAGGCAAGAGCCAAAAGAGGGCTTCTTTGACTTTGTAACCCGTTGGAGAGCCAAAGCTTCTATGATGACCACCAAGCCGGTCGAGAAGGATCAGATACGGATGGTTGTACGCAACCTCCAACCCAAACTGATGCAAAAGATGATCGTCTTACCCCTCCCTACCTTTGCTGATTTACACGAGAATGGGGTACAGATTGAGGACACCATGAAGTAAGGTTTGATTGACCACGAGAGAGAGCAGCCCAAGAGGGCATTTACCCACAGTTCGAATGCAGGCACGAGTAATGCTGCAGCTGCCAGAACTTTCGATATGGGCATGGTCACCACCACCACACCAAAAACAGCCACCCCATTCACCGATGCGTCTGGTACTAGCTCACAAACAGCCAGATATCCACCCCGAGGCCAAAGGACCTTTACTCCATTGTACATGCCCCTTTCCAAAGCCTTGGGGGTTCTCATTAGAAAAGGGCATTTGAAGCCCTTGGAACCACGGCCATTACTAGACAAACTTCTTGCTTCCCATAACCCGGCCAAATACTATGCCTTTCACGAACAGCATGGTCATGACATCGACCAGTGCTACAGACTGCGTCATGAGATCCAGGATCTCATTGACAACAAGGTGATTGCACCTCTAGAAAAACCAAATGTCACAACCAACCCACTCTCACCACATAACCAAGCTCCACCACCCAAACACATCAACCTGATCCAAACCGTGGCCATTCCATATGACCCAAGTATATACATCATGCCCTCCCACCTACCTAAGCCTAAGGTGTTCATCCCGGACTAGCACGGAATTAGTGCATGTTGAGCATCTCCCAAACCTAACCTGAACCGGTGGTGGTGACTGTCGAAGACAGAACCGAGATGACTTTGGAGGTAGATGGGAATGTTGATTCAGAGCATTGAGGGATTTGGGAGCTTTACCGAGGGAGCATATAACCCAAGTGGCTATATCGTATCGTCGGATCAGGTCAAGCCGAGGGTAGAGTTGCTAGCTAGGGCAGAGATCAGTGTGGTCCGGGAGGATAGACCAAGTCAGGGGTTAGATGATCTAGCAGAGCTGGAAGAGGATATTGCCAATCTGCAGTTTTTCAACGAGTCAGGACTCAGGGGATGTGAACATCAACTGGTTCGACTTGGATGGATCAGCAGAGAATACTGGGGTGGCTTAGTGACCAGCCAGATGTTGTTAAAGAATCTCAGCCTAGAATAGGGACTGTCAGGAACGAGAACATCAGCAGTGGCCAGAATGGCCAAGAATCAGGAAGAATAGCCGAGAGCACCGGTGTGAAGAATTTTGCTCGAGATTCGAGCAGTTTGATTACGGTAGATATTGAACAGGAGGCTGCATTAAAGGGTCTTAAGCAAGAAAAGATCGAGAATCTTGAGAGGGCTAGGAAGGCCAAGGCACCCAAGGGGGACGGAGTGTGCTGTGAGCATAGAAGTAATTACAACAGAGCCAGATAGCTGTCTAGTCGGTTCGCTGATGGTATGTGGTGGGAAGACTGATGACTTGCGTCTAGGTCCACACTGACAAAGACTGGGGGTAGACCCAACTGGGATGACACCTGGTATGTTGAGGAGGTTGACCATATGACTAGAAGCAGGACAGTATTTGAAATCCCCACACTTGGACCAGCCAGAGGCGTTTGGAAAAGACAAAGATGTGGAGAGGCAGAAAGAAAAAATGCTGGAGGAGGAGGCTGTACTGAAACAGCTAA
The DNA here is from genome assembly GCA_022316695.1 of Camellia oleifera. NCBI lineage: Eukaryota > Viridiplantae > Streptophyta > Magnoliopsida > Ericales > Theaceae > Camellia > Camellia oleifera. Next base: position 93,219,385 of record CM039317.1, read on the forward strand.
AGAAGATTCAAGCAAACATCTCCATCTGGGGACTGCTAGTGGCCTCGAGGGTTCATAGACAGGCCGTCCTTACAGCCATGGATAGGGCCAAGCTTTCAATCGATACAACTCCTGAGCAGTTGGTAGGGCTAGTTTTCTCGGGAGGAGCTTCTCCGACCTTGACCTTTACCGACAAAGAACTACCGCCCGAGGGCTCAGATCATAACAAACCACTCTATATCTCTGTGGAGTGTAGAGAGAAATGGATACCTGTGGTCCTGGTTGACACAAGGTCCGCAATCAATGTATGTTCGTCAAGAACAACATATGCTATCGGGTTGAAGCCCACAAATTTTGTGCCTACAACCCAAGTGATACGGGCCTATGATAATACCAGCCGAGAGGTGATGGGGACCGTACAGATTAATACTCAGGTTGGTCCGGGGTAGTAGGACATTGAGTTCCATGTCTTGGATGTACTAGCAACCTTCAATCTACTCTTTAGGTGGCCGTGGTTGCACCAAGTGAAGGCCGTCTCTTCCACCTTACACCAAATGCTGAAATACCCCCACGAGAAGGGAGTGGCAATCGTTTTTGGGAATTCTTCAATACACCTGCCGGCAGAGGTTTCTACACCAGTTCTGGAGATTGAGCATGGCGCAAAGGTTGTATTTTTGTCAGGATACACCCTAGCTAAGGCCCGTGTTATACAGAATATACTAGCTGTTGATGAGAGGCTATACGTCAGTGCACAGTCTGTCTACCTTATGAACAAGCTTCAGCACATGCTCGGGATGGGATTAGGGCGAAGTGGCCGGAAGGGCGTTGCAGCATTGGCCGAAGTGCTGCACAACCCATATACCTTTGGATTAGGTTATCTGCCTACCAAAGAGGATTGGGTAAGGAAAGGAAGAGAGATAGCCGGAAGAGCCAAGGTAAAACAAGCCGGGAAGCACTACGAGTTGGTGCACAAGCCTATCTAGGGGACCTTGAACGGACGCTTTGTCCGGGAGGGGGAAGACTTCCTGTTTTGCGGCTTTTCGGAAGCCCTGGTTGAATTCAGAGAAGCGGCGTTTACCCGGCTTCGAAATCTTTTTTGATTTTCAATTGTTTGGGGATGAAGTTGTCGAAGAGCAGGCAGACCCACCAGCTGAGGCTAAGTAGTGCAAGGAGGAGGATTCTGAGAGCACAGAAATTGAGATAGGGGGTAGCACTTGGCTTGTCTCCTCTCAGATTCTCAGATCGTACCGGAGTGCTTGGGAGATAACTTCTTAGTTTCCATGATCGGGGATGAAGCGGCTGTGGGCCCATCTTCAGGCATTCTCGATGCATCCATCGCACCCTCCCTCGTCTGGCAATACGAGGAGGGCTTTTTATCGGGAAGTTCTGGGTCAGGTAATGAGCCGGAATCTGATTCCACTGAGTCTGTGGAGTCGGAATCAGATTCCAGCTCTTCTGAGTCTGAGTCCGGTATTCTTGGAGGTGATAACCCGGATGCCACTGTCCTGTCCAGGTCATCTTTTTCTTTTTCCTTTAAGTCTGTTGTAACCGAAGGATCAGACAGACTGGATGTTATTAATGAGAATGGTACGACTGTGGTTTCCGAGTACTTTTCTGTGCCTTTAATTTATTGCATTAATAAAGACTTTCAAATTTTTGATGAAAACGACGAGGAAGAAATTCCTTCGGTTTTGAAATATTTTCTTGATCAAGTGCAGGAGAGGTTTGTAAAACCTTTGGTTGATGAAATCACCACAATTAATGTTGGTACTGAGAAGGACCCGCGGCTGGTCCAGATCGGGTCCACGTTGTCTTCGAAGGAGTGCGAGCGCTTAGTCACTTTATTAAAAGATTTCAAAGATGTTTTCGCGTGGTCCTACAAAGACATGCCTGGAATCGATCCTGAGATTGTACAGCACCGGATCCTTCTTGACCTAGAGGCCCGACCTATTAAGCAGAAGCTCCGAAGGATCCGCCCGGACTGGGCTCTGAATATCAAAGAACAGGTCACCAAGCAGATCAATGCAGGGTTCCTGTTAGTATCTGACTGCCCAACTTCGTTGGCCAATATAGTTCCGGTGCCGAAAAAGGACGGCAGAATTCGGGTATTTGTGAATTTCAGGGATTTGAACAAAGCCAGTCGAAGGACGACTTTCTTCTGTCACATATCGACTGAATTAGTGGACTTCACTGCTGGGCATACGCTGCTCTACGTTCATGGATGGGTTTTCAGGCTACAATCAGATTTTGATGGAACCCGAAGACAGGGAGAAGACTGCTTTTACCACCTTGTAGGGAACCTATTGTTATAAGGTGATGTCGTTCGGCTTGAAGAACGCTGGGGCTACATATTAACGGGCTGCGACCACGATTTTGCACGATATGATCCATAAAGAGGTTAGGTGTACATGGACGACATGATTGTCAAGTCCAAAGAAAGAGAGGGCCACTACACCGCCTTGCATAAATTTTTCCAACGGATTAGAGAGTATCGGTTGCGGCTGAATCCTCAAAAATGTACATTTGGTGTTACAGCAAGGAAAATGCTGGGGTTCTTGATCACATAGAGAGGCATCGAGGTCGATCCTTTCAAAATTAAGGCCATCTTAAAAATGCCACCACCGAGGACTGAAAAGGAGGTGCAAGGCTTTCTGGGTAAAGTGCAATTCATAAGACGGTTTATTACAAAATTAACCTTGACTTGTGAACCACTGTTTGGTCTCCTGAAGAAAGGAAAGAAGTTCCAATGGGACGACCGATGCCAAGTTGCTTTCGAGCAGATCAAGCAATATCTACAGAACCCACCTGTGTTGTCACCGCCTGAGCTGGAAAAACCGTTGATTCTGTACCTATTAGTGACCGAAACGACAATGGGCTGCATGCTTGCATAGGAGTCTGAAGACAAAGTGGAGAAAGGCTATCTACTACCTCAGCAAGAAAATACTGGATTACGAGACCCGCTACACTCCGCTAGAGAAGGCTTGTCTGGCCTTGGTATAGGCTACCAGGAAGTTGAGGCACTACCTGTTAGCTCACTCTGTAATATTGGTTTCGCAATTAGATCCCTATCAAATATCTCTTCGAGAAACCAGCACTTACAGGTAGGCTAGCTCGTTGGTTGCTTCTATTTTCCGAATTTGATCTGAAGTACATGATGCGCAAGTCAGTGAAAGGGAGAGCGGTAGCGGAGTTCCTAGCTGACCACCCAGTTGAAGGGGAAGAAGCAATAGAATATCTGTTCTGCATGTCGAAGAAGAGACTTGGATAATGTACTTTGACAAAGTGTCAAACCAGTACGGGTATGGGATAGGGGTATTGCTGATAGCGCCCGACAATTCCCGCATACCTTTAGCATTCAAACTTCGGTTCAAAGTGTCGAAAATTGAGGCAGAATATGAGGCATGTATTGCTGGATTGGAAGCTGCCTTGGAACTAGGGGCAAAATGGTTGGATGTCATCGGGGACTCGAACATTGTTGTATCTTAAGCTAAAGGAGATTGGAAAGTCAAAGAAGAAAAGATGAGAATCTATCACCAAACCTTGGATGTTCTGATTCCTCAGCTTTCAAAAACTGAACGTCGCTTATCTGTTAAGAGAGAACATAAGGTTTGCCGATTCATTAGCAACTCTATCTTCTATAATAGACATCCCTTTTGGAGTCTGGATGCGTTCGATCATCATTGAACAGAAATTCAGTGCCAGCCTACGAGCTGATTGCTGTCCATAAATAAGGTACAAGATGAGAATCCCTGGTATTACTGACATCTGAAACTTCTACGAAAATGGGGTGTATCCACCAGGGGCAAATGCCAAAGATAAGAGGGCAATTCGAAGAATGGCTGCTCAGTTCATCGTCTGTGGGGGTAAACTGTACAAGCGGGGTCATCTCGGGATGCATAAGCTGTGTGTTGATGCTGAAGAGTCCAAGCGCCTGATGGAGGCCATCCATGGAGGAGAGTGTGGCAGCGCACATGAACGGGTTGATAGTTAGCTCGAAAGATCCTTTGACAGGGTTATTATTGGTCAACCATGGAGGAGGATTGTATTGGCTTTGTTCGGCGATGCCACAAATGCCAGATCCATGCAAATCGCATGAACATTCCTGCCGTCGAAGCTGTATAACATGACTTTGCCATGGCTATTTTTAGTCTGGAGGATTGATGTGATTGGGGCTGTCACTCTGAAGGGGCCAACGTGCATGAGTACATTTTGGTAGGGATAGACTACTTCACGAAGTGGGTTGAGACCCAATCTTACACGGTGTTGAAGGCATCGCATGTTGCTAAGTTCATCAGGAACAACATTCTTTGTTGTTACGGGGTCCCGAATGAGATTATTTCGGATAATAGTTCCCACTTCAAGAAGGAGGTGATCGACTTCTTGGAGAAGTACAACGTGGCTTTTCATAAGTCATCTATATATCGGCCGCAAACCAACAGAGCTGTTGAGGCCGCCAACAAGGACATTAAGCATATTCTACAGAAGATGGTGGAAACCTACAGGGACTGGCCAGTTAAGCTGCGATTTGCTCTTTGGGGCTACCGGACTTCAATTCGAACTTCTACTGGGGCAACTTCGTATTCCTTGGTTTATGGGATGGAGGCTGTTCTGCCTATGGAAGTTGAGGTTCCGTCATTACGGGTATTGGCTGAGTGTCAGATACCTGAGGCAGATTGGCAGCAAAGCAGGTTCGAAGAACTCATGCTCTTTGATGAAACAATGCTGAAAGCACTGTACCATGTCCCAGGTTATCAACGAAGAATCGCTAGGGCTTTCAACAAGAAGGTTAAGTCTAGGAATTTGAAAGAGGGGGATCTAGTGCTCAAAGACAACCGAGCTTCCATTCACGACCCTAGGGACAAGTTCAAACCCAATTGGACTGGTCCCTTACATCATCAAGTCTATCTGGTCGGGTGGAGCTATCGTTCTGATGGATTTAGATGGCCTTGAGTTCTCCCTAGCCGATTAACATGGACAAGTTGAAGAAATACTATCCCTGAGTGGCTCGCTAGGCCGAAAACCAGAAAGGGCGACCTAGGCAAAAGTTAGAACATGAAAAATTTGAAATAATAAAAACTGAGCTTGCAAGGTTGAAAACCCAGAAAGGGCGGCCTTGGCCAAAGTTAGAGCACAAAAGGAGACTGTTAATACACGAGTGAATCCAAACCGAACTACGTAAGGCTTGATTCCCATCTTCGGGATATGTAGGCAACTTCATTCTGAAGTCCAGCCATAAACACTTTCAAATCAACTTTGTCCATGTGATCATGTTGGCCATCTTTGTCTTTTCTACATTCAAGGGCTCGGTTGTGATCTCCAGTGTAGTGCTATTCAGACTAGGGGCAACTTTTCAGTTACTAGATCCAAGGTTGTACATCTCAGTGATAGATCTCGGGCGTGTCCAGTTGTGATCCATATCGAAAATGGTTTTGAAAAGTTTTAATAAAAGTTGATTTTGCTAAAATTAATCTTTTTATGACTTAGACCATTTTTGGACGAAACGAAAAATTTTCAGTACCCACAACCTTCAATTACATTGATTTCAGTACAGAATTCTCCTACTCTTGAATACAAATTGAAGTTGCTTTTTATTACATTCATAAAGAAAACTTGAAAGTACCGATAAAGCAATAAACTTGGGGCATAGTCAGGTGTTCCTGCGCCCCCTCTCAGAGCTTATGGCGATTAGTTCGATCGTGAGTAACATCGAAGAACCGTTCATTCTGTGTCTGAAAACGGAATGGAAATTGGACAAGAGCATGGAGATGTTGTTGCCCGTCCTCATGTAATTCATGTGCAACCCTCACATAATTTGGTGGCCTGGCTGTGAACAACTCCCTAATTTTCTCTAATAATCTCTCTTTAGGTATGGAACATTGGGCATATGTCAGGAAAATGTTTTTATTTTGGACTCTAAAACGACGTGGTATTGATGCCATAACTCACTCTCGCTGACGTCACTAACTCTCTCGGATGACGCAAGTCACTCTCCTAAAAACTTTACTGGTGGAAGAGAGTTAGGGAGTGAGTTATATAGGTGCCCAGGAGCGTCCCATTAATATTACCTGGGACGCTCCCCCCGCGCCACGTGTCGTCCCCCGATTGGTGCTCCCTTCCGCATTTTGAGGCGTGTTGTCGGCTAGTGTCTCCGCTCCGCGACCAGATCTGCGGCCAGGATTAAAAGACGAAAAAGGCAAGCGCAAGCGGGAAATTTAAAATAAACAGTGGCAAGCGCAAGCGGGAATTTATATAAGGCAAAATAATTGGTGATTTTTCATTATTTTGCAATGGAGCCGTCTGATCTAGGTCAATTTAGGCGGTTGATTTTAAAATACGAGCCGGATTGTTTACTGCTACACTGGTTCCTGTTGGTCGTCGGCGAAAACAGCGCCAAAAATTTAATCCGGCTCATCAACGCCTTACAGTGGCAAGAAGATGCACTATTCGCCGGTCTGAAAGCGGTTTCCAGAATAGGAACCCAGGCGACGGCTTCATCCATGCAGACTATGGATCATAGTGCAGATTCACATACTGCCGCTGATATCTGCAACATTACGGCACCGTCGGAAAATCAGCCTGTGCGTTTGGATTGCGGCTGTGTGGATCATAAAAAAAAATTGTAACTTATTATTTTATAACTGTTTTATCCGCAATAAAATTTGGGCCTTCTCTTTAGTGTCCACTTCTTTCATAGAGCAATTTAATGGGCCTATGTTTAATGGGCCTAGTCGCTTATTGATGGGCCTATGTCTAATGGGCTACTGTGCCATAGAATTGGGCCTATTTTAATTGTTCCTGATAATCATTAAATGGGCCTCATTATGTAATTGGTCCTTTGGTTTGTTTACCAATTACAGCCCATTTATCCAGCTTAAGCCTGCTCAGAAATCGAATTTATTAAAACAACATAAATTCAACAAAATTGAATTTTTATTTAGTCATAAAAATTTACATAAATATTTTCCCATCGCCAATCTTTTACATAATACGAAAGCTCGTCGAGTACAATAGTCAGTGCGAGACAATAATTTACAGGGCTAATAATTCCAAAGCTGGATAACGTCTTCGTCATCCTGCGTGCAATAAGCTGGGAAAATACACTCTCCGAGAGGCTTCTGCGACCACTGAATGTCAGCCATATATACATCGTCACTGTAAAAGTCCGGATTCCCAATGCTTTCCGGAGGTTGTAGTTGAACAGGCATCGTATCTTGTATACGCCCTGATTCCCCGGCATGGACATGTCCACGGCTTTGAACCACATCGGGTTCGTCAAAGTGTCGTAGAAGACCCCTGATAGCATCTTCTCTCTACAGTTGATGTGGTTCGAGGCATCCGTTGCTATGGAATATCGTACAGCCGCATTGGAAGTGGAATATCTTCCCGCGTTTGGCCTTCGTCTTGGCATTACGATGCCTCTTCTTGATTGGTTCTGGCGAAGAGGGGCTCGTCGATTGTATAGAATTCTGCGTTTTTGATCGTCCACGCTTTGAGTCCGGCGTGTTCATGTTTTTCCAAAAACTCTCTGTAACTATAGCCCTCTCCGGGGTTGCATAATATAATACTTGGAATCCCGCCCTTTATTTTCTTTGGGCGGGCATATTTACAATTTGAAAAAAAATCCCGTTGGGCGCCTATAAACTCCCGCCAGTGTTTCAAAAATTGTGGGGCCACATCGTCGATTATGTTGGCCATAAACACTTTCAAATCAACTTTGTCCATGTGATCATGTTGGCCATCTTTGTCTTTTCTACATTCAAGGGCTCGGTTGTGATCTCCAGTGCAGTGCTATTCAGACTAGGGGCAACTTTCCAGTTACTGGATCCAAGGTTGTACATCTCAGTGATAGATCTCGGGCGTGTCCAGTTGTGATCCATATCGAAAATGGTTTTGAAAAGTTTTAATAAAAGTTGATTTTGCTAAAATTAATCTTTTTATGACTTAGACCATTTTTGGACGAAACGAAAAATTTTCAGTACCCACAACCTTCAATTACATTGATTTCAGTACAGAATTCTCCTACTCTTGAATACAAATTGAAGTTGCTTTTTATTACATTCATAAAGAAAACTTGAAAGTACTGATAAAGCAATAAACTCGGGGCATAGTCAGGTGTTCCTGCGCCCCCTCCCAGAGCTTATGGAAGCCTCTGATGCCAAAGTAGGCCCAACCTACACCTCTTCATCGAGCCAAGCTATACACTCATTAGAGAGGGTGCAATTGAAAGTGGGAGCGGGGACCAGAAGCTCTCTCGTCCTCCATGCTGTGGCATACCGAGCTAGCTTGTGCGCCTCAGGCTAGAAATGCGGTAGGGTACTCTAGTCCCTTCTTCCGGACAAGTTTGATCATGCCCAAATTGGCGTGCCGGAATCGAAATGGGAAGTAAAAGACATAGTGTGTCAGGCTAATTAGCTGAATGCCCGGCTGGCAAGACATGCTATAACTCATCGCCGGCAGATTGAGCCAGGGGTAGCGCCAAGCAATGTTGACAGCAGACATACTGCACATCCATTCGCACCACCATCCCTCATCAGGGGCATCGACTAGATGTCACCGGAAGAAATAGCCACGAGCTGAATATGCTGGGCATGAGTCCACCACTTTCAACTTATTCATCAGCCATATCTGGGGAGGGATAAAAAATGAGAGATTAAAGAATAGAGGTATACGTGGAGAGAAAAGTGAGAAAAGGGTTTTGATACAAAAACTGAGCCTAAGGGCCGAGTGATGTGAGAAATATACTGTGAGATATGGTGGGAAACATTACCTGTAGCAGTAGTGGACTCCCCGCGAATCTAGTCATCTCCCGCCAATGGAAGGCATCCAAACCCATCAGTGTCTTAGCTAGCGCCATGGCAATACAACTCTCGGCCTCTTTTAAACCTTGGGCAACCTCAATCAAACTGGACGCTAGACCCCCCTCGGAGCTTAGGGCAAGCAAGAAATGAGACAACATGCACAAGCAAAGTGTATGTCGCCAAAAACCCTGCCAGTGATGATCGCCGTAGGTCACCTAGCATCAGAAAATCGACGAATCAGGCTCAGCATATCCAATTCTCCGTTGCGAATCAAAGACCAAGCATCATGCAAAGTGAGCCTGCACATCCTGTCTTAAGGCTTGGAGGTGGCCGAAGTGGAATTTGGGCAAGATCTCTTCATCGCTGCTGAGACTCCATCAAAGCTTTGAAGTCTTCGAAAGTGGGACATATCTCTTGTTCGCCAAAGCTAAAAACGTGCGTAACCGGATTCCAACACTAAGCCGCAGCATGAAGGAACGGAAAACAGCAGTGGGGTGCGGCTCAACGTGAATAGTGCATTTATCCCGAAGCCCGGAAATTCATCTTTTCCGAGCCATCCAAGTTAGCAATCCAATTTGCGAGATTTTGGACAAGAAATGCCTCCATTTGGTGCAAAAACTGAGTTAGAATGAGGGAACCACGAAGCTGGAACCTTTATAGAAGATAAGGCACTGTTTAGAGGACAAGTGGCAAAAATCTGGAAACCCCCTACATAACTGGTTGACCGACCACTTTTTCTGGTCAACAGACCACAAAAGTGGTCGACAGATCTATTGTGGTGGTCGGCAATGGCCTGAGTTGTCTCCGGGTGTTTCTTGTCTCCAGGAGAGAGTCCCTAGCCTTTCTATGTGTTGAGAATGCTGAAGGTCTGAGTTTATTTCTGCTTTGGATGCGTCCTGTTGTTTTGTTTGTCCAATATGCATATGCTTATCGAGTTGTTGCTTATTTGTTTATCGAGTTGTTAACTTTGTTTATCGAGTTGTTGAGCTTTGTTTATCGAGTTGTTGCAATTTGTTTATTGAGTCATTGTTTTGCTTATCGAGTTGTTCTATAAGTTGTTTTGTTTAGTTTGTTGTGTTGGTTCACTACCTGACTTGGCAGTACACGAGTGTTCAAACTTCCAACAATCTCATTTTTGTGCAAAATGGTGTGATGTGATGCTTAGAGTACAAATGCAACACTTTCTGAACAAAAAGTTGTGTTCATTCCATCATGGTTTCTTTTTACAAAGTACAAAAGTTTTAAAGAAAATAAAACTGCCTAAGGCTATACAATGTGCAAATACTAAAGCAAAAGAGAAATAAAGCAAAAACCAAGAACATCTAAGTCGGTGCTATCTGGCTCAAGACCGAGAGGCCCTCTTCACCCTCATCGGCTGAGCAGCCTCTACACCACCGCCGTCGGCACCCCCGTCTGACCAAGAGCCGCCATCCTTGGAATCCTTCTCGGCGTCATCTCCGCCCTCAGAACCTGAACCGGTGTCACTACCTCTGCCCTCGAATGTCTCTGACTGAGGATTTGCTGGCTCCTCCTTCTCACTAGTCTCGTCATCACGTCTGGCAGGTGCTCGACGTCTCCCTCGGCCGCGTGTCGGGATCCCTCTCCCTGCTACTGGAGAAGGCCCGGGTGGCCCGAGCTGTAGAGGTGTGACCTGAAAAGGCAGTTTGAATACATCAGCTAGGGTATGTATATCAGATGCAAAGTATGGTGCATGGAGTGAGTGCATGTAGATATAGTATGTGAATGTGATATGTCGGATGTGATCTATACATCCAGGTGAATCAGTGTAGTGAAATGTTCAGTTTCGATATATCAGCAAAAGTATGATAAATGCAAGGAAACTGGAAAGTACCGGGATGCCGTGGGAGTGCAGCATCGTCTCTCTCCTCAAAACCATAAACTCAAGTGAGGCCATCGCCTCGAGCAACCCCTCAACATATCCTGTGGAAGGCTGCAGATGTAAGTTCAAGTCATCAGTGAATGAATGGCTAAGTATCTGAGTGATAAATGAAACCTGTAATGCATACCGGTGCTGAGTCAGAAGCCCTGACATATCGATGATCTGGCAATGGAGGCTCAAGCAGAATTTGATAAGGCGTCCATATTGCCAACCTATCAGCTCGGTCGGAGGATCTAGCCATCCAGCACATTGCCTAGTGGGAGGCATCCCCCTAGCCCTACCTCTCGATGCTCTGGCCCTGCTCGTCAAGGGGACGTTTGCAGCTCGGGCACTCCTTGACGAGGGAATGTCAGTAGCTCTCCTCATAGGATACAAACACCTGTCAATAGGAGCATCAGATATGTATGGAGGTATGTCGTATGCTCCCCCTCCTCGAGAAAAAGAACTGCGTCAGCACCCTACATGAGGTCGCTAACCTGCCGAGGGGAGAGACTCTCTGTGGTGCACATGTCTGACGGAGGCAGTGAAGGGATCTCCTGAATGGGATTGCCTAGCATCTGGCGCATGAAGCACTCCCCGAGAAACCAGGCTCTGCCAAGTGGTCCCTCAAACAGAATCCAGTATCGGGAGGTGTCCCATGCCCCAGCAAACTGGAACTGAGAAAACCCTAGCATCGCTACCCAAGGCTGCCAGGTGATCTGCGGATAGCAAGTGCATGAATTGATTAGTTGTCATAGATATGCAAGATGAACCGAAGCTGAAAGCATAAAGAACTGAGAGTTCTGGATTACCTCGGTCACCCGTACTGTGTCAAAATAATGCCTGAGATATGGCAAGGTCTCTCAGGGTTTGGGTCGGCATCGACCTTCAAATCTACGCGAGTACGGCACCTCAAGTGGTGTCTCAACCTCCGGATCAGGAGCAAGCGTCGGGAAATAGGCGCATACCCATAGATGTGAAAGGCAAGACAGTGGCAATGAGAATACAGAATACACAGAAAATGCAGAATGCGAAGTGCAGAATGTGGAGTATGGGATGTAATGTGTGCAATGTGTGGAGTGTGCAGTGTACAGGTAATGAAAAGTAGAAATGTAAATCAAAAGGGTAGAATGTACCTCCCAGGCTCTCCAATAGCCGCCTACTATGTTCCCGCACCTGCGGGAGGTCGAGCTCATATAGCAATAAAGGGTAGCAAGGCCAGTGCTGCCCCAATCGAAGTGCCGAACCTGGGATAGGTCTGCTAGAGCACTCAGAAGATGTAGCCCGACCGTGTTCCCCTTATCAGAGAATAATGTGGTCCCAAGAAGGAACATTAGGAATCCCTGGGTGTACTGCTCCGTGTCCTCAACAGTCTCGGGGCACAGTCCCTCTGTACTGCTCTGTGAACCAGGTGTATCTGACTATGCCTGATGATCGGTAGATCGGCGGATGGGCTCCGAGTAGATAAGTCCAGGCTGCCTCCCACTCACCCATATCAGAATCATATGGGATCGGCCGCCCTCCCACATCGAGGCCTGTCAGCATAGCAAAGTCGTACGGGGTCATCGTAATGTCCCCGGCAGCTGAGAAATGGAAGGAGTTGGTGGTGTCCCACCATCTCTCTACTAGCGCACCCAGGAGGGTGCTACTCGCCGCAAGACGCGATAACCTCATGTGAAATGGGCCGAACCTTGCCTCATCAACAATCTGCCGAACACCATCTGGGAGCTCCATGTACCACTCCCTCGCTATAATCGACCCAGATCCCAGGGTAAAACGGGAAGCTACCTGTGTTCAGAATGAGCAGAAATGCAGTGTGTGAGCTGTGTTCAGAATGAGCAGAAATGTAGTGTGTAAGCTGTGTTTAGAATGAACATAAATGCAATGTGTGAGTTGTGTTCAGGATGAGCAGAAGTGCTGTGTATGTAAATGTGTTTAGAACAAGCAGATAAAATACAGAGCGAAAGCATGAAGTGTGCAAGAAATACAAAATATATCACAGAAAATGTAAGAGTGCAGTATGCACCTCGGGCGCGTAGTGAGACAGGTGAGACTCCGGCTCCCATAGTAGCAAGTCCGTGGGTGCTCGTCTCGTAAAGTTTGTAAAATGATGAAAAGTGCTGGGTGGTAAGATGTGCTCCTCGGGACGGTACGTCGTAGGGTCGAAGGGCCGGATCCTAGGCGGCAGCGGAATGATGTCGGGCTCCTGCTCCATCCCCGGAAGACCCTCGTCGTATGGAGCATCGTTAACCATCTGAAAAGAAGGTGCAAAATGAGCAAAAATGAGCGAAATGAGCTAAAATTGCCAAAAGTCAACAAAAGTCAACTCTCGGGAAGAGAAAAAGTCAAAACCCGAGAAAAGGTGCTAAACTTCAAGAGAAACATACCACAAGTGGTGAAAATGGTGAAAGAAGCTTCGAAAACAACTTCTGATTGGTTCAAAGTGAATGAAATCAGAAGATCTTAGTGAGTCAACTTTGCGTGGGACGTTGGAAAACGCATGCAATGCCCGAATCTGAGAGGGAAAAGGGTCTAGGAAGGAAGAGGAGTGATTTTTGGCCTTCTGTGTGTGAGCAATTGTGTTTTGAAGCTGTGTATTTAAAAAGCCGAACCTCAAAAGACCAAACTGTCCCGGAATTTTACTAAACTGGTCGACCGACCAGTTTTTCAAGGCCGACCGACCAGTTAGGTGGTCTACAAGTGGTTTTGGTGGTCGGCAGCTCTCCAGGGTGGTCTTCAGGGTCCCACTATCCTCTCTGTGCAGTTTTTATGCAATTTGGAGTCCTTGGTTCTCGAGAAAGTGCAAGAAAAGTTAACTATTTTCAGCTCAAAATGCCCCGCGGGAACTTCGATTCACGTCTTCGATGCATGACTCATCGTCAATTGTTAGGAGCGAGATGTATCCTTTTGTAACTCTCCGATAGGTAAATTGGAAAGCTACCATTGAGTGGCCTTTATCATACGTGCTGTGGCTGCTGCGTAGGTGTGATAACCATACTCCGTATTATGCTAACTAGTCTTAATTATGATTGTGATTATGTGTTTGATATAATTTTGAATGCCATTTATATGAATATATGTGATTTTGAATTTCTATCTGTTCACCAGTAGGAATATCTGTTCAACTTACTGTTATAAACTGAAAATTGAAGGCCTTATCGGCCACAGAAACCTGAAATTGACTACGCCATTGTGATTAGCGTAATTTTTAGAGCATACAGTGAAATTTAATTGAAAATTGATTTGGATCAAAATAATTAGATTCAGAATGATTAATTAAGTGCTATTAATTGGCTATAATCAATTGGATTAAGAGAGGCTATATAAGGGCCATTATACACTCTCATTTTGTTTCTTTTGAGCTCAACATCTGAAATTATACTCTAGAGAGAAGGACCAAATTTAGTGAGGGAGGGAGCTCAAGATAGAGATTCGGCTAAGGAAATTGGTGATCTTGAAGCTACACTTAAGAATTAACCATAATTTGGAAGATTTGAGCCTCTAGGCGAGTAAATTCATAGATTTTAGTTGGTAACTTTGTGAATTCAAAGTTGAATGATGATCAAGAACAAGAATTGTGTTATAAGTGATGAATTTGAAGCTAATATGTACATGCATGTATAGAATTACCATGATTTGGCATAATCAAGCATGTATTAAGTTGAATATGGGAATATGAGCATTGAAGCATACATGCAACTATAGTTTTGTTGATTTTCATGTTTATGAGCATCATTGGTGCTATTTGAAGTAGAAATGAAGTCAAAATTTACATGCATGTTTGGTTGTTGGAAATATGGAGCTTACATGAGATTTGAAGGCATGAGTTTGATTATACAAAAGAAGTGTTGAATAATTTGAGAATGTGGCCATGATTTTGAGCAATTGACCTCATCTTGCTTGTATACTCATGATATATAATGTAATTGCATGTTTTGAAACCAAAATTATGAGTTTTGAACCCTTGGAGGTCGAGTTTGAACTTGAAGAACAATTCTGGATTGTCCAAAATTTGGCATGTTCGCTCGAGCGGGGAAGGCGCCGCTGGCGCGGGAAATACAAGCTCCCAGAAGTTTTGCAGACATGGGTGTCCGCTCGAGTGAGGATATTCACACTCGAGCGGGGAGCCATGTAGTGAGACCTTTAACTCGAGCGTCCGAATTCACGCTCGAGCGTAAAAAAGATGTAACCAGTACTTTTGCAAACCTAATGGGTCCACTCAAGTGGGAAAGTCCATGCTCGAGCGGGGACCCCTGATTCAGAAAATTTGTAAAGATGTTCTGCGTTTCGTTTTCCGTTCTCTTTCATTTCTAAGTACTCTTAGGCATGCATTGAGCATTATGAATGAATTAAAAGAATAAGAAAGAAGCCTAAGAGGGATGTATGAATTAAGAATGGATTGAATCGTTTGTGACCCATATGTGTTATGTAAAGTGTAGGGTCGAGCTCAAGGGTGAATCCACCGACAGAACACTGTGAGTAATATCTTAGTAAAGATACTTTGAAGCATGTTATTTGTCCAATTGCTCATTTCCCTATAAGTCTTATAAGTCTGTTAATTTGAATTGTGGACAAATGTTTGCTATGCCATATGGTTAGGCCAAAGGCCGTTTGACATGAATGAAAGAATGAATGGGCCGAAGGTCGTATGACATGAATGAATGGGCGAAAGGCCGTTTGACATGAATGAAAGAATGAATGGGCCGAAGGCTATATGACATGAATGAATGGGCCAAAGGCCGTTTGACATGAATGAAAGAATGAATGGGACCGTATGACATGAATGAATGGGCCAAAGGCCGTTTGACATGAATGAAAGAATGAATGGGCCGAAGGCCGTATGACATGAATGAATGGGCCAAAGGCCGTTTGACATGAATGAAAGAATGAATGGGCCGAAGGCCGTATGACATGAATGAATGGGCCAAAGGCCATTTGACATGAATGAAAAAATGAATGGGCCGAAGGCCGTATGACATGAATGAATGGGCCAAAGACCGTCTGACATGAATGAATGGGCCGAAGTCCATTTGACATGAATGAATGATTGGGCCGATGGTCGTTTGATGAGAATGGATGGGCCAAATGCCGTCGGACAAGAACAATTGGGCTAAAGGCCGTCGGGGTATGAATAAATTGGGCCCTAGGCCGTTTGATGTGTTTGGAATCGCAGTCACTTGACCTATATATACATATATACATACTAGATAGAAATATGAATTGGGCCCAAGGCCGTCTAATGTACGTTGTTCTAAATACCGTTCGCGTATCTTCTTTATTTGATATTATTCACTGGGCTTTCGCTCACGCTCATTCATGTGTCTGTAGGTGAGCCAAGGGAGGTCCAAACCCAGCCTCAGTAAAGTTTGTGTGAAACTGGTCAAGGTTTTGAAGAGTCAGCCCATATGTCTCACGCACGTGACTTGTTCTTGCCCTTTTGCCATTTTATTATATTTTGTCATATTGGCGAGAACTTTGGATTACAGTTGTATATAGTTTTGATTGGCTGACTTAGACTTGAATGATCCTGTATGCATAGAACTTTGTGTTATTACATATCTTAATGTGAGTTATTAACATGTATGTGTATGGATTGTTTTGACGTGCCATGTAAGCACATCTCTATGGACAAAAGTTTGAAATTGCTTCCATTTGGCCCCTTAACTCTATTAAAACATATCTGGTTTGGTTTAAGGCCATAGGTGTTCTCATGATTACTGGCCAGTTATGTCCTTAACCCATGGGGGCGGCTTTGGGGTCATTACAAAGTGGTATCAGAGCACGAAGTTAATAACTCACACACTTGTCCAAAAGAGCAATAAGCGTCTAGAAAAGATCTAGGATGCATTTATGTGATAAGTATGAATCTGAAAGCATCTAGAATACGCTTAAGTGTTTTAATGTGAACGATTATGTGTTATAAGTTGTGATTTGCTTGCATTGCAAATTATTTGAATATGTATGTACTTTAGTATATGCATACATGTGACTCTTTTGTATAAAGTATAATGCAAGTCTAATCAGATGGCGAGAACAAGAGGTGATGGGATAGAGGAGTCCTCTATTGCTAGAATGGATAGAATGGAAAGATTGATTCAGGAAATGACAGAAACATTGAGGCAACAACAAGAGTGGCAACAACAGTGGCAGCAACTACATCCTCCACCTCCACCTCCACCTCCACCTCCGGTCCCTCCTATGCCAGACTTACAGAATAATGACTGAATAATAGCTCTCACCAAAGAGTTTAAGAAAATGAAACCACCACAGTTCCATGGGGGATTAGATCCGTTAAAAGCCGAAGCATGGGTTCTCGCCAACGAAAAGCTATTTGAAGTGTTCCCTTGTTCAGAGACACAGAAAGTACTTCTAGCCACCTTTATGCTAGAAGATGAAGTAAGAAGATGGTGGATGTTAATGCGTGAGAATCGTAAGGATGTTAACTGGACCAAATTTTTGGAAATTTTCTATGATAAGTACTTCCCGCAATGTGTCCGGGACAGGAAAGTATCAGAGTTCATGGAATTAAAGCAAGACAGTATGACTGTAGCTGAGTATAATGCCAAATTCACTGAGTTGGCCAGGTTTGCACCACATGTAATTGATACTGACTATTAGAAAGCGAGGCATTTTGAAGGTGGGCTTCGAAGTGACATTTTAGAAAGGGTAAATGTCTTGAAGCTAGAAACCTCTATTGGGGTGCTAGACCGGGCCATAATATCAGAAGCTAACATAGCTAGACAGACTAAGTCAACAACTGACTGGAAAGGCAACAAAAGGCAAGGCTTCTTTTCAAAGAAGAAATTTTTGAAAAAGCAAAACACGGGCTTCTCAAGTACTTCGAATTCTTCCCGAGATACATCTCCTATGTGCAATATTTGTAGTAAAAGGCATCGTGGGGTTTGTTACCGTGTGTTGGGAGCCTGTTTTAATTGTGATAAACAAGGGCATATGGCCCGGGATTGTAATCAGAATAGCGGGAAGATAGCTGCTAGTTCCACTGCATCGATCCCAAAACCGGAAAATACTATGAGATCTACTACTACCAGGATATACCGTGAGGTAAGGGAGAGTTTTCGCGCTTGTTCCGGGCAATACGCGGAATGCTAACGCAATTGTCTAAGGTACTATTTCTATATGTAATCAGGATGCTTTTGTGTTAATTGACTTCGGATCGACACACTCTTTTGTGACATGTGCATTTGCATCTAGACTCAGTCGACCTCTAGAATTATTGCCATATCTGCTATGTGTATCTACTTCATCTGGGGAATCTGTATTGTGTGAATCTATATACCGATTTTATGACACGCATATTGAGGATGCCATTCTATATGTAAATTTGTTGCCCTTGGACTTTAGACATTTCGATGTAATTTTGGGCATGGATTGGTTAACTAAATATTGTGCCACTATTGATTGTGTGACAAAACGGGTTGTATTTAAACCACCAGAACATAAAGAAATTGTGTTTGTGGGAAATGGGGTAGTGCCTCAACCTTACTTAATATCTGCAATGAAGGCATGTAAATTAATCAGGAAAGGGTGCCAGGGTTATTTGTGTTATGTGTTGTCTGAACAATCTATGGATGTTGAACTGAGTAGTATCCTATTGTTAGAGAATTTCCAGATGTATTTCCAAGTGAACTACCAGCGGAATTGGTAGACAGGGAGATAGAGTTTACAATTGAGATCATGCCAGGCACCCAACCTATTTCTAAAACTGCCTACAGAATGGCTGCTACTGAAATGAAAGAGCTGAAGGAGCAGTTGCAAGACCTGCTTGACGAGGGGTTTATTTGACCTAGCACTTCACCATGGGGTGCACCAGTATTGTTTGTGAAAAAGAAAAATGGGACCTTGCGTTTGTGTATCGACTATCGAGAACTGAACAAGGTAACAATAAAGAATAAATAACCCCTACCCCGTATTGATGACCTGTTTGACCAGTTGCAGGGATCACAAGTGTTCTCCAAAATTGATTTGAGATCCGGGTACCACCAGTTGAAAGTAAAGGGAGAAGATGTTGAGAAACCCGCATTCAGAACGAGGTATGGTCATTTTGAATATCTTGTTATGCCATTTGGGGTAACTAATGCTCCGACAGTGTTTATGGACTTAATGAACCGAATTTTTAGAACCTACCTTGATGAATTTGTTGTGGTTTTTATTGATGACATTTTGATATACTCCAAGAATAGACTTGAACATGAATATCATTTGAGAACCGTCTTGCAAACACTTAGAGAAAAGAAATTATTTGCTAAACTAAAGAAATGTGAGTTTTGGTTAGATGAAGTTATTTTTTTAGGGCATGTGATCAACAAGGAAGGAATTTCAGTCGATCCACAGAAAATAAAGGCAATTGTGAATTGGCCTACACCGACAAATGTAATAGAAGTCCGCAGTTTCATGGGCTTAGCTGGGTATTACAGGAGGTTCGTGAAAAACTTTTCAAGGATAGCTGTACCTCTTACCCAGTTGACATGCAAGGGGCAATCATTTGAATGGAACAATAAAAGAGAATCTGCCTTTCATGAACTAAAAACGAGACTGACCATTGCATCATTATTGATATTGTCAACAGGTACGAAAATTTTTGTAATTTTCAGTGACGCGTCTTATAAAGGTTTGGGTTGTGTATTAATGCAGAACGGAAAGGTTATTGCTTACGCCTCTTAAAAATTGAGACCACACGAGAAGAACTACCTAACACATGATTTAGAATTGGCTGCAGTTGTTTTTGCTTTCAAAATGTGGCGGCAATATTTGTATGGGGCAAAGTGTGAAGTCTACACGGATCACAAAAGTCTAAAATACTTCTTTACACAGAAGGAGTTGAACATGCGACAGAGGAGATGGCTTGAACTGATAAAAGACTGTGATCTTGAGATTCAGTATCACCCCAGGAAAGCTAATACAGTTCCTGATGCCTTGAGTAGAAAATCAACAGGGAGTATGGCTTGTTTGCTTACTGAACAGAAAGAGATCTTGCAAGATTTTGAGAAGTCTAAAATTGAAGTGGTATTGTGTGAACAGGGCGGATTGATAGCCGCTATTTCAGCCGAACCAACAATCATTAATGGAATTAAAACAGAAACAAAAAGAGGATGAATTCCTCAAGAAAGTGATTGATGAATTTGAGACAAGTCTGAAAGTAGAGTTTAGCATTAAAGGTGAAGTGTTGAGATTTCGGAAAAGAATGTATCCCAGATATTTCGGAACTAAAGAAGAGGGTTCTAGATGAAGCCCACAAATCAGTGTTTGCTATGCATCCGGGTAACAATAAAATGTATCAGGATCTGAAACAAAGCTATTGGGGGCCTAACATGAAGAAATAGATTGCAGAATATGTGTCCAAATGTCTTCAATGTCAGCAAGTTAAAGCTGAACATCAGAAACCGGGCGGTCTACTTCAACCTCTCCCTATTCCTGAATGGAAGTGGGAGCATGTGACTATGGATTTTGTTGTTGGTCTACCTCAGACTCCTCGAGGTATGGATTCTATTTGGGTTGTAGTTGATAGACTGACCAAGTCTGCACATTTTCCACCTGTTAGAACTACATTTGATGCTTATAGACTGGCTACTATATATGTTGATGAGATTGTTGATTTACACGGAGTCCCAGTATCTATTGTCTCGGATAGAGACCCGAAATTTGTGTCTAGATTGAGGAAGAGTTTGTAAAGGGCTATGGGGATGGAATTGAGGTTTAGTACCGCATTCCACCCACAGACAGATGGACAATCACAACAGACAATACAGACTTTGGAGGATATGCTAAGGATGTGTGCCTTAGATTTTCAAGGGAGTTGGGAAGACTATTTACCACTTGCAGAGTTTGCATACAATAACAGCTTCCACTCTAGCATCAGTATGGCACCATACGAGGCTTTGTATGGTAGAAGGTGTAGAATCACCAATTTGTTGGACAAAAGTAAGGGATAGAGCTTTACTTGGGCCTGAAATTGTGCAAGACACTTCTGAGAAGATTAAGACTATTCAGCAAAGGCTCAAAACAGCTCAGGACCGACAAAAGAATTATGCAGATGTTTGAAAGAGACCTCTCGAGTATGAGGTTGGTGACCATGTGTTTATTCCTGTAACTCCAATGAAAGGCCAAGTTAGGCTTGAAAAGAAGGGTAAGTTGTCGCCCCGTTACGTTGGGCCGTTCCAAATTCTAGAAAGGCTTCGTTTAGTTGCTTATAGAGTTGCTTTGCCGCTGGGATTTGAGCAAATCCATAATGTGTTCCATGTGTCGATGTTGAGGGGTTATCTTCGAGATGTGATTGATTATCACTGGGTAGCTCTTGATGAAAATATGAAGTACGCCCAGTGGCCGGAACGAATCATTGACTGGCAAGTGAAACAATTGAGAAGCAAGTCCATCCCAATGGTGAAAGTGGAATGGAGGCCACGTGGGAAAAAGAGGATGAAATGCAATTACGCTATCCACATTTGTTTCCTGACAAAGGTAAAATAAGTTTGGAGGACCAAACTTCCTAAAGGGGGGAAGACTGTGATAACCCCGCTTTGTATTATGCTAACTAGTCTTAATTATGATTGTGATTATGTGTTTGATATAATTTTGAATGCCATTTATATGAATATATGTGATTTTGAATTTCTATTTGTTTACCGTAAGAATATCTGTTCAACTTACTGTTATAAACTGAAAATTGAAGGCCTTGTCGGCCACAGAAACCGAAATTGACTATGCCATTGTGATTAGCGTAATTTTTAGAGCCTACGATGAAATTTAATTGAAAATTGATTTGGATCAAAATAATTAGATTCAGAACGATTAATTAAGTGCCATTAATTGGCTATAATCAATTGGATTAAGAGAGGCTATATAAGGGCCATTATACACTCTCATTTTGTTTCTTTTGAGCTCAACATCTAAAATTATACTCTAGAGAGAGAGAAGGACCAAATTTAGAGAGGGAGGGAGCTCAAGATAGAGATTTGGCTAAGGAGCTTGGTGATCTTGAAGCTACACTCAAGAATTAACCATAATTTGGAAGATTTGAGCCTCTAGGTGAGTAAATTCATAGATTTTAGTTGGTAACTTTGTGAATTCAAAGTTCAATGATGATCAAGAACAAGAATTGTGTTATAAGTGATGAATTTGAAGCTAATATGTACATGCATGTATAGAATTACCATGATTTGGCATAATCAAGCATGTATTAAGTTGAATATGGGAATATGAGCATTGAAGCATACATGCAACTATAGTTTTGTTGATTTTCATGTTTATGAGCATCATTGGTGCTATTTGAAGTAGAAATGATGTCAAAATTTACATGCATGTTTGGTTGTTGGAAATATGGAGCTTACATGAGATTTGAAGGCATGAGTTTGATTATACAAAAGAAGCGTTGAATAATTTGAGAATGTGGCCATGATTTTGAGCAATTGACCTCATCTTGCTTGTATACTCATGATATATAATGTAATTGCATGTTTTGAAACCAAAATTATGAGTTTTGAACCCTTGGAGGTCGAGTTTGAACTTGAAGAACAATTCTGGATTGTCCAAAATTTGGCATGTTCGTTCGAGCGGGGAAGGCGCCGCTGGAGCGGGAAATACAAGCTCCCAGAAGTTTTGCAAACATGGGTGTCCACTCGAGCTGGGAGCCGTGTAGTGAGACCTTCAGCTCGAGCGTCCGAATTCACGCTCGAGCGTAAAAATGATGTAACCAGTACTTTTGCGGACCTAATGGGTCCGCTCGAGCGGGGACCCCCTGTTTCAGAAAATTTGTAAAGATGTTCTGTGTTTCGTTTTCCGTTCTCTTTCATTTCTAAGTACTCTTAGGCATGCATTGCGCATTATGAATGAATTAAAAGAATAAGAAAGAAGCCTAAGAGGGATGTATGAATTAAGAACGGATTGAATCGTTTGTAACCCATATGTGTTATGTAATGTGTAGGGTTGAGCTCAATGGGTTAATCCATCGGCAGAACACTATGAGTAATATCTTTGTAAAGATACTTTGAAGTATGTTACTTGTCCAATTGCTCATTTCCTTATAAGTCTTATAAGTCTGTTAATTTGAATTGTGGACAAATGTTTGCTATGCCATATGGTTGGGCGAAAGGCCGTTTGACATGAATGAAAGAATGAATAGGCCGAAGGTCGTATAACATGAATGAATGGGCGAAAGGCCGTTTGACATGAATGAAAGAATGAATGGGCCGAAGGCCGTATGACATGAATGAATGGGCCAAAGGCCATTTGACATGAATGAAAGAATGAATGGGCCAAGGCCGTATGACATGAATGAATGGGCCAAGGGCCGAAGGCCGTACGACATGAATGAATGGGCCAAAGGCCATTTGACATGAATGAAAGAATGAATGGGCCGAAGGCCGTATGACATAAATGAGTGGTCTAAAGGCTGTCTAACATGAATGAATTGGCCGAAGGCTGTTTGACATGAATGAATGATTGGGCCGAAGGCTGTTTGATGAGAATGAATGGGCCAAAGGCCGTTTGACACGAATGATTGGACCAAAGGCCGTCGGTTTGGAACGATTGGGATAAAGGCCGTTGGGTTGGGATAAATTGGGCCTGAGGCCGTTTGATGTGTTTGGAATCCCAGTCACTTGACCTATATATACATATATACATACTAGATAGAAATATGAATTGGGCCCAAGGCCGTCTGATGTACGTTGTTCTAAATATCATTCGGGTATCTTTTTTATTTGATATTATTCACTGGGCTTTCGCTCACGCTCATTCCTGTGTCTGTAGGTGAGTCAAGGGAGGTCTAAACCTAGGCTCAGTGAAGTTTGTGCGAAACGGTCAAGGTTTTGAAGAGTCAGCCCATATGTCTCATGCACGAGACTTGTTCTTGCCTTGTTGCCATTTTATTATATTTTGTCATATTGGCGAGAACTTTGGATTACAGTTGTATATAGTTTTGATTGGCTGACTTAGACTTGAATGATCTTGTATGTATAGAACTTTGTGTTATTACATATCTTGATGTGAGTTATTAACATGTATGTGTATGGATTGTTATGATGTGCCATGTAAGCACAGCTCTATGGACAAAAGTTTGAAATTGCTTCCGTTTGGCCCCTTAACTCTGTTAAAACATATCTGATTTGGTTTAAGGCCGTAAGTAATCTCATGATTACTGGCCGGTTATGTCCTTAACCAATGGGGGCTGGTTTGGGGTCATGACTGCGTAGGGCATACATTGTTTTGTTGTTACATCGAATGTGTGTTTTGAATTCTTGCATTGTTATGCACACTTCATTTGCATTGTTATGTGCACTTCACTCGCATTGTTATGCATTGTTCTACTTGCATTGTTATGCACCGTTCCACCTGCATTGTTATGCACCGTTTCACTTGCATTGTTATGCACTTTTCACTTGCATTGTCATGCACTTTTACCTTGCATTGTTATGCACCGTTTTCCTTGCATTGTTTTGCACATTTCGGTTGCATTGTTATGCACATTTCGGTTGCATTGTTATGCACATTCCGGTTGCATTGTGATGCACATTCCAATTGTATTGTTATGCACTGTTCTACTTGCATTGTTATGCACCGTTCCCCCTACATTGTTGTGCGCCATTTTGTGGATGCGTCCCGAGGGCCTCATGCAACAGTTCGGACTCAAATTGTCACGGTTCTTAATCTGATCTCACAATGTGTGATGTGAGATTCATAAATCACCGAAGAGTCCAAATCCGGCAAATCGTTTTGGAAAACTGATTTTGTAGAAAGAAGTGCCAAACATGGATTGCTTTGCCAGATACAGAGTCGCCACCTAAATATTTATTTTGGGGGAATTTAGGAAACCCTAACTCGTTGCCTAAGGCCACGTGTTCGTCATCACCAAAGTTGCCTCGGCTAGGGAGCCTGGGTACGATTGGGGAAGGTCATCTATGAGCACCCCCGCTAGCTCGATCCGAAGATCGGCCTGTACTAAGCATGATATCGAGTTTTTGAAAACAAATGCGTTCTTATTCTGGTTATTGGCTAGAATTACTATGTGATGCACACAACACACAAGTATAGACTAGATCGCCTAATTTGGAACAAAGCATCGCATATCCGTTTGTTTGGAAAATGGTTTGGATTTTGCTACTCGTAAGTAAGCTAAAATGCGGATTTCGATGAATTGTTCCAATTCAAGCAATCCAACCTTCACCCACATGCATTCAGGCAGTTATATCACACAAGCAATTAGCCTCATGGTAAGCATGCTGTCATGTTAACACTCACATATATGCAGGATGCTAAAGCATAAACACTCACAGTGTACTCCGAGCCAAAACAAAGAACATGTTAGTAATCAAATGTATGACCCAAGTCCATGTTGAAATGGCTAATGCGTCGCAAGCAAAAATGCAACCAGAATAGGCTCGGCTATTCTAAAATGGCATGTGAGATGCGACAATTCGATGCATGTATTCAACTTAGAATTGAAATAAAATGCAGATGCACCGAGCCCGGTGCATGCAATACAGATGAATGATGCAAACATGCATAGCATAAGGATGCTAATTGAAACGTGCCCTAGAACTAACCATCATAAGCAGTTAAGTAAAAGGGAGAAAGACGTGGGGTTGGAAGACATGCATCACATACACGCACGCTTATTACACAATTCGCCCTCTTGACGGAGGGACCGAAAGAATAATACAAATCAAATATAACTAACTAACGAGCTTACTAATTATTACATAACACTTAGCTAATTAAACAAATTAACTAAGCTTCTGAAAGCAGTAAAGCAGCCTCGGGAAGAGAGATGCATGCATGCTCGGATGGCTTCGCTCGGAAACCCATCGACATGTCACATGCTACCTCTGTTTACACTACTTTGCTCCTCTGAAAACTTTGCAAGTTCCAAAGATTCCTCTAAACCACCTTCTGAGCACTGTGGAATATCACCGGCAAGAAACCAAGGCCACCGACGAAGGGGAACTGGTCATCGACCACTTGTAGGGATATCGGCCAAAAATGCATAGCCGGACAGCACTGGAGATGGCCGACCGGCCATATCTTCCTGCAGAGTCCTGTTTTGCCACAGCAGAGGACAGACAGAGCATGGCAACGCATTTTCAAAGCAATGTTTGCACCACCACCCTCCCCATTATGTCATGAGCTCAAGGGAGTATGGCTTTCAACTCTCGGGCCATCAGTCACGCGTTTCAATGCATGATGGCCAAAGGTGTCGAGTATGCAATTTGATATCAAATGAAATGCACACAAGCACACAATATATCCTAACCTCTATCATTATTGATCAAGAGGCAAGGGATGCAAATATGCAAGCAAAACTAATGCAACATGATCATGTTAAGGTAAGAAGCACGCCAAATGCAATGCAACCTAGGCAAGCATGCAAGATACAACGTGGATGTTCAAGCATGCAAGGCGAACATGTAACAACATGTGAGGATAGGCAAGCATGTAGGGACATGTGAGGCAAGCATGCAACAACATGTTAGGCAACTTAACAAGAGATGCATACCAAATGCAGTACCACTTAAACATGCAACAACATGTTAATAGGCCAAGTATGCAACAACATGCAATGCAAGCATGCAACAACATGCGGGAATGCTCTTAAACCAAAATGGGCAGCTCTCAAATGAGCCCAAATCAGTGGCCAAAATGACGCGGCAAAGGCATGGAATGCACATACAAACATGTATGCTAATGGTCCACTACTTTAAGCATAAAAGAGCAACTCATAAGCACACTTAAAAGAGGATAAACATGGAGAAATGACATACATTGTAAGCTCTGAAATCATGTTAGAAAGGGTGCCAAACCAACTAAACAAAGCAAGCAAAGCATGCGACAAAGCCCAAAACTTGAAACTAGCCCCGGGACTCAAACCAAGGCTACATAAAGCAAGCCCCAAAGGGCCAAGGGGACCTAAGATAGTCCCAAGGTAGTTCTAAACAAGACCAAAAACCCACTTAGATAGCATCTAAATGACCTAAGCATGATGGCATATACAATAACACATTCAAGAGGCACATAACACAAACCCTTCAAGGCATTAAAGGAGTGATAAGTGCAAGTGTTTGAGCATGCTATATGGACTGAAATAACATAACAAGTGATGCCAAACCATTGAAATGGCCCAAGTAAAGCATGTCAAAGGATTCTACACTCAAAGCCTACAAGCTAGATTACATGGTGGCTATACAAAGCAAGTCATGGACGACCAAAACAACCAAAATCAGAGCTTTAGCATGTTGAAACTAAGCTAGAAGCTTCATGAAATTAGGCCAAAATCCTGCTAAAAAGACATGTTACAACATGGTGCACATTAAGGCAAATCATGGGATTACAAGACAAGTATACAAAGCATGCATGGTATGTCTAAACCAACTTGAAACAGTGCTATATCAAGGCAAAACAAAGCCTAGTATATACTGAAATGAAGCTAAAACAAGCTAAGTATACATGCTACAAACATAAGCCATTTATGCAAGCATGAAAGACAACAAGGAGAGGGGACCCCTCATTCATAGGACCTCAAAACACCATCTCCACCACTGAAATCCCTCTGGATTTCAGTGGTGAGAAGGCCAATACAAGGTGGTCCCAAAGCTCACACAAAAAGGCACAAAAATGAGGCCAAACAAGGCCTAAGAGGGGGTAAACAGCCCCAAACACAAAAGTGATCTTAAACAAAGATCAAAAGCATGCAAAATCAGAACTTTTTTTAGTTGGACACTAAGCTTAAAATAGTATGCAAGTATTGCTAAAAGCTTAGGCAAAAATGGCGAATAAAGGAGTAGTTTCTCACCCTTGAAGAACACTTCAAGAACACCAACTCCAGCACCTTCTTTTGACCAAAACCAACTCAAAAACTCTGAAAACAACTCCTTAGCACCTCAGCAACTAAGGGATAGTGTACCACTAGGTGCTTTAGTGCAAAAATATGAACAAAACACCCTTTTAGAACACTATTACACACACAAATCAAAAGAGAGGGAGATATAGAGATAGATAGATATAAAACTCCTAACCCTAAATTTTTAGAACCTCTGAGAAGGGAGGAGGAGCTCCCTTGTTATAGAATTCCAATTCTAAAGCTTCTAAGAGAAGCTAAGGAATGGAAGCAAATCCCTCCATACATGGATGGGGGGAATAATGGGTGCCAGCTGGCGCAAAATATCTGCATAAAGCAGATGAACAGGGTTCGGCCAGCAAAAATGGCCGATCGACCAAAACAAGTGCCGGTCGACCAAATATGGTGTCGATCGGCCAACACTCTTGGCCGATGGCAAGAAAAAGGGGCCGATGGCCTCATACCATGGCCGGTGGGGTTGTGCGGATAGCCAACAAGCCACCCTCTTCCCTTAGAAGCAAAAACACAAGTGTTTGGTCCATAACCAAGCACAAAACAGATAAGTTGAGAGATCTTGAGGCGAGGCGCGTAGCTGAGACCTCCAAGAACTCAAAATGAACACGAGCATGGATGATCATCGAGTGTTCAAATGATGACGTCCAAGTCTTGAGGATGGTAGAAAATGGGGTGTCTACAGTTGCCCCTCTTTGACAAAACTCGAAAGTCATAACAATGACGGGAGTGAATGTCAAAGCCCAGAGACGACCCATTTTTGAGAAGGCCGAAGACTAAGACAAAGCATGCAAAATACAGATAAAGATATGTGCCCGAAGGCAGGGGAAAAATGCAAGAACAATGCACAAAGCCGAGCATAACTGATGATAATGCAAAGAGGGCTGTAATGAAGCATCACATGCAACAGTTTTAAACGAGCCAAAAACCAAACTACATTACAATGCAGAAAGGATGTAAGAGAATTATATAATTCTCACTATGTTTGACATAGAGAATACAATACCGTTTGGTTCGTCTGGTCGCGCCAGGCTCAAATGAACCGTACATACAATATCGTGCCTGCAAAAGAAAGAAACTTAACAAGTACAACATTGTTAGAAACATGCATAGCAATACAAGTAAAAAGTGCGTGACAACGCGAGTGAGGGGGTGTAAGACAATGCAACCTAAGTGTGATGCATAACAGTGCGATTTGAAACAAGCACAACAATGCAAGGAGGGCACGCGCAACAACGCAAGCCGAGTGGTGCATAATAATGCAAACCGAGTAGTGTATAAACACATGTAAGTAAAGCATGCACGAACGCATGCAATGTGTGTAACAATGCAAAAAGGGTGCATAAACACATGTAATTCAAGTATACGCGAAAACGTATGCAATGTGTGTAACAATGCAAAAAGGGTGCATAAACACATGTAAGTAAAGCATATGCAGAAACGTATGCAATGTGTGTAACAATGCAAAAAGGGTGCATAAACACATGTAAGTAAAGCATACGCGGAAACATATGCAATGTGTAAAGCAAGAGAAGCATAAACATATGTAAGTAAAGCATACGCGGAAATGTATGCAATGTGTAAAGCAAGAAAGGCATAAACACATATAAGTAAAGCATACGCGGAAATGTATGCAATGTGTAAAGCAAGAGAAGCATAAACACATGTAATTAAAGCATACGCAGAAACGTATGCAATGTGTAAAGCAAGAAAGGCAGAAACACATGTAAGCAAAGCATATGCGGAAACGTATGCAATGTGTAAAGCAAGAAAGGCATAAACACTATAAGTAAATCATACGCGGAAACGTATGCAATGTGTAAAGCAAGAAAGGCATAAACACATGTAAGTAAAGCATATGCGGAAATGTATGCAATGTGTAACAATGCGAAAAGGGAGAAAGGTGCATAAAGGTTAGTTACGTCCACACACGGCACGCAAGTGGAGAAAAGTGAGTTACATCCACACGTAGCACGCGAGTGGAGAAAAGTTTATGCATCGGAACATGTTTCGAATGCTCTTAACCAAAGCAAGGGAGACATAGGGACATATCCCGGTGTTCCAAAATAAGAGGGGGGGGGGAAACATAGGGACGTATCCCGGTGTTTTGGAATGGCTTAAGCATTGGAATGTATTCCAAATGCTCTTAACCGAAAAAGGAAGAAACATAGGGACATATCCCGGTGTTTCGAGAAAAGAAAGTAAAAAACAATGGAAGTTAGAGGGGTGCAAGACAATGCACATGAAATATGCAACAATGCGAGATATTGACATGCTTGATAATGCAAATGGAAGATGCATGACAATGCGAGTTGTTCAAAATGCATGACAAATGCAAACAAAAGATGCATGACAATGCACGTTGTTGAAATGCATGACAATGTGAATTATTGAATTGCATAACAACGTAAATGAGACACGCATGACAATGCATGAACTGAAATGCATGACAATGCATGAACTATTGGAATGCATGACAGTGCATGAACTATTGGAATGCATGAAAATGCATGAACTATTGGAATACATGACAATGCTAATGAGACACGCATGACAATGCATGAACTGAAATGCATGATAATGCATGATTATTGAAATGCATGACAATGCATGATTTATTGAAATGCACGACAATGCGAATGAGACATGCCTGACAATGCATGAACCGAAATGCATGACAATGTATGATTATTGAAATGCATGACAATGCATGATTTATTGAAATGCATGATAATGCAAACTATTGGAATGCACGACAATGCATGATTTATTGAAATGCACGACAATGCGAATGAGACACGCATGACAATGCATGAACCGAAATGCATGACAATGCATGATTTATTGAAATACATGACAATGCAAACTAACTCACATGCGCGACAACGCATGTTTTTTTTTTTTTTTTGAAATGCATGACAATGCAAATGAACTCAAATGTGTGACAACGCAGGTTTCTTAAAATGCATGATAATGCAAATGAACAGTGCATAAAAATGCGAGACCGGTGTGCGCTACAACGCGCGTAGATGTGCATAATAATGCAAGTGAATATATGTTTATCATAAACAAAATAAAACAAGTAATGCAACGCATGTAAAGTAGTTATTGAGTCTTGCAAGATACAAAAGGATAAGAAAATGATACACCTTGCACGTTCCGAGCACTGCACACAAAAGACATGGCTCGGGTTCAACACGAAGGCCGGTTAAGGTTCGAGAGTGCACTTCCTTGCACTACCTTGAGAGATAAAGGTTCTAAACCACATAAATGACCCAACCAAGGGTATGGGACGCTCACCGACCCCAAGGGGAGGCCACCGGCCATCCATCGGCCACAAAATAAGATCATCAGCCAAATATTTAGCCGATCGGGTAACAATTTGGCCGACCGGCCAAAAATGGCAGAGTCGGGGCAACTTTGACATTTAGCCACGGGTCTTTAAATATAAGGCCTCAAAACCTATATTCTCATTTCCTCCTTACTCGAAAAATCCTCCCCTCTTTCCCTAGGTGATTTTCCAACCTTCGATCTTCAATTTTCTCTTGTTTTCGACACTTTTTCATCGTTCGATTAGCGAAACCCTCACTATTTCGCACACTTTGAACCGAACAAATCTTGGTTTCGGTGCATTTTTTTTGGTTTCCACCATTTAGGGTTTGTTTTTCCCGAGTCAAACCTTGATCTTCGTGCCTTTTCGACACCCCGACCTTTCCTCCCATTTTTCACCCTCTCAAGGTTGACTTTTGGGTTGACTTTTGGCCTTCTCGCCTATTTTTCATATTCTCGGCCATTTTCACACACTCTCTGAGATGGCGGACGACATTCCACAGGGTGGGGCTCCTCCGGAGATGGACGTGGACCCCGAGGTCGAGCTCTTACCTCTTCACATTCGGCCGTTCAATCTAGCGACCTACAGGCCGGTGATACACGTGTTGCCTCCCGATGGCATCCGCCAGTTCAGGAGCTATGCGAGAGGCGCGCCGCTAGAGCTTTTGTTGCACGAGCCAGAGTCACATCTGTCCTACGACGCTTCTGAGGTACACTCTTCCCCTGTCTCACTTTCTGCAATATAGAATACATAACTGCGATAGTTGATTCTGTTCTTTAACTGCTTAATTGAGACGTACTAATACATCACATTCTGTAGTTCACTGTGAACACACCCACATCTGATATCTATTTGAATCTGACCATGTGCACACACGCTATATTCTCAACTAAAACATTCAAAACACACTGATTCATCAAATGCTGTAGTTCACTGCGAGCACACCCACACCCGACATCTGTTTGAATCTGAACACGTGCACACACACCGCATTCTCGACTGAACCATTCAAAACACACTAATACATCAAATGCTGTAGTTCACCGCGAGCACACTTGTACCAAACATCTGTTTGGATTTGAACACGTGCACACACGCTGTATTTTCATCCATTCTGAGCACATTTTACACTGTGTTTGTAACATTGCTTTGCAATTGTTTGTTTTGATCACAGGGAGATTCCCAGGCCTTTCGGGGGTATGGGAACACTGCCGCCTGAGGTTGGTACATGGAGCTACCCGACGCGGTCCATCATATTGTTGACCGAGCCAGCTTTGGGACCTTCTGCATGGGACTCTCGCGCCTCACTGCGAGTAGGCACCTTCTTGCTGCCTTGGTGGAGAGGTGGTGGGACACCACCAACTCCTTCCAACTTTCTGCCACCGGGGAGATGGCGATGACTCCCTTTGACTTCTCCATGCTCACAGGCATCGGAGTGAGGAGTGATCTGATCCCCTTTGACATAGATATGGATGAGTGGGACGCCACTCAACTATACTTGCTCGGCACTCAGCCACCTCTCGCTTGGGCAGGGTTTGTGCAGTACTCATGGTTCGAGGATCACTTCTGGATCCAGGCGCCTACCACCCGGGAGGAGGAGGAGCAGTACGCTCGTGGCTTTATTATGTTCTTCCTAGGGACCACGCTCTTCGCCGACCGGGCAAACACTGTCGCCCTCTACCTGCTGAGCTCATTAGTGGACGTGACATAGATCCGCCGCTATGACTGGGGTGGCGTGGGCTTGGCCACTCTCTACGGGTATATGAGCTCATCCTCTCGCTGCAGCGAACAGTTGCTCGGAGGCTACTGGCGAGCTTGGGAGGTACACCTTCTTTTTCTGTTTTACATTTCTACTTTACATTATCTGTACTCTATACACTGCACACACGTAATCTGCTTTACACCGGTTTGCACACTACACACATGGTATACACATAATCTGTTTTATTCTGCATTCTGCTTTATCTGATAAGCATATTGGTGTTTGCTCTGTTATACTTTGCAGTTGTGGGTATATGCCTACTTCATGAGGCTGCCCCAGTGCTAGACGAGGAGGTCCCCCTCGGTGTTCCATTTTCTCACCGCTTCGACGTGAGATGCGAGCAGAGGCCACGGGAGTCTTTCATGTTCTTCCGCCACTATTTCGACACCATCACCGCAGCCGAGGTATGTCAGACATTACAGTCCATTTAAGCTTCGCTTTACATTGTTCTTTCAACATCAGTAGAAAACAAATTATGTTTTAGTTACAGATCACCTAGCAGCCTTGGGCCTTATTGCCTGACGCAGTTTGGGAGTGGTATGCCGGTGCTCAAGAGATTGCCTGGTTCAGGGTTCTACTGGAAGGGCCGATTTGCCGCACTTGGTACTTTGGGGAGCGCTTCCTACGGCAGACCTTGGGTGTGCCTGAGCAGCCTGTTCCAGCACCTCCTCCTACCCATATGAGGCACCCTGAGAGGTACACCTTGGAGGAGATGATGGACTACATGATCGGCTGGGACGCTAAGCCTTTCAGGGAGAAGGGTGACTACGCTGAGTACATTCAGGCGTACATTATGTGGCCTTTGACTGGTGCTCGTCGAGCTGAGTGAGAGAGGCTAGCGGCACTAGTAGCAGGAGTGGGGGCACCGAGGGCACCTCCGGCCCGAGGCAGGAGTGGGTCCTGGAGGGGACGGGGAGCAGAGTGGCCAGCATTGCCTACGATGATCACATGCCGAGGGCAGGGTGGGGAGACTTACCAGATTCCCTTCGCTCCTCCTCCGGCTAATTCTGAGCTCGTCGGAGTCTATGGCTCGACCCTAGTATGCACTACTAGACTTTGTATTTTGTACAGTCATTTCAATTTGATATCCCACAGAATACTAATGACTTCAACAATTTTATAGGCTTCTGTCGAGTACACTCACCAGTCCTTGGAGTTGACAGCCTCAGTGGTAGGGATGTTGCAGCGGTGCATCGATTTGCTGACCATCTACAATATCCTGGTAAGTTCTTTCAACTGCAGTTTCAAAATCCGCCTAATATGTTCATACACAATTTGATGCATCGCACTATCAACACGGCACTTAAAACACAGTAATCACGGTACTGATACACTGCAACCCATATACTGCTCATAGCGTTGCTCACGACATTCATACACTGTACTCACACATTGCATTCTGTACTGATGTATCGTTCACAACATTCATACACTATACTCAAACATGGCATTCTATATTGATGTACCGTTTACAACATTCATACACTGTACTCACACACTACATTCTGTACTGGTATACTGTTCTGCATTCTGTAACTGATGCATTTGCCATCTGTCCTTTTCAGGCCCCATTCCAGGTTCCGGTTGCAGGAGGTGCTTCAGTTGGGCCATCTGTTCCTGTTCGAGGAGGAGGGGGAGTCAGGCGGAGGATGACCATCCATAGCCGGGGCAGACATAGGCGCACCCGTGCCGAGAGCAGTTCACGAGAGCCCACTCTGGATGACAATGACTCAGATGAGGAGGCAGCGTCGTCACAGAGTGAGGCTGGAGATAGCTTAGACTCTGATTTTGGAGATGGTGGTGGTGATCCTGGACCCTCGTCCAGGAAGAGGACGAGGACCGAGTCCCGTACTTGAGACCACTGATGTTGATCCAAACACCTGCCGCTTTTTTTTTTTCTTCTTCTTTGCTTTGTTTAGACATTTGCTGTTTTTCTATTCTTTTTTGCTGTACTTTTCTTTTGACTGGTAGTTTGAGCACATTGTACTGCCTCAGGCAGGTTTTACTTTCTCAAAACTATGTACTTTTGGGAAGAGGATGGAATGAAACAAGCTTTTTGTTGAAAAAGTGTTACATTTGTACATTTTATGCATCGCATCGCATCGCATTGCATTGTATTACATAACAATGGGATTGAATGGAAATTGAACATGCATGTGTTACCAGGTCAGGTAGAGAACCAACCTAACCAACAAAACAAATTAACTCAATAAGCACAATAGGACCTTAATAAGTTTACAACTTTATAAGCAAAGAGCAACAACTCGATAAACAAAATTGCGATAACTTGGTAATCAAATGAGCAACAACTTGATAAACAAAATTGCGACAATCTTGATAAACAAATGAGTAACAACTTGATAAACGAATGAGCAACAACTCGATAGACGGAGCGACAGCTCGATAAGCAAATGAGCAACAACCCAATAAACAAATCGAAATAACACAAGTGTGTCTTCGCAAAATCAGCACCGGAAGGCACTGAAAGTGGAACCAATCACAAGTTCCGAACATGTTTAACACATAGACTACTCATTCTGAACACACAGCTCGTAGCACAGTACTCTGTTTATTTTGAACATACGGCTCATGCAGGACATTGCTGATTCTAAACACACAGCCCATTCCAAACACTACTCATTCTGAACTCACAGCCCAGAACACAACATTCTATTCATTCGGCACACGGCTCATGCTGGACACAGCTGATTCTGAATACGCAGCCCATAACACAACCTTTTATTCAGTTTGAACACACGGGATGCAAAGACGAAATTTGCAGAAGTCGAGACAAACTTAGATGCTCCGAATTCTTCCTTTTTTCTTTTGCATCGCAATCTGGAACCTATAGCTTCAGATAGGTCTTGGTTCTCCCGTTCTCACATGGCCTGGGTTGAACCCTACGGTTTTATGAAAGAATGAATTCTATTTTGCACAAATATGGAGAATGGCACAGCACTCTGAGCACAAAACAATTCATTTTTTAAATTGCAATGAGAGAAAAGGGGTTTTCAACCGAGTATTGAGCCTGCAATTGACCACAATCAAAATGACTCAATCAAAGAAAAACAAAAAGGTAAACAACCTAAACACACCGAGTAAGACTCGAAACGACTCAAAATGAAAGATAAACGAAACAACAAAAGACACGACACACAGACGTGTTACAATGGTGAGAGACCTTTCGATGCACGAGGAACCAGTTTCCTCGGGTATTGTTTCCCACCCTTCCTCATTTGTGATTCTCACATCACTCGGCCCTCAAGCTCTGTTTTTCTGAAAAAGCCCTTTTCTCACTTTTTCTCTCAATGTACACTTCTCTATTCTTCCATCTCTCTAATTTTTTAATCCCTCCCCTGGTTGGTTGATGGATGAATGGAAAATTTTGGGTTCATGCCTAACATTACTAGCTCGCGGCCATTTGTTCCGGTGACGTCTAGTCGGTACCACGGATAAGGGAGTGGAGTATCTTGATCCATTTCAATTCGTGCTTCGCACTCGGCTTGATACCTCGCTGCTTAGAGGACGGCAGAGCTTTCAGCCTTTTGTTGTTAGCTTCAGTTGTGCCTTTTTCTGGCAAGTAGAGTGCCCTTTCTGGCAAGTATGTTGACAATGGGGGACAAGACAGAATGCCTGACTCAATTGTGCCTCTAGTCTATTATTTTAACCATTTTTTTGATTTGGCTTTCTACTAAAACAATTTTGATCAAAATAAGAGTTTGATTAACATGCTTGTTCAACTTTTCTAATTCGAAATCACGCAAGTTAGGTTATGAGCACTGAAATTTTTTCTTTTTTGGGTTCAAGAAAATGGTCCAGTTTTGGACAAATAAAATAATTTTCGAGAAAATTAGTCAAACTTCATTAAAAATTCTCAAAAACTATTTTTGTAAACGTGCACCGCTCAACGAGCATGGATCCTATTCTTGAGATGCGCAACCTCGGATTCATAACAATGTCTGAATGGCACTGTGTGGCAATGGAAAATTGCCCCTTGTTTGAATGGCTCCACAGCGCACTATATGGCAACGGAAAGTTTCCCCTTGTTTGAAATGCACCGCAGCACACCGTAACTAGTTCTCATAGCGATGATCACAACCGAACTCTCGGATACAGAAATGACAAAGATGATTAGAACCATTACATGGACACAATCGATTTGGAGGTGTTTGTGGCTGGACTTCAGAATGAAGTTGCCTACATATCCCAAACATGGGAATCAAGCCTTACGTAGTTTCGGTTAAGGTACACTCGGGTATTTAACCTCTCCTTTTGTGCTCTAACTTTTGCTAAGGCCGCCCTTTGCAGGTTTTCT
This sequence comes from Camellia oleifera, assembly GCA_022316695.1. Taxonomy (NCBI): domain Eukaryota; kingdom Viridiplantae; phylum Streptophyta; class Magnoliopsida; order Ericales; family Theaceae; genus Camellia; species Camellia oleifera. The sequence goes on from CM039317.1 coordinate 93,256,307, forward strand.
ACCTTGCGAGCTATGTTCTTCTCTTCTTTTCAATTCTTTTCATTTCCTTTTGTTCTTTTTTCATTCTTTGCATTTCTTTTTTTTTTCATTTCTTTTTTCATTTTCTGCATTTTTCTATTTTTGTTCTTTTTCTTTTCTTTTCATTTCCTCTAACTTTTGCTTGGGTCGCCCTTCCGGGTTTTTGGCCTAACGAACCTCTCAAGGGTAAAAGTGTAGCTTTGTCCATGTCAAATGGTTTTAGGATTTCGAGGCCATCTGAATCCAGAAGAATGGCTGTTGTTCGCTGATGATGTAGGAGTTTATCCGATGGGGGCTGAAATTGCCCCTAGTGTTGTGGATATGAATTCGGTTGTTCTTCAACAAAACTTTCTTCTTTCTTCCCTTCTGGGATTTGGCATTCTTGCCGATCTTCATCTTTGACTCTTCGAGTGCATTATCTGACATCTTTTGCCCCTTGTTCGAGGGGTGCTTCTGATCTGGCTACACAGGTTTCACATTGTGGTTGACTGTTCAACATTCTGAAACCAAGTTCAATTGTTTGTCTCGAGGCTAAGAGCGATCCTAAGCTACGCAATCTCAAGAGCGATTCCACACCGGTCTTCGCAAGACGGCGCAAAACATTTTTTGAAATCTTTTAAGAAAGCGACAAATCACTCGCGCCGAAGACAGTGTAGAATCAATATGGATCAAGCCAGGATCCTTCTCAGTACTCACATTAACGAACATGATTTCATTCATTAAGGGCTTAGCATGCCTTTCTTTCTCTCAATTGATCAGATTTTGCAAAACCCGAGGAATTCCTTCCTCTTTGTTTTCAATACATTATTTGAAAAAGTTTTGAAAAACTTAGGTCAATGTAATGATTTCAAGGCGTAGAAGAGCAAGTGAAATGTACCGCCGTTTCATTCTAAACTTGCTAGCATAGCAGGCTCAAAGTAGCAATAAGCACAAAAACATGACAGCCACAATTGTTTCGTTCAGATTTCCTAGTTGCAACCGGCTCCATAGTAGAGACAGACTCAAAAGAAAGCAAAAGGACAATCACAAAACAAAATAATGATGTCCGAGGTGACAACCTCGGAATCACCCGACTTCTGTACAACAGGACTGACTCGATACAACAAGACAGACCTTAATCAAAAGGACTGACTCAAAACAACGAGACAAACTCGAAACAAAAATCACAAAACTGATTCAACACCCAAGTCAGAAAATACAAAAATTAGCATTCGCAAATGCTCAAAATAGTGTGTGCCAAACGCCACATCTGAAATAAACCGAGCGCCCTCCGCAGGTGGACCAACCCCTGATCACATACTTGTATTATCCTCGAAGTCCACGAACTCAGTGGTGATAGACTTTGCTGAGCTAGGTGGGAGGATGACCTCATCATCGATCAAGTCTTGCACCTCGTGGCGAAGATGAAAGCAATTGTCAGTGGTGTGACCAGCTTGTTGATGGTACGCACAGTACTGGGTAGCATCATGTGAGAGAGGGAGATTGCTCGGGAGAGGTCGAGGCTCAAGAGGTTTGAGGTGACCCGTTTCAGTGAGGATTCGAAGAGCCTTGGACAAAGGCATGTAGAGGGCATGAAAGACCCTGCGCCCTCGAGGCAGATACTTCGAAGCCTGTGGACCTTTACTGGACTCACTCACAAAAGGATCAGCAGGTGCTGCCTTGGCTCTCTGATCTTTTCCAGGTGCAGGGTTAGGAGTGAAAGAAACTGTTTTGGTACGACGGTCCCTATCCTGATTTTCCCTTTGGCTTGAACTGCTCTCGGTCTGAGCAGGGAAAATGTCATCCGTAGTCTTAGCCACGACTGCGAGTACTTGTTGCTTATTCAAGCCCCCGGCTATTAGAGCCTCAACAGCTTGCTGGAGTTGTTCATAGGGATCTGTGTCGACCTTCATCTTGTTCTTTCCACTAGCCTCAGCTTGGTGGACGGTTTGGGTTGCTACTTTAGTGCGAAGCCCCATTGTCGCCGACATATCATTGCTGGAGCTTGAGATAGCTTCAGGTTGGCTGAGCTCAATTACAATTTGCCCCAATAATGGGGGCTCTTGCGGTATGAAGTTCCCAGCATACGATGCAGTTGGTGGCGGGGCTGACATTCTGTAGACTATATCAGCCACAAATCTTTGAAGGTCGCTAATCAATCCCATTAGCTCAAAGGTGGTGGGTTCACGAGCTTGAAACGACTAGGGTTCCCAAATCGGGCGCGCGGCAAGTGACCTAGGTGGGTGTGGTACCTCAACATCGGTTTCACCTTGTAAGATAATTCCTTGGTTTAATGCGGCTGCCATAACCACAATTTCCTCTGAATTTTGTGCCATCATGAATCCGCTGAACTGAACGGAGGTGATGTGACTAGTGACCGACGAATCAGATGTTTGCCTGGCTTCAACAAAGGAGAACACTGGCTATTCTGAACTAAATCTCTGAACTGAAGAGAAAACAGGCAGCATTTCAGCCAAATTTCATCAGGACCGACATAGGCATAGCTGAATAACCGTACTCTACTACTGATCACTGTTCCCAAATTCACTGCCCCAAAACTGAATCTGATACTCGCAGATATTACTGATTCTCAAAACAATGATACTGATGCTTGTAGGCCTGATACCCAAACTTGCAAACTAATACGTGCATTACTGTAGAGGCACAACTCTAAAAGCACATAACAAGCAAATAAGAGCTAGAACGCTCCTATGTTGGGGTAGGGTTTCCCTGTCCTATTTTTTCAGGAGCTAGGGTTTTACTACGCACGCAGCGGTTTCGAACAACCTATAATCGGGTAGCAACCTGTCCTAATTTGGAATGGTCACTATGGATTCCGAATATGCACCAAGTCGGATGGTCGAAAACGGTGCCGCGATAAAAACTGAAGTTTTTGTTTCTGTCGTGGCAGAGCCTGCAATCAGTCAGCCTTATGGCATGCTTCTCAAAGCGAGCCTCCAGCAAACCGTTCAGGAATAGCATACGGCAAACACGGTGTCCTAGGCGCACCAATGCAAAGAAGCGCATAAGTGTAATCAAACAAGATATCATGAGTTCGAGTCAAGCTCTCTAACTCCCCAGTAGAGTTGCCAGAAACTGTGGATGCACCTCGAGGGCCTCATGCTACAGTTCGGACTCAAATTGTCACGGTTCTTAATCTGATCTCACAATGTACGATGTGAGATTGATAAATCACCAAAGAGTCCAAATCCGGCAAATCGTTTTGGAAAACCGATTTTGTAGAAAGAAGTGCCAAACATGTACTACTTTGCCAGATACAGAGTCGCCACCAAAATATTTACTTTGGGGGAATTTAAGAAACCCTGACTCATTGCCTAAGGCTACGTGTCCGTCATCACCAAAGTTGCCTCGGCTCGGGAACTTGGGTACGATTGGGGAAGGTTATCTATGAGCACCCCCGCTCGCCTAATCCGAAGATCGTCCTGTACTAAGCATGATATCGAGTTTTTGAAAACACATGCTTTCTTATTCCGATAATTGGCTAGAATTACTATGTGATGCACACAACACACAAGTATAGACTAGATCACCCAATTTGGAACAAAGCATCGCATATCCGTTTGTTTGGAAAATGGTTTGGAGTTTGCTACTCGTAAGTCAGCTAAAATGCGGATTTTGATGAATTGTTCCAATTCAAGCAATCCAACCTTCACCCACAGGCATTCAGGCAGTTATATCACATAAGTAATTAGCCTCATGGTAAACATGTTGTCATGTTAACACTCACATATATGCAAGATGCTAAAGCATAAACACTCACAGTGTACTCCGAGCCAAAACAAAGAACATGTTAGTAATCAAATGTATGACCCAAGTCCATGTTGAAGTGGCTAATGCATCGCAAGCAAAAATGCAACTAGAATAGGCTTGGCTAATCTAAAATGGCATGTGAGATGCGACAATTCGATGCATGTATTCAAATTAGAATTGAAATAAAATGCAGTTAGTATGATGCGCCGAGCCCAGTGCATGCAATACAGATGAATGATGCAAACATGCATAGCATAAGGATGCTAATTGAAACGTGCCCCAGAACTAAACATCATAAGCAGGTAAGTAAAAGGGAGAAAGATGTGGGGTTGGAAGACATGCATCACACACACGCATGCTTATTACACAATTCGCCCTCTCGACGGAGGGACTGAAAGAATAATACAAATCAAATAATTAACTAACTAACGAGCTTACTAATTATTACATAACACGTAGCTAATTAAACAAATTAACTAAGCTACTGAAAGTAGTAAAGCAGCCTCGGGAAGAGGGATGCTTGCATGCTCGGACGGCTTCACTCAGAAACCCATTGCCATGTCACATGTTGCCTTTGTTTACACTGCTTTGCTCCTCCGAAAACTTTGCAAGTTCCAAAGATGCCTCTGAACCACCTTCTGAGCACTGTGGAATATCGCTGGCCAGAAACCAAGGCCACTGGCCAAGGGGAATTGGTCATCGACCACTTGTAGGGATATCAGCCAAAAATGCATAGCCGGCCAGCACTAGAGATGGCCAACCGGCCATATCTTCCTGCAGCATCCTGTTTTGCTGCGGCAGAGGACAGACAGAGCATCGCAATGCATTTTCAAAGCAATGTTTGCACCACCACCCTCCCCATCATGTCATGAGCTCAAGGGATTTTGGCTTTCGACTCTCGGGCCATCAGTCACGCGTTTCAATGCATGATGGCCAAAGGTGTTGAGTATGCAAGTTGATATCAAATGAAATGCACACAAGCACACAATATATCCTAACCTCTATCATGATTGATCAAGAGGCAAGGGATGCAAATATGCAAGCAAAACTAATGCAACATGATCATGTTAAGGTAATAAGCACGCCAAATGCAATGCAACCTAGACAAGCATGCAAGATACAACGTGGACGTTCAAGCTTGCAAGGCGAACATGTGACAACATGTGAGGATAGGCAAGCATGTAGCGACATGTGAGGCAAGCATGCAACAACATGTTAGGCAACTTAACAAGAGATGCATACCAAATGCAATACCACTTAAACATGCAACAACATGTTAATAGGCCAAGTATGCAACAACATGCAAGGCAAGCATGCAACAACATGCGGGAATGCTCTTAAACCAAAATGGGCAGCTCTCAAATGAGCCCAAATCAGTGGCCAAAATGACGCGACAAAGGCATGGAATGCACATACAAACATGCATGCTAATGGTCCACTACTTTAAGCATAAAAGAGCAACTGTTAAGCACACTTAAAAAAGGATAAACATGGAGAAATGACATACATCGTAAGCTCTGAAATCATGTTAGAAAGGGTGCCAAACCAACTAAACAAAGCAAGCAAAGCATGCGACAAAGCCCAAAACTTGAAACTAGCCCCGGGACTCAAACCAAGGCTACATGAAGCAAGCCCCAAAGGGCCAAGGGGACCTAAGACAGTCCCAAGGTAGTTCTAAACAAGACTGAAAACCCACTTAGATAGCATCTAAATGACCTAAGCATGATGGCATACACAATGGCACATTCAAGAGGCACAGAACACAAACCCTTCAAAGCATTAAAGGAGTGATAAGTACAAGTGTTTGAGCATGCTATATGGACTGAAATAACATAACAAGTGATGCCAAACCACTGAAATGGCCCAAGTAAAGCATGTCAAAGGATTCTACACTCAAAGCCTACAAGCTAGATTACATGGTGGCTATACAAGGCAAGTCATGGACGACCAAAACAACCAAAATCAGAGCTTTAGCATGTTGAAACTAAGCTAGAAGCTTCATGAAGTTAGGCCAAAATCATGCTAAAAAGACATGTTACAACATGGTGCACTGTTAAGGCAAATCATGGGATTACAAGACAAGTATACAAAGCATGCATGGTATGTCTAAACCAACTTGAAACAGTGCTATATCAAGGAAAAACAAAGCCTAGTATATATTTAGAAATGAAGCTAAAACAAGCTAAGTATACATGCTACAAACATAAGCCATTTATGCAAGCATGAAAGACAACAAGGAGAGGGGATGATCCTCTCCTTCGTAGGACCTCAAAACACCATCCCCACCACTAAATTCCCTCTAGATTTTAGTGGTGATAAGGCCAATAGAAGGTGGTCCCAAAGCTCACACAAAAAGGCACAAAAATGAGGCCAAACAAGGCCTAAGAGGCGGTAAATAGCCACAAACACAAAAGTGATCTTAAACAAAGATCAAAAGTATGCAAAATCAGAACTTTTTTTAGTTGGACACTAAGCTTAAAACTGTATGCAAATATTGCTAAAAGCTTAAGTAAAAATTGGGAATAAAGGAGTAGTTTCTCACCCTTGAAGAACACTGCAAGAACACCAACTCTAGCACCTTCTTTTGACCAAAACCAACTAAAAAACTCTGAAAAAAACTCCTTAGCACCTCAGCAACTAAGGAATAGTGTACCACTAGGTGGTTTAGTGAAAAAATATGAACAAAACACCCTTTTAGAACACTATTACACACACAAATCAAAAGAGAGGGAGATATAGAGATAGATAGATATAAAACTCCTAACCCTAAATTTTTAGAACCTCTGAGAAGGGAGGAGGAGCTCCCTTCTTATAGAATTCCAATTGTAAAGCTTCTAAGAGAAGCTAAGGAATGGAAGCAAATCCCTCCATACACGTGTATGGAGGGGGGGAATAATGGGTGCTAGTTGGCACAAAATATCTGCATAAAGCAGATGAGCAGGGTTCGGCCAGCAAAAATGGCTGATTGACCAAAATAAGTGTCGGTCGACCAAATATAGTGCCGATCGGCTAACACTCTTGGCCGATGGCAAGAAAAAGGGGCCGATGGCCTCATACCATGGCCGGTGGGGTGTGGGGGTGGCCAACAAGCCACCCTCTTCCCTTATAAGCAAAAACACAAGTGTTTGGTCCATGACAAAGCACAAAATAGATAAGTTAAGAGATCTTGAGGCAAGGCGCGTAGCCAAGACCTCCGAGAACTCAAAACGAACACAAGCATGGATGATCATCGAGTGTTCAAACGATGACGTCCAAGTCTTGAGGACGGTCAAAAATGGGGTGGCTACACATTTCACTTGCGTTGTTATGTACATCTTCCATGCATTGTTATGCACCTTTCCATTGGCATCATATGTTCACGCGTTTATCTTGTATTGAAATTGTATCATGATATAGCGTTGATTATGTGTTCCTATTACGTTGTACTTGTCAAAATCTCTTTTTTGTGCAGGCACGATATTGTATCTACGGTTCATTTGAAGTTGGTGAAACCAGGCGATATTGTATGTACGGTTCATTCAAGGGAGGTTCTGGTTTAGTTTGACTGCTATCTATCACGCATGTTCGCATTTGGCATGCGTTCGGCTACCCTTCTCCATTCGCGTTTGACACGCGTTTGGACATGCCCTTCTCCACTCACGTTTGACATGCGTTTGGACATGCCCCTCTCCTTTCGCGTTTGCCATGCGTTTGGATGTACCTTTCTCCTCTCGCGTTTGACACGCGTTTGGACGTATCTTTCTCCTTTCGCGTTTGACACGTGTTTGGTCACCTTTCTCCTCTCGCGTTTGATACGTGTTTGGATGTCCTTCTCCTTTTGCATTTGATACACTAAAGATGTTATATTTGAGACTTTGGGTATTCTCGATAGTCGCTTTTAGCCTTCTCTGCGTGAGACGCAGTGAGAATCGTATAATTTTCTTACATCCTTTCCACATGAGATGTAGTTTGGTTCATGTTTACTTGCTTATTTACAAGTTTGCTATAGCATTTCTTTGCATAACATTCGCTTAAAATGTCGTATTTATTTTTCATAAATGCTTCATTACAGTCCTTTTTGCATAATCATAAGTTATGTTCTGCATTGTGCATGTCATTTGCATTTTGCCCCTACCTGCGTGCGCATCTCTTTGTTATCTTGCCTGCTTGTCTAAGTCTCTGGCCTTGTCAAAAATGGGCTGTCTCTGGGCTTTGACATTCACTCTCGTCATTTCTTGACTTTCGAGTTCTGTCAAAGAAGGGTAACTGTAGACACCCCATTTTTGACTGACCTTAAGACTTAGACGTCATCGTCTGTGCACTCGATAATTGTGCATGTTTGTGCTCGTTTCGAGTTTCTAGAGCCTTTGGTTGAGTGCCTTGTCTCGGGACCTCTTAACTTTCTCCTTTTGGCCGGGTTTTTGGACCATGCCTTGCTGCCCTTGCCTAGAGGAAGACAGAGGCCTGTAGGCCACTTTTTGTAGCTGTAGACTACCTTTCCCTCTCGTAGGCCACTTGTAGTGGCCCATAGACTAGTTTTCGGGGCTTCCGGCTGAGTGCCTTGCCTTACGGACTCTTGTCTTGCTTCCTTTTTGATTAGTTTTTGAACCAAACCTTGTTACCCTTTGCCTGGAGGGTAGAACAGGGGTGTAGACCAGTTCCCCCCCCCCTGTAGACCAGTTTTCTTCCCCGCTAGCCACTTTTGGTGGTCGGCCAGCTAGGGTGGGTGGTCTGTGGACTACCTAAGGTGGTCTGCAGCATGCCACCACCTTCAACTCTCTCTGTAAACCCTCTTTCGCCCTTGCCAACCAATTTTGTTCCCTGTAGACCACCTTTTGTGGTCGGTTGACTAGGGGAGGTGGTTGGCCGACCACCTTTACTGGTCGGCGGCCTTTCTTCACTTTCTGCAGATATTTTCCTTGCCAGCTATGCCAGCTGTTGGGCACAGAAAGCATCCTCCATATGGAGGGATTGCACCAAGCTTCTAGCTTCTCCAAGAAGCTTGAAGCTTAGAATTCTATAAGAGGGAGGCTCTCTCTCCCTTTTCCAGGTTCAGAAAGTTTGCTTAGGGCTATACATATATCTCTCTCTCTTGTTTTCTCCCTCACTCTCTATATTTGTGTTATTTTGTGCTCAAAAGTGCTATTTCTTCACACTTTTGCACACAAACACCTACTCAAACACCTTCATCTTCTTGCTGAGGCATTTGGAAGTCTTATTTGAGTGGTTTTGGCTTGGTTTTTGCCTCTGAAGTTGTTGTTTTGAAATTGTGCTTCAAGGGTGAACAATAACCTCTTTAAAGCTTTGTTTTCATTGCTTATTTGGCCCTATTTGCATGATGTTTTAGGCCTAACTTGCAACTACAAAAACTCTTTTTTTTTTTTTTTAAAGTTCTTAAAGTGTTTGTTTGAGACCGCTTTGGTGTTGGTGGTGGTCTACCCCCTTTTGTGCCTTATTTTGCCTTGTTTTGAGCTATCCTTTTAGGCCTTTGAGGTCACCTTTGTTTGGTATTTTCACCACTGAATTCTAGAGGAATTTCAGTGGTGGAAAGTGTGTTTTGGGACCCAAAATAGGTGGGGGTGGTCCCCCCTTTTTGTATCTTGTTTGCATGTGTTATTGGCTTATCAAGTTAGCATGTTTTTCTACCATCCTGGGGCCCTATCTTAGCATGTTTCAGGCCTTTTTTTTCCATGATATAGCTCTGTTTGGGGTTGGTTTGGTTACCTTATGCATGCACGTTGCACTAGTAGTGCAATTCCACTCACTAGCCTATCATGCTTACTACTTTGGTCTATGGCTCTAGCTTGTTTTGGCTCTATTTCAGCATGCTTTTTTCGTTGATTTCACATGCTCTAGGTCTAATTTGGGTGGTTTTGGTCATGTATGCTTTGCTTTGTATAGCCATAGTGTAAAGCCTCTCCACTAGCTTTGTGTTTTGAGTCCACTAGCATGCATTGCTTGGGCTATTTGCATGATTTAGCATCATTTGATGTATGATTTCAGAGCAAGTTTCAATGTCATACCCTTGTGTATCACTCTTTCAACGCTTTGGAGGGTTGTGCTTTATGCCTTAACCATGAGCCAATATGTATGCATGCTTGCCTAAGCTTTTGGGCTACCATCTCAGCATGTTTTTGGTGTTATTTTACCATGTTACAACTTTGATTTTTGTTGGTGGAATCATCTCATGCTTGGTTTTTGTATGTGTAGTGTAATCTTCCTCTTTGGCCTTCATGCATAATGCTTTATGCCTCTCATCCTAACATGTGTTAGCTTTACTCCATGCATGTTTTGGCATTGTTTTGACCTACCTTAGGACTGATTTGAGTCGTCTTGGGCCTTTGGGGCTTGCTTGATATGGCTATGGTGCAAGTGCCTTTGCAAGCCTTAAGCTTTGAGCCTCATAGCATGCCTCATTTGTGATGTGTGCATGATTTGGCATCATTTGGAATGTAATTTCAAAGCTTATGTCTTTGCTATACTCCCATGTTTATCACTCTTTCATTGCCCTTGAGGGTTATGCATTATGCCCTGTTTGTGAGCCAATGAATGAACATGATTTCCTTCTCTTTTGAGCCTATGTTTTAGCATGCATTCGGCCTTGATTTAGCATGCCTCAACTCTGCTTTGAGTAGTTTGGGTCATATGCGATTTGTCATGCATGGTTGTAGTGCAATAGCTTTGACTAGCCTAATGATTCAAGGTCCTTAGGATGCTATGCTTGTGTTGTTTGGATGATTTGGCATCATTTCACACATGGTTTCAGTGCATATAGTGTAGCTACACTCTCACATTTGTCACTTCTTCATTATGTTTGAGAGTTGTGCTTATATGCTTTGTTCATGGGTTAATGCATGAGCATCATTTTCTTGTCTTTCATGCTATCATCTCAGCGCATTTAGGCCACTGTTTTGGCATGGTTTAGGTCAGTCCATAGTTGGTTTAGTCATTTAAACTTGGTATTGCATGCCTCTTGTGAGATGCTCTTTACTAGCTTTGATGTTCTTGGCCTCCAAACATGCCATGCATGCATTGTTCATATGTTAGAACCTTGTGCATGCCACATTAACATTGTTACATAAGCATGTTGTTTGCATGTGTGTTGCATTGCATTGTCTTTGGATCAAATGTTGATCCAAACACGAGAAACGAGGGGCGTTTCATACTTGAAGTGAGGAAACGGGCTTCATTTCTCGGTCGCCGACCCTCTTGATCAAGCATGAGAGGGGTGGAGGCCCTTGTGTGTTATTTGTGTGCATTCATTGACATTGACTTGTGCAAACTTGGCTTCTTGGCCATCGTGGACTGCGATGCTCGGTTGGTGTCCCAAGAGTTGAGTACCGTACTCCCTTGATCTTGAGAAATGATAGGGAGGGTGGTTGTGCACACATATCTTGCAAATACACTGTTATGCCCCCTTCTTATTCTCTGTTGTAGCAAAACTGGAGCTTGGAAAATTTTTGGTCGGCAGACCAGTAAAGGTGGTCGACCGACCACTTTTTCTGGCCTACAGGTGGTCTACAACCATTTTTTCTGGTCGGCAGTCCACCAAGAGGTCCCCACGTTGGAGTAGAAGCAATCTGGAAGTTAGTGCACTTTTCAGAGATCAAATCAAATGCAAACAGAGGCAATTCTGGGCATAGCAATAGATTTCCGAGCGAGGCGATCGAGCATGTATGCATCCCTCATCCCGAGGCCTTCTAACTGTTTTGCTTAGCTAAGTTACCTTAGTCGTTGTTGTAATTGATTAGTTAATTTGGTTTGTAATTACTTAGCTTAGATTAGCTAGTTGCTCAATTTGTGTTGTAATAATTAATTAGCTAAGTTAGTTAATTAGTTGATTTGTAATAAGTAGCTTAGCTTAGCGTAGCTAGCTTAGCTTATTCATTCGGATCCTCCGTTGGGAGGGCGAATGTTGTAATAAGTGTGTGTGTGTGTGTGAATGTCTTCCAACCCCACGTCTTTCTCCCTTTCATTTACCCACTTTCGGTGGTTAGATTAGGGCATATTTCGATTAGCATACCTTATGCTTGCATGTGTGCATCATTCAATTGTATTGCATGCACCAGGCTCGGCACATCATTCAAATTGCATTCTATTTCAATACTTCTTTGAATACATATATCAAATTGTCGCATTCATATGCCATCCTAGATAGCCAAGCCTACTTAGTTGCATTTTGCATGTGTTGCATTAGGCATCTTAACATAGCTAGGATCATGCATGATTACTAACTAGCTGTTGTTTTGGCTCGGAATACACTGTGAGTGTTTACGCTTTAGCATATTGCAGGAGTTTGTATGTTGCCATGATAGCATGCTTGCCATGAGGCTATTTGCTTAATTGCTATAATTGCATGAATGCTTGTGGATGAAGGCTTCATTGCTTGAATTGAAACAATTCATCAAAATGTGCATTTTAAGCCCACTTGAAGTGGCAAATCATCATGTTTTAAGCCCACCTTGTTTGGTGGCAAATCCGCATTTTATTCTACTTGCGAGCATCATTTTCAAACCATTTTCAAAAAACAAACATGAGATGTTTTGTTCCAAATCGAGCGATTTAGTCTATACTTGTATGCTGTGCGCATCACATAGTAAGCTAGCTAATAAACCGGAATAAGAACACATGTGTTTTCAAAAACAACATATCATGTTAGTAGAGACTGATCTTTGATTGGGCGAGCGGGGGTGCTCATTTCAGGACTTTCCTCTTCGTATCCAAGTTCCCGAGCCGAGGCAACTTTGGTGATGACGAACACGTGGCCTTAGGCACGAGTCAGGGTTTCCTAAATTTTCCAAAAATAAAATATTTAGGTGGCGATTCTGAAATCTGGCAAAGCAGTCCATATTTGACACTTTTTTATTCAAAATCAATTTTCCAAAACGATTTGCCAGATTTGGACTCTTTGGTGATTTATCGGTTTTACATTGCACTTTGTGAGATTAGATTCAGAACCGTGACAGGAGTCCTAACTGTAGTAGCTAGACCCAATTTGCGCCCTCTCCGAAAGGGGGGCGTGCGGAGCGAGTTCGGGGTGGTCTATAAGTGCCTTCGAAGTAGCCATCTCATCTTTACTCCAGGCTGGTGAGCACCACAAACGCCTTTATGCACCTAAGCCATGGCGGTCAATGCTTCATTTGGTCTCAAACACTCTAATAAGAGACTATTTGCCCCTCTTTTGTAAAGAGCATTCCTGTACACTATAAATTGCATGGACTGTAGCTTAAGCTTTCTGCTGGCCTTCAAATATGGGCCACTCAATTACTGAATGATTGGATGTCTCCAATCTTGCTCTTCTAAGTCATTCTGATTGGTTTCTACTAATAATCCCCGTTTTGGCAAAGGTGGTATCAAACTTCTAATATGTTTCTTCTCCCATATCCATTTGAGTATTATTATCATTTCTTCTGAAATTCAAAGCTTTCTGGGCCATATTATTACCGTTGTGATTCATGAATCTTGGGATATAAGTTACATCTGCTACTTGGAAATGGGAAAGCAAATGAACAACAATAACATGAACAACAATTTTATTGCTGCAAAGTACAAGGCTAAACACAGCTTTTCAAAAGTTGAGTATTTGTATTCACAAGAGTTTAAAAACCTACTAAGGTAATATACTGCTTGCTCTTTGCCTTTTTCATTGTCCTGAGCCAAAAAGACTCCTAATGATTCTTCAGCTGCAACAATGTATAACTTCAAAGGTCTGTCCTTCCTTGGTGGCATCAGCCCTGGAGGTTTGGCCAAAGAAGTTTTATTCCTTCGAAAGCAACTTGATGTTTTACTGTCCATCTGAAATCTTCTTCATTTTTTAACTTCAACATAGAAGAAAAAACTTTAGTTTTCCCAGCAGTGCTAGAAATAAACCTTCAAAGAAAATTAACCTGACCAAGGAATTTTTACAAGTCTTTCTTACTTGATGGAGGTTTGGCCTCAATAATGGCTTTGGCTTTGATCTGATCAATTTGTATTCCTTTCTTTTGTACTATATACCCTAAGAAGTTTCCAGCTGACACACTAAAAGCACATTTGAGTGGATTGAGTTTTAACTTGAATTTTCTCATTCTTTCGAAAGTTGCTAGATTGAGATTTAACCACAATATCATCAATGTAACACTCCAAGTATCCTCCAACGAGATCATAGAAGATGGTGTTCATTGCTCTTTGATATGTTTCTCCAGTATTCTCCAATCGAAATGGCATCTTAACCCATTTGAAGGTTCCAATGTTCCAGGACACTTGAAAGCTATCTTGTGAACATCCTCTTCTGCTATGCATATCTGGTCGTAACTAGTATGCCCATCCATCATTAACAAGTTCTCCTACCTTACTGAACTGTCTACCTATAGATCTATTATAGGCATATGGTACTCATCTTTTGAAGTTGCCAAGTTCATATTTTTGAAATTAATACATACCCTCAATTTGTTATTCTTCTTAATCACATGCACGACGTTGGACAGCCATTCAACTTGCTTGGCTGTTCTAATAAAGTCTGCCTTGAGAAGCCTAGCAAACTCCTCCTTTACCTTTTGAATCACCTCAGGACTCATTCGTCTAGGATTCTACCTGTTTGGTTTAAAATTTTGCTTTACTAGAAGACTATGTTCCACTAAGGACCTGTCCAATCTAGGCAGATCATTGTAGGACCAAGTAAATAATCCATATATTTTTTCAGAAGGGCCAATAATTGGTTCCTGGCTATAGCATCCAACTAGGCACTAATATATGTAGGCTGTTGTCCTAATGCATCCCCCGGATTGATCTCCTCTAAAGGATCTTGCATTTGAGTGCTTATCTATGTCCCTCCTATAGCTGTCCTTGGGTTTGAAACAAACCTCTCATCCTGATCTGTTACAACCTTTCCTGGCTCCACCTCTTTGCTCTCCTCTTCATAGACAAAATCTTTCCATAGAGCTTCTTCTTCCTATATCTCCTAGACTTTAGTCTCAAATGCACAATACTTGCTTAGAACCAATGGTTGGCCTCCTGTTGCTCATGTTTGCAGCCAATCATCATGGCTTCCATTAATTCCTTCTAAACCTTCTAGACTATTGCCTTGATGTCCAATGTGAAGAACTTCACCAAAGCCAAAGGTCTGGCTTCTTGATCCTCCTGCCTATAACCAGGCATTGTTGGTATCCTTGATAATGTAGTCATATTCATCATCAGCACTCTCTTGTACCAAATGTTTTAGGTGTGCCAGCTCCTCATCAGCCGTTACTTCGACTGTTCCATTATGGTTCATCAGTATGCTTAGTGAAACCACCCCTTCGATATGCAAAACTTTGCTTCTACAAAATTTGCACAAGCAATGAAGGGCTGTGGGTCTGCATTTATATCCTCTATCTTCCCATTGCTTAAAGCTATCATCACTTTCTGATGTAAAGAGGAGGACACACATTTGTTGGTGTGGATCCAATCTCCACCAAGAAAAGCATTATACTTGGCATTGCTGTCTATGACAAAAAAAGAAGTCATACAATCCCTTGTTCCCATACTCAAATTAATGGGTAATATGCCTTGGGCCATCTATTTGTCCCTAGCAAAACCAGTAATGATCGTACTTGTTGGGATCAATATGGGATTCCTTTTGCCCAACTTTTTCAAAGATAAACGAGGAAGCAAATTTACAACTGCCCCATTATCCATTGGCACTCTGTTCATTTCTATTCCTTCGAAGTATGCCTTAATGTACAAAGGTTTAACATGTTGAGTCATTGATGATGTGGGATATTCAAAGGGGTATGATAGGGTAACTATGCTTACCTCTTCATTTTCTTCATCAGTCTTCATAGACCTGGCTACTTCAGACTCATCCTGAACTATGCTGGCTTCTGAGTCCTCGCTGGAAACTTCTATAGGCTCGTCCTCCTGCCCCTCTTGATTTCCTTCTTCTGCTTGAAATTCTTGAGGCAGTACGTACACTATATTGATTGGTATTGTGGAGAATGCGTGAAACTGCACCATTAGTTGTATCTGCTCCCCTTCTATGCTGGCATGGCTAGATGCCTGGGGTGCATCTTCCATACTACATTCTGGAACTTCCGAGTTGGTAGGCTCCTTAACAGCAGTTTGTTGTTGATTTGTCTTGAACACAGACACTGACTGTTCAGCCATGAAGGCTTCGAACATGTCTTCTTTGGCCAATACCTATTCTTGGCTTGGTTCAGTTTCCTCGTCTATCCCATTATCATCATCACTTTCCATTATGGCCTTTTCCAGGCCTACCAAACTTGATTTCTCTTTGGTTTTTAGTTTCATATAGACCTTGGCCAACTTCTTTTTGTTAGCATTACTATTACTCTTGGGACTAGGCTTCGTATTTTCTCCTTCTCTCACTTGATCTCTTGATTTCACCAAAGAGGTGCCTTCACTCGCCCCTTTAAGATCCCTATGATATTGAGTGAACCTTCGTTGGATTTTTCTTCTCTAAGATCTAGAGATCACAGGAACCATATCCGGTTCTTTTGTCTTTGGGTTTTGAAGTAGGACCCAATTATTGGGGGCTACCAAAGGAGGTTTGATCATTCTGTCTCTTCTTGTAAAGGCCTTCCCTTGATTTAGTATCATTTTAGGTTTATTTTGCATAACAAACCAATCTGGTACTCCTAGCACCCATGAACCCATTGTGGCAGTTGTCGGGCTTGCTGCTTCTATCTTCAAAGGCCAATCATTGGCCTTGGTTCCCTGTTTTAAGCCAAGCTCAGGCTTATTCACAGGCTTACTGGCCATTCTATAGTAATTTGGTGGCTTGTTTTCATACAAAGGTCTCTTGCCCCTCGAGAGATTCCTGGCATCTAGTGGCCCATCTAAGGATGGTTGTTGGTTAAGACCCCTTGGTTATGCCCTATTGTTGTGGGCACTGATTGGCTTATGATCTCTCTGCATATCTTTGTAATACTGCTTCCCATTAACTGGAAGCCCCTTCATCCATTTGTAACTTAACTTGTATCTGGGACACATCCGTTGCATCAGAGCTACTTCGAGTGATTCATCATCGATAAGTTCTTCACTGGGATCATCTTTTTGGCCTACGAAGCTCTGCCTATTAGCTGGTAAAAACTGTGTATTATTTTTTAAAGCATTTTGGTTAGCCACATGTATCTGCATGTTAACCTCATCCAATTCCTTTAAGGAAATGTTTTTCTCTACTTTTTGGGCAAGGAAGTCTGGTTTGCCAACATTGGCTGCAGCTTTTCTAATTTCTGGAAAAGCATTAATGTGAATTCCCATTGCCTTCTCTACCTTAGCTGGAAATTTCAATCTTCCTTTTCGAATCTGCTCTTAAATCCTGTCTCAAAAAATAATGCAGTTTTTGGTTGAATGAACCAAGAATTATGCCATTTACAGTACATTTTGCCTTTTATTTCTTTTGAAGTGGGGATCTTAACTCCTCTAGCCAATTTTAAAAAATGTGTTGCTAACAAATGATCAAATATGTCTTCTGCTTTTGATATATCGAAAGAATATTTCCTGTGAAGATATTTTTTTTTAAAACTATTGATCGATAGTGGTGTCCTTCTGAATTAATGCTTCACAGATCATAGGTTCTTGTCCTACATCAATTTCAAAATTAGGGTCCCTATCATGTGTCCCTATAATAGGTCTTATAAGATGCATTACTTCGATCATGTTATTCTTCAAGGAGAGTCTCATATCTAGTAACTTTATAAGTTAATTCTACTAGGTCTCGAAACTCTGTTAAGTCAAACTTCTTTCGAAGCCTAAACTCTAGCCCATTTTAGGCCAATCTTACAAATTTAGGTTTAGGTAGTACGACCCTACACTTAGTTCCTGCCCTTTTGAATCTAGCAATGAATTGAGCAGCCTTCTTATCAGGCCTTTAGCTCAATCTCGCCAAGTCTGTCATAGATACTTCAAACTCTGTTTGGAAAAACTAGGCATGAAACACTTCTTCCATTTGTTGCGAAGTCTAGATAGAACCAGGTGTAAGGTTTGTATACCATACGAAAGCTACCCTAGTTAAAGAGTTTGGAAAAATTCTTAATTTCATGTAATCATTGTTGGTAAATTCATTGCATTGGCCTGTAAACCTATCAATGTGTTC
The DNA here is from genome assembly GCA_022316695.1 of Camellia oleifera. NCBI lineage: Eukaryota > Viridiplantae > Streptophyta > Magnoliopsida > Ericales > Theaceae > Camellia > Camellia oleifera. Next base: position 93,274,128 of record CM039317.1, read on the forward strand.
AATAATTGACTGGTTTCCAATTCCATAAAAGAGGGCAAAGTCTAGTATCCTAAAGCCCCTTGGGTATTCATGTAACATGTCTATCCATTTTGGGTAAGGCTTTCTGTAAACAAGGGTTTGGACCCTTCGGGCCGTGGGTCCACAAATCTCTCTAACAATGTCAGCAATTTGGTCTCTAGGAACCATATTTTGCACTGGTTAGGCCACTATTTGAGGAACAAACACAGGGATTGGAGGAACCCCATGTGCTTGAGGCCCTCTTGGTCCATAGGCATTTGCCCTACGAAAGGTACTGTAAAGGGAACTACATAAGGAGGAACATGTGTTGTTTCTCTCCCAACCGCAGAAATTCCTTCTAAGCCCCCAGGTGTGAATTCGAACACAGGATTAGTGAACACCCGGTGCCAGGCATGGGTTCAAACATAGGATTTAAAAATACTCACATGCCATTTCCTTGTGTCAGTCTAAACCTACCAATATGTATGGTTTCGCTGGTAGGCATTGCTGTATTTTGACTTGCCAGTGGTCTAGGAGGAGTTTCGTTCCATGATTGAGGCACAAGTGATGGTCTCTCATGATTTTGATAATTAGTTTGACCACTAGTCTATCCATTATTTTGTATAGGTTGTTTATCTCGAGCCAATCTAGGCTAAAGTGAATTCGTGTTTTCTTCAGCCTGCCATGTGATAGGTGGTTGACGGGAGTTCATTCGATCGAAAAAAGGGTGTTGCACATCTTTCCACTGTATACATTAATTTTTGTCCCATAGCATCGACTAAACGTCCCCATGGATTCATTAGTTGGGTAGAGGGGACAGTTGATGCTCCAGTTTCATGGCGATGTCCAATGTTTGGGACATATGTTGCATGCCCTATAGTGCTGGTCTCTTCGATCATTTGTGGAGGATCCATTGAGACAGGCACATCCATGGGATGTGGTACTACATTATCTACTGGGTTTTGTATATCTAAATTTCCTTCTACACCTTCTTCGAGGCGTTTATTTGCTTCTTTTCTTCTACGTCTAGCTATTATAAGGGTCCCAATGGGCGTGCCAAAAATATATGTTGGCTTTTTTGGCTTCTGAAGGTTTGAAATGTTATTTGAACATGCCAGCAAGGATCAATAAATCCTTACAAAGATTAATAAATGCCAACCAATTAGTCAAACGATTGCTTCGAAGTTCTTTTAGCCTCAATGAAGAGGACTTTACTAGTGGCTTAGTTTCCACTGTATACATTAATTGTTGTCCCATAGCATCGACTAAACGTCCCCATGGATTCATTAGTTGGGTAGAGGGAACAGTTGATGCTCCAGTTTCATGGCCACATCCAATGTTTGGGACATATGTTGCATGCCCTACAGTGCTGGTCTCTTCGATCATTTGTGGAGGATCCATTGAGACAGGCACATCCATGGGATGTGGTACTACATTATTTGAACATGCCAGCAAGGATCAATAAATCCTTACAAAGATTAATAAATGCCAACCAATTAGTCAGACGATTGTGGTTTGAAATGTTATTTGAACATGCCAGCAAGGATCAATAAATCCTTACAAAGATTAATAAATGCCAACCAATTAATCAGACGATTGCTTCGAAGTTCTTTTAGCCTCAATGAAGAGGACTTTACTAGTGGCTTAGTTTCCACTGTATACATTAATTGTTGTCCCATAGCATCGACTAAACGTCCCCATGGATTCATTAGTTGGGTAGAGGGGATAGTTGATGCTCCAGTTTCATGGCCACGTCCAATGTTTGGGACATATGTGTAGACGTCCCCGAACGCATCCCGGGGGAAGGGAGTGCGAGTCCCCCCCGTTCTGGTTCGATATTGGGTCACCACAGTTCGAAGGACTCGAATGTCACGGTTCTTAATCTTGAACCAAAGAGTCCAAATCTGGCAAATCGTTTTGAGAAAACAGATTTTTTTTGAAAGAAGTGCCAAACATGGACTGCTTCGCCAGATACAGAGTCGCCACCTAAATATTTTAAAATGGGAAATTTAGGAAACCCTGACTCGGTGCCAAAGGCCACGTGTCCGTTATCACCAAAGTTGCCTCGGCTCGGGAACTTGGGTACGATTGGGGAAGGTCACTTTGTGAGCACCCCCGCTCGCCCGGTCAAAGACCGGCCTCTACTAACCATGGTATCTGATTTTGAAGACATTGTGCGTTCTTATTCTGATTATTAGCCTAGGTTACTCTGTGATGCGCACAGCATACAAGTATAGACTGAATCGCCTGAATTGGAACAAAACATTTCATGTTTGTTTGTTTGAAAAAACGGTTTGATGGTGCTACCCGCAGGTAGGCTAAGACGTGAATTTGCCACCCTCAGGTGGGCTTAGAAAAACAAATGGTTTTGCCACTATCTAGTGGGCTTAAAACAAGCATTTGATGAATTGTTCCAATTCAAGTAACTCAACCTCCACCCACAGGCATTCAAGGTGGTTATATCACGTAAGCATTTAGCCTCATGGCAAGCATGCTATTCATGGCAGTCACTCACACGCATGCAAGGATACTAAAGCATAAAACTTACCGAGTACTCCAAGCCAAAACAGAAACTCATTAGAAATCATGCATGATCCTAAATATGCTGAAATGTCTAATGCAACACATACAAAGATGCAAACTATAGCAGGCTCGGCTGTCCTAAACATGGCATATGGAATGCTACAACTAACACGTATTCAATTTAGAATTGAAATACAAATGCAGTTTGTATGATGCGCCGAGCCCGGTGCGTGCAAAACAGATGAATGATGCAAACATGCTGTCATACTGTATGCTAATTGAAGCATGCCCTATATCTAACCATCGTAAGCAGGTAAATAAAAGGGAGAAAGAAGTGGGGGTTGGAAGACATACATCACACTCACCCACACTTATTACAATTATGCCCTCGCGCAGAGGGTCCGAATAAATAATAATACAGTCCGAATAAAAGAATAATACAGTCCGAAATATACAAATTCCTAATTAATTAACAAATTAAGGAAAAAAAAAATTGTAAACTGGCATGCAAGCCAGGGGCTGCCTTGACTCCGCTCCGGATAATGAAATGATGCATGTTGAGTTGCTTTGCGCGAAAATCCACTGGGATGCCCCAATTAGCCTCTGTTTGCAATGTTTCTCGAAATGCATGCCAGACTCCGAAAAGTTGCTAATCCCTCATTTTGCTGCAACAGAGAGCAGGAAAGGGGTATAGCAATGTATTTCACAAATATATGCATGCCTCGATCCTCGTGCCACCAATCACGCATATCGATGCATGATGGCCGAGGAGTCGGATTGCACAACTCAATATGGGATGAATGCATATGAATGCTACAACAAAACCTAACTCCTTCATGGGTAATCCGGAGTGTCGGTGACTTGGGAATTGAGACCCGTTCCGTCACTCGGAGTACGGAACGTGCCTCGTTTCCCGTGCCTGGGCTACCTCCTATCCCGAACACGATACAAAATGCATGATATGCATGAATGCAACTAAAATACAATCCTAGCATGCACAATACTATGAAAATGAGATGCCTCGAAATGCGTGCATACGGGCACGCGAACCGAGGCGATGATCCTGAGGCATGTAATGGCATAAGCAATGCAAATGGACTTACACTAATATGAGAGAGCCTCAGCCACACTCACATAAGAGGTCGTCGGATAAAAGTGAGAAGCCTCGAAATGCGTGCATACGGGCACGCAAACCGAGGCAATGGCATAAAGGCATGAAACGGCCTGAAATATGATACACAATGAGACTAAAATGAGATGTCTCAAAATGCGTGCCCACGGGCACGCAAATCGAGAAAATGGCATACGGAATGCAATAGGACTAAAAATGGCATACAGGATGCAAAATGGACTTATAATAACATGAGTGAGCCTCAGCCACACTCACATAAGAGGCCGATGGATGAAAATGAAGTGCCTCGAAATGCGTGCACACGGGCACGCAAACCGAGGCAATGGCATACGGAATGCAATGAGACTAAAATGGCATACGGGATGCAAAATGGACTTATACTAACATGAGAGAGCCTCACCCACACTCACGTAAGAGGCCGATGGATGAAAATGAAGTTCCTCAAAATGCATGCACACGGGCATGCAAACCGAGGCAATGGCATACGGAATGCAATGAGACTAAAATGGCATACAGGATGCAAAATGGACTTATACTAACATGAGAGAGCCTCAGCCACACTCACGTAAGAGGCCGATGGATGAAAATGAAGTGCCTCGAAATGCGTGCACACGGGCACGCAAACCGAGGCAATGGCCCTAAGGTATGAAATGACATGGAAAATGATATGCAAAGATGCAAATGGAATTTCAGCACTCACAAATGATGCAAAACAGTCCCGAAAGGTGGGAAATGACACCGAATGCACGGAATGGTCCCGAAATGTGATATTAAGCACTCGAAATGGCCTGCAGCCATACTAAACATGCATAATTGGTACATGACATGCAAAACAGTAGCAAGGCAGCCCCAAAATAGCATTTTTTACAGTACAAAACATGGCGAAATAGTAAGCATAGATAGGACAACAATGGCATGCAAAAATGGGGGCCAAGAGAGGGGTATTGAAACAAGTGATGTATGCGATGCTCAAAATGAAAAATTTCCTTCTACAACACTGATGAGGGACCAAAAATATGCATATTTGAAGTTTATGACAATCCTCAAATCAGTATGAAAACTTGCTAAAAATGTCATGCAAGAATGAAGCCAACAAAGGCTACAACATGAGGTATGCCTTACATTCATCAAACAGCCTTGAAACCTTAATAAAACATGACAAGAAGGCCAAAATATGGATATTTCCAGTGCTGCTCATGGCCGGAAACAGAAGCTAGATAGGCCTAAAAAGGCATGCAAAATGGGGGTCAAAGAGGGATATAATGGAAAGTATAACATGGAGACCCCAAACAAGGTTTATACCTTCTACAATGTTGTATCGGGACAAAAAATAAGCTTACTCACAGTTCATGACATGCTCCAAAACAGACTACATGTAGGCCAAACAAATCATGCAAATTTACGGTAAATATGAGAGATTATGAAGCAAGTTCATGATAGAGAGGCCAACCAGGGTTGAGCCCTTCTTCAATGTTGAAGAGGGGCTTAAAATAGTCCCACTCACAGTTTACATTATGATCGAAAACAGATCACTCATAGGCTAGAAAAAGCATGCAAAATATTGACATACAAGATGATATTGAAGCAAGTGCAAGATGGAGGGCTCAAACATGGTTGAGCCCTTGAACAAACATGAAGAATAGCTCAAAATAGACCTAATTTCATTTAAGTTTGGAGCTCAAAACAATAAGCAAATAGGCTTAAGAAATGAGGCAAAAATGGGCTACAAAAGAGGGAAAGTGAGACTTACCCTTGTAGACAAGTCTTGACTGCCTTTTGCTTGAAGAATGGGAGCCTCTTAGCTGCTGGAAAGCTCTACTAGCTGCTGCAATGGAGTTTTGATGGTAGAGCTTGAAGATGATGAAGAAATGGCACCAAAATTTGAAGGAAATAAGGTTGTATGTATGTATATGCTCCAACCAAAGCTTGTAATCTCTTCTCTTGAGTTGGGAGGACACCAATGTAGACAAGAGAGGGAGAGAGGAATCCTTGGCCAAATGGAGGGAAATGAGCTCTTATTTCCCTCCAAAGGGGTCCCCCGGATCAGATTTTTTTGGGGAAAAATCAAAGCACAGTTGGAATGCACACACCCTGAGAAAGCAGGCCGGTTAGGCACCTTTCCTGGAGGTGGCTGGCCAGCCAAGGGCAAAAATGGAAAGTGGGAATTTCTGGCTGGCCACCAAAGGTTGGTGTCCTCCGAAGTGTGTACAACAAGGCCCTGTGGTTGGAATTTGGTAACTCTAAAACAGGAGAGACAACATGCCACTTTTAGAAGGGGTTCAAAAGGGTCAATGAGAGTTACAGGCTGGCCATGTGTTTTTAGGGTCCTCCCATGTGTGTACAACACAAATATGTGGTTTTGGCTCGGAGAAAATGGCCCTAGGGTGTTCAACATCAGCCCGGAAGTGAGAAAAACGGGTGCTGGGAGGCGCCGGAGGAGCATAACTGGTTGTTGAGACAATTGCTGGCCTCCCACCCTCCAGTGATCTTCCTGGTGATAAAACAGAGGTACCTGCCAAAAATGAACAAAAACCGATGCAAAACGAATGCTCGGGGGCCCAAAACACGCAGTTCGGGGTCCCGAAAACCGGCCGTTAAGCACCGAAAGTGGTGTTTTGCTACGAAGTGGGTATCTAAGACCCCAGTGTCCCTCAAAAGGGAGTAAATGAGATGCATGCCAAAAACTGGAGGAATCGGAGATGGTTGGGTGGTCCCGAACTGAGGCACACGGCCTGACGGCTCCGAAAATCGGGAACCGGGCTCCGAAATGGGCAAAATGGCCTTCGGCCACTGAGAGATGGTCTACGGGACCTCTCCCTCCCCTTAGGAAAGAAAACAGAGAAAATCGAGTCTGGTTCGCAAACCGAGGCAAGGCACAGAAGAGAGTTCGGAAGTCCGGAGGCAGGGCGCACGGCCGCGACTCTGAGACTTCTGAACGAGCACAATATGCAACATCACCAAGCGCTCAATCGGTGACGTCTGAGTCTTAAGGTCGGTCAAAAATGGGGTGTCTACAATATGTTGCATGCCCTACAGTGCTGGTCTCTTCGATCATTTGTGGAGGATCCATTGAGACAGGCACATCCATGGGATGTGGTACTACCTTATCTTCTGGGTTTTGTATATCTAAATTTCCTGTACACCTTCTTCGAGGCATTCATTTGTTTCTTTTCTTCTACATCTAGCTATTATAAGGGTCCCAGTGTGCGTGCCAAAAATATATGTTGGCTTTTTTGGCTTCTGAGGGTTTGAAATGTAATTTGAACATGCCAACAAGGATCAATAAATCCTTACAAAGATTAATAAATGCCAACCAATTAGTCAGACAATTGCTTTGAAGTTCTTTTAGCCTCAATGAAGAGGACTTTACTAGTGGCTTAGTTTTTAGGAGAAAATCAAGAAGACTTAATCAAAGTTAAAGAAAGAGGAAACACAATGGCATAAATCAAACTTTATTAAGTGAACTAGAGTTTACAATAGTATCTTCGCACTTCCACAACTTCGAAGGGAATTACATCAACGAACTACTTTAGAACTACTTCTAGGAATTTGAAGTGTAGTACAGGAAAGTAAAAGACTGGAATCTAAAGGACTGGAAAAATGTAAAGTAAATAAACAAGTGTTCTGGATCTGGATATGGATCTGGATCTGGATCTGGTTTTGGGCCTGCATTATCACCATTGTCTTATATTTATACGCTCTAAAGATAATCGTCGAAGTGGCTGATAACCATTGAGGTAGGTGATAACGGTCGAAGTGATCTCCATGATCATTGAGTATGGCTTTGAATAGTTTGCTCCCACTATTCCACTCCCACTGTAACACCCGCCTCTTACTTAGCCCTTAATTTTATGGCTAATCTTAGTTATGCATTTATCTGTGCATTACATGCTTATTTATGTGTTATGTACATTATGTTTGTTGGCAGATATGTTCATTTGTGAAAAAGACCGGTCCGATTCGTTAAATCATAGGGTTATCAATTAACTAATGGCCTAGGTGAGTAGAGTTGATTCACTTTAATTAGGTCAAGTAGTAATTTAATTAATTAACTAGATAATTCAAGTAATGAGGCTCTCAATTAATTAATCCAAGTTAAGTAACTTAGATATAGATAGCTATATATATGTTGAACTCAATGAGAGAGAGAGAGAGAGATAGATAGATAAAACCTGGGAGAGTTAAAGAGTGTTCTAGAGTTTAAGTGAGTGAACAAGAGGAGAAGAAAGAAAGGTAAAGGAGAAGAGGAGAATTTGAAGCAACTTCATTAAATTAACTCAATAAGGTAAAAGATGTTTATAATTTCTAGCATGAGAATGAATTTTCATCTTGATCTCATGGGATTGAGGGAGAGAGTAAGGAGTTGAGTAGTATAAGTGGTGTTATAACCCTAACAGGAGGAATTTTTCCATATTCTTGCCCGAATGGCATTACTCCATCTCATTTACTTGGTCATGCATGATTTTAAACTAGATTTCCATGGTTTTGTTGAAACATAGAATTTCTATATGCATAGGTTTTGCTTTCTCTTTAACCTTGAAGATTGTGGAACTTGAGTTGGAATTTAAAGTTTTATTCTTGGTTTGAACTTGGTACTTGTTTATACACTATGTTTGAGAGTATTTGACCTTTGATTTGATCGAATTCGGGTTCGATTTTTTGTGGTTTGAAGCTCAGAAAACAGAGCAGAAATTCGGTTTTGGAACACCTAAAACCGCAAGTGCGGTTGTGGAGCCCGCATATGCGGGAAGCATTGGCGCACGTGCTGTGGGTAGGCCTGCACATGCGGATAATAGGGGAGGTGCTGAGAGCATTCTGCATAAAAAGTACCTAGTGAGGCACGTGCGGAAAGAGTCCCGTACGTGCGGGCAAGGAGCTCCACACATGTGGTTGTTTGGCAGCCTTGGTTTCACTTTTCTGCTTCGTTTACCCCACTCTGGGGCCTTCGTTAGCATGCTTAGTATCCGTAATTGACATCTATTTGCACTGCATGGGCATTTAATGAGAATAAAAGACATTTAAACAAATTAATTCCTAAGTAATGAAACTAATTTGTTAGTTGTATGACGAATTAATTGTGCTACGCTTATATATGTCTGTGTAGGTTAAACGCCACGTACCAATCACCTGTATCATGGAGCCAACTGTGAGTAACACTGTTGTAAAGATATGTTAAATTTAAAGTACCTTTTTCCTACTTTAAAATTATGTTTTATTCTGATATGCTTTCTTATATTTATGAATGATGATTCTTCTTCTGCTTATACTGTTTATCGTGGCATCCTTAGCATCCGTGCATATGAATACAGAGATCTCTGTCAGTTTTAATTCATGGGACTCCTGTGTATCATAGTGATGGCCATCATATCTGATATTCGGTCTTCTAGACCGCCTATACTTATTGCTTATGGACGTACCACGTATTACATTATGCCTCTTACATGTAATAAGAACCTATTCAGTATGTAGTTTGGTTTACATTACAATCATCATTCAAAACCCCTTTACTCAGCTGTTATTCACTAGGCTTTAGCACATGTTTGTATGGATGTATGTAGGTAATCCAGTTCAGGAGGGAATGTACTGACGGCGATCTTGCCTCCATTTTGGTCAAGCTACCTCTCGTGCCTCTCGTTGAGGTTCCCATCTGTTGGAGCACTAGGTGACCCAGTGATTACCCTTTTGGATTTCACTCACGTGTTATGGTCTGTTCACTGATGTTACATTTGTTGTTGATGGGAATGACAATCCTTTTTTGGTTGTATTGTATTATGATAAACTTGTAATACTTTGATGTAGATACGTACATATATATGGCTATACCTTTGTCTCATAAGTTCACAGCTCGTTGGACGTTTCATTTTCTTCTATCTTAGCTTCCGCTAGCCCCGTTTGTTTAATCTGTGCAGTTAGGGCTTTGGTAATCGCGAATTACTGGCCGGTTACGATGCCAAACTTTTAGGTGCGGGTTTGGGTCGTGACAGAGTGGTATCAGAGCACAAGTTGTATCGCACACACACATCCAAATGAGCTATAGGATGTCCTAGAAAGGAAAGTAGGGCATATTGTCTGCATGTGTGACTGTGTGTGGTATATTTTGATGTGCCTGTGTGGTAATTCTGTAAGTGTGAACTCTATGTGTCCTTATTATCACTTTGTTTCCTTATAGACCAATGGAAAAAAACAAGACCTGTAGAGGCATCTGAGTCTTCTAATGAAAGAATGGACCGGCTAGAGCGAATGGTAGAATTATTGACAGAAGTGTTAAGACAACAACAAAGACAGCCATTTCCACCTCCACCTCCGCCACCAATTCTAGTGGAGCCACCTAACAATGGTGACATTATTACCCTAACACAGAAGTTTAATAGACTGAAACCATTTACTTTTTTGGAAGGCCATGAATCGCTAAAATCTGAATCTTGGATTTTGGAGATTAAAATGTTATTCGAAGTATTCCCATGTACCAAAGAGCAAAAGGTTCTGTTAGCAATTTTTACCTTGCAAAACGAAGCGATAAGGTGGTGGATACTCGTTTGGAATAAATACACTGCAATGACTTGGGCACAGTTTAAAGAGGCCTTTTGTGAAGAATATTTTCAGTAGTATGTAAGGGATCGAAAAGTAACGAAATTTGAGCAATTGAAGTAGGGTACTATGTCAGTGGCAGAGTATGAAGCCAAATTCACAGAGCTTGCACGGTATGCGCTACATATGGTAGACACCGATTATAAGAAAGCTAGAAAATTTGAAGGCAGTTTGGACATTGAGGTTCTTGATCGAATTAATGTACTGAAGTTAGAAAAATATGTTGATGTTTTGGATAAAGCCATTATAGCTGAGGCGAATGTTGCTGCACTAAGACAAGCAAAGGCACCAGTGATTGAATGAAAGGGTAAGAGACCGGGGTCCAACTTAAAAAAGGGTCAAAACAACTTCAATACTTTACCAAACAAGAGACAGAATACAGGATCATCTACTAGTTCAAGCCAAGGGAATGACACAACCATCTTCCTAGAGTGTGGGAAAAGACATAAGGGAGTTTATCACAGGATTTCTAGTGCATGTTTCCGGTGTGGAAAAACAGGTCATCTGATCAAGGATTGCCCTTTAGTGTCCCAAAGCACATACCAGCCTAGGGCTAGCTCAACTGCATCAGTGTCAACACCAAGGGTAAATTCAAAAGTAGCTACGAGGAACGAAACTCTAAAGCAAGGACGGGTTTTTGCATTGGTGTCGAGTGATGTCCAGACTACAAAGACGGTTATATCAGGTATTCTTCCTATCTGTTCTCAGAATGCTTATGTGTTAATTGATTCGGGGTGTACACATTCTTTCGTGTCCTATGCTTTTGCTCCAAAATTATTTAGATCCTTGGAACTAATGAAAAATGAATTAGTTGTAACCTCTCCGGCGGGAAGAGCTATGATCTGTGCATCTACGTATGCTGCATGTGAGATCATTATTGGAGGCATGAGTTTATATGTGGATTTGTTACCTTTAGACATTGCATATTTTGGTGTAATCTTGGGGATGGATTGGTTAGCAAAACATTGCGCTACAATTGATTGCTCAACTAAACAAGTTGTGTTTCGTTTACCTGAAAGGATTGAATTTACATTTAATGGGGATAGTGTCATATCTCTCCTATATTTGATTTCCTCCATGAAAGCGAATAGATTGATCAATAAGGGTTGTAAAGGATTTTTATGTTCTATGTTAATGGTACCCACTACAACTAAACTTAATGTGAATAGCATTCCTGTGGTGAAAAAGTTCCCAGACGTGTTTCTAGATGATTTGCTAGGGCATCTAGTTGATAGAGAAATTGAGTTCACTATTGAGATAGTACCGGGTACGCAGCCAATTTGCAAGACCTCATACTGGATGTCGACTGCCGAGTTGAAAGAATTGAAAACTCAGTTACAAGAATTACTGAACAAGAAATTTATTAGGCCTAGTACGTCTCTGTGGGGTGCTCCAGTGTTATTTGTTAAAAAGAAGGATGGAACGCTAAGGTTGTGCATTGATTAATGGGAGTTAAATAAGGTGACAATCAAGAATAAGTACCCGTTTCCATGTATTGATGATTTGTTTGACCAACTACAAGGGGCACAAGTATTTTCTAAAATTGACCTGCGATTTGGGTATAACCAGCTAAAAGTTAAAGCTGAAGATGTGGAGAAGACTGGCTTTTAGACAAGATACGGTGATTATGAATTCCTCGTTATGCCTTTTGGGGTTACTAATGCACCAACTACTTTTATGGATTTAATGAATTGAGTTTTTAAGCTGTTCCTTGATGAATTCATTGTGGTTTTTATCGATGACATCCTGATTTACTCCAAAAGCAAGGAGGAACATGAACACCACTTGAGACTTACTCTTCAAACGTTGAGGGAGAAGAAATTGAATTCTAAATTGTCGAAATGTGAATTTTGGCTGGATAGTGTGATGTTTCAGGGACATGTGATAACAAAAGAGGGTATCTCTATTGATCCACAAAAGATTGAGGCTGCTGTAAATTGGCCGTGACCAATGAATGTGATAGAAGTTTGCAATTTCTTAGGCCTGGCTGGATACTACTGCAAATTTGTGAAAGATTTCTCAAAGATTGCTTTGCCGGTCACTCAATTGACACAAAAAGAAGTATCATTTGAATGGACAGAACCAAGAGAGCTAGCTTTTCAAGAGTTAAAGACAAGACTTGTGATGACGCCGATCCTCTCTTTACCTTCTGGAATGGATGGCTTTACCATTTATAGCGATGCCTCTTATAAAGGCTTGGGATGTGTGTTGATGCAAAACGGAAAGGTGATTGCCTATGCTTCCTGTCAATTAAGACTGCATGAAAAGAGTTACCCGACTCACGATCTAGAATTGGCTGAGGTGTATACGGATCACAAAAGTTCAAAATATTTCTTTACCTAGAAAAAGCTAAACATGAGGCATCGTAGATGGCTAGAGCTGATCAAAGATTATGATCTACAAATTTTGTATCATCCTAGAAAAACTAATATGGTAGCCGATGCTCTTAGCCGAAAATCCATGGGAAACTTAGTTTCTTTACTCACTAGATAGAAAACAGTGTTGTATGGGCCATCAATAATTGAAGGGATCAAAGAGAAACAATTGTAAGATGAGTTCCTCAAGAAAATAGTGGATGAATGGGAATCTAAACCTAGACCGGGATTCACTTTTGAGAATGCCACACTCAAATTTCAGGGATGGTTATGCGTACCAAATGACAGTGATTTGAAGAAACATATCCTCCAAGAAGCCCATAGTTCCAAATTCTCTATCCATCTAGGGAACACAAAAATGTATCAAGACCTAAAGAAGAATTTCTGGTGGCTGGGAATGAAAGGAGAAATTGCTGAATTTGTATCCAAGTGTTTGCAATGCCAGCAAGTAAAGGTGGAACATCAACGACCCACTGGGTTGCTTCAGCCATTACCAATACTGGAGTGGAAATGAGAACATATCACCATGGATTTTGTGGCAGGATTGCCTCGCTATAACAGAGGTATGGATTCTATTTGGGTAATTGTAGACCAATTGAAAAAATCTGCTCAGTTCTTACTTGTTAAAACGACATATAATGTGGATAAATTGGCTACTCTATATGTGAATGAAATTGGGAAATTGCATGGAATCCCTGTATCGACTGTATCTGATAGGGATCCGAAGTTCACTTCAAGATTTTGGCAAAGTCTACAGAAGGCAATGGGAACTGAATTGAGGTTGAGTAGTGCATATCATCCGCAAATAGATGGCCAATCAGAAAGGACAATCCAGACACTAGAGGACATGCTACGCATGTGTGCACTAGATTTTCAAGGAAATTGGGAGACACATTTTCCTTTGGTTAAATTTGCATACAATAACAGTTATCACTCAAGTCTTCTCATGGCACCATACGAGGCTCTCTGTGGAAGGAAATGTTGGTCGCCAATTTGTTGGACAAATGTGAGAGATAGACCGTTATTGGGACCCGAACTTGTGCGAGAGACTACTAAGGAAGTAAAGTTGATCCCGCAACAGTTGAAAACAACAAAGAACTGACAGAAGAGCTACACTAATGTGCGCAGACGGGAGAGAGAATATGAAGTAGGCAACCATGTCTTTATCAAAGTTACATCAATGAAGGGACACACTCGTTTTGAAGCCAAAGGCAAGTTAACACCTCAATACGTCGGACCATGTGAGATTGTTGAGAAATTGAATCCAGTGGCGTACCGGATAGCTCTACCTCTGGGTCATGGAACACATGCATAATGTTTTCCATATTTCCATATTAAGAGAATCTCTTTTAGACCCTCAACAAGTTATTGAACCTACGCAGGTACTTATGAGTGATGACTATACATATACATAACGGCCCATCCAGATTGTTAGTCCTCGTATTAAGAAGTTGAGGAATAAATACATTCCACTAGTAAAGGTAGACTGGCAAAACCACAGTGGCATATATGCAACTTGGGAGAGAGAAGTGGATATGCAAGAGAAATACCCCGAACTGTTTCCATTAGACCCTACATTCTTCACTGAAGAAGGTACTTGAGTTTGGAGGACCAAACGTCCTAAGGGAGAGAGACTGTAACACACGCCTCTTACTCAGCCATTAATTTTATTGTTAATCTTAATTATGCATTTATCTGTGCATTACATGCTTATTTATGTATTATGTACATTATGTTTGTTAACAGATATGTTCATTTGTGAACAAGACATGTCTGATTCGTTAAATCATAGGGTTATCAATTAACTAATGGCCTAGGTGAGTAGAGCGGATTTACCTTAATTAGGTCAAGTAGCAATTTAATTAATTAGCTAGATAATCCAAGTAATAAGACTCAATTAATTAATCCAAGTTAAGTAACTTAGATATAGATAGGTATATATATATGTTGAACTCAGTGAGAGAGAGAGAGATAAAACCTGGGAGAGTTAAAGAGTGTTCTAAAGTTTGAGTGAGTGAACAAGAGGAGAAGAAAGGAAGGTAAAGGAGAAGAGGAGAATTTGAAGCAACTTCATCAAATTAACTCAATAAGGTAAAAGTTTTTTCTAATTTCTTGGATGAGAATGGATTTTCATCTTGAACTTATGCGATTGAGGGAGAGAGTAAGGAGTTGAGTAGTATAAGTGGTGTTATAACCCTAACAAGAGGAATTCTTCCATATCCTTGCCTGAATGGCATTGCTCCAGCTCATTTCCATGGTCTTGCATGATTTTAAACTAGATTTCCATGGTTTTGTTGAAACATAGAATTTCCATATGCGTAGGTTTTGCTTTCTCTTTAACCTTGAAGATTGTGGAACTTGAGTTAGAATTTAAAGTTTTATTCTTGGTTTGAACTTGGTACTTGTTTATACACTATGTTTGAGAACTTTTGACCTTTGATTTGATCAAACTTTTGAACTATGTTACCCATAAGTCGGGCAAGGGAAGAGCTGTAGTGGAGTTCCTGGTAGATCACCCAGTAGAGCAGGATGAAGTGGTGGAGTACTTGTTCCCAGATAAGGCCATTCTGCATGTTGAGGAGGAGACTTGGATGATGTACTTTGACGGAGCATCCAATGAGTATGGTTACGGGATAGGTGTGTTGCTGATAGCACTCGATGACTCCCATATACCTTTAGCCTTTAAACTCCAGTTCAAGGTGTCCAATAACGAAGTAGAGTATGAGGCGTGTATCGCTGGTTTAGAAGCTGTCTTGGAACTAGGAGCAAAAAGATTGGATGTTATTGGGGACTTGAACTTAGTTGTTTCTTAAGCAAATGGAGACTAGAAGGTCAAAGAAGAAAAGATGAAGGTTTATCACCAGACCTTGGACGTTTTGATTCCTAGGTTTGAAAGTTGACTTTCACGCATCTACTGAGAGAGAACAATAGGTTTATTGATGCTTTAGCAACTCTATCTTCTATGGTAGACATCCCACTAGGAGTTCAGATGTGTCCGATTATCATTGAACATAGATATGCGTCGGCCTATGAAACTATCACCGCAATAGATGAAAGCGCATGACAAAACCCGTTCGTATTACAATATTTGGAACTTCTTAGAAAATGAGATTTATCCACCAAGGGCAAATGCCAAGGACAAAAGTGGAATACGGCGAATAGCCATCCAATTTATCATTTGCGGAGGTAAACTGTACAAAAAAGGTCATCTGGAAATGCACAAGTTGCGTGTTGAAGCAGAGGAATCAAAGTGCCTGATGGAGGCCATCTATGGGGTAGAGTGTAGAGCGCACATGAATGGCGTGATGTTTGCCTGGATGATTCTCAGGCAAGGTTATTACTGGTCCACTATGGAGGAGGATTGTATTGGTTTTGTTCGGCGATGCCATAAATGCCAAATTCATGCGAATCGCATGGATATCCCACCGTCAAAACTGTACAACATGACTTCACCATGGCCTTTCTCGGTCTGGGGAATTGACGTCACCGGCGTAGTCACACCAAAAGGGTCAATCGGAATGAATACATCCTGGTGGCAATTGATTACTTTACAAAGTGGGTGGAAGCTCAGTCCTATGCAATGTTGAAAGCATCGCATGTGGCCAAGTTCATCAGAAACAATATCATTTGTGGATATGGAGTCCCAAACGAGATCATATCAGATAATGGCTCCCACTTTAAGAAAGAGGTGATAGACTTGTTGGAGAAATACAATGTGGCTTTGCACAAGTCATCTACATACAGGCCGCAAATCTATGGAGCTGTTGAGGCTATTAACATGAACATCAATAATATTTTGCAAAAGATGGTTGAGACCTATAGGGACTGGCCAGATAAATTGCCATTCACACTCTGGGGCTATAGAACTTCAATCCAGACGTCTATAGGGGCAACTCCTTATTTTCTCATCTACGGGATGGAAGCTGTTCAGGCAATTGAAATAGAAGTCTCGTCACTACGAGTTATGGCTGAGTGTTAGATAGCAGAGGCAGATTGGCAACAGAGCAGATTTGAAGAGCTGATGCTGTTTAATAAGAGAAGGCTAAAAGCATTGTATCATGTTCAAGGCTACCAACGCAGAATTGCCAAGGCTTTTAAACAAAAAGTTAAGTCCCAGAATCTCAAAGAGGAGGATATGGTGCTGAAAGACAACTGAGCTCCCATCCATGACCCTAGGGACATGTTCAGACCTAATTAGACTGGTCCTTACATCATCAAAGCTATCTGGTCTGGTGGAGCTGTTATTCTCATGGACCTAGATGGCCTGGAATTCTCACAACCGATCAACATGGACAAGTTAAAATATTATCCCTGAGAGGCTCGCTAGGTCGAAAACCCAGAAGGGCGAGCTAAGCAAAAGTTAAAGCATGAAAAATTAGAAATAAAGAAAAGCTGAGCTCACAAGGTTGGAAACCCTAAAAGGCGACTTTAGCAAAAGTTAGAGCGTAAAAGGAGAGAGTTAATACTTCAGTGAACCTATACCGAACTACGTAAGGCTTGATTCCTATCTTTGGGATATGTAGGCACCTTTATCTTGAAGTTCGGCCGCAATCACCTCCAACTCAACTGTCCTGTCCATGTGATTGATTAGGTCATCTTTGTTTGTTCTTTACTAGAGGGTTTAGTTGTGATCTTTACTCTGAGAGAAGAGTGGTTACAATGCTGAGTAGTGCTATTCAATCAAATTTTACCTTTTACAACTTAGACCATTTTTGGACCAAAAGGAAAATTTGTAGTGTTCACAACTTTAATTTCATTGATTTCAGCATAAAGCTCTCCAACTCTCTGATACAAATCAAAGTTGCTTTTATTACATTCAAAAAACTTGAAAAGAAAGGTCAAAGCAATAAACTAGGGGCATAGATGAGTCAGGTGCTCCTGCGTCCCCTGCTCGTGCTTGTGGAAGCTTTTAAAGCCAAAGTAGGCCGCAACTGAAACTAAGGGCAGGGGCTAAAAGCTCTTTCATCCTCCAAGCCATAAGGTACCTAGCCAAATGTGAACCACGGATGGGGAATGAAACCGAGTACTCTACCCCCTCCTTTGGGCGGGTCTGATCATGCAAAAACTGACGTCTAAACCGAAAAAGAAAGTAAAACACACAGTGTGTGAGGCCGATCAACTGTATACCAAGATGCCGAGCCATGCTATAACGCATCTTGGTTAGATTAAGCCTAGGAAAGCACCAAGCTATGTCAGCAGCAGACTTGTTGCACATCTAGTTGAACCATCATCCCTCATTTGGGAAATCCATTAGATTGTGGCGGAAGAAATAGCCTTGAGCTGAGTACTCAAGGCAAGAGTCCACTACCTTCAGCCTATCCATAAGCCACACCTGGGAAGGGATGAAAGAAAAGAGAGATTAAAGAATATAGAGATGTATGTTGAGAGAAAAGTGAGAAAAGGGCTTTTGAGAGAAAAATAGAGCATGAGTGCCGAGTGATGTGAGAAACATATATGAGGAAGAGAGGGAAACAATACCTAAAGAAGTAGTGGGCTCCCCGTGAATCTGGTAGTCTCTCGCCGATGAAAGGCGTCTAAGCCCATCAAAGTCTTGGCCAGCATCAAGCCAATACAAGTCTTGCCTTCTTTCAAGCCTTGGGCTACTTCGATCAACCGAATGCAGGACCCATCGAAACTAGGGGTAAGAAGGAAATGAGCCAGCATACATAAGCAGAGGGCATGTTGCCGAAAACCTCACTAGAGAAGGCCGCCTCTGTTGCCAATGTTGGAAAATCGATGGATTGAGTTGGGTATATCCAGCTCTCTGTTGTGGGCCAAAGACTGAGCCTTGTGCAGAGTAAGCCCACACATCCGTCCCAAAGCTTGGGCGTGGCCAAAACGGGGCTGAGGCATGATTTTCTCATCGCTTCGGTACTCTATTAATGCCTGAAATTCTTCAATTGTCGGGCATATTTCTTGTCCCTCGAAGCTAAAGAGATGTGTAATCGGGTTCCAGTATCGAGTTGTGGCATGAATGAATGGAAAACAAAGTGGAATTCGGTTCAATGGAAAAAGTGCATTTATGCCGAAACCCCAAAAATTTACCTTTTTTGTGCCGTCTAAAGTCGCAATCCAATCTGAGAGCTTTTCAGCGAAAAATGGCTCCATTTGTGAAGAAATTACAGTTGAAATGAAATTCTGGTGAAGAATTCATGAAGCTGGACCTTTTGTAGAAGATAAGGCTGTGAGTGGAGGCTAGCTGTCAGCAATCTGGTGATTCTCACCTTTGATGGCCGGCAGGATACACTAATGGCTAGCAGGTGGCCAGTAGGCCACCCTCAATGCCCTACAAGCTCCTTCTCTAATCGGCAACCTTTTTCTCAGGCCTGTCATCCATCTGTGTGCTGAGCCGTGCTGGAAGCCTGTTTTCTACTTTGATCTTTGTGTGTTTTAAAGTCTTGTTTTGAGTCTTTTTGGTTTTAGCAAGTTTGTTTATTTGTATTTGAGTTGTTTTTGCTTATCAAGTTGTGTTTTGCATTTTCTGTTTCATTTGTTGGTTAGTTCATTACCCGATTAAGAACATTGTTTCAATCAAGCGTTCTTAGCCAATTTGATCTCTTGTCCATTTTCATGCAAATATGGTGCTCATGATGCAAAAAATGACAACACTTTTTTATAAAAACAGCGAGGTTTTATTCCGATCATGATTTTTATGAAAGAGGAGTACACGTTTCATAGCAAATAAACCTATCTAAAGCTATACATCTGCTAATGCTACTAAACAAAAGGAAACTAAGCAAAAAACCAAAAATCAGCGTCAGCTGCCTCAGGCCTGAGAGGCTCTCTTCGTCCTCTTCCTCGGAGGAGAGGACTCTAGGGCACTATCTCCAACAGTGTCGTTGTCTGAATCGGTCTCTAAGCCAGAACCAGAGCCGGCATCGTCTCTGTTTTCTGCCCCAGAACCCGCCTCGACATCATCACCTCCGCTCTCAGAACCCGAGCTAGTATCGTCGTCTCCACTCTTGGATGACTCATAATGCTGACTCGCTGCCTCCTCAGAGTCACTGGTCTCAGTATCGTCATCGCTCAAGATGTGCTTTGGAGGACTGCTCTGACCTCGGGTGCCCCTATCCCTCTTTCTTATCTCTGCTACTGGAGAAGGTACTACCGGTGCTGGTGTTGCTGCCGCCGCGAGGGCCATCAGTATAGATGGGTTCTAAAAAAGAGAGTTGTCTACATATCAATACAGTCTGTGTATCAGATACAAGCATAGTGTGCAGAACAAGTGGTATGCAGAAAATAGAGACAGTACGAGTACGGTGTATGAATGTAGTGTGTCAATGCAGTGTATCAGTGCTGTTTGGGAAAGACTATAGTTGAAATGCCGGTGTATCAGTGGAAGATTGATAGCATGAAGCGAAAATTAAAGGAAATTACCGGGATGCCATGAAGACCAAATAGCATCTCCCTCCTCTGTACCATGCCCATCAAGAAGGCTATTAGCTCGAGAGCACTCCCTGTGTACTTTATGGATGCCTGCAAATGCATTTGGATGATCAGTGTCTGCAATAAACATTTCCGAAATGAAATACGGGGTGCAAATTATAAAGTATGGTGCATACTTGAGACGAACCCCAAACTCCGACTAGCTAATGACCAAGCGCTGCAGGCTCAATCGGGATCTAGTAAGCCACCCCAGTATGCCGCCGCTATGTGAGTGCGGTAGGAAGCTCTGGCCAATTGGTGCTCTGCTCTGCCGGGGACCCCCTCTAGCACGGGCCCTGGTTGCCCTGCTCGCCCTAGTTGCCTCTCTCACTGTAAGAGCCCTCGCTCCTTCACCTCCATGAATGCCTGTTAGAGATGGCATCAGGTGAGTCTGAATAAAGGTCACATAGTTGCCCTCTGCCCTAAAGTATTGAAAATCCAAGCCAACCATAAACTGCTTAACTGCATCAACGGATAGGCTGTCTGTTGATCTCATAGACACTAGCGGTGACATCGGAATGATTGGGTCTGCAAGCCCACCGTCTATCGAAGAAATCACTCACTCAGGAAATAAACCCAGCAGACTGGCCCTTAAGTAAAATCTGAAAGCAGGAAGTGGCCCAGACCCCTGCATATTGGTCCCGCACCCCAGCCGGCTTCATGGCCCAGGGCTGCCACATGATTTGCAAACAATGAGTGTACAGATTGTTAGGTGCTGTCAATTGCTAAATATGAATCCGAACAGTTGTAAAGAAAAAATAACTGTGTTTTGGATTACCACGTGGACGACCACTGTGTCAAAATAATGACCGAAGAAGGTGAAGGTCTCATGAGTCCTACATTGACATCGGCCATCGTACCGCCTCGAGTAAGGAACTGCTAGCGGGAGCTCCTCCATGGGCTCTGGGGCAAGAGCTGGGAAATAAGCATAAACCCACAGCTGCAAGGAAAGTGCAGTAATATGTGATCAACAGAGTATGAACAGATGCCGAAAATGCAAAGCAGAAAGCACATGGCATGAACAGATGCAGAAACTACAAAGCAAAAAGATATAGCATGAACAGATACAGAAAGAGCAAAGCAGAAAGCATAGGTGTTGAACAGATATAAAGAAAAAAATGTGAAGCAAAAAATGTAAAGTGCAAAGAGAGAACTAAAATGCATACCTCCCAGGCTCGTCAATTGCTTCTATCTAGCTCTCCCCTTAGGCAGGAGGTCGAGCTCATATATCCATACAAGGTGGTGAGTCCAGCCCCGCCCCAATTATAGAAGCGTACGTGGGAAGAGTCACTAGGGTGCTCAGTAGATATAATCCCATGGTGTTCCACCTGTTCGAAAACAAGGTGGTACCAAGGACAAGCATCAGAAAGCCCCTGGCATACTGCTCTATCTCCTTTAATGTCTTGGGCTCGCTCCCTCAAAGTTGCTCAGCGAACCAGCTATATCTGACCATAGCTATCCGGTACAAGGGTGGACGCTCTCCCAGCAGCTCGATATAGGCAGGCTCTTACTCCCCCATGTCTTTGCTGAAAGGGATCGGATCACCCCTACTCCTAAGCCGGTGATCATAGAAAAGTCGTAGGGAGTCATTGTTATCTCCCCAACAGAGGAGAAATGGAAGGAGTTGATGGTGTCCTACCACCTCTCCACGAGCACTCTTAGAAGAGGACGACTCGCAATGATCCGTGTCAGCCCAAAGTAGAAAAGACCAAAGCCAATCTTGTCCACAATGTCATAAACCCCGGCAGGGAGCTCGTCGTACCAATCTCTCGCAGTAGTAGCTTCGTACCCTCCGTAGGCATGGGACTCTTAACGGTAACGGCTCAGACTCAACCTCAGGCTTAAACTCCACCTAGAGGTCGGCCTCAATACCCTAAGCCACCTCGCCAGCCTCGGCAATGACAGGATCCTCTGCCTCAACAATGGGTGGGAATATGAGGGGAATCTCTGGAGGAGCCCCGTTATGTGGAAAATCATCTTCCATCTGGAAAATGGGTGAAAAGTAGGTGAAAAGTGAAGAAAAATGGAGAAAAGAGGGTAAACTCCGAAAAAGTCAAACCTAGAAGAGAGAAAATAGGAGAAAAAGTCCAAGCCTGGGAAACTTCACGAAACCTGAGAGAAACTAGAGGGGAACAAGACTCAAAGGGTGAAAATGAGGAAAAGAGCATTGAAAACAAATTCCAATCGGTTTAAAGTGAAGAGAACTAAGAGGGTTTAGTGAATAAAGTTTGCATGGGGCGTTGGACAATGCGTAAAAAGCTCAGATCTAGAGAGAAGAAGTGTCTAGAGAGAGAGAGAGGGAAGAATTTCAGACCTAGAGAAGTGAGGAAATGAGGACTCTTGGCCTATATTTAAAGACCCGTGCGCAAAATGTCTACATTGCCTCGAACTGCCATCGGTGGCTGGCAGGTCACATTGGTGGCCGGCAAGGCTCTTTGATGGCTAGCAGATGGCCGGCATCCTCCCCCCTGTGGTCGGCAGGTGGCCGGTGGCCTTCCTCTGTGTCCTGATAATGTGTTGTGTCTTTGTTTCCCAAGAAGTGTAAGGAAGGTTCATTGTTGGGCTCAGATTGTTTCTAAGGGAGCTCAAAACAGTGTTTTGGCGCACGATGTTCATCACTTGTCAACATGGGCAAGGTGTATCCTTTTTAAACATATTGCAATTCCTCCAAGAGGTAAATCAAAAGGTTCCATCGAATGTCGCTTTTATTCATTTTATGCCTTCATTCTCTTTTCATCCTCTCTTGTTGCATAAGAATATGAATTTCACATATATTGTTGCATAGAATATGTATTTCACATATCCGTATGCTACATGCGCGTCTTGTATCAGTTATGATTCATGCGTAGAATATGCTCATATTTCTTGTATAGAATATGCTTTTGTTTCTGCCCTCAGTTAACATCATATGTCGAATGTCTATCATGCATGGAATATGCTTTGTGCATATCGCACATATTCACTTTGTGCATCTATCGCACCTATTCACTTTGTGAATCTATTGCACTTGTTCACTTTGTGCATCTGTCGCACCTATTCACTTTGTACATCTATTGCACTTGTTCACTTTGTGCATCTATCGCACTTGTTCACTTTGTGCATCTATCGCACTTGTTTGTGTTGTGCATACATCGCACACCTCACTGTTTCATCTCAGGATGCTTGAAGCGCGACCCTGAGCGGTTTTCTTTTATCTCAGGATGTGTGATGCGTGGCCCTGCGTGTGTTTCATCCCGAGATGTGCGAAACGCGACCCCGAGCAGTTTTTTGGTATCTCAGGACACGTGACACATGGCCCTGGGCGTGTTTCATCTTGAGACACGTGAAACATGTACCCAAGCAATTTTCTAGTATCTCAAGATGAGTGACGCGTGTCCTTGGGCATGTTTCATCTCGGGACATGCGAAGCGCGACCTTGAGCGATTTTCTGGTATCTCAGGATGCGTGATGTGTAGCCCTCGGTGTGTTTCATCCCGGGACGTGCGAAGCGTGACCCCGAGCAATTTTCTGGTATCTCAAGAAGCGTAACGCGCGGCCTTGGGTGTGTTTCATCTCAGGGCATGTGAAATGTGACCCCGAGCAGTTTTCTCTTATCTCAGGATGCATGGCCCGTGACCCTGGGTATGCTTTATCTCGGGACACGCAAAGCAAGACCCGAAGTGGTCTTTCTTGTTTCTCAGGACGCGTGAAATGCGATCCCGAGCGATTTTTGTTCTTTAGTTTCTCGGGATGTGTGAAATGCGACTCCGAGTGGTTTTGTTCTCCATTTCTCAGGATGCGTGAAACGTAACCCTAGGCGGTGTTTTCTTTTCTCGTCTCTTGTTTTGGTGTGGTCAAGGTGTGGTTTTTATCTTTTTGCATGAAACCTGTGCTCGTTTTAAGCTTGAAGTTGTTTATTCATTTGTTATTCTCTTGTTATCTTGCTTTCTGCATTTGTTATTGCTTAGTGCATCATCTTGCATGATCATAAGTTTTCAAAATAGCCGGTTTCGCGTAGCGTGTGAGTCTAGCTTTCAAAGTTGCCTTTTGTATATCATTTGCATTTTGCTCCAGAACTACGCTGGTTTGATTCCTTGCAAAGGGATATATAGGCAGCCTGTAGGCACAACCATTTATTTCTATTTTGATTGTTTGTCCAAGTCTTATGGATTTGTCAAAATGGGTCATCTTTGGGCTTTGACATTCACTCACGTCATTTCATGACTCCGAGTTCTGTCAAAGAGGGACAACTGTAGACACCATATTTTTTATGGCCCTTACAACTTGGACGTCATCGCATGCACACCCGATGATGAGTCTATAAGCTCGTCAAGTGCTCAAAGTCCTTAGTGGAATGCCATAACTTTGAGCACTTCAAACCCTACACTCTTGTTCGTCCATCACTTTTGGTTGCCGGCCACTGATTTGGCCTGGCAGCCACCAGTGATGGCAGGCCGGCCACCAGTTTCTTTTTCTGATATTTTGTGACAACTGTGACAGCTGTTTGCACAGATGCATGCATCTGCCCCCACGTGTATGGCTAAATGTTCTTGAGGGGAATTCGTGTTTTCTATATATAGGATGGCTCCCTCTCATGTTTTAGGGTTAGAAAAATTTTAGAGCAAAATTTTTCCTCTCACTACAATTCTCTCTCTCTCTAGCAAATTCCTACACTTTAGCTTACAAATCTTCAACCTTTGCCTATACACTCTTAACCAAACCTCTTCATCTATGAGCTGAGGTATTCTTGAGCCTTGTTGGAGCTCTAGAGGGTGTGTTTGCTTGGTTTTGTTTTTTGGAATTGATCTTCCTCTTCAAAGGTATAATGCTTTGCCAATTTGCTTGCTTTGTCTACTCTTTTTTCTTTCAATTTTCCAACTATTTTTAGGCTATAAAAACTCTATATTTTGGGGCTGAAACTTGGGTTCTAAGGCCACTAAAGGTTGAGGGGTGGTTTACCATTTTACACCATGTTTTGGAGGCCTTTGCCCTTGTGTTTCCCACCCTTGTACTATCTGTTTTTAAGCTTTTAAACAATGTTTTTTAGAGTTATTTCAATGGCCAAAATCATGTTTTCAAGTCCAAACTTAGAGGGGTTAGCCTCCCTTCCTTGTGTCTTGCTTACTAGCCTAGCTTGTGCCATGTTTTAGCTTATTAATCTAGCTTTTGTTAGCTTCATTCTAGCATGTTTTAGGACTTATTTTAGACTTTTTTAGCACTATGTTTGGTTAATAGTTGCATTTCAGCTTTGTTTTGCATGCTTGTAGTGTAATGGTCCTCATAAGTTTGGTGTTCTAGGCCTTAGACACTTTCTTATTTGAGTTGATTGCATTTATTTATGGCTTTCCATACTTGTAATCACTCTTAATCATCTCTGCAATCACGCTCCTTTCTTGGCTTTTGTTTTTCTTTGAAAGTGGTACAAACAACTTGTTTGTTTAAAGCATGAGATTGAGATGTCATGCTTAATGGTTTAATCCATTTGGGGTTCATTACCAATGGTGTGATGTCTCTTTCATGCCTAAGACAACACATGGTTTGAGCCCTCTTTCCATTAGATGACTTAAACTCACCCTTTGGGCTTAATTCATTAAAGAATGGTTGGTAATCTAAAACGATGTAATAAAAGTGAGGCTAACAAAGGTGCAAGATAATAATTTTTTTGTGTTCAATCAGACATTAATTGAGCACATGGAAGCTTGAGGCATTTCATGCTCATTAGTGATGAAATGGTTCAAGTTTCCATGGTCACTACTTCCCTTGATCTTCTATGATAGGGAGGTAGTCTTGAGCGTCTCATTTCATTGCATTTATTGAATTTGCACACTTCGGTTCATATGCCATCATGCAATGAAATTGCTTGAGTTGATGGTTCATGAACCAAGTTTACTACTCCTTTAATTTATTCATGAAAATGAGGGGTGAGTTATGCAAACAAACCCTTGAGAATAACGTGTGCATGCTTTATTTGTTCTCTATTACAGCAGGGTGAACTGGGCAGCAGTGGCCGGCAGGCCGCCTTTGATGGCCGATCGGCTATCACTGGTGGCCAGCAGGCCCTTATCACTGGCCGGTAGGCCTGCCACTAATGCAAAATTTAGCCATGTGTTTTTGAGGCAAAGTGGAGTTATTCTAGAAGTAGGCAACAATGTTTGTGTTCTCTATGCAATAGAGGCTCTCTAGAAGCAAAATAGTGGCCTTTTCGGAAGGAAATCGAGCCTGAGCATGAACATCTCTCGCTTCGTGAGGCAGAGTAGTTAGCTTAGTACTTAATTGTTTAGCTTGCTTACTTCTTTTAATTTCACTTGTGTTGTAATTATTTAATTAGTTAAAGTAGTTAGGTAGTTGTGATGTTGTAATCGTTTTAGTTGACTAGAATAGTTAATTAATTTATATGGTGTTGTTATAATTAGTTAAGTAGCTTAGCTAGTTTATTCATTTTGTTTTATAATAGTTAATTAGCTTAGCTTTAGTTAGTAAGTTAGTTAGCTCATTTGGACTCTCCTTTGTGAGAGCACAATGTAATAATGTGTATGTCTTCCAAACCCCCACCTTTCTCCCTTTTATTTACTAGCTTAGGATAGTTGGTTTAGGACATCATGTTTTGTTTAGTATACTCCATGTTCACATCCATTTGTATTGCATGCACCGAGGCTCGGTTCATCATTTTAACTGGATTGTTAGTTTAGTACTTCTTTGAATACGTGCTTAGATCGCATGCTATTTAATTGATTCACATGCCATATTAGTAGACGAGTCTAGTAATTGCATATTACATGCGTTGCATTAGTCATATTGTATGGTTAAGAATCATGCATTTTTCTAACTAGTTTCTTCTTTGGCTTGGAGTACTAGGTATGCCATTACTCGTTTTAGCATATCGCATGCGTGTAATTGTTCCCGTGTTTAGCATGCTTGCCATGAGGCTAAGTGCTTAAGTGCTATAAATTGTTTGAATGCCTGTGAGTGAAGGCTAATTACTTGAATTGGAATAATTTATGCAATGTTCATATGCAATCACTTTTTCAAATGGTACATATTTCGAAACAATTTTCAAAACAAACGTGACTCGAAATGTTCCAATTCTTGCAAAGTTAGTTTATACTTGTGTGTGTGCGCATCACATAGTAATGCTAGCCTAATAAACTGGAACAAAAGCATATAATGTAAATAAAATTCATATCATGATTAGTAGAGGCCGATCTTTGATCGGGCGAATAGGGGTGCTTAGATTTATTCATGACCTTCCCCTCTCGTACCTAACTTCCCGAGCCGAGTCAATCTTGGTGATGACGGACACGTGGCCTTTTGCACGAGCCATGGGTTTCCTAAATTTTCCAAAATATTTTGATGTCAAGTCTGTATCTAGCAAAACAATCCATTTTTCGTAATTTGATTCAAAATCTATTTTTGAAAAGATTTGTCGGATTTGGACTCTTTGGTGTTTATCTATTTCACATTGCACTTGTGAGATTAGATTCGAAACCGCGAGAGTCCGATATTGTAGGGGCTTATTGGTCTTCCAAAAGAGGGCGCAAAAAGGTCGAGCCACAACACCCAAGTCATAAGGGCGGTCAAAAATGGGTTGTCTACAAGTTATTGGAAAGGGTTGTTGTTGGGAAAAAACTACAGTCAGTTGGTGCTTGGTGGATGTAGAGCTTTTTTTTTGACACCATGATGCCAACCTGTTTCACCAAAAGGGAATAGGAATGCATACTGAAGAGCATCATATTAGCCATAATAATTTATAACTCTTCAGTTACTACTAGACTTTTGTTAGACAATAACATCATGAGTTCGGTTAGCAATGCCTTCTTCTTCAACCTAAAGAGGTGCTATCTGTGAAGCAATTAGTGCCTTATATATGGGTTGATTGAGTTCAGGACTTGTGTGAATAACAATATTATGATCCTCACATGGGTTGATATCTTTCAAGCTTCGAAGAAATTGTGCATATGGAATAGATAACAACATAGTCATGAGTGTTTCAATAATATCAGGGCGAAGGTGCGGACAAGATAGGCACCAATTTTCTAGTTCATGTTTTGTGTCAACAAAATAGAGCTACAAACACTTGGGAGTCACATCTAGTTGGTTTAGATAGTTGGCGTGATGGTAAATCTGTCGTTGTGCTCAAAAGGTCTAAATTCCTTTTCTTTTGCATGCTACATTGGTATCAAGTTTAACACCTATAGACGTGAAGGTGAAGAGGTTGTTGTATGCATGAATGTTAGCGCGAAAATGGTGCCTACCATCACAAGTATTAGTTAGAAAGCGATAAAGAGCAGGAGGGGGTTTGTTGGTTGCAAAGAATATTGCACCCTTGGAACAACAAAGACGTTATGTATGAAGAGCTTTGCATTGCATAAGTGGTAGAAAGATGGTTACGGGAAAACAGACGAGAGTAGTGGTGGGGATGGTAGTAAAAGTTGACTTGTACGTGTGCCTCGTGTACCTTTAAGAGAATGTGTTTATGAAGTTTTTAATGTATATAATATATGTATGTATATATGTGTATATGTATATATAGGACATGTCAGACAGAGTATGTTGTATGTACTTTGTGGACTTGGATGTGATGTGAATATGATATTGATGTGGGATTGCATATTTATGGAGCATCTTGATTACTAACTATTTGCTATGACGTAGAACTTGATGCTAGTGTATAATATAATGGTAAGAGAAGCATTAGCCGAAAGATTTTCTCTTTATGATACGATCAAATAAGAATCAAATTGTAGACGACAGGTATATTTCTAAGAAGTATAGAGCAGGTGGCTTACTAGGTGGAACTGAATTGTATGAGAAGTTGCATGTAGAAGGAATTTGCTACCCGCTTGATTCGTGTGAAGCTGGGCCTTCAGTAGCTGAGGTGGATGCTAATAGGAGAAAAGAGTTAATAAGTCTACCTAAGAAGGTTTACATGCAAGGGTTACTTGTGTTGGCAGGTTGGCAAGTGGGTTTACTGTTTGAAGTAGAAGTGGGTTGTCATTGGAGACATGCTCTTGAATAGTTCTATCGCTGACTTTGACATCGCATTCTTTTTTGTTTGGTAGTAAGCCGGTTGTAGTAAGTATATTGTCACAGTCTATTCTATTCATGTTTATGAGCTAGAATGGGTTGAGAATTTATTTTAGTTGGTATATGATTTATGGTTTTCTTGCATATTTGTTACTGATCATACATTTTTCTTCCTCGACATGGGATAAGAGGTTGTGTTGTTGTGGTGGTCACATTATTGGTTAGTATAGGGAGGTAGATAGCTTTGACAAGAGGCTAAAGTGATATTGATGTGGTATGCCTAGCATGAATGCAGTATAAGTTTAAGCAGACATTCTAACAAAGTCATGATTACCGTGTCTATGTTTCAAATGTGATGTATAGTACTTTATATTCAAGACATGTCACGTACCTTTGGTCATACCACGAGGGAAGTACCAATTGGTTTGCAAAGAAACAAAGAGCATACGGTGGGTTTCTTTTGAAGTGAACGAGCTAGAACAATGATCTATAGATAAGCGAAGAATGGAAGTTAAGGTGGCAACTTCGTTAAAGATTCAATTGTATTTGAATGTTTCACATTGGTTGTATTCAAACCTTAATAATAAGAAGCATAGAAGATGTTAGATTTGAATTACAATAACAGGCACATTTGAGAAATTTACATTTATTTTTGAGGTTTCCGTTTTTGTTGCACCAAATATTCTTCGTATAGGCCTTAGTTATGATTTTATTGTTATGCTGCTATATCCCATTATGATTCAAATGTGGTTATGGAGCCACTTAAATGTTGAAAAAGAAAAATGATTATAAACATAGTGTTATTCAACTATGATTTATAAAGATTGGTTGTATGTAATTGTATAGATATTATGTAACATCTATTTACATTGACATGACTTCACGTAACTACTCTATCGCAGTGTACTTGATTACACCTAATAATTTTGCACATAAGTTTTTTGTTTGTTTGTTTGTTTGATTTAATCAAAATTGGTTGTATTTAAGGTTGAGTTGGATTTCTCTATACTATTCACAATTATTAACATGTATTAAACAATATTTTGTTCTTTATTTGTATAAGGATTAAATATTAAAGGCTTACTCATTTTAATTATTTATTATTAATTTATTTATTCACTTATTTATGATACAATGGAAGCATGGTTGGATAGAGTTTCATGCATGATTGGTTTAGTCCTAAATCTAAGAACTTAAAACCGATCATGAGTAAATTATTAGTTTTCAATTTAGTATCAACTTGAAACAAACCAATTTATGCACACCCATACCATCAACACCATCAAAAGTTGGTTGCTCCTTTTCTATCTAATTTTACTTTTGAGGACGACTCCATTTGAAGTAGAATACATTGTTTATGGAGTAAATGTTCTTGTCTCCAAAGTAATAGCTGCCTAGAATAGTTAGACACTATTATTACACAGTTGTGTATTGTTGAATGGCTTTCTTTGCTTTGGCAATGAAGTTTTCTTTATTTTATTTTCTTTTGTTATTTTTTTATTTTTTTCTTTTATGTTTGCTTTTTTCTTATGGGTTTATGATGCTAATGGAATCTTGTTTACTGGAAAATAAAAAATAAAAGAATAAAAATAAAAGGGTGGTTGATTTGATCCTCACAAAATCTGCAGAGTACGTCGGAATTGGATTTTCATCTTTCAGTGATCAATCTAAAGTATTCCCGATTCCCTCCAGGGCTGGCATTACCTATTAAACAAAAAATTATAATCTTCTATGGTTGATAGATTAATTCTAAGCACAAGATTAGCTATCAACATAAACATATGGGTCCATAGGGAAGAGAAAGGGATGGCCATTATGAAAAGAAGGTTTTGCTAACGACCGTTCATAGGGTGTTTTCTAAAAATCAAATACTACAATAACTAAAAAATGTAATTCAAAAAATGTATATAGATTCAATAATGAACGTATAATATAAGATTAAGGCCTCGTTTGGCAAGTAGATTTTTTAGTCAAAAAATCAAAAGTCACTAAAAAAATCAAAAAGCCAACAACCCATATCAAAAAGTCAAAGATTCCATTTTCTCTCTATTTATTGCACATCTTTTTGTAAAAAGTCAAAAAGCCATCCCGAACATGCTACTTTTTTTTACATCACATTTTAGCCAAAAAACCAAAAAGTTAGTAAAAAAGTCTATTCCCAAATGAGGCCTAAGAGATCTTTCTAAATTGATCTCATTGACCCTCCTCTGAGAATCATATAGGTTTGTTTCAAATGTTTGATTTGTTGATTCAAAATTCAGACTATTCTTTTGCTTTTTAACTTTACTTATTTTATTTTTATGTGGTATTTAATAAGTTAGAAGAAGTCTTCCTCAATTTTTTGTTTATTTACTATCCTTCCTTAAATGACATAGATTTGTTCCCATAGGTTGATTCATTTTCTCATCGACTGAGAGGTACAAAATCTTGTCTTCTTGCTCTTGAAATAGCTAACTACCCTACCACTAATCCACGCAAATAAGATTTTCTAATATTTATTATGGTCCACCCTTTGATTGATTTTTTTATTTTAGTTTTCTCATGAAACTATTAAATAAGAAGGGATGATAACATTTCTATTTATTTATTTTTATTCTTTACACAAGTTGAATAAAATTATTGCAAACAAATCATGTTTGCTTGTTCACATGGTCCTAATCTATTTGGTATACACTTGGATTCGTTTATGGGATCTGAAATGTAGTAATACGAATTCCTCGATGGCTGTGATACCCCTGTTCTGTATTGTGCTAAACTGGTCCTTAAATTGTTTATGGTTATGTGTTTAGCATGATTTTGTGTGCCATCATGTGATAATATGTGATTTTGAATTCATATCTATTCGCCGTAGGAATATCTGTTGAGTAATCTGCTTTGAAAATTTAATTGAGGGCCTTATCGGCCATAGAACCCAAAATTGATTACGCCATTGTGATTAGCGAAATTTTTAGAGCCTACGGTGAAATTTAATTGAAAATTGATTCTGGTCAATTTAAACTGATTAAATTGATTAATTAAGTGCCCTATCATTTTTATATTAAAATAATTGTTGGAGGGACTTTTTACTTATGGCCATATACTCTCTCTACTCCTTTTTGAACTCAAAATCTGAGTTAGACTGTGGAGAGGAAGAGGGAGTCGGCTGTAGAGAGAGGAGGAGAAGAGAATTGAGCAAACTTAGCTCAAAGCTTGGGAACCTTGAAGATCATTCAAGTTTTGATTATAGATTGTGAAGATTAGAGCTTCTAGGTAAGTGAACTCATGAATTTTGTTGTAAATGTGTAGATTCAAGTGTGTTTGAAGATCAAGAACATGAGATGAGTTGATTTTGTTGATGTAATAGCCCTTATGCACATGCATGTAAGAAATTGTTTTGAATTTGCATGCTTGAATTTCAAACACATGATTATGTGAGTTTTGAGTAAAGCTCATGTTATTATCACCAATTTTGTCATCTAAGATGGAAATGAAAGTAATACGTCACATGCATGTACAATCTATGAGGATAGGAGCTTTGAATGCATGAATGTGTATGATAGAATTGAGTTTGGTGTCAATTTGAGACATGCATGTGTTTGATCCTTGAAATTGAGCTTCCTAATGGTGTAATCTTGTAAGGGAACCATGTTAGCATGATTATATTTGAGATTTGGGCCTTGCATGCAAGAATGGCAGCTGGGAAATTGGTTTGAAGCTCAAGAACACATTCTGGATTTTCCAGAAATTTGAGTCCCGCTCGAGCGGGGAGACTGCCGCTCGAGCGGAGAAAACGGGCTCCCAGCATTTTTCTGCAGACATGGCTCCCGCTCGAGCGGGGAAGTTGACGCTCGAGCGGGGAGCTATGTAGGCAGGAGGTCCGCTCGAGCGGCCGATTTCGCGCTCGAGCGGGGAATTGAGGCAACCAGTACTTCTGCAGACTTAAGGGTCCGCTCGAGCGGGGAATCCCACGCTCGAGCGGGGACCCTGTTTCCAGAAATCCTGTTCTTGCATTTTGTGTTTGGTTTTCTGTTCTCTTTCCCTTGTAAGCACTCTTAGGCATATGTTAAACATTGTAAAAGAGTTAATGAGATGAATGAAGCCTGAAGAGGGAAATGTGAACTTTGAACGGATTGAATTGTTAATGACCCTTTTGTGTTCATGACATGTGTAGGGTCAAGTTCCAGGGCGAACCAATCAACCGATCACTGTGAGTAATATCTTGACAAGACATTTATAGTATGCCATTGTTTAATTATTACTTCTGTGTAAGCCTTGCAATTCAATGAATGATTGGGCCAAAGGCCGATGGAATTGAATAATTGGGCCAAAGGCCGATGGAATTGAATAATTGGGCCAAAGGCTGATGGAATTGAATGATTGGGCCAAAGGCCGACGGAATTGAATGATTGGGCCAAAGGCCGATGGAAATGAATAATTGGGCCAAAGGCCGATGGAAATAAATGATTGGGCCGAAGGCCGATTGACATGAATGATTGGGCCGAAGGCCGTTTGTTAAACTGTTCCAATAATTGCTTATGTACTTGTTTACTTGATATTATTCACTGGGCATTCGCTCACGCTCATTCATGTAATTGTAGGTGAGCCAAGTGAGGACCAGCCCCAGCCCCAGTGAAGTCAGCCAGGGACAGCAGGAGTTTTGAGAGAGTCAGCCTTGTGTCTCACGCACGAGACCAAACCTTGCCCTTTTTGTTACGTGTTTGTATTATGTCGTGTTGGCAAGGATCTTGTGTATATTGTATAGAGTTGCTGTGGGTTGACTTAGTCTAGATGATCCTGTCTGTAAAGAAGTTTATGTTACTGCACTTATGATGTGGGTTATTAACGTATATGGGTTTGGTTTGTTTTGGGGTGCATATAAACACAGCTCTATGGACAAAGTTTTTAATTTCTACTTCCGTTTGGACCCTTTACTCTGATGAGTTATGTCTTATTTTTATGGAGGCCGTAGGTAATCTCAGGATTACTGGCCGGTTATGTCCTTAACCCTTAGAGGCGGGTTCGGGTCATGACAATGGCACTTGTTTGATTTGGAAGGAAGATAACCATGAATGACATTCCAGTTTTTGTGCACACCCAAATGATGAAATGATGGGATATATAATTATATTTCTATTCTTGCTATACAAACATTGTCCAAACTCAACAAAAGTTATTGGTATAAGGCCCTTTCCCAAAATATTTTATATGTGCCAATGACTTTTATGTTTGTGAAAGATTAAATTCAAGTAGGTGGTTACAAGTTGATCCACGTTGTTTTGGTTTGTTTTCTTGGGCTGTGAAAAGCTTTTTTGTTTGTTATTTTGGTGTTGTTGTTCTCAGGTTGCTTACTTACCAACTTGGGGAACAACTATCAAATGATTAGGTTTGTTTAGTAGTATTTTATATGTTGTTACTTGTTAGTCACTTACCAGATAAAACGTTATATATTGAAACTGATAATGTGTGCCCCTTGAATCTCATTCCATATTGTCTATAGTTATGTGTTCTGGTTTTATGATTGTGGTTGTTTGCGGAAATGGTTAACGGTATTATTGTGGTAGCGAGATGTTTGCCATAAACAATGCCTCGCACAGTTGTTGATCACAAAAGAAAAACACAACGATGGTCCAACAGACAAACACAATTAAAAACCCATAGAAAACCATCCAACTATATATATTAATGACACTAAGCCATTTGTTTTCATTCAACAATAGCTATCTTTTTAGGGGAAAACGAAGAAGGAAAAAACAATCTATGTATCAAAGCCCAAACAAGACATGATCATGTGCCCATTTGTTTGAAACATTTTGTCAAACACATGGTGAGAAAGAGTGTGACAAAAAACAATACCCTATAATACACTGATCTTTGAAACAATTAAACCATTTCCACTTGTAACGTCCCAAAATTCGTAAACTTTTATATAGTCAATTTTATTAAATATTCACTGGTTAATATCAAACAAATCCATTTCTTATAAGAAAATGCTTTAAGAAAAATATTGTTTTTCATTGCGTAAATGTCGTTCTCAATGAACTATATTAAACTATTACATATTATGCCCACAATACAAATCATAGTTCACAAATTAGAGAAACCAAAAGTAAAGATACCCTAATGGTGTACAAGTTTCAAGGGTAACCCCTTGATTTCACAAAAAGGGTGGACATTCAAAAACCACATTATCTCTGGAGCTTCAACAAATAACATCTAGTGAGCCCACGTGCTTTATTGAAAAATGTTCACCGCCTTGCCACTTGGGCAAAGTTACCCATTAATTCTTGAAATGTTGTTAGTTTGGGCTGAGCTATTGTCCAGTAGGAAATACTATTAACAAGATATATAAATAATCGAGATGCATATGATCATGCCATGCACTTATTACAAATCTATGTTTTCTCCTTTTAAAACCAAAAATGCTTAATGCATGATTTCCATTCAAAGTCCCATTTGTAACCATGGGATGGGAAATATGCTATGAAATTCCAAGAGCCACAAAACCATACTTACATACATAAATTGATATACAAAAAATACCCCACATTTACTAGCTATTAATACGGCACAGAATGGGCACCCAAAATCATCAATTTTTGCATTTTTACTGACTACAATATGACAGGACTAGTGAACACCCAAAACATTCTCTCCCAATCGTCCGATGATAAACTTAATACGGGGCAATTAGGCACCTTAACTCCCTGCCCTGGTACCAACACAACACATAACCATTTCCTAAAATCCAACTTAACTACTTGGACTCATACGTTATTTGTCCCCTTTCAACATTTTCCAAACATCCACAAGATTGTCTGATCACAAGAGAAAACCATAATGCAGATGATGCATGAGTTTTTAATCCCAATTTTTCTAAGATTTGTCCAATTCATAACAGCATTTAATAATATCAACAACTAAAGAATTTCTCCAATCTCACAATTTCCAAAATCTCAATATCTACCAATCTCAATACATATATCCAAGTGTTTCAAAAATCTCATATCTCAACTCCTTTGCCATAATCACTCACTCAATTTCAAGAGTTAAGAGTCAACTTGTCCAAACCCATTATTAAATCAAATTTGAAAACTTGGATTTTTTTTGAAAAATTGGTACCTTCCATTCTTTTGCACTTAAAAAGTTAATTCATATCATCAATAACAATAATCAACTATAATATACCATGATTTTTTCAAAATATATAAACCTTTTCTTATTCATTAAACCCACTTTAATTTACAAAAATCAACTCATACATAAATATATCTAGGATAATACCACACATGTATCCCAAATCATAGATATATTAGGTTAAAGGTACCCCTACCTCAAGAATGAAGGCAAGAAGACGCAAACCCAAAGAGAAACCTCGAAGAAATCGCAATCTAATCGGTCAAAATGTTGATCGTCACTTGTTCTTCACCTTTCATACACGATCTATGGTGGATTCTTGGTGAAAAATAGATGAAATCAAGGTTTGAAGGTCTAGGGTTTTAGGAATAGAGGAGATGAGGAGAAGAAAAGGAAGAGAGAATGAAAAGTTTAGGCCAAAAAGTGACTTTAAAGTGCCTAACTTCAAATAGATAGCTCGAGCATCAAAGCTTGGTTCGAGCAATGAAATTAATTTCTCAGAGTCTCTAAATCTCACATAGACTGCTTAAGCAATCAAAAGTTTGCTCAAGAAGACTTGCATCTAACACAGATATCCAAATTTCAAACGGGCATAACTCTCTCGTCTAGACTCCGTTTAAGGTGGTTATTATGTCTAAATCAAGGCTCCAGAAACAAAATTTCCAATGGTTCTAGCCTCATATCCAGATTCAAAGTGTGGGAAGAGAAAAAAAAAAGAAAAAAGAAAAGTGAAAGAGTGAAGATTGCTCACAGGACAATTATCCGAATCAATGTTTTTGGTTCAATTCTACTTTACCATTATGATACCACCCCTATCAATACTCTAAATGAATCAAAGAGAATCTAAGTACAATAATAAGAGTGTCAAGAGCAATGCCACTAGTCTAAAAAGTACGAAGTGTTACAATCTCCCTCCCTTACAGTTCAAGATTTAAAGTTTGGACAAATCCAAATGAAACAGAGGTTGGAACTAACACTCCCACCAACTAATCACAAAAGACCTCAACTCAACAATGAGTTTCTAGAAGATTCTCCCGATGCAAAAGATTTCGTGTGATGAATAAGAAATAACTCCGACGGAAGAAGATAAGGCAATCAAATGATACAAGGGGGTAGAATAACTCTCAATATAAGTACAATCGCCACTCCAAAATCTAGTTCAAAATCTATAAAAAAAAAAAAAAAAAAAAAATTCATATTTCATATTCTGACAAAAAAACTTTCATATTTTAGTCCCACACTGGTATTCTCACCCCAAATGATGTGAACAACAATTCAAAAGTAGGGTGTCCCTCTTTCAACTCATTTGTAAGAATTACCTCTACGAGCTACAAGAACCCATTGATCATACGAAACAAAAGTCAAGCAAAAAGTGTCACTAACATACCCTATAGTACTCGTGTCTCAAACAGACTCAAACTCAAGGAAATAACTCTTAGTTTTCTAACTGCCTAAAATCTTAGAAAGATAATCTCTCACATCACATTCACACCCTAAGAAACAACTACCGGTCACTTGGCAACCAAATTTTCAAACGATTACCTCACACCACTTCATAAGTCTTCAATCCCCTCTCATAAGAAGAAAAGATTCTAAGAAGAGTACCATCCGCCAATTATGGCCTTCGATGAAACACTACCCAACAAAACCCAAGCACGACGAACTACATTCTTACAACACAGCTAGTATTCCATGCCCACATATTTACTCAGTTTCGTTTTTGAAATACTTAAGAACCAAAAACACCTAAAAATAATATTTCCCAACTTTTGAAATTAAAAGAGATTATTCTTGGTAGAATGATTTATATATATATATATATATATGTTTGAGATATGTACAAGTGATTTCTAAAAGTGAAGAGTTTGAAAAAAGGAAATTTATTTACTCTCCTTTTTTTTTTTTTTTTCTTTGAAGTAGTTAAGGGTTATACACATCATAAGACTCGATACGCCCTCTACATGATCATTTCTCCTTTACTCACTGGTTTATCCACAATGATAAATTCTCAATTTCAACAAAAGCAAAGTCATACACAAAAGAAAAAAAGAAAAAAAAAACCTCTGCTCTAAAACATATTTCAACCGGTGACTTCTAAACGTCACCAAACTAATGATCCCATCACCATGGTGATGCCACAACCCACTTACAATTATTCAAGCAACAACCACACATAACGATCACTACAATAAGGTTAAATACAACAAACAAATGAGCTAAACATCACAAGCTTGGGAAGTTGCATCCCATTCATGACTACCATAACAATCCACGATTTACTCATCAATTATTTCATCTTTGCAACACAATTTTAAACAATTAACCCAATTTTGGGGATCACACACAATTAATTACAATCAAGTATTAAATATTTAGCATGACTTCTCACTCTCATGAATGGCATACACACAAGCAAGTAATCCTCATGAATACGCCTCCTATTCAAAGTTTTAAGACAAGTCCTGAGGTGGCTCATTGTCAGTCTCTTTCAACACCACAACTATAATGGACAACCATGCGAGAGGAAACTCACCTACACCTACATTGCCTACATATACTCGCGCAGCACAATACCCTCCTTGAAATCAACACTATACCCCTAATTATTAAATTACATCAATGATGAGTAACTCCTCCTATCTAGGAAAAAACTTCCCAACTAACTATAAGAGGACAATTTCAAAGATAATAGCTAAATCTGGAATTTAAATTACCTTAACTAATCAAACGTAGGAAAACTATTAATTACCTCAAAATCCAAACTACTCTTATTTACTGGGAGTCAAATACACAAGAATGACCTCAATGACCATGCTAGATTGACACACTAGTGATCCAAAATCTCCCCACACCCGCGGTGCACAAAAACCAAGACCCAGTCTCTAGGTCAACTGTTAAGAAAGAATTTCATACTCGAAAATTACAATTACTCACACTCACCGACCACTAACTTAGCATGAGAAATTAATGAAGGGAAATCAAGAACTAAAGTCAACTTCTTACTCCCAACCACAGGACCATTTGTGACGACCTTGACTTGCATATCATTTTTGCATATTAAAATTACATGATTTCATGTTTAATGTTGTGCATATCTATTTGTTCATGAAATATCTGATAAAATACTTACTTTGAAACAAGAATTGAAAGCCTTAATGGATTCAGAAACCCAAACTGACTAGTCCAATAGGTTTGTAGGAATATTTAGAACCATATGGAAAGCTTGATTAAAATTTTATTCAAACTAAAATAATTAGAATAAATCAATTAGACTTGATTAAAATTAATTAGATTTAAGCTTATTTAATTAGACTTAACCCTACTTAATTAGTCTAACTTAATCTAGCATATATATAGGTGTTATACACTTAATGTTAAGCTCATTTTTCATCATTTTTGCTGAGATTTTTGAAAGAGTGAGAGAGAATCAACTCTAGAGAGAGATAACGAAGAAGATTAAGGAGAATTGAAGAGGTGATTCGAGGAATTGCTAGATTTCATTAATTAAAGACTCTTAGGTAAGAGCTACAATCATAGTTCTTGTAGGTAATTCATGTAGGAGTTGAATTCATGTAGTAATAAGAGTAATTTCCATGTAATTGATAAGAAGATGGAAGAATCAACTTGAATATGGAAGAAATGAGTTAATTGTGGACAAGCATGCATAATTCCATCACATTCAATCATTTTGAGCTTGAATTCTAGTGTTCTTGTTCAATTAAGAGTTGAATTTTACATGCATCAAAGAATTTCAAGCTTTCAAAGGTTTAATTTCATATTTGAAGATTTTGAAGAGAGTTTGAAAATAATTACATACATGCATGAAGAATTTGGTTACAAATTTCGCAATTCATGGTACTTCCAAGCTCATAGTTTCACATTGGGTTATAAACATGTTTTTCTATGAAGTTCTCTATGTTTTTGGGTCTAGCCATGCAAGTTATACAACTTGGAATTGTGTTTTCAAACTCAAATTTTGTTCTGGAAATTCCATAATTCAACTTTGCTCGAGTGAAGAAGTTGACGCTTGAGCGCACATCTCATGCATCTAGTATTTTTGCAGACACATTCCATAAGGCTCGAGCGACGGAATTACTGCTCAAGCGAACTCACCTGTCATTTCACTTGGCTCGAGCGATCATCGAGCCTACATTTTGACCAACTAGTACTTTTGTAGACCAAGTGGTCCGCTTGAGCGGCCAACAGTGCGCTCGAGCGAACTGTCCTGTTTCTGTAACTTTTGAAAAAAGTTTAAGTGCAAATTTCCATTCTCATGCACCTTTAGGCATTTCTTGGCATTGTTTAGTCATAATTACTGAGAGAATAATTGGGAACACATTTATTGAAATTGAATTAAGCTACAATATTTGTATGAAGCAATTTGTTTTAATGTATGTCTTTAGTATGTGTTTTGTGTAGGTGGTCTCCCGATGCTTAAAATTAGTACAAACCCATTATAAGTAATGTCATTATAAAAGTATGTTTGAAAAGTATTTTGAATTATTCGAGATTGTTATTTGACATCTTATTTTATTATCTATGAATGAAAATCCTTTTTGAACTTATAATCGTGGCACCCTTTAGTAAGGGGGGAAATAATATCATGGCCCGTTGGATTAATTGAAACACAGAGATCTTTGATGTTTGACCCTAGTGGTCTACATTGAAATACCCGTTGTGGTTTATTGATTGACCCATTGTGGTCTCATTGAATTAACTGTTGTGGTCCTATTAGGTTTGACACATTGTTATATTGTTACTCTATCGGATGTTACCATGTAAATTATTTGAGTGGTTATTGTTAACGCAAAGCATTGATATGATCGTTATTTATATTTTTTGATTATCGAAAGAATTTGTTTCTAGATATATTGGACTTCATTCATTAAATCGTTTACAGTGGGCTCCAGCTCACCCCTCTCCCTTATATATGTAGGTGAGCCCATGGATCATTAAGTTTAGAAGTGCTTTGGGAGTCCACCCTTAGTGAAGCCATTTTTGTTGTGCCTCTGTGATGAGGCGTACTTGGACTCAAGTAGAGCTAAGATTTGTCAACCCTTTTCACTTAGTTTTTTTTTTTTTGTTATTCGGGACTTGTTTTTGAATAGATGTTATGTAAACTAACTTTATATTTGTTGTGATGTATGTGGAAAATATTACTTTCTCATTTCTTGAAAATATCAGTGATCCTTAATCACTTATTTATACAATTTCTCATATACAACAGATATGTATCTAATAAGCTAACTAACTAATCTGACTGTTGTACATGTGTGTTAACAACTTAATAACTAGTAACAGATTGTCTAACAGATTCTTTAACCACCATAGGTTTAGTTAGTAAAGCAGTTGAGTTGCATGGTAATCTTGAACTGATGAACTCTTCTTCTTGGACTGATTGAGCTAAGGACTAAACAGATGAGTAGGTGTAGGTGCAGATTCTGAACTTGAGCTGAGTTCTGAACTGGAGCTGAGCTGAGTAGGTAACTCTGCAGAGTTAGTATCTGTAGAGTTAGTATCCTCAACATATAAAGCTTTTTTTATATGACAGACATGGTGAGGATGAGCTGAATCAACAAACCCAGGTGGCTGGAGCATACACACCTCTTCTTCTAGTATACCATGTGTGGACGCGCCCCGAGGGCCTTATGCTTTTCCACAGTTCGGACTCAATATGTCATGGTTCTTAATCTAATCTCACAATGTGCGATGTAAGATTAATAAATCGCCAAAGAGTCCAAATCTGGCAAATCGTCTTGGAAAACTGATTTTTGTAAAGAAGTGCCAAACATGGACTGCTTTGCCAGATACAGAATCGCCACCTAAATATTTTGTTTTGGGAAATTTAGGAAACCCTGACTCGTTGCCTAAGGCCACGTGTCCGTCATCACCAAAGTTGCCTCGGTTCGGGAACTTGGGTACGATTAGGGAAGGTCATCTATGAGCACCCCCGCTCGCCCGATCTGAAGATCGACTTGTACTAAGCATGATATCGATTTTTTGAAAACATATGCGTTCTTATTCTAGTTTAATTAGCTAGAATTACTTGGTGATGTGCACAACACGCAAGTATAGACTAGATTGCCTAATTTGGAACAATGCATCGTATATCTATTTCTTTGGAAATTGTTTTGAATTTTGCTGCTTGCAAGTAGGCTGGAACACGGATTTCGATGAATTATTCCAATTCAAGCAATCCAACCTTCACCCACACGCATTCAGGCAGTTATATCACATAAGCAATTAGCCTCATGGCAAGCATACTTTCATGTTATCGCTCACATGCATGCAAGATGCTAAAACATAAACACTCACAGTGTACTTCGAGCCAAAACAAGAAACTAGTTAGAAATCATGCATGATCCTAGTTCATGTTTAGATAGCTAATGCATCACATACAAAATGCAACTAGAATAGGCTCGGCTAGTCTAAAATGGCATGTGAGATGCAATGACTCGATACACGTATTCAAGTTTGGAATTGAAATACTATGCAATTAGTATGATGCGTCGAGCCCGGTGCATGCAATACGAATGAATGTATGCAAACATGCTGTCATAAGTATGCTAATTGAAACATGACCTAAAACTAACCATTCAAAAGCAGGTAAGTAAAAGGAAGAAAGACGTGGGGTTGGAAGACATGCATTACATACACACGCTTATTACACAATTGCGCCCTCTCGACGGAGGGATCGAAAGAATAATACAAATTAAATAATTAACTAACTAATGAGCTAACTAATTATTACACAACAGTTAACTAATTTAAACAAATTAACCAAGCTACTGAAAGCAGTAAAGTAGCCTCGGGAAGAGGGACGAATGCATGCATGCTCGGCTTCGCTCGGAAGTCCATCGACATGCCATGTTGCCTCTGTTTACACTGCTCTGCACCTCTGAAAACTTTGCAAGTCTTAAGGATGCTTCTGAATCACCTTCTGAGCACCGTGGGATATCACCGGCCAAAAGTCAAGGCCATCGGCCAAGGGGAACTGGTCATCGACCATTTGTGGGAATCTCGGCCAACAATGCATAGCCGGCCGCCACTGAAGATGGCCGACTGGCCATCTCTTCGTGCAGAATCCTGTTTTGCTGCAGCAGAGGACAGACAGAACATGGCAATGCATTTTCAAGGCAGTGTGTGCACCACTACCCTCCCTATCATGCTATGAACTCAAGGGAGTATGGCTCTCGACCCTTGGGCCACCAATCGCGCATTTCGATGCATGATGGCCAAAGGTGCCAAGTGTGCAAATTAATGTCAAATGAGATGTACACAAAACACATGAAGGACCCCAACCTCTATCATGGTTTATCAAGAGGCAAGAGATGCATCCTTAATGCTATGCAACCTAGGCATGCAAGCAAGCTAATACAACATGAACATGCAAACAAGCAATGTGCAATAGGGCATACAACCAAAACAAATAAGCACGCAAGGCATGTAACAACAATGCCAATGACAAACATGCAACAACATGTGAGGAAAACATGTGACAACATGTTACGCAACTAAAAAAAGAGAATGCATGCGAAATGCGTTACAACTTAAGCATGCAACAACATGTCATGGACCAAGTACACAACAAGGCACAATCGAACCAGCATGCTACAACATGCAATTTACCAAATTTGCAACAAGTATGTGACAACATACATCGCAAGCATGC
Source organism: Camellia oleifera (assembly GCA_022316695.1). Taxonomy (NCBI): domain Eukaryota; kingdom Viridiplantae; phylum Streptophyta; class Magnoliopsida; order Ericales; family Theaceae; genus Camellia; species Camellia oleifera. The sequence goes on from CM039317.1 coordinate 93,317,956, forward strand.
AACAACATGCAGGGATGGACTTAAATTGAAATGGACAGCTCTCAAATAGGTCCGAATCAGCGGCCAAAATGATGCGTCAAAGGCATGGAATACACATACAAACATGCATACTAATGGTCTACTACTTTAAGCATTGTAGAGCAACTTTTAAGAACACTTAAAAGGAGACAAACATGGATACTAGGAAAACACATTAAGTCTTGAAACTCATGCAAGGGATGATGCCAAATCAACCAAACCATGCAATTAAGGCATGCAATAAAGCCTAAAACTTGAAACTAGCCAAGGGACTCGAACCAAGGCTATATAAAGCAAACCCCAAAGGGCCAAGGGGACCTAAAACAATCCCAAGGCAAGTCTAAACAAGACCAAAAGTGAGCTCAACACTAGCCAACACAAGCTAGAACAAAGGGGCAAAACATGAGGCGTACAAGGCCACGAAAGAGGTGTTACACTACACCTAATACAACCAGACATGGTATGACTTAAGCCCATAAAATTAGAGTTATGGCATGTTCGAATGAGCTCAAAAAACACATTGGAATGGCAACCCAGAGGCCTAAACATGATGGCATACACAATGACACATATCATGAGGCATGAAACACAAACTCTATAAAGCATTAAAGGGGTGATAAGTGTGAGTGTACAGGCACAAGACGTGGACTGAAATAACATAAGAAATGATGCCAAACCACTGAAATAGCCCAAGTAAAGCATGTCAAAGGATTCAATACTCAAAGCCTACAAGCTAGATTACATGGTGGCTAGACAAAGCAATTCATGGACGACCAAAACAACCAAAATCAGAGCTTTAGCATGTTAAAACAAAGGTAGAAGCTTCATGAAGTTAAGCCAAAATCATGCTAAAAAGACATGTTACAACATGGTGCATGTTAAAGCAAATCATGGGATTGCAAGACAAGTATACAAAGCATGCATGGTATGTCTAAACCCAGTCAAAACAGTGCTATATCATGGAAAAACAAAGCCCAATATATACTGAAATGAAGCTGAAACAAGCTAAGCATGCATGCTACAAACATAAGCCAATTATGTAAGCATTGAAGATGACAAGGAGAGGGGATGACCCACTCCTATTTAAGACACCAAAACCACCTCTCCACCACTGAAAATTCTCTAGATTTCAGTGGTAGAGAGGTCATGCAAAGCTAAGAATGAGGGCCAAAATGGATGGCCTAGAACAAGGCATAACAAGGCCTAAGAGGGGGGAAACAACCCCAAACGGCAAAGGGACCTTAAGAAAAGATCAAAAGCATGCAAAATCATAGCTTTTAACAGTTATAAGTTAAGCTCAAAACAGCATGCAAGATAGGCTAAAAGCTTGTGCAAAAATGGGGAATAAAGAGGGTAGTTTCTCACCCTTGTAGAACCTCTTCAAGAACAAGGCTCCAGCAAGTTTTCTGAGTTCAAACCAAGCCAAGAACACTAAAATCAACCTCCTAGCACCTCAGCAACTAAGGATGGTGTTCTAGTGTGTGTTTGTGTACAATAGTAAGACAATACTACTCTTTTAGACACAAAACAAGATCAAACAAAGGAGTATAGATACAACACTATATCTATCCTCTCAAGAACAATTTTCTCTAAACCTTGAAGGAGGGAGGGAGGGCTTCCTCTTTATAGAGGCTCAAATCCTAAGGCTTCCAAGAGAAGCCAAGCAAAGAGCAAATCCCTCCATACACGTGTATGTAGGGGGTTAATTGTGGATGCCAGCTGCACCAGTTGGCATAAAAATATCTGCATAATGAAGATGAACAGGGTTCGGCCACAAAAAATGGCCGATCGACCAACATAAGTGCCGGTCGACCAAATATAGTGCCGATCGGCCAACAAACTTGGCCGGTGGCAATAAAAAGGGGCTGATGGCTTCATGCCATGGCCGGTGGGTTGAGGGGATGGCAAACAAGCCACCCTCTTCCCTTAGAAGCAAAAACACAAGTGTTTGGTCCATGACCAAGCACAAAATAGATAAGTTGAGAGAACTAGAGGCAAGACGCGTAGCTGAGACATCCGAGAACTCAAAACGAACACGAGCATGGATGATCATCGAGTGTTCAAACGATGACGTCCAAGTCTTGAGGACGATAAAAAATGGGGTGTCTACAGTTGCCCCTCTTTGACAGAAGTCGAAAGTCATAACAATGACGGGAGTGAATGTCAATGCACAGAGATGACCCATTTTTGACAAGGTCGAAGACTTAGACAGGCATGCAAGATAGCAAGATATGTGCCCGAAGGCAGGGGCAAGATGCAAGGACAATGCACAAAGCCGTTCATAACTTATGATCATGCAAAGAGACTTGTAATGAAGCATAACATGCAACAGTTTTAAGCAAGTCAAAAACCAGACTATATTACAATGCAGAAAGGATGAAAGAGAATTATGCAATTCTCGCTACGTTTGACGCGGAGAATACAATACCGTCCGGTTCATCTGGTCGTGCCAGCCTCAAATGAACTGTACATACAATATTGTGCCTGAAAAAGGAAAAAAACTTATAAGGTACAACATTGTTAGAAATATACATATCAATGCAAGTGAAAAGTGCATGACAACACAAGTGAGGGGGTGCAAGACAATGCGACCTAAGTGTGATGCATAACCATGCGATTTGAAACAAGCATAACAATATAAGGAGGGCACGCGCGACAACGCAAGCCGAGTGGTGCATAACAATGCAAACCGAGTAGTGAATAAACACATGTAAGTAAAGCATGCACGATAACGCATAGAATGTGTGTAACAAGAGAGGCATAAACACATGTAAGTAAAGCATGCACGACAACGCATACAATGTGTGTAACAATGCGAGAAGGTGCATAAACACATGTAAGTAAAGCATACGCGATAACGCATGCAATGTGTGTAACAATGCGAGAAAGGTGCATAAACACATGTAAGTAAAGCATACGCGCTAACGCATGCAATGTGTGTAACAATGCGGGAAGGTGCATAAACAAATGTAAGTAAAGCATACGCGCTAACGCATGCAATGTGTGTAACAATGCGGGAAGGTACATAAACACATGTAAGTAAAGCATACGTGAAAACGTATGCAATGTGTGTAACAATGCAAAAAGGTGCATAAACACATGTGAGTAAAGCATACGCGAAAACGTATGCAATGTGTGTAACAATGCAGGAAGGGGAGAAAGGAGGTTAGTTATGTCCACATGTGGCATGCAAGTGGAGAAAGGTTAGAGTTACATCCACACGTGGCACGCGAGCGAGGAAAAGTTAGAGTTACGTCCACACGCAGCATGCGAGTGGAGAAAAGTTAGAGTATCGAAACATGTTCTGAATGCTCTTAACCAAAGAAAGGGAAACATAGGGACATATCCCGGTGTTTCAGAATAAGAGGGAGAAACATAGGGACGTATCCCGATGTTTCAAAAAAAAGAGAAGAAACATAGGGACGTATCCCGGTGTTTCGGAAAAAGAGCGAGCAAAACAATGCAAGTTAGAGGGGTGCAAGAAAATGGGAATGAAATATGCAACAATGCGAGAGATTGACATGCATGATAATGCAAATGGAAGATGCATAACAATGCGAGTTGTTTGAAATGCATGACAATGCAAACAAAAGATGCATGACAATGTACGTTGTTGAAATGCATGACAATGCAAATTATTGAAATTCACAACAATGCAAATTATTGGAATGCATGACAATGGAAATGAGACACGCATGATAATGCAATGATTGAAATGCATGACAATGCATGACTTATTGAAATGCACGAAAATGCAAATTATTGGAATGCATGACAATGCAAATGAGACACGCATGACAATGCATGAACTGGAATGCATGACAATGCGTGTAATGGAAATGCATGGCAATGCATGATTTTTTGAAATGCATGACAATGCAACTTATTGGAATGCATGACAATGCAAATGAGACACGCATGACAATGCATGAATTGGAATGGATGACAATGCATGTAATTGAAATGCATGACAATGCAAATAAGACACGTATGACAATGCAAGGACTGAAATGCATGACAATGCATGTAATTGAAATGCAAATGAAAGATGCATGACAATGCCTGTAATTGAAATGCACGACAATGCAAACTATTGACATGCATTACAATGTAAATTATTGAACTGCACGACAATGCAAATGAGACACACATGATAATGCATGAACTGAAATGCGAATGAAAGATGCAAATTATTAAAATGCATGACAATGCAAACTATTGGAATGCATGACAATGCAAGTTGTTGAAATGCATGACAATGCAAATGAACTGAAATGTATGACAATGCAAATTATTGGAATGCACGACAATGCAAATGAGACATACATGACGATGCATGTTGTTGATAAGGTGAATGATGATGCGAATGAAACATGTGAAATAACACGGACAGAGGGGGCAAGACAATGTGACCTAAGGGAGGTGCATGACAATGCAAGCGTGGCGTGCGATACAACACATATAGACATGCATAACGATGCAAGTGAACAGTGCATAACAATGCAAGTTATGTGCGCTACAACGCGTGTAGACGTGCATAACAATGCAAGTGAATAGCGCATAACAATGCAAGTTGTATGTTTATCATAAGCAAGACAAAACACGTAATGCAACGCATTTAAAGTGGTTATTGAGTCTCGCAAGATACCAAAGGATACGAAAAGGACAAACCTTGCGCGCACCGAGCATCGCATACAGAATACATGGTCGAGGTCAATACGGAAACCGGTTAATACTTCAAAAGTCCACTTCCTTGCACTGTCTTGAGTAATGAAGGTTCCAAACCACATAAATGACCCAACCAAGGGTGTGGGAGGTTCACTAGCCACAAGGGGAGGCCACCGGCCACAAAAAGAGCTCATCGGCCAACTATTTAGCTGATCGGCTAACAATTTGGCCAACCGGCCAAAAATGGCAATGTTGGGGCAGTTTTGACATTTAGCCACGGGTCTTTAAATATAGGGCCTCAAACCCTATATTCTCACTTCCTCCAAGCTCAAAAAACCCTCCCCTTTCTCTCTAGGTGATTTTCCAAACTTCAATCCTCGTTTTTCTCTTGTTTTTTACACTTTTTTGTCGTTCGATTCGCGAAATCCTCACCGTTTCGCACACTTTGAACTGAACAAATCTTGGTTTCGGTGCACTTTTCTTGGTTTCCACCATTTGAGGTTTGTTTTCCCCGAGTCATACCTCGACCTTCATGCATTTTCCACACCCCAACCTTTCCTCCCATTTTTCACCCTCTTAGGGTTGACTTTTGGCATTCTCACATATTTTCCCCATTTTTGGCCATTTTTGCACTCTTTCTGAGATGGCAGATGACATGCCACATGGTGGGGCTCCCCCGGAGATAGACGTGGACCCCGAGGTCGAGCTCTTACCCCTTCACATCTGGCCGTTCGATCCGGCGACTTACAGGCCGGCGATACACGTGTTGCCTCTCGATGGCATCTGCCAGTTTAGGAGCTATGCGCGAGGAGCGCCACTGGAGCTTCTGTTGCACGAGCCAGAGTCACATCAGTCTTACGGCACTTTTGAGGTATATTCTTCCTCTATTTCATTTTCTGCAATGCAGAACACATAACTGCGATAGGCGATTCTGTTCTTTAACTGCTTAACTCAAACACACTAATACATCGCATGCTGTAGTTCACCGTGAGCACACGCACACCCGATATCTATTTGAATCTAAACACATGCACACACACTTCATTCTCAACTGAAAAATTCAAACACACTGATACATCATATGCTGTAGTTCACTGTGAGGAGGCCCACACCAAATATTTGTGTAGACTCTGGCACATGCACATACACTGTATTTTCAACTGAACGTTTCAAACATACTGATACATCATATGCTGTAGTCCACTGTGAGGATGCCCATACCCAATATCTATTTTGAATCTAAACACGTGCACATACGCTACATTCTCAACTGAACAATTCAAACACACTGATACATCATATGCTGTAGTTCACTGTGAGGACGCCCACACCCAATATCTGTGTAGACCCTGACACATGTACACACACTGTATTTTCATCAATTCTGAGCGCATTTAACACTGTATTTGTAACACTGCTTCGCAACTGTTTGTTTTGATCACAGGGAGATTCCCATGCCTTTCGGGGGTATGGGAACACTGTCGCTCGAGGTTGGTACATGGAGCTACCTAACGCGGTTCGTAGCATTGTTGACCAGGCTGGTTTTGGGACCTTCTGCATGGGACTCTCGCGCCTCACTGCGAGCAGGCCCCTTCTTGCTGCCTTGGTGGAGAGGTGGTGGGACACCATCGACTCCTTCTACCTTTCTGCTACTGGGGAGATGACAATGACTCCTTTTGACTTCTCCATGCTCATAGGCATTGGAGTGGCGGGTGATCCGATCCCCTTTGACACAAACATGGACGAGTGGGACGCCGCTCAACTATACTTGCTCGGCACTCAGCCACCTTTCGCTCAGGCAGGGTTTGTGCGATACTCATGGTTCGAGGATCACTTCCGGATCCAGGCGCCTACCACTTGGGAGGAGGAGGAGCAGTTTGCTCATGGCTTCATTATGTTCCTGCTGGGGACCACGCTCTTCGCCGATCGGGTGAACACCGTCGCCCTCTACTTGCTGAGCGTATTAGTGGACGTGACACAAATCCGCCGCTAAGACTAGGGTGGCGCGAGCTTGGCCACACTTTACGGGTACATGAGCTCATCCTCTCATTGTAGTGGACAGTTGCTTGGAGGCTATTGGCGAGCTTGGGACGTACGCCTTCTCTTTCTGTTTTACATTTCTGCTTTACATTATCTGTATGCCACACACACTATACATATGCAATCTGCTTTACACTGGTTTGCAAACTACACACACGGTACATACATAATCTACTTTATTCTGTATTCTACTTATCTGATAAACATACTGTTGTTTGCTCGGTTATACTTTGCAGTTGTGGGTATATGCCTACTTCTCAAGGCTTGCCTCAGTGCCAGATGAGGAGGTCCCTCTTGGTGTTTCATTTTCTCATCGCTTCGACGTGAGATACGAGCGGAGGCCACGGGAGTCTTTCATGTTCTTCCGTCGCTACTTTGACATCATCACCGCAGCCGAGGTATGCCAAACATTATAGTTCATTTATGCTTCGCTTTACATTGTACTCTCAACATCAGTAGATAACGAACTGCGTTTTCTTTGCAGATCACCTGGCAGCCTTGGGCCCCATTACCTGACGCAGTTCGGGAGCGGTACGCCGGCGCCCGAGAGACCGCCTGGTTCAGGGTTCTACTTGAGGGCCCAGTCTGTCGGGCATGGTATTTTAGGGAATGCTTCCTGCGGCAGACCTTGGGCGTGCCCGAGCAGACAGTTCTAGCACCATCTCCTACCCACATGAGGCACACTGAGAGGTACACCTTGGAAGAGATGATAGACTATACGATTGGCTGGGATGCTGCGCCTTTTACGGACGAGGGTGACTACGCTGCGTACATTCAGGCTTACATCATGCGGCCTCTGAGTGGTGCTTGCCGAGCTGAATGAGAGAGGCCAACAGCACCAGCTCCAGGAACGGGGGCACCAGGGGCACCGAGGGCACCGAGGGCCCGAGGTAGGAGTGGCTCTCGGAGGAGACTGGGAGCTGAGTGGCCAACACTGCCTACGATGATCACATGTCGAGGGCAGGGTAGGGAGACCTATCAGATTCCCTTCGCTCCTCCTTCGGCTGATTATGAGCTCGTCAGAGTCTATGGCTCGACCCCGGTATGCACTACTAAACTTTGCATTTTTTACAGTCATTTCAATTTGATATCCCGCAGAATACTAATGACTTCAACACTTTTGTAGGCTTCCGTCGAGTACACTTGCCAGTGCCTGGAATTGACAGCCTCGGCGGTAGGGATGTTGTAGTGATGCATCGACTTGTTGACCATCTACAATATCCCAGTAAGTTCTTTCAACTGCAACTTCAAACTCCTCCTAATCTGTTTCATGCATAATCTGACGCATCACACTATCAGCACGACACTTGATACACAGCACTCACGGCACTGATACACTGCAACCCATAGACTACTCACAACATTCATACATTGTACTCACACATTGCATTCTGTACTGATATACTGTTCATAGCATTCATACACTATTCTCAAACATTGCATTCTGTACTGCTACTCTGCTTTGCATTCTGTAACTAATGCATTTGCCATTTGTCCTTTCCAGGCCCCATTCCAGATTCTGGCCGCGGGAGGTGCTCCAGCTGGGCCATCTGTTCCTGTTTGAGGAGGAGGGGGAGTCAGGCGGAGGATGACTATCTATAGCCGGGGCAGACACAGGTGCACTCATGCTGAGAGCAGTTCACGAGAGCCCACCCCAGATGACGATAAGTCAGATGAGGAGATGGCGTCATCCCATGGTGAGGCTGGAGACAGCTCAGACTCTAATTACGGAGATGGCGGTGGTGACCCTGGACCCTCATCTAGGAAAAGGACTAGGATTGACTTCCGCACTTGAGATGACTGAAATTGATCTAGAATTTCTTCTGCTTTTTCTTTTCTTTGCTTTGTTTAGACATTTTGTTGCTTTTCTCTTCTTTTTGCTTTTTTCTTTTTACTGGTAGTTTGAGCGCATTGTACTACTTCAAGAAGGTTTTACTTTCTCAAAACTATGTACTTTTGAAAAGATGATGGAATGAAAGAAGCTTTTTGTTGAAAAAGTGTTGCATTTGTACATTTTATGCATCGCATTACATCGCATCGCATTACATAACAATGCAATCGAATGGAAATTGAACATGCTTGTGCTACCAGGTCAGGTTTACAACTGACCTGGTAGCGAGCCAACATAACAAACAAATTAGCTTAATAAGCAACAATAAGACCTTGATAGGTTTACAACTTGATAAGCAAAGAGCAACAACTCGATAAATAAAATTGCGACAACTCGATAAACAAATGAGCAACAGCTCAATAAACGAATAAGCAACAACTGGATAGACAAATGAGCAACAACTTGATAGACAAATGAGCAACAACTTGATAGACAAATGAGTAACAACTTGATAAGCAAATTGAAGTAACACAGGCGTGACTTTGCCAAATCAACACCAGAAGGTACTGGAAGTGGAACCAATCACAAGTTCCCAACATGTTTAACACATAGACTGCTCATCCTGAACACACAGCTCGTAACACAGTACTCTGTTTATTTTGAACACACGGCTCAGGCAGGGCACTGCTAATTCTGAACACACGGCCCATTCCGAACACTGCTCATCCTGAACTCACAGCCCTTAACACAACATTCTATTCATTCGACACACAGCTTATGCAGGACACTACTAATTCTGAACACACAGCCCATAACGTAGCAGTCTATTCAGTTTCAACACACAGGATGCAAAGACGAAATTTGCAGAAGTCGAAACAAACTCAAATGCCGAATTCTTCCTCTTTTCTTTTGCATCACAGTCTGGAATCTATAGCCTCAGATAGGTCCTTGTTTTACTCCTCTGAGATGACCTAGGTTGAACCCTACGGTTTTATGAAAGAACGAATTCTTATTTTGCACAAATATGGAGAATGGCACAGCACTCTGAGCACAAAACGATTCATTTTTGAAATTGAACTGAGAAAGGGGTTCTCAATCGGGTATTGAGCCTACAACTAACCATAGTAAAAAATGACTCAACAAAGAAAAACAAAAGGTAAACCACCTAAACCCATCGAGCAACACTCGAAACGACTCAAAACAAGAATCGAGACAAACAACAAAACCAAAACGACACTCAGACGCATTACAAAGGCGAGAGACCTCTTAGTTCCCGAGGACCCTGTTTCTTTGGGTATTGTTTCCCACCCTTTCTCATTTCTGATTCTCACATCACTCTGGCACTCAATCTCTATTTTTTTGAAAAAGAACTTTTCTCACTTTTTCTCTCATCGTACATCTCTCTATTCTTCAATCTCTCATTTTTCATCCCCTCCCTGGGTGGTTGATGGATAAACAAGAAGTTGTGGGTTTATGCCGCAACATTATCAGCTCGCAGCTATTTCTTCTAGTGACGTCTAGTTGGCGCCACAGATAAGGGAGTGGAGTATCTTGATCCATTCCAATTCGTGCTTCGCACTTGGCTTGATACCTCATTGCTCGGAGGATGTGAGAGCTTTATGCCCTTTTGCGGTCAGCTGCAGTGGTGCCCTTTTCCGGCAGGTATGATGCCCTTTTTAGCAAGTGTGTTGATAAAGAGGAAAAGACAGAAAACCTGACTCAACTGTGCCCCTAGTTCATCATTTTGACCATTTTGTTTTTTGTTTTTTTTTTTTTGTTTTTGCTTCTGCTAAAACAATTTTAACCAAAATGAGAGTTAGATTAACACGCTTGTTCGGTTTTTTGATTTGAAATCATGCTAGTCAGGCTATGAGCACTGAAAATTTTCCTTTTCCAGGTCCAAGAAAAGGTCCAGTTTTTGGAAAAGATGGAATAATTTTCAAGAGAATATTAGTCAACCTCATTAAAAATTCTCAAAAATTATTTTTGCGAACAGCTACCGCTCAACGAGCATGGAACCCACTCTTGAGATGCACAACCTCAGATCCAAAATAATGGAAAATTGCCCTTTGTTTGAATGGCAACTGATGGCAACGGAAAGTTGCCCCTTGTCTGAATAGCGCCACAATATACTGTAACTAGTTCTCACAGCGATGATCACAACCGAACTCTCGGATACAGAAATGACAAGGATGATCGGAACCATTACATGGACACAATTGATTTGGAAGTGTTTATGGCTGCACTTCAGAATGAAGTTGCTTACGTATCCCAAACATGGGAATCAAGCCTTACGTAGTTCCGGTGTAAGGTACACTCGTGTATTAACCCTCGCCTTTTACGCTCTAACTTTTTCCAAGGCCGCCCTTCTGAGTTTTCAACCTTGCGAGCTATGTTTTTCTTTTCTTTTCAATTCTTTTCTTCTTTTTATTTCCTTTCATTCTTTTCATTTTTCTCTTTTCTTTTTTTCTTTTTTTCTTGCCCTAACTTTTGCCTGGGTTGCCCTTTCGGGTTTTCGGCCCAGCGAGCCTCTCAAGGGTAAAAGTGTAGCTTTGTCCATGTCAAATGGTTTTAGGGTCTCGAAGCCATCCGAATCCAGCAGAGCGGCTGTTGTCTGCTGATGATCTAGAGGTCCATCCAATGGGGGCTGAATTTGCCTCTAGTGTTGTGGATAGGAACTTGGTTGTCTTTCAACAATACTTTCTTCTTTCCTCCCTTCTAGGATTTGGCATTCTGGTCGATCTTTGTTAGCTTGAGAAACATCCCAATTTTTTGACTCTTCAAGCGCATTTGACATTTTTGGCCCCTAGTTCGTGGAGTGCTTTTGATCCAGCTTTGCAAGCTTCTTTTGACGACATCTGACCTTCATGATCTGACTTTGTTGGTGCCAATTCATGGGTTGCTTTGAATCTGGCCGCACAGGCCTCCTTTTATAGTTGACCATTGAACATTCTGAATCCAAGTTCAAGGTTTGAAAGTGAGGGGTCGAGTCTCGAGGTTGAGAGCGATCCTAAGCTGCACAATCTCAAGAACGATTCCACACAGGTCTTCGCAGGACCACGCAAAACATTTTTTGAATTTTTTTAAGAAAGCGACAAATCGCTCGCACTGAAGATAGTGTAGAACCAATCTGGATCAATCTAGGATCCTTCTCAGTACTCACACTAACAAGCATGATCTCAATCATTAAGGGCTTAGCATGCCTCTCTTTCTCTCAATTCATCAAATTTTGCAAAACCCGAGGAATTCATTCCTCTTCATTTTCAACACATTATTCGAAAAGTTTTGAAAAACTTAGGTCAATGCAACGATTTCAAGGCACAGAAGAGCAGGCGAAATTTACTACCATTTCATTCTAAACTTGTTGGCACAACATGCTCAAAGTAGCAATAAGCACAAAAACATGACAGCCACAGCTGTTTCGTTTAGATTTCCTGGTTGCAACTTGCTCCACAGCAGAGACAGACTCAAAAGAAAGCAAAAGAACAATCACAAAACAAAATAATGATATCCGAGGCGACACCCTCGAAATCACCAGACTTCTGTGCAACAGGACTGACTCGATACAACAAGACATACCTTAATCAAAAAGACTAACTCAAAACAATGAGACAGACTCGAAACAAAATCATAGAACTGACACAACACCTGAGTCAGAAAGTATAAAAATTAGCATTCACAAATGCCCAAAATAGTGCGTGCCGAGCGCCACATCTGAAATAAACCGAGCGCCGCTCGCAGGTGGACCAAACCCCGCTCACATACTTGTATTATCTTCGAAGTCGACGAACTCAGTGGTGACAGACTTTGCTGAGTTAGGAGGGAGGATGACCTAATCATCGATCAAGTGTTGCACTTCGTGGCGAAGACGAAAGCAACTGTCGGTGGTGTGACCAGCTTGTTGATGGTACGCACAGTACTGGGTAGCATCATGTGAGAGGGGGAGATTACTCGGGAGAGGCCGAGGCTTAAGAGGTTTGAGATGACCTTTTTCAGTGAGGATTCGAAAAGCCTTGGACAAAGGCATGTAGAGGGCATGAAAGACCCTGCGCCCTCGGGGTAGATACTTCGAAGCCTGTGCACCTTTGCTGGACGCACTAGCAAAAGGGTCAGCAGGTGCTGCCTTGGCTCTCTGTTCTTTTCCAAGTGCAGGGTTAGGAGTGAAAGGAACTGTTCTGGTACGACAGTCCCTATCCCGATTTTCCCTTTGGCTTGAACTGCTCTCGGTCTGAGCAAGGAAAATGTCATCTGCAGTCTTAGCCACGACTGCAAGTATTTGTTGCTTATTCAACCCCCAGCTTTCAGAGCCTCAATAGCTTGCTGGAGTTGCTCATAGGGATCTGCATCCACCTTCATCTTGTTCTTTCCACTAGTCTCAGCTGGGTGGACGGTTTGGGTTGCTACTTCAGTACGAAGCCCCGTTGTCGCCGACATATCATTGTCGGAGCTTGGGATAACTTCAGGTTGGCTGAGCTCAATTACAATTCGCCCCAGTAGCGGGATCTCTTGTGGTATGAAGTTCTCGGCATACGATGCAGTTGGTGGCAGGGCTGACATTCCGTAGACTAGATCAGCCACAGATCTTTGAAGGTCGCCAATCATTCCCATTAGCTCAAAGGTAGTGGGTTCACGAGCTTGAAGCAACTGGGGTTCCTAGATCGGCGCGCGGCAGGCGACCTAGCCGGGTGTGGTACCTCAACATCGGCCTCACCCTGTAAGATGATTCCTTGGTTTAATGCGGCTACCATAACCACAATTTCCTTTGAATTTTGTGCCATCACAAATCCACTGAACTGAACCAAGGTGATGTGATCGGTGACTGACGGATCAGATGTCTGCCTTGCTTCAGCGAAGGAGAACACTGGCTATTATGAACTAAGTCTCTAAACTGAAAGAGAAAACAGGCAGCATTTCAGCCCAATTTCGCCATAATAGACACAAGCATAGCTGAATAACTATATTCGGCCATTGATCACTATTCCCAAATTCACTGCCCCGAAACTGAATCTGATGCCTGTAGATATAACTGATTCTCAAAATACTGATGCCCTCAGGCCTGATACCCAGACTTGCAAACTGATATATGCATTCCCTGTAGAGGTCAACTCTAAAAGCACATAATAAGCAAATGAGAGCCAAAACACCCCTATGTTGGGGTAGGGTTTCCCTGTCCTATTTTGTCAGGAACTAGGGTTTCACCATGCATGCTGCAGTTTCGAACAACCTATAATCGGGTAGCAACCTATCCTAGTTTGGAATGGTCACTATGGATTCCGAATATGCACTAGGTCGAATGGTCAACAAGGATGTCCCGGTAAAAACTGGGGTTTGTGTTCAAGTCGTGGTAGAGCCCGTAACCGGTCAGCCTTATGGCACACTTCTCAAAGTGAGCCTCCGGTAAACCATTCAAGAATAGCATACGGCAAACACGGTGTCCTAGGTGAACCAATGCAAATGAAATGCAACGAAACACATAAGTGTAAGCAAAACAAGATATCATGAGTTCGAGTCAAGCTCTCTAAACTCCCCAGCATAGTCACCAGAAACTGTGGATGTACCCCAAGGGCCTTATGCTTTTCCACAGTTCGAACTCAATGTGTCACGGTTCTTAATCTGATCTCACAATGTGCGATGTGAGATTGATAAATCACCAAAGAGTCCAAATCCGACAAATCATTTTGGAAAAATGATTTTTGTAAAGAAGTGCCAAACACGGACTGCTTTGCCAGATACAAAGTCGCCACCTAAATATTTTGTTTTGGGGAATTTAGGAAACCCTGACTCATTGTCTAAGGCACGTGTCCGTCATCACCAAAGTTGCCTCGGCTCGGTAACTTGGGTATGATTGGGGAAGGTCATATATGAGCACCCCCGCTCGCTCGATCCGAAGATCGGCCTATACTAAGCATGATATCGAGTTTTTGAAAACATATGCGTTCTTATACTGGTTTAATTAGCTAGAATTACTAGGTGATGCGCACAACGCACAAGTATAGACTAGATTGCCTAATTTGGAACAAAGCATTGTATATCCGTTTATTTGGAAATTGTTTTGAATTTTGCTACTCGCAAGTAGGCTAGAACACGGATTTCGATGAATTATTCCAATTCAAGCAATCCAATCTTCACCCACAGGCATTCAGGCTGTTATATCACATAAGTAATTAGCTTTATGGCAAGCATGCTTTCATGTTATCTTTTACATACATGCAAGATGCTAAAACATAAACACTCACAGTGTACCCTGAGCCAAAACAAGAAACTAGTAAGAAATCATGCATGATCCTAGTTCATGTTCAGATGGCTAATGCATCACATACAAAATGCAACTAGAATAGGCTCGGCTAGTCTAAAATGGCATGTAAGATGCAACGACTTGGTACACGTATTCAAGTTTGGAATTGAAATACTATGCAATTAGTATGATGCACCGAGCCCGGTGTGTGCAATACAAATGAATGTATGCAAACATGCTGTCATAAGTATGCTAATTGAAACATGACCTAAAACTAACCATTCAAAAGCAGGTAAGTAAAAGGGAGAAAGACGTGGGGATGGAAGACATGCATCACACACACACGCTTATTACACAATTGCACCCTCTCGACGGAGGGACCGAAAGAATAATACAAATCAAATAATTAACTAACTAATATGCTAACTAATTATTACACAACACTTAACTAATTTAAACAAATTAACTAAGCTACTGAAAGCAGTAAAGTAGCCTTGGGAAGAGAGACGAATGCATGCATGCTTGGCTTCGCTTGGAAATCCATCGTCATGCCATGTTGCTTCTATTTACACTGCTCTATACCTTTGAAAACTTTGCATGTCTCAAGGATGCTTCTGAATCACCTTCTGAGCACTGTGGGATATCACCGGCCAAAAGTCAAGGCCACCGGCCAAGGGGAACTGGTCATCGACCATTTGGGGGAATCCCAACCAACAATGCATAGTCGGCCGGCACTGAAGATGGCCGACCGGCCATCTCTTCTTGCAGAATCCTGTTTTGCTGCAGTAGAGGACAGACAGAACATGGCAATGCATTTTCAAGGCAGTGTGTGCACCACCACCGTCCCTATCATGCTATGAACTCAAGGGAGTATGGCTCTCGACCCTCAGGCCACCAATCGCGCATTTCGATGCATGATGGCCAAAGGTGGCAAGTGTGCAAATTAATGTCAAATGAAATGCACACAAAACACATGAAGGACCCCAACCTCTATCGTGGTTTATCAAGAGGCAAGAGATTCATCCTTAATGCTATGCAACCTCAGCATGCAAGCAAGCTAATACAACATGAACATGCAAACAAGCAAAGTGCAATAGGCATACAACCTAAACAAATAAGCACGCAAGGCATGTAACAATAATGCCAATGACAAACATGCAACAACATGTGAGGCTAACATGTGACAAGATGTTAAGTAACTAAAAAAAGAGAATGCATGCGAAATGCATTACAACTTAAGCATGCAACAACATGTCATGGACCAAGTACACAACAAGGCACAATCGAACTAGCATGCTATAACATACAATTTACCAAATATGCAACAAGTATGTGACAACATACAAGGCAAGCCTGCAACAACATGCGGGGATGGACTTAAACCAAAATGGACAACTCCCAAATAGGTCCAAATCAGCTGCCAAAATGGTGCGTCAAAGGCATGGAATACACATACAAACATGCATGCTAATGGTCCACTACTTTAAGCATTGTAGAGCAACTTTTAAGAACACTTAAAGGGAGACAAACATGGATATTAGGAAAACACATTAAGTCCTGAAATCATGCAAGGGATGATGCCAAATCAACCAAACCATGCAATTAAGGCATGCAATAAAGCCTAAAACTTGAAACTAGCCAAGGGACTCGAACCAAGGCTACATGAAGCAAACCCCAAAGGGCCAAGGGGACCTAAAACAATCCCAAGGCAAGTCTAAACAAGACCAAAAGTGACCTTAACACTAGCCAACACAAGCTAGAACAAAGGGGCAAAACATGAGGCGTACAAGGCCACAAAAGACGTGTTACACTACACCTAATACAACCAGACATGGTATGACTTAAGCACATAAAATTAGAGTTATGGCATGTTAGAATAAGCTCAAAAAACACATTGGAATGGCAACCTAGAGGCCTAAACATGATGGCATACACAATGACACATATCATGAGGCATGAAACACAAACTCTATAAAAACATTAAAGGGGTGATAAGTGTGAGTGTACAGGCATAAGACATGGACTGGAATAACATAAGAAGTGATGCGAAACCACTGAAATAGCCCAAGTAAAGCATGTCAAAGGATTCAATACTCAAAGCCTACAAGCTAGATTACATGGTGGCTATACAAAGCAAGTTGTGGACGACCAAAACAACCAAAATTAGAGCTTTAGCATGTTAAAACAAAGCTAGAAGCTTCATGAAGTTAAGCCAAAATCATGCTAAAAAGGCATGTTACAACATGGTGCGTGTTAAGGCAAATCATGGGATTACAAGACAAGTATGCAAAGCATGCATGGTATGTCTAAACCAAGTCAAAATAGTGCTATATCATGGAAAAACAAACCCCCAATATATACTGAAATGAAGCTAAAACAAGCTAAGCATACATGCTACAAACATAAGTCATTTATGTAAGCATTGAAGATGACAAGGAGAGGGGATGACCCTCTCCTATTTAAGACTCCAAAACTACTTCTCCACCACTGAAAATCCTTTCGATTTCAATGGTAGAGAGGTCATGCAAAGCTAAGAACAAGGGCTAAAATGGATGGCCTAGAACATGGCCTAACAAGGCCTAAGAGGGGGGAAACAACCCCAAACGTCAAAGGGACCTTAAACAAAAATCAAAAGCATGCAAAATCATAACTTTTATCAGTTATAAGTTAAGCTCAAAACAGCATGCAAGATAGGCTAAAAGCTTGTGGAAAAATGGGGAATAAAGAGGGTAGTTTCTCACCCTTGTAGAACCTCTTCAAGAACAAGGCTCCAGCAAGTTTTATGAGTTCAAACCAACCCAAGAACACTAAAATCAACCTGCTAGCACCTCAGCAACCAAGGATGGTGTTCTAGTGTGTGCTTGTGTACAATAGTGAGACAATACTACTCTTTTAGACACAAAACAAGATCAAACAAAGGAGTATAGATACAACACTATATCTATCCTCTCAAGAACAATTTTCTCTGAACCTTGAAGGAGGGAGGGGGGCTCCCTCTTTATAGAGGCTCAAATCCTAAGGCTTCCAAGAGAAGCCAAGCAAAGAGCAAATCCCTCCATACACGTGTTTGGAGGGAGTTAATTATGGATGCCAGCTACACCAATTGGCAAAAAAATATCTGCATAAAGCAGATGAACAGGGTTTGGCCACAAAAAATGGCCGATCAACCAACATAAGTGCCGGTCGACCAAATATTGTGCCGATCGGCCAACACACTTGGCCGGTGGCAATAAAAAGGGGCTGATGGCTTCATGCCATGGCCGGTGGGTTGAGGGGATGGCAAACAAGCCACCCTCTTCCCTTAGAAGCAAAAACACAAGTGTTTGGTCCATGACCAAGCACAAAACAGATAAGTTGAGAGATCTTGAGGCAAGGTGCGTAGCCGAGACCTCTGAGAACTCAAAACGAACACGAGCACGAATGATCATTGAGTGTTCAGGCGATGACGTCCAAGTCTTGCGGACGGTCAAAAATGGGGTGTCTACGCCATGCAAGAAAACGTTGGATATATCTAGCTGTTTCAGGGGCAAACCATAATGAAGAGCCAATTAAATCAAAATTTTGATAGTGGGAAGCTTTGCCACTGGGCTAAAAGTTTCTTGAAAATCAACCCCTTCTTGTTGAAGATAACCCTTGGCAACAAGTCGAGCCTTATGCCTAGCAATAGTACCATCTGAATTTCTTTTAACTCGAAATACCCACTTGCAACCAATAGCATTTTTAGCTAGAGGCAAAGAAACTAAGGACAAGTCTTTTGCTTATGTAAGGCATCAATTTCATCTATCATGGCTTTATACCAAATAGGAAAATGAAGAGCTTCCTTATATGAAGGTGGTTCAATATTAGAATAGAGAGGAGCAGAGATAATAGAAGGCTGTTGAGAATTAGTATGAATCAAACAATGTGAAGAAGACTTGGATCGAGTAACCATGGGATGGACATTAGAAGGAGAAGGAAGTGGCAAATCAATGGAAATAGAGGAAATGGTAATGGGTACAGGTGCAACAGGTGGAGAGGAAATAGGAGAATGAAACTAAACCTGATTGGAAGTAGAATTGCTGGAAATATGAGCAGTAGCAAAAATGGGAGCTGCAGCAGAACTTGGAGCAGCAACAGAAATAGAGGGAGAAACAGATGGAGGCATGTGAGAAAAAGAAGAACTAGATGTAGGAAGATTAGATGAAGACATAGCAGACCAAAAGAATGACTGAAGCTGAGATGAAGAAAGAACAGAATCAGAGGAAGAGGATGCAGCAAAAGGAAAAACAAATTCATTAAAAACGACATGTCTTGAAAGATAGAATTTTCCAGTAGCAATGTCAAAACATCAGTAACCTTTAGCAAAAGGATGATAACCAAGAAATACATAAGGAAGAGATTTAGGATGAAGCTTATGAGAGGAATGTTGTGGAAGCCAAGGATAACAAAGACAACTAAACAACTTAAGAAAAGAATAATCAGGAACTTGATGAAACAAGATTTCAAATGGAGTCTTATGATTTAACTGAGTGAAAGGAAGTCTGTTAATCAAGTGAGTGGCTGTAGCTATGGCCTCAAACCAAGATTTGAGAGGCATAGAAGAGTGATGAAGTAAAGAGACAGCAGTCTCTGTGATATGTCTATGCTTTCTCTCAGCTGTGCCATTTTGTGGTGAAGTGTAAGGACAAGAAAGTTGATGGACAATACCATGAGTTGAAATAAAATGTTTCATTTTAGCATTACAATACTCAGTACCACCATCAGTTCGAAGAATTTTCAAAACAGTCTCAAATTTTTTCTTAGCATAGGCTTTAAACTCTAAGAATGTATCATACACTTCACTTTTGTAAGTCAATGGATATAACCAAGTGAACTTACTGAATTCAGCAACAAAAAGAACATAATATTTGAAAGTAGAGGAAGAATGGAAAGGGCCCCATACATCACTATGAATGAGTGAAAGGGGCTTATTTACAGTGCTATTTGACAAATGGAAAGGAAGCCTATGGCTTTTAGCAACACAACAATCTACACAATCTAAACTATCATAGAGAAGAGATTTCAGCTTCAAATGGGGCTTGAGATGATGAAAATTTAAGGATGAAGGATGGCCCAACAGATTATGCCACAAAGTAGCAGATTTAGGATTAGCCTTAGTTAGGTAAGCATGAGACTCCGATGAAAATGAAGTAGATGGATGAAGTTGGTGAAGACCATGAATGTTACTTCCCTTGTGAAGAACCTTCTTGGTAACTTTGTCCTGATTCACAGAGTTAGAATCATCAAAAATGATAACACAATGATTATCCTTAACTAGTTTTTGGACTGAAACCAAATTGGAGGAAATTGAAGGTGAATGTAGAATATTGTTGAGAGAAAAAGAATAGTTAGGAGTAGGTAAAATGCCATTACCAGTATATGTAATAGGCACTGAACTTCCATCTCCAATAGTAACCTGATTTGGTCCTTGATATGGTTGATAGCATGTGAGATTAGACAAGTCATTAGTGATATGGTCAGTGGCAGCAGAGTCCAAATACCATGGACCTGGAACAGCAGATGAAGATGGATCATTAGATGAGGCAACAAAAGCTCTAGATGTGGAATTAGAGATAGGATGTGAATCCTGATTCCGAGGAGAAGACTGGGACTGATAGTAAGAATCCATTCTATGGCAACAATCAAGAGCCAAGTGACCAAAACGGCCACAAATCTGACAGATCAGATTAGACTGAGAATGAGCAGAAAATCTTCGTCTGCCTCTAGGAGAAGTGTTGAATCGGCTAGAACCAGTACTATTGCTAGATCTGCTATTGCCTTTATAAAATCTGCTTCCTCTGTTATTCTGAAAAGAATTACGACATCTAGAATAGCGAAAATTATGACCTCTGGTTTGAAATTGAGTAGAAGATTGTGGTGAAAAATTTTGCTTGACTGAGGAAAAAGCAATTGTTGGCTCTGACAACTTTCTAGTCTTTGCATCCATATGAATCGCTTCAGAACACAGGAGAGAAGACAATTACTCCATAGAAATAGTACCAGATCTAGCTCTAATTGTAGTTTTAAATGCATCAAACTCATCTCTCAGACCATTCAAAGTTAGCAAAACAAGATCCTCATCTTCAATAACTACTGATGCAAGAGCCAATTGATTAACAATCTCTTGAATCTTTGAGAGATAGACCTCCATGGTGTTAGATCTCTTAACAACAGAGTTCAATTTATTCTTGAGTTGATGTACATGAGATCGGGAAAGTGAAGTGAACTTTTTATTGAGTGCAGACCATACCTCAACACAGTGATGGAACTAAAGAACAGTGGAATAAATGGAAGGAGATAACATTGCAGTGAGACAACTTAAAAGGTGTGCATCGATTAAACTCCATTGAAGAAACTCTGGATTTGCAGATTCAACACCAGAGGTATCAATAACTTTAGACGAAAGACAAGGGATTGTACCATCAACATATCCCAAAAGATTGGTAGCACGAAGCATGTTGGAGATTTGACTCTTCCAGATGATGAAGTTTGTTGAATCTAACTTTACAGTAACAAAGAAGACAGATTCAAAATGAGAAGAGTTAGATTTGATGGAATGGAAGATGAAAGAGATAAAGGAGTAGCCATTGTTATCTTACTCATTAGAGCTTAGCAAGCTCTGATACCATGTGGAAAATATTACTTTCTCATTTCTTGAAAATATTAGTGATCCCTAATTACTTATTTATACAACTTCTCATATACAACAGATATGTATCTAATAACCTAACTAACTAATCTAACTATTTTACATGTGTGTTAATAACTTAATAACTAGTAACAGATTGTCTAACAGATCCTCTAACCACCATAGGTGTAGTTAGTAAAGTAGTTGAGCTACATGGTAATCTTGAACTGATAGAACTCTTCTTCTTGGACTGATTGAGCTGAGGACTAAACTGACGAGTATGTGTAGGTGCAGATTCTGAACTGGAGCTGAGCTGAACTCTGCAAAGTTAGTATCTGCAGAGTTAGTATCCTCAACAATGTGTCTACGTAAGAAGATTATAGTTTGTGTTATATTACAAGATCTTTCATGTATGCACTACTCAAAGGACTATTTCATATTTTCATATTGCTTCCACTAAGGCCCGATTATATTTTATGATATGATTTTGTTATTGAGGCCATAGATAATTTGGGATTGCTTGCCGATCATGACCTAAACCTCTAGGGGCTGGTTCGGGTCGTGATATAGTGGTATTAGAGCACAAGTTATCACCTCACTCACTTATCCATTTGATCAATAAGGTGTCTAGAAATAACTTAGGGATTGCATATGCATTTTAATGCAAGAATGAAATGACCTTTGTAATTGTATATGTGATTATGTATGCATACATTTGTATTTGTTATAATACAAGGTTCATATAGATAATGTTGAGAACAAGAGCAAATGAATCGGAGAAGCCTTCCTCCTCACGATTGGACAAGATGAAAAGAATGATATAGGACATGGCAAAAACCCTGAGACAACAACAATTGCAACCACAACAAACCCTCACCTCAAATGCCCGTACAACCACCGACGAAACACCACCAAGCTGATGACCGCACAATTGTACTCACTAAAGAGTTGAAAAAGATGAAGCCACCATTGTTCTATTGGGGAGCAGATTCGCTTAAGGCTGAAGCCTAGGTATTGGGGAATGTGAAATTGTTTGAAGTGTTCCCGTTTATAGAAACACAGAAAGTTCTGTTAGCCGTGTTCACCTTGGAGGATGAAGCTAGAAGATGGTTGATGTTGGTATGAGATAAAAATAAGGGTGTTGATTGGGCTCGAGTCCAAGAAATATTCTACGAGAAATTCTTTCCATAGTGCATCCGAGATAGAAAGGTATCCAAATTTGAATGACTTTAGCAAGGAAACAAGACCGTGGCAGAATATGAGGGCCAATTCATAGAGTTGGCATGTTTTGTGCCACACATAGTTGATACAGATTACAAGAAAGCCAGAAAATTTGAAGGAAGCCTACGTGATTCAATTTTTGAGAGGATCAATGTACTAAAACTGCCAAAGTATGTTGATATTTTGGATAAAGCACTGATGTGAGAAGCAAACATGGCCGCTCATAACTGAAATTTTGAATAGAGAGGCAAGAGACAAAACTTCAATGCACATAAAGAAGCAACATCTTTGATGAACACGTCAAAAAACAGAAACTTCTAATAATTCAAATTCAAACCAGAGTGGTAATTCATTACCCATTTGTGCTATATGTGGAAAGAAGCATCGGGGCGTTTATTACTACACTATGAAAGCATGCTATCAGTGTGAGAAAGTTGGTGACATGGCATGAGATTGCACTCAACCTCGTCAAGGGGGTAATAAGGGTACTACAAGTTCAATTGGTTTAGTTTCAGCTACTAAGCCTGCTAGAATAATGGGCATAGAGAGAGATAAACTCAAGCAAGGGACAGTCTTTGCACTCATCCTGGGAGACACCCAAAACATAGAGGTTGTGGTCTTAGGAATACTTTCTATTTGTGGTCAAAACGCTTATGTATTGATTGATTTGGGTTTCACGCACTCTTTTGTTTTTATGGTGTTTGCTGATAAATTGAGAAGATCTATGAAATCCTTGAGATAGATATTATTTGTTGCCTCACCTACAAGGAGATCTATGATATGTCCATTTGTATATCCTCCATGTGAATTATGGCTTGGGAATGCCACTTTATATGTTGATTTATTACCGTTTGATATGAAGCACTTCGACATTATTTTGGGTATGGATTGGCTAACCAAATACCATGTAACTATTGATTGTGTCTCTAAATGAGTCATGTTTTGACCTCCGGGTCTAGATGAATTTTATTTTGAGGGTAAAGAGGTACTTCCTCCACTATACTTACTTTCTACAATGAAGGCCCGTAAGTTGATTAATAAGGGATGTCAAGAATATTTGTGTAGTGTATTGAATATTCAAACCACTGATGTTACCTTGGACAATATTCTAGTAGTAAGGCACGTTCTAGACGTGATTCCAAAAGAGTTTCCAGGACAATTGATCGATAGGGAGATTGAGTTTTGTAATTGATGATTCTTTACCACGTATTGATGATTCTTTTGATCAGTTATAGGGGGCTCAAGTATTTTCAAAAATTGATTTCAGATCGAGATACCATCAATTGAAGGTTAAGGCCGAGGACATTGAGAAAATTGTTTTTGAAACTAGGTATGGACATTACAAATCTTTAGTCATGCCTTTCGGAATCACCAATGCACATGTAGCTTTCATGGATTTGATTAATAGAATCTTTAAACCATTCTTGGACGAATTTGTTATTGTATTCATTGATGATATTCTGATTTATTCGAGAAGAAAAGTTGACCAGCAACAACACTTGAGAATAATCCTTCAAACACTTAGATAGAAACAATTATATGGGGAATTTAAGTAGTATAAATTTTGGTTAGAAGAGATTACTTTCTTGGGTCATGTTATTAATAGAGATGGTGTATCCATGGATCCACAGAAAATTGAAGCAACTATAAATTGGCCTACTCTAACTGACGTAACAGAAGTGCAAAGTTTTATGGGATTGGCAGGGTACTATCGGAGGTTTGTCAAAGATTTTTCGAAGATTACTGTATCATTGACTCAATTAACTTGAAAAGGAGAACTGTTTGAGTGGGCAAACCAAAATGAATTTGCATTCTAAGAGTTGAAGACAAGACTTACCACAGCTCCAATCCTTACTTTACCATCAGGTGCCGAGGAATTTGTGACTTTTAGTAATGCTTCTTACAAAGGCTTTGGTCATGTTTTAATGCATAATGGCAAGGTAATAGCCTACGCATCTCAACAATTGAAACCACATGAGAAGAACTACCCAACACATGATTTGGAACTCGTTGTTGTTGTGTTTGCATTGAAAATTTGGCGCCACTAGCTCTACGGGGCAAAATACGAAGTGTACACACATCACCAGAGTTTGAAATACTTTTTTCACACAGAAAAAGTTGAACATGCAACAAAGGAGGTGGCTTGAACTGATAAAAGATTATGATTCGCAAATTCAGTACCATCTGGGTAAGGCTAACACCGTGGCTGAAGCACTTAGCTGAAAGAATGTTGGAACTTTAGCCTGGTTGATTATAGATACAAGAGAGCTTTTGCAAGAATGAGAAACACATGAAATAGAGGCTATACCTTATGACCAGGACAGTGTATTAGCCACAATTTCTGCACAACTGGCGATAATAGAAGAAATGAAACGAAAACAAGTAAATGATGAATTGCTTAAGAAGATATATGATGAATTTGAGATCAAGCCTAGATGTGTCACGACCTGATCCCGCCCCTATAGGTTAGGATTATAACTAGCCAGTAATCATAAGATTACCTGCTGCCTCAGACTAAAATCAAGTCATATTTAATAATAGGGGGCTAGAAGCAGAAGCAGAAGTAGAAGTGGAAGTAGAATAGTAGATTTTGTCCAATGAGCTGTGCATATATGGGATAACAAAAACTTTTCACTTATGTAATAACTCACACCCAATAGGACACAATAGATTATACATGTCCAACACCATTCAAAAACTGGCAAACCTAAAACTAAGGTTTATATACAAGCCTAGTCTTACATGACCATCGAAAGTAAGCAAAAGAAAATCAAAACAAAAGCCTCGTGTGTGAGGCAACCTTGGCTGACTCCAAAATCTCGGTAACCTTCACAATCTCACTAAGGTTAGGGCTAGACATCCCGTTGCTCATCTACATACATATAAATACGGAGTGAGCTAAAGCCCAATGAATAATACCAGAGTAAAGGGGTCAATGAATGAGATTCGTACATAAATAAATCATACTTAAAATTTAAACATTTCAACTAATATTCCCATTCATGGTACATCAAAATCCATAAACTATACTTGTAGATCAATATCAAAGCAAAATGACCTCCGGTCCAGTACATCATATCCATATACAAAACGACCTCAGGTCTAACTCATACACAAAATGACCTTAGGCCCATTATATGCAAAATGATCTTGGGACCATCTATACAAAATGACCTCGGGTCTAATACTCATTCATAGACTGACCTCAGATCTAATGGATCCATATACGAATGGCCACCGGTCCTTCATATCATAATACAAAACAACCTTGGGTCCAACATTCTTATATTCATATTTATGCGCATATTCATATTCATGATCATGATCACATCCATATTCATATTCAAAACAACATTTGGTCCAATCAATTCCTTATTCAAAACGACCTTTGGTTCATTTAACAATCATACAAAACGACCTTTGGTCCAATTCATATATAAGATGACCTTTAGTCTATCTTGTTAAACATTCTAAATGGCCTTAGGCCCAATCCGTATCCTTGTCAAATATACCAAATGGCCTTAGGCCCATTTTATATTTTTTTTTTATCAAACATACCGAACGACCTTTGGCCCATTTTGTATTTATATATCAAACACTTTATAGATTCTATTACGAATCAAACAAATAGAATACTCATTCATAGTGCAAATTCATAAGTTCAGAAACTTACCACATAGGTAAATAATACACACAAAAATATCTTTACTAGGATATTACTCACAGTGTTCCGATGCTTGATTCGTCATTGCAATTGACCCTAGATAATTCACAATACATTGGGTCATTATATAATTCAATTCGTTCTTTAGTTTGCTTAATTTCTTAGACTTCTTTTGCATTCTTTAATTCATTTGGAACGCTCACTGTATGCCTAAGAATGCTCAAAAATGAAGGAGAACGAAAATTGAAACATAAAATAACTTTTCAAAATTTACTGAAATAGGGCACTTCGCTTGAGTGCAACATTGGCTGCTCGAGTGAACCCCTTGGTCTGCAAAAGTACTGGATGCTTCATTTTTATGCTCGAGCTTAATTTTGGTCGCTCAAGCCAATGCTCCAGAATGTGAGTGGTCGCTCGAGCCAACCTTTAATATCTGTAAATGTACTTGTTGCTTGCATTCTACGCTCGAGCGACAAATTCTTCGCATGAGTAGTGAGGTGGAATTCTAGAGTTTCCAAATTTTGTTTGAGCTTCAAACACACATTCAATGGTCCAAATTCATTCATGATTCATCCAAACATGCAAGAACATCTAGGAGCAAGGGCACTTTGAGGATGCTTTAAAGAGCCAGTGTCAGTATCTCCACTAGAGTATTGTTAAAGTCTAGGAAAAGGAAAAGAGGATGGGAAGGAGCCATGTTAGAGAGGAACTCTAGCAGTGACAACCTCGTTATGTGATATGTTATATCTGCTCAATTTTGAATGTTAATTATGTGTTTAATATGTAATTGTAGGAATATTTGTCCATTGATAAATTATATGTTGTGAGTTCTGCTTTGAATTTGAAATTGAAGGCCTTAGTGACTACAAAAATCAAAATTGACAAGTTCAATTAAGACGGTACCATTTTTATAGTCATTTGGGAAGCTGTATTAAAAATTGATTCAATTCAATCCAATTGCATATTATCGAATTGAGCCTTAATTAGGACTGCTTGAATTAATTGTGTACTAAGATTAGTTATGCTTAATTAAGTTGATGCATGAATTGTACCTAATCAAATCATACTCATGATTCAAGATTTAATTAAGTGTGGTGTGTGATAGGACATTTGACGGTGTTAAGTGTAGAGGATCAAAATCCTTGTGTGTGTTGGAGTAATGCATGTGTGTGCACGTGTTGTTTATTCAAGAAGTGAGGTGTGTGTGAGTGTGTATGTTCTGATGACTTAAGGTAATGTTGTATTATTCTTTTCCTTTTACTGAGTTCATTTTTGGCTCCTTGTTTTGAGAGAGAGAGAGAGAGAGAGAGAGAGAGAGAGAGAGAGAGAGAGAGAGAGAGGGTGTGAGAGTTAGAGGCTTGATCTAGAAAGAGAGACCTGCTTTGTGCTAGAGACTGAAGAAGCTTGGGCAGATCACCTCATCTCTTTGAAATCAAAGCTCTAGGTAAGAGTCTTCAGACTAATTTATGTAGCTAATCCTCCATTCATCATGATTTGAAAGAGTAATAGGATCAATTTGATGAAATTTATAGGAAAGTGGATTTTTGAACAAGAAGATGGGTTACATGTGCATTCATGGAAGTCAATCTTGGATGTCATCATTTTTTAGCATGCAATTGTTACCTATGTTAAATTTCAGAGTTGTATCATACATGCATGTGTAGACACCCCATTTTTTACGGCCCTTAAGACTTGGGCGCCTCAGGTTGATTACTCGGTAATGAAAGTTGTGCTATGCAAAGGTTCGATTTCTTTAGCAAGAGGAGCTCCAAATCCCAACCTTACACCCCATTTTGGACCAAAATCATTTTGACCAAAATCATTTTAGACCTTAAAACTCTCTCTTTCAAAATATTTTTGAAAATGTTTCTGCAATGTTCCAAAGCTCACATTTTGTTAAAAGTTGCACTTTTCGATAAACTGAGCAAGGACAAAGTGGAAATAAATGAAAGAGATGTGAACTC
Source organism: Camellia oleifera (assembly GCA_022316695.1). NCBI lineage: Eukaryota > Viridiplantae > Streptophyta > Magnoliopsida > Ericales > Theaceae > Camellia > Camellia oleifera. Next base: position 93,346,243 of record CM039317.1, read on the forward strand.
TTTGAAAAACCTTTCAAAACATCTTATTTAGAGGTTTGGAGTTGAAGAAAATTATAGGAGAGGGAAGAAACCTAGTTGGGGAATAAGTTGGGCATAAACTGTTAAGAGAGAATTGGGCAACCTCTCTAAATCAGGTCTATCCTTTTTTATACTTGGACTTTAGTTGTGAGGCCACCACCATTGGAAAATGGACTTTTGGGGCTTGATTTTACACTCAAAAATCTCCCAAAGCTGAGTCTGGATGAGGGAGATGTGGCTGTTTGAAGTTAGGCATCCATCCGTTTAAGCCAAAATTGAGCAGTCTTCAAGAAAATAGGCATATCTTTTTTGCACATTTGGAATTTTGATGTGATGCTGCCACCATTGGAAATAAGACTTTTGGGGATTCAATTTAGACTCAATGATGGCCTGCAAAGGAGTCCGGATGAAGGAGATATGCCCATTTGAAGTCAGGCCCAAAAAGCAGATTTTCTAGCTAGCCATTGAATGAGGTTTGGCGGCCATGAATGAAGTTTTCCGGCCCCATGCCAGCCATTGATGATGCTTTCCAGCCATGGATGATGTTTTTCCGGCCATTAATGAAACTTGCAGGCCATTGGTGTCAAAAGTCAGATTTTGTGCAGATATTTTCCCTCAAGTTGTTCCACACTGCTCCAGCTGTCCTATATTGATATTTTTGACCAAAACTCACATTTTTCTATATATAGAGGACCTTCTCTATTGTTTTCAAGGATATAAAAATTTTGGGAGTCTCTCTCTCTACAACTCTCTCTCCCTACATTTCTCTCTATCTTGCAAATTTGTGCAAATTAGCCTACATACACTTCAAGTTTGCGTCTCAGCCCTTAACCAAAGTTTCTTATCTTTGGGATGAGGTTACTTGGGACCCTCTTTGAGCTCTAGAAGGTGGTCTTGGCTTGATTTATTTCCTCATTTGTGCCTTAGCTTCAAGAGGTATAACTTTTGCTTTGTTAGCTAGTTTTACATACTTGCTTTGCCATCTTCTTCTACTGTTTTTGGGCTGTTTGGGGGCTGGTTTTGAACTGTCCAAAACTCTATTTTTATGGTCTAAAAGTGTTAGTTTGTGGCCATTTTCAATTAGGGGGTGGTTCACCTTTCTTGCTTCTTTGCTTGTAAAGGTTTTTGTGCCTTTGTTCATCACTTTCAAACCAACTTTTTTGGGCCTTTTAACCACTGAATTTTAGAGGTTTTTCAGTGGTAAATAATTTATTTTGAAGTTCAAAATTGGAGGGGTTAGCCTCCGCTTCTTGTGTCTTGTTTGCATGCCTAGTTAGCCCCATATTTTAGCTTAATGTTTTAGGTTTTTGTCGCTCAAGTCCAGCATGCTTTAAACAATGTTTTAACGTATTTTAGCTCTGTTTTGGATTGGTTAGTTTGTTTGAGTCTTGTTTTGCATAGTTGTAGTGGTAATTCCTTCACTAGCTTGGTGTTTTAAAGCTTTAATCATCATTGGTGTGAGTTGGTTGCATGTTTTAGTGTTTTTAGTACTCATTTTCAGCACCTAAACATATCTACAACCTCTCCCCTTTCTTGATTTTTTTTGTTTTTGTTTTGAAAGTGGTTTAAACCATTTGCTTGTTTAAAGCATGAAATTGAGATGTTAGTGCTTAATGGTTTCATCCCTTTAGAGGTTCATTACCAACGGCATGAGGTCTTTTTCATGCCCAAAACAACCTTTGGGTTGAGCTTTCTTTCCATTTAGAGGACACTCACCAATGGACAATTGATTAATGAATGGTTTGGTAATTAAAATGAGTAAACAAAATTGACAAGTAAAAGAGGCAAGATAAGTATTCTTTGTGTTGCATTGCATGTGTTCAAATAGGACGTTAATTTGAACACAAGGCAAATAGGACATTTCATACTCAATAGTGATGAAATGTGCCATTTTCCTAGGTTCCCATTGCCCTTGATCATGCATGATAGGGTGATGGACATTTTGAGTCTTGTTTTTGCATTTATTGAACTTGCACAATTGGTTTTACAAGTCATTATGTAATGGAATTGCTTGGTTGGTGGTTTTGTGAACCAAATCTTGTCCCTCATTTGATTTCTCCATGAAAATGAGAGACAGGGTGTGCAGACAGCCCTTGGAAAACCCTCTATTTGCTTTGTTTCTGCTCTATTGCAGCATGGTGACCTTGAGCATCAGTGGCTAGCAAGGCCTCATCCATGGCCGGCAGTGTCTCATTTTTGGCCGACAGTGCACATTTTTGGCCGGTAGAGGGCAAGCAGCAACCATCCATAACCGGCAGGCCATTAGTGTAACCTTCAGCAAAGATTTGGTAAGTTGGAGTAGAAAGGTTCTGAAGTATGCTCAACACTGCAAACAGAGCCTTTCGGGAGGAAAACGAAGGACTGTTGGGGGTGAAAACCGAGCACACGCATCTTCCACTTCCCGAGGCGGAGTAGTGGCAGCATAGTTTAATGCCTTGCATGCTTAGTTAGTGCGCATTTGTTTTAATTAATTAGTTTACTAGTTGGTTAAAGTGTTGTTGTGATATCCCTATTCTGTAGTATGCTAATTGGTCCTTAATACGAATGTGATAATGTGTTTTGATATGATTTTGTGGGCCATTATGTGAAAATATGTGTTTTTGAATTTCTATCTGTTCACCGTAGGAATATTTGTTTGATTATCTGCTTTGGAATTTAAATTGGAGGCCTTATCGGCCACAGAATCCGAAATTGATTGCGCCATTGTGATCAGCATAAATTTTAGAGCCTACGGTGAAATTTAATTGAAAATTGATTTGGATCAAATTAAGTTGATTAAATTGGTGAATTAGTGCTCAACTATTTAATATTATTAAATAAGCATTAGTGGGACTTTTTATATGGCCATGTACACTCTCTTTGCTCCTTTTTGAGCTCAAAAATCTGAGATAGGCATGGAGAGGGTGTGAAGGACGGCTATAGAGAGAGAGAGAGAGAGAGAAGAATTGTGCATGTTTTGCTCTTGAACTTTGAAAGTCTTGAAGATAACTCAAGAATTTGCCATAGATTGTGAATATTAAAACTCCTTGGTGAGTAATTCATGTGTTTTTAGTTATCATCTTGTGAATTCAAGTTTGAATGAGGGTCAAGAACATGAATTAGTTTGATTTTGTTGTATTAAAGACCCATGTGTGCATGCATGTATGTAATTGCTTGAAATTGCATGTTTGAGTTTAAAATATATGATCCATGTAGGATTTTGGTTAAAGCTCATGTATAATCAGCAATTGTATCATCTAAATTCAAAATGGGAGTAATACATCACATGCATGTACAATTTATGAAGATAAGAGCTTTGAATGCATGAATGTGTATATTGGAATTGAGATTGGTGTTGATTTCCGGCATGCATGTGTTTGATTCATGAAATTGAGCTCCATGATGATGTGTTTTAGTGTTTATACCACGTTAGTACAAGAATATGTGAGGTTGGAGCCATAAAATGCGAGAAATGTTGGTTTGAACGTTGCGAGGGAGCTCAAGAACACATTCTGGATTTTTCAGAATTTTGAGGTCCGCTCGAGCGGGAGAATCTCCGCTCGAGCATAAATTACGTGCTCCCAGTACTTTTTGTAGACTTGGTGTCCACTCGAGTGGGGTATTTTACACTCGAGCGGAGAGCTTTGTAGACAGGCCTTTCGCTCAAGCGCCTTATTTTACGCTCAAGCTTATTTTTCATGCGACCAGTACTTTTGCAGGCCTTAAGGGTCCGCTCGAGTGGGGGAGTCCACGCTCGAGCGGGGACCCTATTTTCTGAAATTTTGTTTTCACATTCTGTGTTTCGTTTTCCGTTCTCTTTCACTTGCAAGCACTCTTAGGCATGTGTTAAACATTGTAAATGAGTTAAAGAGATAAGAATCAAGCCTAAAGAGGAAAATGTGAATTTAGAACGGATTGAATTGTTAGTGACCCTTTTGCATTCATGAAATGTGTAGGGTCAAGCTCCAGGGCAAATCCACAAGCCAATCACTGTGAGTAATATTTCAAGATATCTGAAACATGTTGTTGTCCAATTGCTTATGTAATTTTTGAAAGTTCAACAATTTGAATGGTGGACAACAATTGACACAAATGATTGGGCCAAAGGCCGATTGATATAAATATGGGTCGAAGGTTGATTGATATAAATGTGGGCTGAAGGCCGAATGACATGAATGATTGGGCCGAAGGCCGACTGACATGAATGACTGGGCCGAAGGCTGATTGACATAAATGATTGGGCCGAAGGCCGATTGAAATAGACGATTGCGCCGAAGGCCGATTGAAATAGATGATTGGGCCAAAGGCCGTCTACCGTAACTGTTTCAATGATTACTTATGTATCTTCTTTAATTTATATTATTCACTGGGCATTCGCTCATGCTCATTCATGTACATGTATGTGAGCCAAAGGACGTCCAAAACCAGCCCCGGTGAAATTGTGAGAAACAGTCAGAGTTTTGAGGAGTCAGCCCAAACGTCTCACACATGAGACTGTCTTCGCCCTTTTGTCCTTTGTTTATAATTTTATTTTGTTGGCGAAAACATCGAACCATTTTTGTATATAAGTCCTGGGTTTGACTGACTTAAATCTGTATGATCCTGTATGTACAGTGCTTTGTGCTAATACATATCCGGATGTGAGTTATTAACATATAAATGTTTAGAATGTTGTGCTGTGCACTTAAGCACAGCTCTATGGACAAAGTTTTAAATTTGCTTCCGTTTGGCCCTCATCAACTCTGTTAAAATACTTTTGGTTCGGTCTGAGGTCGTAAGTAGTCTCATGATTACTGGCCGGTTGTGTCCTTAACCCACCAAGGCGGGTTCGGGTCATGACAGAGTGGTATCAGAGCACGAGTTAATAACTCACACACTTGTCCAAAAGAGCAATAAGCATCTAGAAAAGATCTAGGATGCATTCATGTGATAAGTCTGAATTTGAAGCATCAAGTATATGATTAAATGTTTTGATATGAACAATTATGCGTTATAAGTTTGTGATTTGCTTGCATCGCAGATTATCTGAATATGTGTGCTCTTTAGTAAGTGCATATTTGTGAACCTTTGTGTGAAACATAATGCAAGTTTAATCAGATGGTGAGAACAAGAGGTGATGAGATAGAGGAATCCTCCACTGCCAGACTGGATAGAATGGAGAGACTGATTCAAGAAATGGTAGAGACATTGTGGCAACAGCAGGAATGGCAACAACAGTGGCAGCAGCCATATCCTCTACCTCCACCTCCACCTCTGGCACCTCCTGTGCCAGATAACCAGAATGATGACCGAAACATAGCTCTCACCAAAGAGTTCAAGAAGATGAAACCACCACAGTTCCATGGTGGATTAGATCATTTGAAAGCTGAAGCTTGGGTCCTCGGCATCGAAAAACTGTTTGAAGTGTTCCCGTGTTCGGAGACACAGAGAGTGCTTCTAGCCACCTTTATGCTAGAGGACGAGGCAAGAAGCTGGTAGATGTTAATGCGTGAGAATTACAAAGATGCTGATTGGGCAAAATTTCTGGAAATTTCCTATGACAAGTACTTCCCGCAGTGCGTCCGGGATAGGAAAGTAGTAGAGTTCATGGAACTTAAGCAAGACAGTACGACTGCAGCTGAGTATGAGGCCAAATTTACTGAATTGGCCAGGTTTGCACCGCATGTGATTGACACAAACTATAAGAATGCGATGCATTTTGAAGGTGGGCTTCGAAGTGACATCCTAGAAAGGGTGAATGTCTTGAAGTTGGAAACCTACATTGGGGTACTAGACAGGGCCGTAATCTCATAAGCTAATATAGCTAGGCAGACTAAACCGACACCTGATTGGAAGGGTAGTAAAAGGCAGGGCTTCTTTTCAAAGAAGCAAAATACGGGCTCCTTGAATACTTCTAATTCTTCCCGAAATACAACCCCGTTGTGTCCTACTTGTGGCAACAGGCATCATGGGGTTTGTTACCGTGTGTCAGGAGCTTGTTTTAATTGTGGTAAACAGGGGCATATGGCCAGAGATTGCAAACAAAATAATGGAAAATTTGCTGCTAGTTCGACAGCATCAGTCCCAAAACCAGGAAATGCTACGAGATCTACTCCCACCGGAGATACCGTTAGACAACGAAGAGTTTTTGCGCTTGTTCCGGGCAATACCCGGAATGCCAACGCAGTTGTTTTAGGTTCTATTCCTATATGTAATCAAGATGCTTTTATGTTAATTGATTCCGGATCCACACACTCTTTTGTGACATATGCATTCGCATCTAGATTGAATAGACCCTTAGAATTATTGCCATATCTGCTATGTGTGTCTGCTACATCTGGGGAATCTGTATTGCATGAATCTATATACTAGCTTTGTGAAATGTGTGTTGAGGATGCTATCCTATATGTAGATTTGTTGCCTTTGAACTTCAGGCATTTTGATGTAATTTTGGGCATGGATTGGTTGACCAAGTATTGTGCCACCATTGACTGTGTGATGAAACAGATTATGTTTAAACTACCAGAACAGAAAGAGATTGTGTTTGTGGGTAATGGGGTAGTGCCTCCACCTTAATTGATATCTGGAATGAAAGCATGTAAACTAATCAGGAAAGGGTGCCAGGGTTATTTGTGCTATGTGCTGTCTGAACAATCTGTGAATGTTGAAGTGAATGATATTCCTATTGTTAGAGAATTTCCAGATGTGTTTCCAAATGAATTACCAGGGGAATTGGTAAATAGGGAGATAGAGTTTACTATTGAAATTGTGCCAGGCACCCAGTCCATTTCTAAAACTCCCTACAGAATGGCTACTGCCGAAATGAAAGAATTGAAAGAACAGTTGCAAGACCTGCTTGACAAGGGGTTTATCCAACCTAGCACTTCACCTTGTAGTGCACCAGTGTTATTTGTGAAAAAGAAGGATGGAACTTTGTGTTTGTGCATCGATTACCGGGAATTGAATAAGGTAACAATAAAGAACAAATACCCCCTACCCCGTATTAATGATTTGTTTGACCAGTTGCAGGGATCACAGGTGTTTTCTAAGATTGATTTGAGATCCGGGTATCATTAGCTGAAAGTGAAGGCAGAGGATGTTGAGAAAACATCGTTTAGAGCAAGGTATGGTCATTTTGAGTTTCTTGTTATGCCATTTGGAGTGACTAATGCTCCGGCAGCATTTATGGACCTAATGAACCGAATTTTTAAAACCTACCTTGACGAATTTGTTGTGGTTTTATTGATGACATTTTGATATACTCTAAAGATAGACTTGAACATGAACAACATTTGAGAACTGTCCTGCAAATACTTAGAGAAAGGAAATTGTTTACTAAACTAAAGAAATGTGAGCTTTGGTTGGATGAAGTTGTTTTCTTAGGGCATGTGATCAACAGGGAAGGGATTTCAGTGGACCCACAGAAAATAGAGGCAATCGTGGATTGGCCTACACCAACCAATGTAACAAAAGTCCTCAGTTTTATGGGCCTAGCTGGGTACTACAGGAGGTTTGTGAAAGATTTTTCAAAAATAGTTATGCCTCTTACCCAACTGACACGCAAGGGGCAACCTTTTGAGTGGAATGATGAAAGAGAATCATCCTTTCATGAATTGAAGACAAGATTGACCACTGCACCAATTTTGACACTACCTTCAGGTACGGAGAATTTTGTAATTTTCAGTGATGCATCTTATAAAGGTTTAGCTTGGGTGTTAATGTAGAACGGAAAGGTTATTGCTTATGCCTCTCGACAATTGAGGCCACATGAAAAAAATTATCCAACACATGACCTAGAATTGGCCGCAGTCGTTTTTGCTTTGAAAATCTGGCGGCATTACCTGTACGGAGCAATGTGTGAAGTCTACACGGATCACAAAAGTTTGAAATACTTTTTTCACGCAGAAGGAGTTGAATATGCGTCAGAGGAGATGGCTGGAATTGATAAAGGATTATGATTTAGAGATTCAGTATCACCCTGGGAAAGCTAAAACAGTTGCTGATGCCTTGAGCAAAAAATCAGCGGGGAGTATGGCTTGTTTGCTTACCGAATAGATAGAAATCTTGCAAGATTTTGAAAAATCCGAAATTGAAGTAGTAATGTGTGAACAGGACGGGTTAATAGCCGCTATTACAGCCGAGCCGGCAATCATCGACGAAATCAAGCAAAAGCAGAAAGAGGATGAATTCGTCAAGAAGGTAATTGATGAATTTGAGACAAGTCCGAAAGCAGAGTTTAGCATTGAGAATGAAGCGTTGAGATTTCGGAATAGAATGTGTGCCCTAGATATTCCGGAACTAAAGAAGAGGGTTTTAGATGAAGCCCACAGATCTACATTTGCTATGCATCCAGGTAACAATAAAATGTATCGGGATTTGAAACAAACCTATTTGGTCGCCTAAAATGAAGAAAGAGATTGCGGAATATGTGTCCAAATGTCTTCAATGTCAGCAAGTTAAGGCTGAACATCAGAAACCAAGTGGTCTACGTCAATCTCTCCCTATTCCTGAATGGAAGTGGGAGCATGTGACTATGGACTTTGTGGTTGGCCTACCTCGGATTTCTCGGGGTATGGATTCTATTAGGGTTGTAGTTGATAGACAAACTAAATTTGCACATTTTCTGCCTGTCAAAACTACATTTAATGCTTATAGATTGGCTACTATTTACGTTGATGAGATTGTTCGTTTACATGGAGTTCCGGTATCTATTGTGTCGGATAGAGATCTGAAATTTGTGTCTAGATTGTGGAAAAGTTTGCAGCAAGCCATGGGAATCGAACTAAGGTTCAGTACTGCCTTCCACCCACAGACAGATGGGCAATCAAAACGAACAACACAGACTTTGGAAGATATGCTTCGAATGTGTGTATTGGATTTTCAGGGGAGTTGGGAAGATTATTTGCCACTTGTAGAATTTGCATACAATAACAGCTTCCACTCTAGCATCGGTATGGCACTATACGAGGCTTTGTATGGTAGAAGGTGTAGATCACGAAGTTGTTGGACAGAGGTTGGGGATAGAGCTTTACTTGGGCCTGAAATTGTACAAGATACTTCTAAGAAAATCAAAACCATTCGGCAAAGGCTCAAAACAGCTCAAGACCGACAGAAGAACTATACAGACATTCGAAGAAGGCCTCTTGAGTATGAGGTCAGTGACCACGTGTTCATCCGTGTGTCCCCAATGAAAGGCCAAGTCAGGTTTGGGAATAAGGGCAAATTGTCGCCCCGTTACATTGGGCCGTTTCAGATTTTGGAAAGGCTTGGTCTAGTTGCTTATAGAATTGCTTTGCCACCGGGATTTGAACAAATCCATAATGTGTTTCATGTGTCGATGTTGAGGGGTTACCTCCGAGACCTGTTTCATGTGATTGATTATCACCAAGCAGCTATAGATGAAAATATGGAATACACTGAATGGCCAGAACGAATTGTTGACCGGCTGGTGAAACAATTGAGAAGCAAGTCCATCCCAATGGTAAAAGTGGAACGGAAGGAACATTATGGGACGGATGCTACATGGAAAAAAGAGGAGGCAATGCGACTACGCTATCCATATTTGTTTCCCGACGAAGGTAAATTAAGTTTTGAGGACCAAACTTCCTAAAGGGGGGGGAGACTACGATACCCCTGTTCTGTAGTACGCTAATTGGTCCTTAATACGAATGTGATTATGTGTTTTGATATGATTTTGTGGGCCATTATGTGAAAATATGTGGTTTTGAATTTCTATCTGTTCACCGTAGGAATATCTGTTTGATTATCTGCTTTGGAATTTAAATTGAAGGCCTTATCGGCCACAGAACCCGAAATTGATTGCGCCATTGTGATTGGCATAATTTTTAGAGTCTACAGTGAAATTTAATTGAAAATTGATTTGGATCAAATTAAGTTGATTAAATTGGTGAATTGGTGCCTAACTATTTAATATTATTAAATAAGCATTAGTGGGACTTTTTATATAGCCATGTACACTCTCTTTGCTCCTTTTTCAGCTCAAAAATCTAAGATAGGCATGGAGAGGGTGTGAACGCCGGCTATAGAGAGAGAGAGAGAGAGAGAGAAGAATTGTGCAAGTTTTAGTCTTGAACTTTGAAAGTCTTGAAAATAACTCAAGAATTTGCCATAGATTGTGAAGATTAAAACTCCTTGGTGAGTAATTCATGTGTTTTTAGTTATCATCTTGTGAATTAAAGTTTGAATGAGGGTCAAGAACATGAATTAGTTTGATTTTATTGTATTAAAGACCCATGTGTGCATGCATGTATGTAATTGCTTCAAATTGCATTTTTGAGTTTAAAATATACGATCCATGTAGAATTTTGGTTAAAGCTCATGTATAATCACCAATTGTATCATCTAAATTGAAAATGGGAGCAATACATCACATGCATGTACAATTTATGAAGATAAGAGCTTTGACTGCATGAATGTGTATATTGGAATTGAGTTTGGTGTCGATTTGCGGCATGCATGTGTTTGATTAATGAAATTGAGCTCCATGATGATGTGTTTTAGTGTTTATGCCATGTTAGTACAAGAATATGTGAGGTTGGAGCCATAAAATGCGAGAAATGTTGGTTTGAACGTTGAGAGGGAGCTCAAGAACACATTCTGGATTTTCCAGAATTTTGAGGTCCGCTCGAGCGGGAGAATCTCTGCTTGAGCGTAAATTACGTGCTCCTCGTACTTTTTGCAGACTTGGTGTCCGCTCGAGCGGGGTATTTCACACTCGAACGGGGAGCGTTGTAGACAGGCCTTCCGCTCGAGCGCCATGTTGCACACTCGAGCTTATTTTTCATGCAGCTTGTACTTTTGCAGGACTTACGGGTTCGCTGTAGCGGGGAAGTCCATGCTCGAGCGGGGACCCTATTTTCTGAAATTTTGTTTTCACATTCTGTGTTTCGTTTTCCATTCTCTTTCACTTACAAGCACTCTTAGGCATGTGTTAAACATTGTAAATGAATTAATGAGTAAAGAATCAAGCCTAAAGAGGAAAATGTGAATTTAGAACGGATTGAATTGTTAATGACCCTTTTGCGTTCATGGAATGTGTAGGGTCGAGCTCCAGGACAAATCCACAAGCCGATCACTTTGAGTAATATCTTAAGATATCTGAAACATGTTGTCCAATTGCTTATGTAATTTTTTAAAGTTCAATAATTTGAATGGTGGACAACGATTGACATAAATGATTGGGCTGAAGGCCGATTGGCATAAATGATTGGGCCAAAGGCCAATTGATATAAATGTGGGCCGAAGGCCGATTTATATAAATGTGGGCCAAAGGCCGAATGAGATGAATGATTTGGCCGAAGGCCGATTGACATGAATGATTGGGCCGAAGGCCAATCGACATAAATGATTGGGCCGAAGGCTGATTAAAATAGATGATTGGGCCAAAGGCCGTCTACCGTAACTGTTTCAATGATTACTTATGTATCTTCTTTAATTGATATTATTCACTGGGCATTCGCTCATGCTCATTCATGTACATGTAGGTGAGCCAAACGACGTCCAAAACCAGCCCCGGTGAAATTGTGTGAAACAGTAAGAGTTTGAGGAGTGAGCCCAAACGTCTCACGCATGAGACTGTCTTCGCCCTTTTGTCCTCTGTTTATAGTTTTGTTTTGTTGGCAAAAACATCGGACCATTTTTGTATATAAGTCTTGGGTTTGACTGACTTAAATCTGTATGATCCTGTATGTACAGTGCTTTGTGCAAATGCATATTCGAATTTGAGTTATTAACATAAAAATGTTTGGAATGTTGTGGTGTGCACTTAAGCACAGCTCTATGGACAAAGTTTTAAATTTGCGTCCATTTGGCCCCCATCAACTCTGTTAAGATACGTTTGGATCGGTCTAAGACTGTAGGTAGTCTCATGATTACTGGCCGGTTGTGTCCTTAACCCACGGGGGCGGGTTCGGGTCATGACAGTTTTAATAATTAGTAATTAGTTTGCTAGTTATTCATTTGATCTGTAATAATTAGTCTAATTAGTTTAATTAGATTAGCTTAGCTTTTATTCATTCGGACCCTCCTTCGTGAGGGTGTAATGTTGTAATAAGTGTGCGTGCGTGCGTGTATGCTTTCTAATCCCACGTCTTTCTCCCTTTTATTTAATTGCTTTCGATGGTTAGATTAGGGGTATGTTTCAATTAGCATATCATATTCTTGCATCCATTTATTCGTATTGCATGCACCAAGGCTCGGCGCATCATTCAGACTGCATTGTCATTTCAATACCTTCTTTGAATACATGTTTAAATTACATGTTATCAAATCGATCCATATGCCATATTAGTAGTCGAGCCTATTAAATGCAATCTTCGCATGTGTTGCATTAGACATCTTGTATAGCTCAGATCATGCATCTTTCTAACTAGTTTCTATTTTAGCTTGGAGTACTCGGTGAGTTTTTATACTTTAGCATACTTGCATGAGTGTGATTGCCATGTTGCCATGATTAGCATGCTTGCCATGAGGCTATGTGCTTAAATGCTAAACTACTTGAATGCCTATGGATGAAGGCTCATTGTTTGAATTGGAATGATTCAACAAATGTGCGTTTTAAGCTCACTTTGTTGGGTGGCAAATCATGTTTTATGCCCACTATATTTGGTGGCAAATCTGCAAACTTTAAGCCCACTTGAGGTGGCAAATTCAAGCCATTTTCGCAAAACAAACATGAGTTGAGTTGTTCCAATTTGAGCAAACTAGTCTATACTTGCTTGTGTGCATCACATAGTAAAGCTAGTTTAATAACCGGAATAAGAATACACAATGTTTACAAAAAATCATATCATGATTAGTAGAGGCCGATCTTTGATCGGGCAAGCGGGGGCGCCCAATTCAGGACCTTCCCTACTCGTACCCAAGTTCCTGAGTCGAGGCAACTTTGGCGATGACGGACACATGGCCTTTGGCACGAGTCAGGATTTCCTATATTTCCCCAAAATGATAAATATTTAGGTGGCGACTCTGTAACAGGCAAAGCAGTCCAATTTTGGCATTATTTGATTTAAAATCGATTTTCTAAAAAGATTTTCCGGATTTGGACTCTTTTGTGTTTATCAGTCACATTGCACTTGTGAGATTAGATTCAGAGCCACGGAAGTCCGAACTGTGAGGCCTTCTTTTCAAACCTTCAGAAAGGCGGGCGCGAAAAAAGGCGAGTCCACAGCATGACACTTTGAGTTCCATTGATGAAAGATTCAAGAAACTTCAAGCTTCAACTTTGTAAAACTCATGAAGATTTGATCTAAGGACTTGAAAATTGACTTGCATTCATGTTTTCATAGCATTTCTAAGTGTTCGAGCACGCCATGCATGAGTTCTCGCCTGCGGAAATTGCTTTAAAAACCATTTTTACAAAGTTTTGATCCCAAAAATCTGACGGACTGCTTGAGCAACCACATAGTGGCTGGAGCACACATTGCAAGCTCTTAGTACTTTTGCAGACCTTACAGACTGCTCGAGCCACCAAAAGGTGGCTCGAGCAAACCCTTTGTATATTGTTGGACCGTTCGAGTGACAAAGTGTTGGCTCGAGCTAACTTCAAACCTTCTTAGTACTTTTGTAGTCCATGTAGTCCGCTCGAGCGACCAAAGGGTGGCTCAGGTGGTGAGGCTTTGTTCAGCACATTTTGACATGTTCTTCTATGTTCACATCTTCGTTCCCATCTTCTTCTGAGCATTCCTAAGCAGGAATTATGACTTATTAAGGAACTAATAAGTAATAAACCAACTTGATTGACTGAATTAGAAGATGGAAGATGAATTATTTGATTCGTACAATGTATTCCAATGTGTATAGTTGTGTGTAACGTGTATGCTTGAACGTTGTGGAAGAACCTCGACCTACTCAAGGTGAGTAATATCTTAGTAAAGATATTTTCTCCTATCTTATTTTTTGATTGTATCAATATGGCAAGCATTTCAGCACTTAAGATTTTGAAAGTATAAATGAGCCTTCTATCTGTCTAATTCGTCTATTATTTGTAATGTATATGTTGGACCCAAGGTCATTTTCTATCTTTGTTTATGATGTACCTAGGGTTATTCTGGGATGTCTGTTATGTGTTGACTAGATGGTCATCATACAGCTATATTGGATTGGAACCTAGGTTGTTTCTTCCTGCCATGGTTGACTCCGCTCTATTTTCTGCTCTATCTTCTATTGTATATTGAACCCGAGGTCGTTCCATTATGTAATGAGGTTACTTTATGATTTCACTTATGTATACAGAACTCATTCATATAACCTCATAACCTCTTCACTCTGATGTTATTCACTGGGCTTTATCTCACTCTATTATATATATATATGTACGTGAACAGCGTGAAGTTTGGCCCTAGGTTCAACCCTAGTGGAGTCTAGTGTTTACCCTAGTTTTGTGGACTCATCTATGGAACGCTTCATGGTTGAGGTTTTTATCTAAGACCTTTTGTCCTTTGTTTTGTCAGTCATACTTGACCTCATTTTGTATTTACTGTATTTACCCCTTGTGAGTTTGTAAAACAAATGAATCGTACTTGTGATTGACTCCAGGACATGTATGATATCTATGTGTTTGTATCTTGAATGTGAGTTATTAACCCATGAATACTTCTATTTACTTCATATACGCACGACTCGTTTATTATAATTCTGATTCCACTTGTGGCTCTGTATACTCAATTATATTGTGCAATTCTATTTGTGAAGCCGGGTAATCTAAGATTACTGGTCGTTTATGGTCTGGACCTCGAGAACCGGGTTTGGGTCATGACACTAGCTGCCACAGATTGATCTTCGTAGCTTTTCAGTATGTCATTCACTCTGTGTTTCCCTCGCATGCTATCTTGAAGAAGAGGGCGAATGAGACGAAGACAAATGGAAGAGGTGAGACAGTCAGTTGAAGCAAAATCAAGGCTAGTTGTGTCGTCGTCAGGCCCCACAGTTGTTGAAATCGCAAGAGCTAGACACAAAGCTTGATAGAAGAAGAACAACAACAACAAAAAGAAGAAAGAGAAAAGAGAGGTGCCTGATGTCTCAATAGCAGAATAGGAGAAAAAAAAAAGAGAAAAATAAAATTAATAAAAAAAAAGGAGAGAAAAAATTTGTTTCAATTGTAATCTCGGAACTCAATAACACAAGGTTGGGAACCTGGCATTTTCCCTTATGAGGTGTTTCTTCAAAACACTGCTTCTTGAGATGTTTTCTACAAAACATTGCTTCCCAGAACAAACTGGGCCCATATGTTGAGTTCCAAAATCTTTTTCAAAATTTGGTGTTCAAAAGAACATCACTCTTTTTACAAAATAACGCCGCCCTAGAGTCATTTTCAAAATTGCTTCCAAACCTATGATGTGTATCTATCACACCGTTTTTATGCATCCATCATATCACTTTTGTGCATCCATCATACTACATGATGTAATGGTTATATCACATTGTTTATCTTGTTGCATTCATCATTTTTATGTGAAATGTGTTTGGGCTTGTCATCACTTGGTTATCATAGTTCTTCCTCACACAATTTCAACGTGTTTGGAATATATTCCTCCTCTCATGATTTTAGCATGGTTGGAGTCTATTCCTTCTCTCATGATTTCAGTGTGGTTGGAGTATGTTCCTCCTCTCACGATTACAGCGTGGTTCGAGTTTGTTCCTCTAACAATTTTAGCATGGTTGAAATTTGTTCCTCTGTTCATGATTACAGTGTGGTCGGAGTGTGTTCCTCACACGATTTTAGTGTGTTTGAAGCATGTTTAGATTTTCATTTCTTGCATTCATGTAGAAAATATTTTTGTATATCTTGTTTTATATAAGTCATGTAGAAAGCATGTTTGAACAATCTTCTTTACTGTATTTGCATCAGTTACCATGTATCGTGTTGTTAGATGAGGTTCGCCTCATTCATTGCCATCTTTGTAGCTTTATCACCATTGCATTGCGTAAATCATGAATTTTCAAACAACCAGCTTTGCAAAGTTTGTAAGTCCAACTTTTAATTGCATTTTGAGCTTGTCACTTGCATTCTGCCCCTAAGCTACACTGGTTTGATTCCTTGCAAAGGGATACATGGGCAACCTTTGAGTTCAACAATTTGCATATGCATTTTGTTTGTTTGCCTAAGTCTTACGGCCTTGCCAAAAGGGCCATCTTCCGGTTTTGACATTCACTCACATCATGAAATGATGTATCGAGCTCGGTCAAAGAGAAGAAAACCTATACACCCCATTTTGACCAACCTTAAGACTTGGACGCTTTCTTCCGAACACCCAATGATGAAAATTGGAATGTGCTATTTTATGAATTTCTCAAAGAAAAGTTAGGTTTAAGCTTTAATTCTAACCTTATACCCTATTCAAAAATATTTTTTTCAAATTTTTCTTGTCCAAAAAATTTAGCAGTTTGAAAAAATTGGCTCCCATATCACATGGGAAGTGTGGTGAAGTGGTTTCGAAGTACTCTTTGATCCAGAAAAATGATATTCATCCTCTAGTTGGTACCTAAAACATGAATAAACTCTCTGGCCGAAGGTGCCAGAATTAGCACTCCGACGAATAAGTCAGTCTTCTCTCAAGTTTTCTTTTATCTCAAGCAATCATCTTTTTTTTACTTACCTCACTTTGGCTAATGCTACTCCTTTTAATATCACTTTCCTGGGGCTCACTTTCTTATCATGGACATCTTGTCCTCGCAACTGGCCCCCAGCCGTTTCATTGGTTGTATGTTCTAGTCACCCATCAATTATGTTCTTATTCGACCACAGCCGACCTACCTCAGTCATCTGGGCAATCTTGTTCCGAGGATAGCCATTATGAGCCGACTTGTATACGGCTTATACTTATGTATGGCATCTCAAATTCGGCCCCCACAATTGCCCCTCAAACATCTGAGCAAGTTCTGTTCAAGTCGACATGTTTGGTTGATGCACTCCTTTTGGCTACTAGATTGGACAAACCCTTGAAAGTCAGAAATACAGCGGTTGCACTTTTTTTAGTATTGAATTTCAGAATAACCATGATATTACAATCATTAC
Organism: Camellia oleifera; assembly: GCA_022316695.1. Lineage (NCBI taxonomy): Eukaryota > Viridiplantae > Streptophyta > Magnoliopsida > Ericales > Theaceae > Camellia > Camellia oleifera. The sequence continues at coordinate 93,363,254 of CM039317.1, forward strand.
AGCTTCCCACACCTTCGTAGTTGGCAGTTATTTAATGTTCGATTTGAAAATTGTCCCTCCGTATATTCTTGAATCCAAAAGCTCCCAATTTCCTTAGGTATCCTTCACATCAACCTTCTTCAAGACCTCTGCAGTTCTGCTCTCCACTATTCATCTTCTCCTTCGACTTGTAAGTCCTCATTTCTCTTCTCATTTTGTTCTCATTCCAGCGCCGTGTGTTTTTTGTTCTTTTTAGTACACATTTTACTTGCATTTTGCCTTAAATGGCGAGGCATTTGAAAGCTCTCCCCTCAGAGGAGCGTGTCACAGCCTTTTGTCCTCATTTTTCAATTCTAAATGACGTCCACCTATCCCTTGTTACAGATAGCGTGGTGGACATGGAGAGGGCTGATACAAACAACATCATTTTTCCTCTTTTGTCCATTGTTGAGGGTGGAGTCTAATTCCCTCTCAATCCTTTCCTTAGAACGGTTTTGCGTTATTGGGGACTGATTCCTTCACAACCTAACGTAAATTTTTATCGAATAATCATGGAAATAGTGGAACTGAATAGGCGATTAGGTCTTAGCCTAGGAATCCTAGTAATTTGTCACTGCTATGTTATGGCAAAATCAACCGGCTGGCAGGGTTGTTACTTCCTGAGGGCAACAGATGTTGATCACCACTTGGTGACTATGCTTGCCAGTTCTGGCAAAAGGGTTGATGACGTTATGGTCACTGTCCGAGGTAACTGCGAATTTGGTGAGGGAGAAGATCGCCATGACCCAATGTTAAGACAAAAAGGCGACCCAAGTGGCCGACTATAAATGTTATGTTTTACACAAACAATTCAGCTGACTTAACTATTAGATGTTGATTCATTCTTTTTTGCAAGCAACGACGTAAAAAGAGCACTGACATCGGCGGACAAAGCCGTTCTTGAGCAAGTGAAGGCGGTTCTTAATTACAAAGGCTGTGTAAACCTTCAAGGTCAAGGGTGAGCGGCCCATGTTTTGCTAAAGTACGACCCAACCTACTCCACTTTCTTGATCACAGATAATATGCCTATGCCGAGAGGTGAACGACAACTTATTGTGCTCATATTCCCTATTTACAAAAGCCTAAAGAATATTGGTGTTGAGGGTTTTGACGTTGATGCTAGTGAACAAGTCGATGGAAATTTGCAATCAGAAGGCCATACGGAGGATTAGGAGCTGAACAGAGAGATTGAATTGGCATTTGAACATATTAGCCCTGACCACACTGATAACCCCTCCACTTCTAGCTGAGTAGACTTATTTGTTCCAGAGGCTGACATTTTCATTGGTTCAGAAGATCTACTGGGGGCCGAATCAAAAGTCGAAGAGATGGGAGGAGAATCTCTCACCCAACGGACCGAAGACGGAATGGCGAAAAGATGACGGCTAGGAGACAAGGCGGTGGTTCTGGGGGTGGAGCAAAGTAACTCCAATATGTGAGGTTCCTCCATAAGAGACGGCCCACCAAGCGATCGTGGCCGATTTGGCTCTTGAATAGCAGACAAAAGTTATTGGAGCCGATCTTCTAGGGCAGAAGTGACCTGTCGAGATTGAAGCCGATCTATCTGAGGCGTCGATTAACAAACAGCCTCGGATAAAGATATCGCCCACCACAGATAGTTCATCCGAGCCATTCGTCATCCAAGCACGAATGAAGAATGCACCGGTTCTCGCTAGCGAGTTGACAATCAGAGATCCCGCCACAGCCCTTAGTGTGGTTTCGACTCTCTCACTACCAATAGAGAAGGCCATTTTTCATGCTGAACCAGATGTCATCTCTATTGCCCTGGCGGCGCAATAGGCCATACTGGTAAATTTTGATAAAATGTTCGACTCTAAAATTTCTTCTTTGAATTCAACTAACAAGTCTTGACTTTATTGCTTTGTCAGATGGCAGGAAGACTTGCTGAGGTTGGTTGTCGGCATTACGATGCCGTAAAGCAACTCGGTATCCTTGAATGTCAATTTGAAACTGAAAAGGCAAGGCCATTGCTGCAATTGCCGAATTTAGAGGCTTATATCAATCGATTATTTGAAATGAGTTGGCAATAAAAAAAAAGGCATATTGTATTGCTGAGTATATAGATGTTGTGGACTCGCTTTTTTCTGCATCTCGCCTTTCAGAAAGGGTTTGAAAAGAAGGCCTCACAGTTTGGACTCCCGTGGTTTTGAATCTAGTTTCACAAGTGCAATGTGAAACTGATAATCACCAAAGAGTCTAAATTCGGCAAACCTTTTTTGGAAAATCGATTTTAAATTAAATAATGCCAAAATTGGACTGCTTTTCTAGATACAGAGTCGCCACCTAAATATTTTATTTTGGGGAAATTTAGGAAACCCTGACTTGGGACAAAGACCATGTGTCCGTGATCACCAAAGCTGCTTCGGCTCGGGAACTTAGGTACGAGAGGGGAAGGTCCTAAAATGAGCATCCCCGCTTGCCCGATCAAAAGATCGGCCTCTACTAATCGTGATAAGATATTTTATAAACATTATGTGTTGTTGTTTCGATTATTAGCTAACATTACTATTTGATGAGCACAAGCAAGTATAGACTAAAACTGCAAGAATTGGAACAACTCAACTCATGTTTGTTTTGCAAAAATGGCTTGAATTTTCCATCCTCAAGTGGGGTTAAAAGCGCGGATTTGCCACCAAACACAGTGGGCTTGAAACAGGATTTGCTACTCAACAGAGTGGGCTTAAAACACACATTCATTGAATTATTCCAATTCAAACAATAAGCCTTCATCCACAGGCATTCATGCAGTTTAGCTAGTAAGCACGTAGTCTCATGGTGAGCATGCTAAACAGGGCAACATTCACACTTATGCAAGGATGCTAAAGCGTAAAAACTTACCGAGTACTCCGAGCAAAACAGAAACTAATTAGAAAGATGCATGATCCTAACTATGTAAGATGTCTAATGCAACACACGCAATATGCAATTAATAGGCTTGGCTAATAATATCGCATACGGATCAATTTGAACAACAAGCGATTAAACACGTATTCAACCAAGTATTGAAATTGCAATGCTGTTTGTATGATACGCCAAGCCTTAGTGCATGCGAGACAAATGAATGGATGCAAACATGCGATCATAAGGTATGCTAATTTAAAATGCCCCTAATCTAACCATCGAAAGCAATGAAATAAAAGGGTGAAAGACGTGGGGTTGGAAGACATACACACACACATGCACACTTATTACAACATTGTGCCCTCGTGAAAGAGGGTCCGAATGAATAATTAGCTAATCTAAGCTAAGCTAATTAATACAAAACAAAATAAAGAAATAGCTAAGCAAAGCTACTTAATTATTGCAACAATCAATTAACAAATCTAAGCTAATCAAATACATATTGTGCTACTTAGTTAAACTAAATTAATTAAGTACAAAACCAACTCAAAAATAACAATCGACATGCTGTTCTAATTAGTTAAACTTGAGACGCATCAAATGCACATGCGCGCACTTGTTTTCCACCTAGAATGCCACTGCTTTGCTGCTGACTGCCTCTATTTGCACAGTTGAATTCTGGTATGCTAAAAGGGCACTATTCTAAGAGTACATCAGTGGCTGGCCGGCCACTGATGGAGGCTGCCGATTATGTGCCTGTTGTAAAAGGGCACTGCCGGCCATCAGTGTGCGGCCTGCTAGCCATTGATGAACAACTTCATTCTGCTACAACAGAGCACAACCCAAAGCAAGAAAGAATAGTTTCACAGGTTGTATGTACTATGTACCATTCCTTATCATCAAAACATCTCCAAGGAGTGGTACTCTTGGCTCTAAAACCACCAACCAAGCATTTTCAATGCATGATGGCCAAAGAACCAAGGAATACAATTTCATTGTAGGCAAAAAATAAGACTCAAGACCATCATCATATCATGTGTGATCAAGGGCAATGGGGACCAAGGAGATTGGCTCATTTCATTACTTTGAGTATGAAATACTCCAATCTCTCGTGTTCAATATAACGTCCGATTGAATACATGCAATGCAATACAATATGATTATCTTGCTCAAGTTTTACTTATCACTTTTTTTACACATTTTAAATTACCAACTCATTCTTTAATTGGTTTAGTCCATTGGTGAGAGTCCTCTAAAGAGAAAGAAGTGTCAACCAAGGGATGATGTAAGGCAAGAGAGAGTTCATGCCATTGATAATGAACCCACAAAGAGGAGTAAACCATTAAGCATAAACTCTATCTCAAGCTTAAAGAATCCCAAACTTGAAAAAACTCTCAAAAGAAATTGAAAGAGTGAACCAAATGAGAATGTGACAAAGCTATATATGCTAAAATTACATGCAAAATGACATTACAACATGCAACCAACTCAAGCAACTCATGTTTAAAGGCCTAAAACACTAAACTAGTGAAGCCCTTTACATTACAACTATGCAAAAGACTACTCATACAACACAAACAGCCCAAAGTAGAGTCAAAGAAACCCAAATTAGAAGCAAAAACATGTTGGAAATAGGCTAAGTTAAGCTACAAAAGTATACTAACATATGAGGCTAACTAGGCATGCAAACAAGACATAAGGAGGGGAGGCTAATCCCTCCAATTTTGGACTTCAAAATATAGTTTTTACCACTGAAAAACTTATGAAATTTCGTGGTTAAGAGGCCAAAAAAAGTTGATTTAAAAGCTTTGAAAGATGGCACAAAAGCTTAACAAACCAAGTAGCAAAAGGGTGAACCACCCTTAACCCAAAATAAGTCTCAAACAATCATTTTTAAACCGTAAAAACAAAGTTTTTTTGGTGTCCAAAACTAGCTGAAAAATAGTGTAAAAAGATGGCAAAACAAGTATTTAAAACAAGCTTAAAAGATAAGTGTTGTACCTCTTGAAGACAATATGCAATTTAGAGCAACCAAACAAGCTAAACCAAGCCAAAATTCTCTTCTAGAGCTCAAACAAAATTCCAAGAGACCTTAGCTCCAAGGTAGTCAAGTCTGATCAAGGGTTCATGTGCAAAAGTATAGAGAAACTAGACTTTAAGGCACAAAAATAACTAGAGAGAGAATTCTAGAGAGAAAGATTTTTTATCTTCAAAATTTTCTATCCCCTCCACATGCGAGAGGGGGGTCATATATATAGAAGATACAAATTCCCTTCACAAAGATCCAGCCACACATGTGTTAGAAGATGCATGAAGCTGTGCATACAGCTGGCACAAAACATCACAAAATATTTGTTGGAACGCCGGCCATCAGTGATGGCTGACAAGGATTCATTGATGGCTGGCAAGCACATCAATGGTTGGCAGGCCAAAAGCCATGGTCGGTAACCTTCAAGGATGGCCGGCAAGCCGTCAAAAACCTCATGCTGAAAAGACCTAAGCATGGTCCAAAGATGAAGCAAAAAGGATGCAGGGTTTGGAAAACTCAAACCTGTGGTGTTCTACCGCGGACTGTGAGCATTCGGTGAGCAATCAGACTCGCCATTGGACGTACTTGCAAGAACATCCAAGTCTTAAAGGACCGTAAAAAATGGGGTATCTGCAGTTGCCCCTCTTTGCTAGAACTCAGAGTCATGAAGTGACGTAAGTGAATGTCAAAGCCCAGAGACGACCCCATTTTGACAAGGCCGTAAAACTTGGACAGACAATCAAGACAACAATAAAAGGTTGAGCCTGCAGGCTGCCTACATATCCTTTTGCAAGGAATCAAACCAACGTAGTTCTGGGGCAAGATGCAAATGATATGCATGATCCAATAACATAACTTATGATCATGCAATGAAGCTGTACAATGAAACATTTAAATGCAAACACTATGCACTAAAAATGCCACAGTCATATAAACATATCGCAACCTCATACACGAAAGTAAGTAAGCAAACATGCTACGCATGGGAATTACAAGTCCAAACCACATTTCATGCAGAAAGGATGTAAGAAAATATGCAATCTTAACTACGCAACACGCAGGGAGGGCAAAGAAAAACAGAATCGATCTGGCGCACTCGAGGCGTCACACAAGATCACAACGCGTTACACATGCGAGGGGAAAGATGGTACGAACATAGGGACACACCTAAGCGTTTTAAAACAAAGCATCGTAATGCGTCACATGCAAGAGGGGAAAATATAGCGAGAACACCGGGGCACACCCACGTGTCTTTCACCGAAGCATCCTAACGCGTTGCATACGAGAGGCGAAGAGAAGAGAAATGAACATCGAGACGCACCCGCATATTCGAAACCAAAGCATTCCAATGCGTCACACACAAGAGGAGAAAGAGATAACGAGAACACTGGGACGCAGCCAAATCCCTCTAAACAAAGCGTCCTAACGTGTCACACGCAAGAGGAGAAAGAGATAACAAGAACACTAGGATGCACCTACATGCGTCTAAACAAAGCGCCCTAACGCATCACACGCGAGAGGAGAAAGATATAATGAGAACACTAGGACGCACCCAAATGCCTCTAAACAAAGTGTCCTAACGCATCGCATGCGAGAGGAGAAAGAGATAACGAGCACACTGGGACGCAGCCAAATGCCTCTAAATCGAATCAAGGGGTTCAAAGGACAGGAATAATCTCACCTGGAATTCCTCTGAATGAACCGCACATACAATATCGTCTGCAAAAGAAAGCAGCCCAACAGGCATGACATATTAAGGATGCATGTTCTATGCAAGACATGAGCATATTCTATCCAAATACGGGGAGCATATCAATGCATTATAACAATTGGCATATAATGGCATGTTTTGTGCAAACCAAATAATCTGAAGGCACATTCTATGCATAGAACAAGAGTGAAGGCTGTGAGCATGTTCCATACATAATATGGAACATGTTCTACGCAATGATATAAGTGGAATGCATATTCCATGCGGCGACAAAGAAACACGTATTCTATGCAATAACAAAGCGCATTCATTAAGATTAGTTCAAGAACAACTCCCGATATACCTCTCAGAAGGGTTGTAACATGTTAAAAAGGATACACTTCACTTATGTCGATGAGCAACGAATATCGTACCCTGGAAACACGATTCTAAGCCTTCGCAAAGACATTCTGAACGAAACACTGAACACTCCCTTCACTTCTCGAAATCCAAGAACACAAAACAGGACCAGGGACATATAGGAGACTCCTAGACACCTACCAGCCACAAGAGGGAGTCGCCGGCCACCTGCCGGCCACTGGTGCGCCTTGCCAGTCACCAGTATGCCTTGCCGGCCATCGATGGTGCCTTGTCGGCCACTAATGGCAGTTCGGGGCAAAATTGACTTTTCAGCCTCGGGTCTTTAAGTATACAACTCCAAGCTTCATTTCCTCACAAACCCTTGCTCGAAAATCACCTGTCTCTCTCTCTAGGTGCTCATTCTCTCTAGATCTGCGCTTTCTACGCCTTTTCCAACACCCTACACAAACTTTATTCGCTAAATCCTCCTAGTTCACTTCACTTTGAACCGATTGGAATTTGATGTTGATGCTTCTTTTCTCATTTCCACCACTCTAGGCTCATTCCCCTCAAGTTTCTCTTGGGTTTAGTGCACTTATCCCGGCTTTGACTTTTTCTCCCATTTTCTCTCTCTTAGGGTTGACTTTTGTTGACTTTTGGCATTCTCCACCCATTGTCACCCATTTTCTCACCACCTTTTCAGATGGTGGATGATCTTCCTCATGATGGGGTTCCTCCGGAGCTTCCTCTAGTAGATTTTGAGGCAGACTTCGAGGTCGAGCCTGAGGCTGAGTGAGAGCCATTACCGCTGAGTATATGTCCTTTTGATACAGCTAGGTATTATCCAGAGGCACACATAGTGCCCACTGCAGGAGGCATCGTATGTTTTACTAACTTCACTAAGGACATGCCAGAGGACCTTCTATTGAAGGAGTTAATGTCTCACTTATCGGCCATTGTCGTTGAGGTACGAAAACTGTTCCATTCATTACTGGCCCTATCTGTTTGCATTTCTCACACTGCCTTCATCTATACACTGCCTCATACACTGTATCGATCTGATTGCATTTCCTGTATTGCCACAGGGCGGGTCTCGTGCCTTTAGGGGCTATGGTACGACGACTGCTCGAGATTGGTATGGTGAGCTCCCAGCTATGGTTCGTGACATCATTCATGAGGCAGGCTTCGGTCTCTTCTGCTCCAGCTTGACTCTAGTTATCGCGAGCCGTCCTCTCTTGGGAGCTCTAGTGGAGAGGTGATGGGACACCACTAACTCCTTCCACTTTTCCACCACGGGAGAGATGATGATGACTCCCTACGACTTTGCCATGATCACTAGCTTAGGCGTAGGGGGTGATCTGATCCCACTCGACCCTGATATGGAGGAGTGGGAGGTAGCATGGCTCGAGCTGCTTGGGGCACATCCATCGACATACCGGGCAGGCATATTGCGCTGCAACTGGTTTGAGAAGTGGTTCAGGAGGAGTGAGCCCAAGACAATTGAGGAGATATAGCAGTATGCGAGAGGCTTCCTCATGTTCATCTTTGGTACCACCTTGTTCTCAAATAGGTGGAATACCGTGGGTCTATATTTCTTGAGCGCCTTGCTGGTGCTTCCTCGAGTTCAGTTTTATGACTGGGGCGGAGCCAGCCTCACCACATTGTACGGATATATGAGCTCCTGCTCCCGTCTGCAAGAGACTTTGGTTGGAGGCTACTGGCGAGCTTGGAAGGTACACATCTCAATTCCCTCTTTGCACTTTACATTTTCTGCTCAAGCATTTCTTGCTTTGTATTTGTTCCACATATGTGCTTTATGCTTTGTACTTTCTACAACTGTTCATACTATAAGCTTTTTGTTTTGCATTTTCTGTATCTTTCATACTGTATTGATAATATACTTCTGCATCTTGCTCCTGAGCCTGTAGATGAGGTGCCACTGACAATCCTCTTTTTTCGGGTATACGACAGCCAGCTCTGTCGTAGGACTCGCGAGCCCTTCATGTTTTTCTGCCAGTATTTCGACATGGAGATGGCAGTAGAGGTAACTCGAAACAAAGTCATTTCAATTTTTTTTTGCCTTACAACTGTTTTAACCCACACATTAGCAACTGACAGTGACTAATACTCTGTTCACCTCTATTTCATATCACATGGCAGCCCTGGGCCATGATACCGATAGGGCTTCAAGTCCGCTACACTGTAGCTCGTGGCATTTCCCAGCATCACATTCTTTTTGAGGGCCCAATTTGCTAAGCTTGGTTCTTGGGCGAGCGTTTCGTCCGTCAGACCTTGGGCTTACCTGCCCTGTTTCTACCGATAACACCACCTGCATCTATGAGAGCGACACACAGCCTAACTTCTGACAAGGTGATCCAGTTTATGATAGGCCTAGAGGCAGAGTACTTCCGTGTAGAGGGCGATTATGCAACTTTATTCAAACACACTTGATGCCACCTCTGACTGGCGTTCGTAGGGATGAAGGAGCAAGAGCTCCTACTGTGAGGGTGAGATGTAGAGCGAGTTGGGCGAGCAGGGCCTATGGCAGAGGGGCTTCCCAGAAGAGGCAGGGGACTGGATGGCCAGAGTTGCCTACTGAGCTTACTTGCTGGCAGTATACTGGGGAGGCTTATCAGATCCCGATCGAGCCCGCAACAGCTGGGCATAGATATGTCACAGTGCCTAATTCACATTCGGTGTACACTACGGTTCTCATTTTTTCCATTCTTACTTAGATACTCAGATATTCATTCCTTTCGGGCATCGATCATTTGAAATTGCACTTACAAGCGCCCCCAGGGTACATCGAGGGATTGCTCGATATGTTGGCCTCGTTCGAGGGCATGATCTTGAGGAGGGAGGCACTTCTCGACTTCCACGGCATTCGGGTAATTTCTTTAGTTTTCTTGCATTTTGGTCATCACATTTCCATTGATACACTGAAACTGACATTTCAACTGAAAATTTTCCCACGCTGCACTGATACACTGCATCTGAACCACACTGCATTGATACATTGCATCTGAATTTTGCACATTCACACTATATTCATACTCTGTGCCAGAATTCATTCTGTATGTACTTGTTCTAGACACCATACTTGCATCCGATACACATACTGTGGCTGACATACACCAATTGCCTTTTCAGGTCTTACCTTTATCGACAGCACCAGTAGCAGCAATAGCAGGACCATTAGCACCCCCTCCAGCAGCGGGAAGAGATGAACAGGTTCCTGTACGTGGCTAGGACTGAGCTAGGAGCGCCGAGCTGAGATTGGCCCTTCAGAGCCTATTCTGAGAGAGGATGACATGGAGACCAGCAAGGCCGAGGAGGTCGCGAGTCAGAATGCTGATTTATCTAAGAGTGCAGACGATGACACTGGCTCAGATTCTGCTAGTAGTGATGGTGATGCCAAGGAGGGCTCCGAGGTAGAGGGTGGCAATGACTCCGGTTCCAGTTCTGATTCAGCATCAGGTTCAAACAGTGGCGCCGATGGAGACAGTGCCGCAGAGTCCGCTCCACCGAGGAAGAGGACAAAGAGGGCCTCTCGAGGCTGAGATCGCTGGCACTGATATATATGTTTTTGCTTAGTTCCTTTTTGTAATAACCTAACCCTCGTATCTGTTTCTGGTATATGGTTAGTCCCTTATTCTGAGCATTTAAATGCTTAATGTGAAATTTTGTGTGAAATTAAGTTTAATTAAGTGAATCCTGTGATTATGGATGCATATAATAAGAAAAATATCTGTCACAAGTACGATGTTTGGATCAGAAATTAAGAGCCTTAGAGGCTTGAAAATTTGAAATTGATTTTACATTTGAAATCAGTAGCATTTTTAAGTACTAATAAGCATTTTTATAAAAATTTGATTTGGGATGATTAAACTGATTGAGTTTGTCCTATTCAACTTTTTATTTATATATTATGTATATATGTAAAGGTGCCTTTTATACAAGAAAATATCTTGAGAGAGAAAAGAGAGGAGTTTGAGAGGAAGAACTAAGGGGGAGGAAGTTTTTCAAGGGGGAAGAGTAGGAATTGAGAGAAATTATAAGGATTTGAGACAAGGTAGGCATGAATCACCTTCTCTTTAACCACCTTTTAAATTTCTCTTATTTTCATGGAGTTGGTATTTCCATCAAGTGTATGAATATTGTCCTCTTGAGAAATGTTCTTGATATTTAGTTGATTTGAAAGTAAATTAAGTTATAAAGAGGCATGGTAAATTATTTCTTGGATTTTCAAGTTGGACTTGCATGTTTACACCTATATCTTGTTTGTATGTTTAAGGGAATTAGGTTATGCTTATAAGTTTTATAGATCCAAGTTATGTTGAAATTGATATATGTTGTAATGTCTATGTACATGTTTTTGAACCATACTTCATAAATTAACGGACCTATTGTGAACCTTATACAAGCTTACCAAAAATGGGGTTCTGTTTGGAAATCTCGAACTACACTGCCCAGAATCGCCACACGTGCGGGGATCACTGCCTCACGTGCAGGAAGCCTTGCCGCGTGGGGCTCATAGCCGCACGTGCGGCCCAAGTTGCAAAATTTTGTTTGCTCCATTTTGCGTGCTTAACCCTCTGGTATTTTTGAAACCTGTATTTGATGTCCCTAAGATGCCTGAAAATTCATTTGAAGTAAAATGAAGTAGGAAATGAATTAAGAAAGAAAAAGAACTAATGAATAAGTTGTGCATGTGTGTAGGTCATAACTCGGGAGGGGCAAGCACTACGCTAAAGCACTGTGAGTAGTAGTACTGTTGTAGTACGCTTTATTTACAACTAATGGTTACCATTAACACTCTGTTAATTGTAGGTTAACGATGTTAACGTATATGAATGATTAAACAAACATGTATACTTCTGTATAATTCTGATTAATAGTTAATATTAATATTTTATTCTCCGCAAGTGAACTATGTCGTGCTTAATGAATAAAGGGAACTTATGTTCATTCTTGAACAACGGTTTCGGTGTGAATATGAGAGCATACTATTTTGCTACTAAGGGGCCTGAGGTCATCCAGTTATAAGTCACCGAGTATGAATACCTCCGAAGAATGAAAATAATTGGACAAAGCTATGTGTATCCGTATGAATCTGAAATAATTTTGTTGTGTTACATATGGACCTAAGGTCATTTAGAATCTACGACATGAATGCAAAGGTTTAACATCATTATGTAAACCACGTTAGAAAGTGAATTGTTCTGTCTTTGTTAAGCGTATTGTAATGACATGATATGGCAAGAAATGCTCTATTTTCTGATATGTTACATTTGAAATCAGTGAATGATTGTCCATATATATTAAAGTATTCATGGCATCCTGAGCACTTTTGTAAAATACCGTGGTCTTATGGTCCTTGCCTGGGGATAATAATACCGTGGTTCAAGTATGTTACAAGTTCCCAGTACCGGAGGTTCCTTTATGGAACTAACAAGTATGCTCTATATTGATTTGTTAGCGCTATTGAATGTACCATGTATAATCAAGCATGAATTTTGACTTCTGTTTATGTTTCAATCATAAGTAAGAATATGTATGAATTTGGTTATGTTATTCGTTCTGTTTATGCTATGCTATGCTATGACATGATATGAATCGTTCGGTCTTCAAGACCTATGTATTTCGGGTATGGAACAACGTGTTGTACGGAACTAAGTGCTGCAATGCGAGTCACATCTAGAATCTGTGCAAGCCACCTCTTGAGTCCATACATACATGAACTAGGCTTAAAGCCAATCTAGGCCTACGGCCATTCTGTATGATCTGTTAGGCTAGAGGCCATTCTGTATTTCTGGTATGGAACAAAGTGTTGTACGGAACTAAGTGCTACAGCGTGAGCCACCTCTAAAATCCGTGCGAGACACCTCTTAAGTTCATACATACATGAAAAGGGCTTAATGTCGTTCTGTTTAAGGGCTTAATGCCACTCTGATCAAGGGCTTGAAGCCATTCTGTTTAAAGTTTAGGCCTAAGGCCATTCTAGAAATAATTACAAGATAAAGTTAACTATATGTCCTCTACACTTATATATGTACATTGTAATTCAAGTTGATTGTTAAATTGTTTACATACTACTATTAACAGAGCTTGGCTCACTTTATGTTATGTCTGTTCCTGTAGGCACTCCACCTGGAGGTTAGTCTTAGCCCATGGCATTCTTTCCTCTTTTGTCAACCTCAGAGTGTCCAGGCACTTACATGAAGACAACCCATTTTATGGAGTTTTGTTAAGCTTTTGGTTTTGTACTTTGATTTTTTTTTTAATGTTTTTGTTATGCCCAATCTTGAGGGCTGGGTCGGTTTATGTATATGTATATGTACATAGCTAAATTCTCAGAGGCACATCACTGCATGTTTATCTGCCTTATGTTTTGTTTGTGATCCTGGCATGATAGTGGTCGCTCAATGGATATAGTTCTTTTACGTATGTTAATTTATATTGTTGAATGCGTCCGTTCAAGCCCCATATGTTATGTATATCAGGTAAAGTGTTTTGTTCCAAATAGGTCATGCCCAAACTTTTAGGGGCGAGTTTGGGGTGTGACACTTTTTGCTAGTAGTGTTAGCATATTGTACAGTTTTAGACAAGTTTTATTTTTCTTTAAAAACTTGTTCCGCACTTTTGTAAAAGCTACCATGATCGGAATGAAAGCAACTTTTTAATGAAAAAGTGTTGTATTTTTTTTTGCATTCTGAGCACCGTACAAGCACTACAATGCATAAAAACGAGATTGAACTTGATTGAAAACTGCACATTGTATTGGCATTCTCTTAATCAGGTAATGAACTGACTAGGAGTTAACAAACAAAATAAAACAACTCAATGAACAACTAATAATAATAACTCGATAAACAACACAACAACTCGACAAACTAATCAACACAAATACAACTCAATAAGAAAAACAAAATGAATTCAACTCAATGAACGTGTTCAAACCGAAAATAGACTTCAAACAAAACCATGGAACACACAAATAACATAATAAAACTACTACACAATTGAATCTTCACAAAGAAGGGCAGTAGACACAAAAGGAAGGCTGCCAGCCATGAGGAGTGGCCTACCGGCCATCCATTCCTCCTGCCAGCCATCAATGACCCCCTGTCAGCCATCAATGAGCCTTGCCGGCCATCAATGTACAGAACCTCCGAAATGTTGACACCTGGCCTCCACTCACTGCCTTATCTTCTACAAAGCTCTAGCTTCATGATTTTTTCATTTCAGCTGCTATTTTGCCACAAATGGAGCCATTCTTTGCCGAAAAACTTTCTGATTGGATTGCATCTTTTGATGGCTTGGCAAAGCTGAATTTCTGGGGTTTCGGCATAAATGCACTATTCCTGCTAAATCGCTTTCCGTTGTGTTTTCCGTTCCTCCATATCGCGGCTAGGTGTTGAAACCCGGTCACACATGTTTTCAACCTCGAAGGGCAAGAGATATGCCGTACAATTGAAGAATTCCAAGTTTTGATGGAATCCCGGCGTGACGAGGAAATCTTGCCCCGGTCCCGTTTTGGTCACATCCCAGCTTTAGGAAGGATGTGTGGCCACACTTTACGCGATACCCGATCTTTGGTTCATAACAGGGAGCTGGATATTCCCAGTTTGATTTATCGATTTTCTAATGTCGGTGACCGCAGCGACCGTCTCTGGCAGAGCTTTCGATAGCATGCCCTTCGCTTGTGCATATTGGTTCATTTCCTGCTTGCCCCCGGTTCCGGCAGGTCTAGCATTCGCTTGATCGAAGTAGTTGAAGGCTCGAAAGAGGGTAAGAGCTGCATTGGCCTAACATTGGCTAACAATTTAATAGGCTTGGATGCTTTCCATCGACGGGAGACGACCAAATTAGCAGGGAGTCCACTACCTTTGCAGGTAATTTTTCTACCCTATCTCATATGTGTTTCTCACATCACTCGGCACTCAGGCTCTATTTTTCTCTCAAAACCCTTTTTCTCACTTTTTCTCTCCACATTCACCTATCTATTCTTTAATCTCTCTTATTTTTCATCCCTCCCTAGATATGGCTCATGGACAGGTTGAAGGTAGTGTACTCATGCCCTGCATAATCAGCACAAGGCTATTTCTTTCGCCAACAGCTAGTTGATTTTCCGAACAAAGGATGGTGATGCCATTGGATGTGCAACAAGTCTGCTGCTGACATTGCTTGGCGTTGCCCCTGGTTTGATCTGCCCGAGATGAGCTATAACATGTCTCTGCAACCTGGCATTCAGTTGATTGCCTTAGCACACTGTGTATTCTACTTTCCATTCAAGTTCAAGCATCGATTTGGACACGACCAAATCTGCCAGGAAGAGGGGGTAGAGTACCCAGCTTCATTTCCAATCCGAGGCTCACAACTAGCTCGATATCCCACTGCATGAAGGACAAAAGAAATTTTGGCTCTCGCTTCCAATTTCAACTGCGCCTTATCTGGTGAATGCATAGCTTGGCTTGAAGATAAGGCACAAACCAGGCCTACTTTAGCATCGAAAACTTCCACGAGCTCTGGGAGGGGATGCAGGAACACCTGACTCATCTATGCCCCTAGTTTTATTACTTTGATCTGTACTTTCAGGTTTTCCATTTGAATGTAATAATAAAAAAACAACTTTGATTTGCATCGAGAGCTGCAGAACTCTGTATTGAAATTAATGAAATTGGAGTTGTGGGTACTGAAATTTTTCCTTTTGGTCCAAAAATGGTCTACGTTGTGAAAAGATTAATTTGAACAAAATCAACTTTTATTAAAAACTTTTCAAAACCATTTTCGATAAGGATCACAACTTGACACACATGGAATCTATCATCGAGATGTACAACCCCGAATCTAGCAACTGGAAAGTTGCCCCTTGTTTGAATAGCACTATATTGCACTGTAACCAGCAATTTTCTCTAGACAAACCGAACTTTCAAATAATGAGTAGACAAAGATGCCTTGATCAAACAGTATGGACACAGTCGATTTGGAAGTGTTTATGGCTGGACTTCAGAATGAAGTTGCCTACGTATCCCGAGAATGGGAATCAGGCCTTACGTAGTTCGGTTCGAGTTCACTCAGGTTTCAACGCTCTCCTTTTACACTCTAACGTTTGTCAAGGCTGCCCTTTCTGGGTTTTCAACGTTGCGAGTGCAATTTTTCTTTTTTCTAATTTTTTGTGCCCTAACTTTTGCCTAGGTCGTCCTTTCGGGTTTTCAGTCTAGCGAGCCACTCAAGGATAGTATTTCTTCAACTTGTTCATGTTGATTGGCTAGGAGAATTTGTGGCCATCCAAGTCCATAACAATGATAACTCCACTCGACCAGATTGATTTGATGATGTAAGGACCAGTCCAATTAGGTCTAAACTTGCCCCTAGGGTCATGGATGGGAGCTCGGTTGTCTTTGAGCACCAGATCCCCTTCCTTAAGATTCTTGGACTTAACTTTCTTGTTGAAAGCCCTGGCGATTCTGCGTTGATATCCTTGGACATGGTACAGTGCTTTCAGCCTCCTTTCGTCGAACAACATAAGTTCCTTAAACCTGCTCTGCCGCCAATCCGCTTCTGGTATCTAGCACTCGGCCATGTCCCGCAACGATAGAACCTCAATTTCAATCGGCAGAACAGCTTCCATCCCATAAACCAGAGAATACGGATTATCCCCAGTAGATGTTCGAATTGATGTTCTATAGCCTCAAAGAGTGAATGGCAGTTTGTCTGGCCAGTCGCTATAAGTCTCAACCATTTTCTGCAAAATGTCTTTGATGTTCTTGTTGGTGGCCTCAATTGCTCCATTAGTTTGTGGCCGATATGTAGATGACTTATGAAAAGCCACATTGTATTTCTCCAACAAGTCGATCACCTCTCTCTTGAAATGGAAGCCTTTGTTTGAAATAATCTCATTCGGGACCCCATAATGACAAATGATATTATTCCTGATGAACTTGGCTACATGCGATGCTTTCAGCACTGCGTAGGATTGGGCTTCAACCCACTTTGTAAAGTAGTCAATTGCCACCAGGGTATACTCATGACCATTCGAGCCTTCCCCAGACTGAGAAAGGCCATGGTGAAGTCATGTTGTATAGCTTCGATGACGGGATGTTCATATGATTTGCATGAATTTGGCATTTGTGGCATCGTCGAACAGAACCAATACAATTCTCCTCCATGGTTGACCAGTAGTAGCCCTGCCTGAGAATCTTCCAGGCTAGCATTACTTCGCTGATGTGCGATCTGCACTCCACTCTATAGATGGCCTCCATTAGGCGCTTCGACTGTTCTACATTAACACCCAGTTTATGTATTCCCCGATGGCCTCTTTTGTACAACTTAGCCCCGCAGATGATAAACTGAACAGCCATTCGCCATATTGCCCTTTTATCTTTGGCATTTGCCCCTAGTGGATAAACCTCATTTTCCTAGTTCCAGATGCCATGATACCAAGGGTTCTGATCTTGTACTTCATCTATTGGGGCGATCAACTCATAGGCCGGCACATACCTTTGTTCAATAATGATTGGATGCATTCAAACTCCAAAAAGGATGTCTATCACAGAAGATAGAGTTGATAAAGCATCAGCGAACCTGTTGTTCTCTCTTAACAAATGCGTGAAGCTTAGCTTTTCAAACCTAGGAATCAAAACATCCAGGGTTTGGTGATAGATTTTCATCCTTTCTTCCTTAACCTTCTAGTCTCTTTTTTCTTGAGACACAACCAGGTTCGAGTCCCCAATGACGTCCAACCGTTTTGCCCCTAGTTCCAAGGTGGATTCCAATCCAGCGATACGTGCTTCATATTTTGCTTCGTTGTTAGATACCTTGAACTGGAGGTTGAAGGCTAAAGGTATATGGGAATTGTCAGGTGCTATCAGCAACACCCCTATCCCATAACCATACTGGTCAGATGCTCCGTCAAAGTACATGGTCTAAATCTCTTCTTCAACATACAGAATAGCTTCATCTGGAAATAGATACTCTACTACTTCATCCCCTTCCACTGGGTGATCTGCCAGAAACTCTGCTACCGCTCTCTCCTTGACAGACTTGCGAGTCACATATTTCAGATGAAATTTGGAGAGAAGAAGCAACCAACGGCCTAGCCTACTCGTAAGCGCTGGTTTTTCAAAGAGATATTTGATAGGATCTAACCTCGAAACCAAAATTACAAAGTGAGCTAACAGGTAGTGCCTCAACTTCCTGGTAGCCCAAACTAAAGCTAAGCAAGCCTTCTCCAGTGGGGTGTAACGGGTCTCATATTCCAGCATCTTCTTGCTCAGGTAATAGATGGCTTTCTCCACTCTATCCTCAGATTCCTGCACAAGTATGCAGCCCATAGTCGTGTCAGTTATTGACATATACAAAATCAACGGCTTCCCCGGCTCTGGCAGTGACAACACGAGCGGGTTCTGGAGGTACTGTTTGATCTGCTCAAAAGCAAACTAGCAGCGGTCATCCCATTGGAATTTCTTTCCTTTCTTTAAGAGACCAAATAGTGGTTCACAAGTCAAGGTTAATTTTGCACTAAACTGTCTTATGAATTGCACTTTACCTAGAAAGCCGCGCACCTCCTTTTTAGTCCTTGGTGGTGGTATTTCTAAGATGACCTTAATTTTAGAAGGATCGACCTCAATGCCCCTCTATGTGATGAAGAACCCCATCATTTTCCCTGCTGTAACGCCAAATGTGCACTTCTGTGGATTCAGCCTCAACTGATATTTTCTGATCCGTTGGAAAATTTTCTTCAAGGTAGTGTAGTGGCCCTTTCTTTCTTTAGACTTGATAATCATGTCGTCCACGTACACCTCAACCTCTTTATGGATCATATCATGCAAGATAGTGGTTGCAGCCCGTTGATAAGTAGCCCCAGCATTTTTTAGACTGAACGGCATCACCCTATAGTAGTAAGTTCCCCATGGCGTGGTGAAGGCATCATCAAGATCTGGTTATACTCGAAAAACCCATCCATAAAGGAGAGCAATGCATGGCCTGCGGTGAAGTCCCCCAATTCATCGATGTGTGGTAGAGGAAAGTCATCATTCGGACTAGCTTTGTTCAAATCTCTACAATCCACGCACACCCGAATTCTACCATCTTTTTTCGACACTGAACAAATGTTGGCCAACCAAGTAGGATACTCGGATACTGGCAAAAACCCTGCATCTATCTGCTTGGTGACCTCTTCCTTGATTTTCAAAGCCCAATCCGGGCGTATTCTCTGAAGCTTCTACTTGATGGGTCAGGCCTCGGGGTCAAGAGGGATCCGATGCTGTGCAATCTCTGGATTGATTCCAGGCACGTCTTCGTAGGACCACGTGAAAACATCTTTGAAATCTTTTAATAAAGCAACTAAGTGCTCGCGTTCCTCTGAAGACAACGTGGACCCAATCTGGACCAGACGCAGATCTTTCTCAATACCCACATTAATTGGAGTGATTTCATCAACAAGGGGTTTGACAAACCTCACCTCCTCTTGATCAATTAAATATTTCAAAACTAGAAAAATTTCTTTCCTCATCGTTTTTATCAAAATTTTGAAAGTCATGATCAATGCAATATACAAGTGGCACAAAAAAGTACTCAGAAACAGCAGTGGTATCATTCTCATTCAAAGCTTCCAGCTCATCCAATTCTTCGGTTACGACAGATTCAAAAGAAAAGGAAAAAGACGACCTAGACAAAACAATGGCATCCGGGTTATCAGCCACAGGAATACCGGACTCCGACTAAGAAGAACTGGAATCTGATTCTGACTCCACAAACTCTGTGGAATCAGATTCTAGCTCACTACCTGATTTAGAACTGCGGGACAAAAAGCCCTCTTCTAGCTGCCAAATGAGAGAGGATGCGTTAGATGCATCCAGAATACCACCGGAAGGGTCCACACCTGATTGATCTATGATCATGGAAATGGTGAAGTCACCATCCGAGCTCTCCGATTTGATTTAAGGATCTGAAAGGAGACAGGCCAGTGCTGCTCCAATCTCAAGTTCACTGCTGTTGGACTCACCTTCTGTACTATGTTCTGCCTCAGTAGTTAATTGAGTCTGTTCCTCTGAAGCTTCATCCTCTTGCAGCTGTAGGTTAAAGAAACCTCAAAGCTGGGCGGACGTCGCTTTTCAGAGTTCAACCATAGCTCATGAAAGCTACAAATAGGAAGTATTGCCCCTCCCGAACAAAGTGGCCATTCAGAGTTCCCTGAATTGGTCCATATACAAGCTCATAGTACTTTCCACTTTACTTAACTTTGGCTCTTCCTTCCATTTCCTTCCCTTTTCTCACCTAGTCATCTTTGGTAGGCGTATAGCCGAAGCCAAAGGCAAGAGGGTTATGTGGCACTTCGGCCAGTGTGGTGATGCCATCCCGGCCGCTCTTTCTTAATCCCATCCCGGGTATATGCTGTAGCTTGTTCATGATGTAGACTGATTGAGCACTAAGGTATAACCCCTTATCAATAGCTAAGATATGTTGCACCACCCAGACCTTGACCAAGGTAAAACTAGACAAGAAAACATCCTTATTGTCATGTACAATCTCCAGTAATGGTGTAGTGACCTCCGGTAGAGGATGTATAGAAGAATTCCCGGAAACAGTGGCCACCTGTTTTCCAAGAGGGTGCTTTAGCATCTGATGCAAGGTGGAAGAAGCAACTTTTACTTGGTATAGCCATGGTCGCCCAAGTAACAAGTTGAAGGTAGCTAGAACATCCGGGACGTGAAACTCGATATCCTGTTGAGTCGGTCCGACCTGTGTTTTGATCTGAACTGTTTCCATCACCTCTCTACTTGTGTTGTCGTAAGCCTGAATCACCTGGGCCATTGGTACAAAGTCTGCTGGCTTTAAGCTAATAGCATAGGCCATGCTCGATGGACAAACATTAATTGCAAACCCAGTATCAACAAATATAACCGGCTCCCACTTTTCTCTGTATTCAACTGAGATGTATAGCGGTTTGTTATGATCAGAGCCCTCGGGCGACAATTCCTTATCTGTGAAAGTCAAAGATGGCGCAGCACCTCCCGGGAAGACTAGTCCCACTAGTTGTTCTGGAGTTGTGCCGATAGACAGCTTGGCCTTATCCATGGCAGACAGGACAGCTTGCCGATGCACGTGCGAAGCCATGAGTGTAGACACCCCATTTTGACCGTCCTCAAGAGTTGGACGTCACCGCTTGAACACTCGGTGATCACCCATGTTCGTGTTCGTTTTGAGTTCCCGGAGGTCTCGGCTACGCGCCTTGGCTCAGGATCTCTCAACTCGACTGTTTTGTGTTTGATTTTGCACCAAACACTTGTGTTTTTGCTTTTGAGGGTAGAGAGTAGCTTGTTAGCTACCCCTGACACCCACCGGCCCCGGCTTGAGGCCACCGGTTGTGTCTTCTTGCTACCGGCCATTGGTGAAATATACCATCGGCCGGTTGGCATTTGGTGTGGTCGGCCGACCATCTGTTTGGCCGATACCACCTTTCTGCCTTTTTTAGGCATAATGCATGCCAGTTGTGCCAGCTGGAATGCACGGACCCTGCCCCCTATGCACGGGTGTGGTTGTTTTGAACCTTTGCACCCTTTTGGTCTAAGCTTCCTAGAGAAGATTGCACCCTTTGCTCAAGCTTCTTGAGGAAGCTTGACCCTTTATCATAGCTTCCTCAAGAAGCTTGCACCCTTAGCTTAGCTTCCCTTGGAAGCCTTGACCCTTTTTGAATAGCTTCCCTTGGAAGCTTAGTCCTTGCATTGTCTATATAAGAGACCCCTCTTCTCCTTTGATTGGGGTTGAGCAAAACCAGAGCAAAATACATATATATTCTGATATATACACCTCTCTCTATATCTCCCTCTCTCTCTTCATTTGTGTGTGTTTAAGAGCCTAAAGGTGTGTTTTATTCTTAGTTTTGCACTAAGAAACACACCATTACACCATACTTCAACTTGGGAGGTCTTGAGGGTTTGTTCTTGAAGTTCTAGGTTGGTTTTGATCAAAAGAAGGTGGCTAACCTTGCTGTTCTTCAAGGGATCTTTAATGGTAACACTATTGCTTTATATTCCCCTAATCTTGCACTAGTCTTTAACCTATCTTGCATGCTGTTTTAGATTTTGTGTATAACTAAAAAAAGTCTTGTATTTGAATGCTTAAGATGTTTCATTGAGGTTATTTTGGTGTTGGTGGTCGACCTCCCCTTCTTAGGCCTTGTTTGGCCCTTTTTGTGCTCTCTTTGTTAAGCTTTGGAGACTTTTGTGTGTTGGCCTTCTCACAACGAAAATGCAGTGGATTTTCAGTGGTGAAGAAGTGGTTTTGAAGTCTTGCATAGGGAGGGACACAGCTCTCCATTTGTCCCTCTTTTGTTTGTATTTTTGGCTCATAAAGGTAGCATGCATGCTTAGGTGTATTTGGCTCCATTTCAGAGATTTTTGGGTGTCATTTGGTCATATTACATCTCCTCTTTTGGTCGGATTAATGGTCCTTTGCATGCATAATACACTTGCTTTGTACTCCTCTATTTTGCCTAGAAATGCATCTTGCCATTAGGCCATCACGCTTGCATTTTTTTTCCTAGCTTTGTGAAGCTTTTGGTCATGTTTCATCATGCTTGAGGTCTGTTAGGCATTGTTTTGATCATATTGGCCATGTTTGGTATAGCCCCTTTGTATTTTGGCTTGTGAGCCTTGAGGGTGTGAGTCATGAGCATGTTTTAGTTGGGTTGTTTCAATGATTTGGACTCATTTCACATGCCATTTTAGTCCCTAATCCATGTTCATATGCTTGCATCCATCACCCTTTTCATGCCTTGAAGAGATGTCCTTTTGTGCCTTGAAATGAGCATTGTGCATGCTTATGTATTTAGTCTTTGGGGCTGCCATATCAGTGGGTTTTGGGGCATATTTTGATGCATAAAAACTCTATTTTGGGTTGCTTAGTTCATGCCATGTTTGCTTGGGATAGGTGTTGAGCAATGCTCTCTTTTGTGGCCTTGAATACCTTCTATTTTGCATCCATTCCCTAGCAAGTCTTGGTGTCATTTTTTGCATGCTTTTTAGAGTTTAACCTGAGTGTTTAATGTCCAAGCATATTGCCTTTAAGTATCCTTAGAGTTGTCCCCATCCACGCTTAGATGATAGGCCTTGGTGTGTGCATGCTTGCATGCACAAGTTGTGCCATTTTTGAGCCTTTTGGCCACTATTTTAGGGTGTGGTTGAGGCCTCCCATTTCAGTCTAAGTCCATTCTGGTACATAGTTGTATACTTGACTTGTTGCCTCTCATTGCATGCTTGCATTGTACCATGTTTGCATCACATGTTAAATTGCATTGTATTGCCTCTTGCATGATTAGCACATTGCATGCTTGCATAATAGATTGCATTGCATTTGGCATGTTTTGCATCTTAGCCTCATGTTGCATTCTTGAGCCATGTTTGTATACATGCATTGCATTGCTTGGTTTGGGGTGTCAAACCAAGCATGAGGATTGAGAGTGTTCGTACTCCAAGTGATGTAACACGTCTCAATCCTTGGCCGCCGACGCCCTTGATCTCAATATGATAGGGTGTTGGCATTCATCTCTTCTGTTGCATGCATTTTACATTGAATGGCAAACTTGGCCTCTTAGGCCATCACACATCAAAATGCGTAATTGATGGCCCGAGGTTCAAGGGTCATGCTCCCTTAAGTCCATTGCATGATAGGAAGTGTGGCCATGCTTACATTTGCTTGAAAATTACATGCCATACACTGCTTGCCCTCTGCTGCTGTCAACTATAGGATTCTGCAGGAAGAAATAGCCGGCCGGCTACTTGGAGTGCCGACCGACCAAATACAATTAGCCGGCGGCTCAAACAATGGTCGATGACCATTCCCTTCGGCCGGTGGTGTACCCACTTGGTCGGTGATACTTCCTGGTGTTCAGAGAGGCATCCTTGGGACTTGTGCAAATTTTCGGAGGAGCAGGGTAGTGTAAACAGAGGCAACAGTGCTATGGCAGCAAGTTTTCGAGCGGGGCAAATCAAGCATGCATCATTCACGCATTCCGAGGCAGGGCTGCGACAGTCTTTTTAGCTTCACGTTTAAATTATTTTTGTGATTAATTTGTTAATTAATTAGAGGGTCTGTAATAATTAATTAGCTAGGATAGTGGATTCATTATTCGGATTGTATTATTCTTTCGGTCCCTCCGAGTGAGGACGTATTTGTAATAAATGTGGGTGCGTGTGTGCATGCCTTCCAACCCCCACTTCTTTCTCCCTTTTACTTACCTGCTTTGATGGTTAGTATTATGACATATTTAAATTAGCATACCTTATGCCATGCATGCGTGGATCATTCATCAGTATTGCATGCACCGAGCTCGACGCATCATGCTAACTGCATTGTATTTCAATTCCAAGTTGAATATGTGTTAGTTGTTGCATTTTACATGCCATCCATCGATTAGCTGAGCCTATTCTAGCTACATCCTGCATGTGTTACATTAGCCATCTTAACATGAACTAGGATCATGCATATGATTACTTACTAGTTTCTGTTTTGGCTTAGAGTACTAGGTAAGCTTTTATGCTTTACCATACTGCATGTGTGTGAGTGTTGCCACAATAGCATGATTACCATGAGGCTAGCTGCTTATGTGATATAAACTGCTTGAATGCCTGTGGGTGAAGGTTGGATTGTTTGAGTTGGAACGACTCGTTGAAATCCGTGTTTTAGCCTACTTGCGAGTAGCAAATTTCAAACCATTTCTTAAATGAAACGGATATGCAATGCTTTGTTCCAAATTAGGCGATCTAGTCTACACTTGTTTTGCTGTGCGCATCACATAGTAATTCTAGCTAATTAATCGGAATAAGAACGCACGTGTTTTCAAAAACAAGATATCATGGTTAGTAGAGGCTGATCTTCGGATCGGGCGACAGGGGGTGCTCATAGCTGACCTTCCCCAATCGTACCCAAGTTCCCGAGCCGAGGCAACTTTGGTGATGACGGACACGTGGCCTTAGACAAATGAGTCAGGGTTTCCTAAATTCCCCCAAAATAAAATATTTAGGTGGCGACTCTGTATCTGGCAAAGCAGTCCATGTTGGGCACTTCTTTTCTACAAATCTGTTTTCTCAAAACGATTTGTCAAATTTGGACTTTTTGGTTCAGATTAAGAACCCTGACAATTTGAGTCCAAACTGTAGGGTAAGGCCCCCACCGGGGTGCGTCTACAGTTTCTGGCGACTCCACTGGGGATATTAGAGAACTTGACTCGAACTCATGATATCTTGTTTTGACTACACTTATGTGTTTCTTTGCATTGCATGTGCATTGGTGTGCCTAGGAAACTGTGCTGGCCATCTGCTATTCCTGAGCGGTTTGCCAGTGGCTTGACTTTGTCAAAGCATGCCATAAGGCTGACTGATTACGGGCTCTGCCAGTATGGGAACACAAACCCCGGTTTTACCGGGGCATCCTTTTCGACCATTTGACCTAGTGCATATTAGGAATCCATAGTGACCATTCCAAACTAGGACAGGTTGCTTACCCGATATAGGTTGTTTGAAACCGCTGTGTGTGTAGTGAAACCCTAGCTCCTGACAAAATAGGACAGGGAAACCCTATCCCAACATAGGGGTGTTTTGGCTCTCACTTATCTGCTATGTGCTTTAGAGTGCGTCTTTACAGGAAGGCGTGTATCAGTTTGCAAGTTTGGGCATCAGGCCTGCAGGTATCAGTGTTTTTTGGGAATCAGTTATCTGCGGGCATCAGATTCAGACTTGGGGCAATGATTTGGAAAACAGTGATCAGTGATTGAGGAACAGTGTCCTCAGCTTATCGACAGTGTGTTGTGATACCCAACTGTGTGTTGTGTGTTTATTTTACGCTGTTATGCTGTCCATTTCTCTGGTTTTATTTCCTTATTATCGCTTTATTTTTCTTTTTGCTAGGTAGTTTAGCGCGATTGCTTCTAACCCAGTAGATATTTCCCTAGCACTTTGGACTAGAGGTCATCGACTCCATCGATCTGAGGATTTGATAGATGGACAACCAGTGTACTACTCACTACCCCCAGTTACTAGACGAAGGGCAGTTAGGCAGAAGATATCAGTCTAGTGATCAGTACAGAGGGCTTTGTCTACCCCACCTGAGTACAGTAGGGATCAGGGTTTTGTTTCTCCCGCAGAAAGGGAATATATACCGGAAATTCAATCAGATTAGAACAGTATGGCAAGCTTAGAGGAGATGGTGCGCCAACTTCAAGAGAGCTTGAAAAGTATGCAGCAAGACGTTGTCCGATAGGCGGAGTTCGCCGAACAACATGCCACAGTTATAACGGAACAAGCAGAGTTAATCACAAGGCTACAGCAAGCCGGGGCATTTGCTTCACATCAAGCTCCTCCCCCACCATGGGTTCCGATACCCGAGGAGGCGCCAAATGTCCAGAAT
The DNA here is from genome assembly GCA_022316695.1 of Camellia oleifera. Lineage (NCBI taxonomy): Eukaryota > Viridiplantae > Streptophyta > Magnoliopsida > Ericales > Theaceae > Camellia > Camellia oleifera. Next base: position 93,389,623 of record CM039317.1, read on the forward strand.
ATCCAAGAGGATATAGACGTTCTGACGGGGCCGGCTCCGCCCCCGATTCTACCGCAACTATCCAAGGCGCCCACGCCTATCAATGTACCAGATTCTCCCTTCAAGTCCGAAGTGGATCCCACCGCATTAAAATTGAGCAAACTAGAAAAGCTGTTCAAGAGATACCAGGGAGTCAAGACCATCCCTGACATTGAAGATGGATATACCGATGCAGCTGTGACGTTGTCGGATAGATTTAAGATGCCGCATATTGACCGATTTGATGGGTCCGGGGACCCCATGGTGCACCTGAGGTTGTTTTCAGATATTTTACGGCCGATGTGCCTCACCAAACTGCAGAAGCTGTCTCTATTCGGCCGGACCTTGCCTGGCATGGCAGCCATCTGGTATGCCAAATTAGAAGATGATGTCAAGAGAAATTGGGACGAGATGGCTAAGGCCTTCATTGCACAATACTTATATAATACGCAAATCGAGATTACGACCCGTGATCTTGAGACAACAAGGCAAGAGCCTAAAGAGAGCTTTTCGGAGTTCGTGACCAGATAGAGGGCCAAGGCCTCGATGATGACCCTAAGGCCCACAGATAAATATCAGATTAGGATGATTGTGCGCAATCTCCAGCCTAAGCTGATGTAGAAAATGATCGTGCTCCCCTTCCCTACCTTTTCAGATCTGCATGAGGTGGGAGTATGGATTGAGGATGCCTTGAAGCAGGGCTTGATTGATAATGACAGAGAGCAACCCTGAAGAACTTTCAACCGCAATACTAATGCGGGCCCGAGCAGCGCTACAACTACAAGAGCCTCCGAAGTGAGCATGGTCACCACCAGCCGCCCTCCAAGAACCACGGTAGCTACGTCATTCTCCAATGCGTCCGGAAGCCATACACAAACAACGAAATACCCACCCAAAAACCAAAGAACCTTCTCTTCACTGTATATGCCCCTGTCCAAAGCTCTGGGGCTTTTAATCAGAAAAGGGCACTTGAAGCCCCTAGAGCCACGGCCATTACCAGAAAGACTTCCCCCGACCCACAACCCAGCCAAATACTGCGCATTTCACCAACAACACGGTCATGACACCGACCTGTGCTTCCGATTACGTCATGAGGTTAAAGATCTCATCGATAACGGGGTGATTTTGCCTCCTGAGAAACCCAATGTTACAACAAACCCTATCCCACCGCACAACCAAGCTCCACCTTCCAAAAGAATCAACTTTATCCAGACTGGGGTCGTGCCTTACGATCCTAGCATATATATCACCCCTTTCCACCTACCTAAGCCGGAGGTGCTCCTTCCTGACTGCACCGACTTGTGCATGTTGGACATCTCCAGAACCCAACCTGAGCCAATGGTGTTGACTGTCAAAGACAAAAGAGGGGAGATTTTAGAGGAGAATGGGATTGTTGAGCCATAGTCCGAGGAATCTGGGAGTTTTATTGAGAAGGTATACAGTCCGAGTGATTACATTTCATCAATAGGCCAGGATGGGTCAAATGTGGAATTGCTGACAGGGGCAGAGCTGTGTGTGATCCAAGGGGATGGATTTGGACAAAGGGCAGACAATTTGATGGCTGTGGAAGAGGACCTTGCCAACCTCCAGTTTTTCAGGGACCAAGATCCAGGGGACGCAGCAGTCAACTGGTTTGATTATGAAGAATCAGCGGAGGCTACTGGGTGGTTGGATGGAAGAGTTCCAACCAGAACAAGGTCCGGCAGGGGCAAGAATGTCAGTGACGATTGGGCAGAGTACATCGTCGGAGAGCGCCGATGTAAAGAATTTTGCTCAGGATTGGAGCATTTTGAATACAGAAATTATTGAATAGTCAGCTGTACTGGCACAGTTAGAACAGGAAAGGTTTGAGGATTCTGAGAGAATCAAGAAAGCTAAAGCCCATGAGGGGACTGAAACTGCTATGTATACAGAAATAGAGAATGTTGCGAGCATATGGACGGAGGGTACTGCGAGTATGAGAGCAGTCATACTGGAGCCGGACAGGTGTCTGTCAGCTGCCGACGGAATGTGGTGGGAGGACGATGATTTATGTCTTGCCCACACGGATGAGGATTGGGAGAGCAACCAACCAGACGATACCTAGTACATCGGCAAGATCGACCATATGACAAGGAGTGGGCGGTATTTCAAGCCTCCACACCTAGATCAGCCAGAGGCATCTGGGAAAAATAGAGAGGCTGAGAAACAGAAAGAGAAGCAACTTGAAGATGAGGCCGTGCTCAAACAGCTAAAAAAGATACAAGCAAACATCTCCATCTAGGGACTGCTTATGGCATCGCGGGTGCATCGACAAGCTATCTTATCGGCCATGGACAAGGCCAAGCTCTCAATAGAAACCACGCCAGAGCAGCTGGTGGGATTAGTTTTTTCGGGAGGAGCTACCCCGATGCTGACTTTTTCTGACAAGGAATTGCCACCTGAGGGGGCGAACCACAAGAAGCCACTCTACATTTTGGTGGAATGTAGAAACAAATGGATCCCGGTGGTTCTTGTTGATACCAGATCCGTCATCAACGTCTGCCCAGCAAGGACAGCCTAAAATCTGCAGACTTTGTGCTGACAACCCAGGTGATTCGGGCATATGACAACACGAGCAGAAAAGTCATGGGGACAATGAAAATTCAGACCAAGGTTGGGCTGGGACAGCGTGAGATAGATATCCATGTCTTAGAGGTTCTTGCAACTTTCAACTTGCTTTTGGGGCGGCCGTGGCTGCATCAGGTGAAGGCAGTGTCATCCACCTTGCATCAGATGGTGAAATACCACCATGGGAATGGAGTAGCCATTGTTTTTGGGAATTCATCGATCCATCCACCGCCAGAAGTATCCACGCCAGTTTTGGAAATTAAGCACGGTATGGAGGATGTGTTCATGTCAGGTTTTACCTTAGCTAAGGCTTAGGTTGTGCGGAACATCATGGCGACTAATGAGGGGGTGTATGTCAGTGCTCAAGCAGTATACCTCATGAAGAAGCTCCAACACATCCCCAGGATGGGATTGGGAAAGAGCAGCTGGAAGGGCGTTGCAACGTTGGCCGAAGTGCCACACAACCCACACACCTTTGGCTTGGTTTATCTGCCCACGAAAGAGGATTGGGTGAGGAAATGTAAGGAGATGGCTGGGAGAGCCAGAGCGAAATAGATGGGGAAGCCTTTTGAGGTAATGCACTGGCCCATCCAGGGTACCCTTAACGGACGCTTCATCCGGGAGGGGGAGGACTTTCCATTTTATGGCTTCCTAGAGCCGTGGCTGAATGGGGAGAGAAAGCGTGTGCCGGGATTCGACATCTTCTTTGACCTACAGTTATCCGGCGATGACGATGCTGAAGAGCAGACAAACTCGACAGTTGAGGTTGAGTAGAGCAAGGAGATGGAGTCTGAGTACATAGAAATTGAAATGGGGGTAGCACTGGCATGTCTACATTCAGATCCTCCGATCGAACAGAAGTGCTTGGGGGATAACCTCTCGGTGTCCATGATCGGGAATAAAACGGCTGTGGGCCTACCATCAACTATTTTGGATGCATCCATCGCACCCTCTCTCGTTTGGCAGTATGAGGAGGGATTTTTGTCAAGCAGCATTAGGTGAGGTAGTGAGCCAGAATCTGATTCCACCGAGTCTTGTGAGTAGGAATCAGGTTCTAGCTCGACTGAGTCTGAGTCCAGTATTCCTGGGGGTGATAACCCCGATGGCACAGTCCTGTACAGGTCGTCTTTTTCTTTCTCTTTTGACTCTGTTGTAATAGAAGAATCGGACGGTTTGGATGTGCTTAATGAGAATGATGTGGATGTGGTTTCTAAGTACTTTTCTGTGCCTTTGATTTATTGCTTGAATCAGGACTTTCAAAATTTTGACAAAAACGACGAGGAAGAAATTCCTCCAATTTTGCAATGATTAATTGATCAAGAGCAGGAAAGATTTGTTAAACATTTAGTTGATGAAATCACTACTGTGAATATTGGTACTGAGGAGGACCCGCGGCTGTTCCAGATCGGGTCCACGTTGTCTTCAAAGGAACGCGAGCGCTTAGTCGCTTTATTAAAAGATTTCAAAAATGTTTTCGCGTGGTCCTACGAAGACATGCCTAGGATCGATCCTGAGATTGTGCAGCACCGGATCCCTCTTGACCCCGGGGCCCGACCTGTCAAACAGACACTCAGAAAGATCCGCCCTGACTGGGCCATCAAGATTAAGGAAGAGGTCACCAAGAAAATCGATGTAGGCTTCCTACTGGTATCTGAATACCTGACTTCGTTGGCCAACATTATTCCGGTACCAAAGAAAGATGGCCGGATTCGGGTGTGCGTGGATTTCAGGGATTTGAATAGAGGTAGTCCGAAGGACGACTTTCCTTTGCCGCATATTGATGAGTTGGTGGATTTCAGAACGGGGCATGCTTTGCTTTTGTTTATGGATGGCTTCTCAGGCTACAATCAGATAGTGATGGCACCTGAAGACCGGGAAAAGGCTGCCTTCACCACCCCGTGGGGGACCTACTGCTACAAAGTCATGCCATTTGGGCTGAAGAACGCTAGAGCTACATATCAACGGGTCGCGACCACGATATTGCATGACATGATCCACAAAGAGGTTAAGGTGTACGTGGATGACATGATTGTCAACTCCAAAGAAAGAGAGGGCCACTACACCGCCTTGCAAAAGTTCTTCCAAAGGATCAGAGAATTCTGGTTGCGGCTGAATCCTCAGAAGTGCACGTTCGGTGTCACAACAGGGAAAATGCTAGGGTTTCTGATTACACAGGGAGGCATTGAAGTAGACCCTTCCAAAATCAAGGCCATCTTAGAAATGCCACCACCAATGACTGAAAAGGAGGTGCGAGGCTTTCTGGGTAAAGTGCAATTCATAAGAAGGTTTATCTCAAAATTAACCTTGACTTGTGAACCACTTTTTGGTCTCCTGAAGAAAGGAAAGAAATTCCAATGGGACGGCTGATGCCAAGCTGCTTTTGAACAGATCAAGGAATATTTACAGAACCCACTCGTGTTGTCACCACCAAAGCTGGGAAACCCGTCAATATTGTACCTTTCAGTAACTGAGACTATAATGGGCTGTATGCTCGCGCAAGAATCAAAGGACAAGATGGAGAGAGCCATCTACTATCTGAGCAAGAAGATGTTGGAGTATGACACTCGCTACATGCCACTGGAGAAGGCTTACTTAGCCTTGGTCTGGGCTACCAGGAACATGCGTGACTACCTGCTAGCTCACTCCGTAATGTTGGTTTCATAACTGGATCCCATCAAATATCTTTTCAAGAAACCGGCACTTACAGGTAGGCTAGCTCGTTGGTTGCTGTTGCTTTCCGAATTCGATCTGAAATATGTGGCACGCAAGTCATTCATGGAAAGAGCAGTAGCAGAATTCTTAGCCGATCATCCAGTGGAAGGGGGTGAAGCAGTTGAGTACTTATTTCCAGATGAGGCCATTTTGCACATCGAAGATGAAACTTGGACGATGTAGTTTGATGGAGCGTCAAACCAGTACGGATATGGGATAGGAGTGTTGTTGATAGCACCCGACAATTCCTGTATCCTTCTAACATTCAAAGTCCGGTTCAAAGTCTCAAACAATGAAGCAGAATATGAGGCATGCATTGCCGGTCTAGAAGTAGCCCTGGAACTAGGGGCAAAACGGTTGGACGTCATTGGGGACTCGAACCTTGTTGTGTCTCAAGCAAAAGGAGACTGGAAAGTCAAAGAATAAAAGATGATAATGTATCACCAAACCATGGACTTGTTAATTCCTCGGTTTCAGAAGTTAAACTTTACTCATCTGTTTAGAGAGAACAACAGGTTCACAGATTCATTAGCACCTCTATCTTCCATGATAGACATCCTATTTGGAGTTCGGATGCGTCCAATCATTATCAACCAAAAATTTGTGTTAGCTTACGAGTCAATTGCTGCTATAGATGAGGTTCAAGATGAGAACCCCTGGTATTACGATATTTTGAATTTCTTGGAGAAGGAAGCATATCCACCAGGGGTAAATGCCAAGGATAAAAGGGCAATAAGAAGAATGGCCGTTCAGTTCATCATTTGCGGGGTTAACTGTATAAGAGAGGTCATCTGGGAATGCATAAGCTGTGCATTGAAGTTGAAGAATCGAAATGCTTGATGGAGGCCATTCATGGGGGAGAATGTGGTGCACATATGAACGGGGTGATGTTAGCCTGGAAGATCCTCAGACAGGGTTACTATTGGTCCACCATGGAGGAGGATTGTATCAGTTTTGTTCGGCGACGCCACAAGTGTCATATCCATGCAAACCGCATGAACATTCCGCCGTCGAAGCTGTACAATATGACTTCGCCGTGGCCATTTTCAGATTGGGGAATCGATGTGATCGGGGCTGTCACTCCGAAGGGGTCGAATGGGCATGAGTTCATCCTAGTCGCGATAGATTAGTTTACAAAGTGGGTCGAGGCCCAATCTTATGCGGTGTTGAAGGTTTCACATGTCGCAGAGTTCATCAGAAACAACATCATCTGTCGTTATGGAGTCCCAAATGAGATCATTTCAGATAACGGTTCCCACTTCAAGAAGGAAGTGATTGACTTATTGGAGAAATACAATGTGGCTTTTCATAAGTCATCCACATACCGGCCGCAAACCAATGGAGCGGTTGAGGCCGCCAACAAGAACATCAAACACATACTGCAGAAGATGGTGAAACCTACCGGGAATTGCTAGATAAGTAGCCGTTCGCTTTGTGGGGCTACCAGACTTCAATCAGAACTTTTACTGGGGTGACTCCGTATTCATTGGTTTATGGGATGGAGGTCGTTCTACCTATTGAAATTGAGGTTCCGTCTTTGCGAGTATTGGCCGAGTGTCAGATAGCTGATGCAGATTGGCAGCAGAGCATATTTGAAGAACTCATGCTCTTCGATGAAAGAAGACTGAAAGCACTGTACCACGTTCAAGGTTATCAGCGCAGGATTGCCAGGGCTTTCAACAAGAGAGTTAAGTCCAAGAATCTAAAAGAAGGAGATTTGGTACTCAAGGACAACCGAGCACCCATCCACGACCTAAGGGGCAAGTTCAGACCCAATTGGACTGGCCCCTACATTATCAAGTCTATTTGGTCAGGTGGAGCTGTCGTTTTGATGGACCTAGATGGCCTAGAGTTCTCACAACCGATCAACATGGACAAGTTGAAGAAATATTATCCCTGAGAGGCTCGCTAGGCCGGAAACCCGAAAGGGCGACCTAGGCAAAAGTTAGAGCACGAAAAATTTGAAATTATAAAAACTGAGCTCGCAAGGTTAAAAACCAGCAAAGGGTGGCCTTGGCAAAAATTAGAGCGCAAAAGAAGAGTGAAAATACTCGTGTGAACCCAAACCTGAACTACGTAAGGCTTGTTCCCATCTTTGGGATACGTAGGCAACTTCATCCTAAAGTCCAGCCATAAGCTTTTTCCCCGATCAACTTTGTCCATTTGATCAGCTTGGTCATCTTTGTCTAGTCAGCATTCAAGAGCTTCGGTTGTAATCTCCGGTACAGTGCTACTCAAACTAGGGGCAACTTTCCAGTTGTGGGAATCCGGTGTTGTACATCTCCGTGACAGATCTCAGGCGTGTCCAGTTCTGATCCATATTGAAAATAGTTTTGAAAAGTTTTGATAAAAGTTGCCTTTGTTCAAATTAATCTTTTTACAACTAAGACCATTTTTGGACCAAAGCGGAAAATTTTCATTACCCACAACCTTCAATTTCATTGATTTCAATACAGAGTTCTCCTGCTCTTGCATACAAATTGAAGTTGCTTTTTATTACATTCATAAAGAAAACTTGAAAGTAGTAATAAAGCAATAAATCCGGGGCATAGTTAAGTCTGGTGGTCCTGCGCCCCCTCCCAGAGCTGGTCGAAGCCTCTGATGCCAAGCTAGGCCCAATCTGTGCCTCCTCATTAAGCCAATCTATGCACTCATCAGACAAAGTGCAACTGAAAGTGGAAGCGATGGCCAGGAGCTCTCTAGTCCTCCATGTTGTTGTATACCGGGCAAGCTGTGCGCCTCGGATCGGGAATGTAGTCGGGTACTCTGTCCCCTCTGGTGGACAAGTCTGATCATGACCAAACTGGCACTGGAAGTGGAACATAGTGAGTCAAGCCAATCAGCTGAATCCCAGGTTAGCGGGTCATGCTATAGCCCATTGCCGGTAAATTGAGCCAAGGGCACCGCCAAGCAATGCGGTCTACGGGCAAGCTGCACATCCAGTCAAACCACCAACCGTCATCAAGGGCATCGAGTAGGGGTTGCCTGAAGAAGTAATCGCGAGCTGAGTAAGCTAGGCAAGAGTCCATAACCTGCAACTTGTCCATCAACCACACCTGGGAAGGGATGAAAAATGAGAGAATAAAGAATAGAGAGATGTACGATGAGAGAAAAAGTAAGAAGAGGGTTTTGTGAGAAAAACTGAGCCTGAGGGCCGAGTGATGTGAGCAATACATATGTGAGATTGGGTGGGAAACATTACCTGCAGCAGTAGTGGACTTCCCGCAAATTTGGTCGTTTCGCGGCAATGGAAAGCGTCCAAGCCCATCAACGTCTTAGCCAGAGTCATGGCAATGCAACTCTTACCCTCCTTCAAACCTTGGGCAACCTTGATCAATCGGACACTAGATCCTCCAGAGCTTGAGGAAAGTAAGAAATGAGATAGCATGCACAAACAAAGTGCGTGTTGCCGAGAACCTTGCCAATGATGGTCACCGCAGTCACCGGCACCAGAAAAATGGCAAATCCAACTCAGAATATCCAGCATTTCGTCATAAATTAAAGATCGAGCATTGGGTATTGAGAGCCCAGACATTTGTCCTAAGGCTTGGGCATAGCCAAAACGAAGTTGGGGCAAGATCTCTTCGTTATGCTCAGACTCCATTAAAGCTTTGAAATCTTCGAAGGTAGGACATACCTCTTGCCCGCCAAAGCTAAAAACATGTGTCACCAGATTCAAAAACCATGCCGCGGCATGGAGAAATGGAAGGTGCAGCGGAGTACGACCCAGAGTGAATAGTGCGTTTATGCCGACACCCCGGAAACTCAGCTTTTCCGAGCCGTCCAAGTTGGCAATCCAAGCTAAGAGATTCTGGGCAAGAAACTCTTCCATTTGGAGCAAATCAGTGTTGAATTGAGAAAAACCACGAAGCTGAGGCCTTTTGTAGAAGATAAGGTTGAGTGGAGAACAGATGTTAGCATTCTGCTGGTTCTTCCAATTCATGGCCGGCCGGCCAAATATAGTGCCGACCGACCACCACTTTTGGCCGATGGACATTTCTCATGGCCGATGGCCTTTCCTTATGGCCGATGGCCTTCCCCCTTGTTCCATGAGCTGTTTATGAGTTGAACATGCTGAGGGATTGTGGTTGGAACCTCTACCGATGCCCTCCAGTGATCGATTCTTGTGGGGTCACAACCTTTTGCTCATCGAGTTGTTGTACATTTGCTTATCGAGTTGTATTTCACTCTCTTTAAGTCTTTGATTTGCTTATCGAGTTGTACTTGCACTTGGTTGACTTATCGAGTTTCTTTGTTTTGTTTATCGAGTTGTAAGTCGGTTCACTACCTGATTATTAAGATGCGAGTGCTCAATTTTCAAACAAAGTTCAATTCCATTCACATTGTTATGTGATACCACACAATGCAATGCATAGAAAGTACAAATGTAACACCTTTTGAACAAAATAGTTGTTTCATTTCCATCATGTATTTTGCAAAAATACACAGTTTTGAGAAAAAATAATAACCTGCCTGAGGCAGTGCGATGTGCTTAAACTTCCAGTAAAAAGGAAAGTAAAGCAAAAGGAGAGCAGGGAAGCAGAATATCGGGATTGATACCAGTAGCCCTCCCCCCTTTTTGCGGTCAATGTACCTCTCGCACCCTTGTTCGGGTCAACTGTATGGTTTGGCACCTTCATTACTCAAGACAGTGCAAGGAAGTGAACTTTTTCAGAACATTAGTAAGCCTTTGAGTTGACCTCAGGCCGTGTCTTTTTTGAGCGATGCTTCGTACGTGTGAGGAACACCCCTTCCCGTATCCTTTTTGTATCTTGTGAACTCCACAAATTGCTTCAATTATACTGTGTTGCAGTGCTTTGCATTTTAACATCATGAATAACTTGTCTTTACCATGCTTCAAGTTCCTTTTATACACATTGCGTGCATATGTGCATTGCTTTACTTACATGTGTTCAAGTTCCTTTCTAGACACATTGCATGCATACATGCATCGCTTTACTTACATGTGTTCAAGTTCCTTTCTATACACATTGCATGCATACGTGCATTGCTTTACTTACATGTGTTCAAGTTCCTTTTATACACATTGCATGCGTTGTCGCATTATTCTTTACGTACATGTGTTCAAGTTTCCTTTTATACACATTGCATGCGTTGTCGTGTTATGCTTTACTTACATGTGTTCAAATTTCTATACACATTGCATACGTTGTCGCGTTATGCTTTACTTACATGTGTTCAAGTTCATTTTATACACATTGTATACGTTGTCGCGTATGCTTTACTTACATGTGTCTACATCTTCACACATTGCGCACGGTGTCCTGTGTTCTTTACTTACATGTGTTTGCGCCTTCATAGCATTGTTATGTTTGTTTCAAATTGCATTGTTACGCGTTCTAATCAGTTTACGTCGTCACGCACTTTCAATTGCATTGATATGCATGTTGCTAACAATATTGTACCTGCTAAGTTTTCTTTCTTTTTCAGGCACGATATTGTATGTACAGTTCATTTGAAGCTGGCACGACCAGACGAACCGCACAGGTAATGTATTCTCCGCGTGAAACATAGCGAGAATTACATGATTCTCTTACACTCTATCTGCATTGTAGTGTAGTTTGGTGTGTGCCAGCTTAAAACTGTTGCATTGTTATGCTTCGTTACAGCTTTCTTTGCATGATCATAAGTTATTCTTGGCTTCTTGCATTTTCAGTTGCATTTTGCCCCTGCCTTCGGGCGCATATCTTTATCTACAACTTGTATGTTTTGTCTAAGTCTTCGGCCTTGTCAAAAATGGGTCGTCTTTGGGCTTTGACAATCACTCCCGTCATTGTTATGAGTTTTGAGTTCTGTCAAAGAGGGGCAACTATAGACACCCCATGTTTGACCGTCCTCAAGACTTGGACATCACTGCTTGAACATTCGGTGATCACCCATGTTCGTGTTCGTTTTGAGTTCCCGGAGGTCTCGGCTACGCGCCTTGCCTCAGGATCTCTCAACTCGACTGTTTTGTGTTTGATTTTGCGTCAAACACTTGTGTTTTTGCTTCTGAGGGTAGAGAGTAGCTTGTTAGCTACCCCTAACACCCACTGGCCCTGGCTTGAGGCCACCGGATGCGTCTTCTTGCTACCGGCCATTGGTGAAATATACCTTTGGCCGGCCAGCATTTGGTGTGGTCAGCCGACCATCTGTTTGGCTGATGGCCTCCTTTTCTGGCCAGCTGTGCCAGCTGGAATGCACGGACCCTGTCCCCCATGCAAGGGTGTGACTGTTTTGAACCTTTGCACCCTTTTGGTCCAAGCTTCCTAGAGAAGATTGCACCCTTCGCTCAAGCTTCTTGAGGAAGCTTGACCGTTTGTCATTGCTTCCTCAAGAAGCTTGCACCCTTAGCTTAGCTTCCCTTAGAAGCCTTGACGTCATAAATAAATATTTGATGAAAAATGTCACTAATGCTCACAAGACCTATTGAGTACTAAATCCACCTATTAAGACTCATAAATAAGTCTCCTTTATAATTTTTTTTTTCCCTAAAATTTTGCAGGGAAAATGTCTTTATTGGATTGGATGCATTGCTATTTTTTATTAGTTGTTATTGGACAAGCATTTGGAAGCCCAATCTAATTTTACAAGGACTGGATTGGGCTCAATTTCATTGCATAGGGTAGGAACATGTGAAAATAGGTTTAGGTGTTGTTGGACTTCGGTTTGAAAGACCCAATTTTGTTTCTACAAAGTCAACAAAAACGAGCCTAAAATGAAAGGCCCAAAACCCAATCGCACCGAATCACACCAAATCATATGCACCGGTTTGGTGCAGTTTATATTGGTCTTTCCGGTTCACATAATTACAAAATGAATAAATCGGTTTGGCCTAAAAACTAAAAAACAAAATATAAAATATAAAAAATAAATAAAACAGTTGAACCGCAACGATTTCACCCCTAGTATCGACCATAATGAGAAACGAAAATTACAATTAATCGTAAAGAATACGCTTTATCATGTAAATATTTTGATTAGAAAAATTTTACTTATTTTTAAAGAACGAAAAATATGTTATAATGAAACAAACAAATGTATGTAAAATATTTTACCATGGAAAATGTTTTTTTTCCAAGAAAAAGCAAATTTTCACTCATTTTTTTATGTTTGGCTGGAGTCCAAAATTTCAACTATTATAGCACACATAAAAACCAAGATACACACCTTTTTGTGGTATATTACGTACTTTTATGGTATATTATGCATTTTTATGGTAAACCACTACAGGAAATTACATTTTTCCCGATCAATTTTGCCGACAAACTTTTATTTAGTCGCAAAAAGTTTTCATTTGGCGACTAAATAAAAACTTGGTAGGCAAAGGTTTGGAGTTTTGCCGACTAATATTTTTTAGTTGCCAAAATATAATTTTTTGTGACGAAAATTGAAATTTGGTTCGCAAAAGTCGAAGATGGAAGACCAAAAAAAATGGGAATGAAAAAAATTCTGGCGACTAAATAATTTGGTCGCAGATAATAAACTACACCGTTTTGGCTGTTATTTAAGTAAATTGTAGGAAAATGCCGTCCAAACAATTTTGTAGGGAAAAATTGCCCAATATCAGCAAAGTGAATTTTTCAAACTCAAGTATATCCCATGCACCACTTCTCATACGCACCTTACCGTCGAATCTCTTGCTCGATTGCAGTCACCAGAGTCACTTCTACTCCGTCATCGTAGTCGCCTGTGTCGCTTCTTCGAGCAAGCATCACTAGCGCTTCGGGAAGTACTTGGGCCTCCATTGTTACGTATGTATTTTCTCTCTATCTCTATCTGTCTCTTTCTCTCTCAAACTTTGTATTTGTGTTCCATTATTCCTTTTACTCACATGGTTGCTCTCTATTTTTGCACCTAACAGCACCACCATCACCATTTTTCTGCCACTACTAGTTCGCATATCTTCAAACAACTCCGAGATCAGATATGGGTCCTCTCTCTCTCTCTCTATCTCTCTCTCGATCGATTTCTCTATTTTCCTTTGTTTTCCCTAATTTTCAATACCAATTTGTTTGTTTTCCCTAATTTTCAAAACCCTAATGAGTGGATGTTTGAAGGGATGGCCTCAAATCTTACTCTCCAGACAATGCAAAAAATGAAAACTGATATATATATACATATGTATATATATGTATATTCCTGTTTGTTCTGGTTGGGATGACATAACACATGCAAGTATACCATATTTGCTTTATATTATTTGTTGATTAGTTAGGAATTTTGTGCATCACTATTTGTATGATCTAGGTTATCCTTGGATAGCATGACTAATATTTTTTTTTTCTTCGATTGCCTTGTATGTACATAAAATATATATATATGTATAAAGGTTTGATCTTTTTCTCTGTGAAAAGGACTCTTTTTCATTTGTTTTTTCTTTTTTCTCCTTCGAAAAGGCATATTCTTTGGGGTTTTCCAATACTTCAGCTTTTAACGTTGCTTATTAACTGAACAAATGTGATCCATGCGAACTAATTGCTCTGCGACAAGAGAGTTGTGATTGCTTTGTTGTTTTTGTTTGTAGATCAAACCCAAAGAGCCCCCTTATATTATTAATAAAGCAACAAAGACTACTACTTATGACTTTTGATTTGAAAATATAAAACTAATAAATATATTTGTTTGAAAGTCTCAGGATCCTATCATGACCATATATGGCTTAAAGGACAATATAACAATAGCATGTTATTGTAAGCCTCATATATACAAGGGAATGGGCTTCCTTGTTTAACTGGTATTGCAAAAAACAAAAGATATGTTATGTGATGTGCTATTAGATTGTCATACCATATGGTTCTATGGAAATGATCTTGGATTTGTTTCGCTTCTATTGTCACTAATTTTTTATTGTTAAAACATTGTCATAGAAAAATGCAATTATAAGTAATTACTCATAGTTTTGCATGCATTTACAAGTGGTCTGTTTTGTTTGTAAAGTCCTTTTTGGGACAATGACTTACTAAAATTTCCCTAAAATTCTTTTGGGACTATTTCATAGAGTGGAAAGAGGTTGGTGGCATTTTGTAAAACCTGTTGCTAAGTATCTTTTGAATTGTTTTGTATAGATTAATTTGTATAGGGTGTTGAATTTGTGTATTTTTCAACAAAATTATTTTCAGTAATTCATTGAAGACAAATGAATGTTTGTTGATTTTTTTATGTTGGGGTTTAAAACTAATGCTTGGTTGTTGAAGTGATGCATGAGCAATTGAAGTTTGAAAAAATAAATGATGTACATAAGGACAATACGTTAAACATGAAATTAGTAGCTATTACCAACCAACTTTCAAGAACTGATGTGCATATCCTGGTGAAAATAATTACAGCTTTTGTAAATAAATCGATTTCCCAATCTGCGGGGGATTAATCCCTGAGAAGCGGTTTCCTTCAATGCTCATGTGTACACGTATTCACATTAACTTGAAGCAAAGCTACATTTATTAGTTGAAAATTCATAGCAAGAACTAGTAAAGTCTAGCTTAGACCAACTGAGCTCCCTGAAAAAAAAAAAAAAAGTAGTTTTAGTTGGACATGTCATGAATGCTTTAAAATTGACCAAAGAAATTAAAGCATAGCATTAGGATCCAAAACGAATAAAAAGTTTGCCAAGTTTAGTCCCCATTGGATGGAGCTCTGGGTACAGCGAACCCGATTTCGACCTGACCAATTTGATATTCTAGACTTAGGTTTTATGGTTTCTAAATGTTGTTCATGTCTTTTCCCCCTTATTCTTACTTGAGTTTGGCTATTGGGTTGTATCGAGCATGTTTGGAATAGGTTGGTTGCTTGGTTTTCAAACTTTGGTTCCCCTAGAATTTTGCTACTCTACTCGAGCAGCACTTCTTGGGCTTGAATGGGCTCTGAGAACTCTTAGTACTTTTGCAGGCCTGCAACACTACTGGGAGAGTGTATTCTACACTCGAGCGGCATTTCCTACGCTCGAGCGGGCTTGCACTCGAGCAATGATCTTTTGCCTGCAAAACTACTGGATATATGTATTCTGAGCTTGAACGTCACTTCTTGTGCTTGAGCAGAACAACTTATTGTGTTTGATGCTCGAGCGTCACTTCTTACGCTCGAGCGGATAGTGCGTTTATCAGTTCGTCACAACCACATTTTACATCACTTTTTCATCTCTTTCTCTCCCAAAAACATTTCAAAACCCTAGATCTAGAGCCTCTCTTTCTAGAACTCATATTCTTTCTACATTTTCACCTAGATCCGTTGGTTTCTCGACCCTAGTGTCTTTGGAAAAAAGGTAGAGCATCTTTAAGGCTCCATTTTGATTCGAACAAAAAGTCAATTTCGGCATCTTTGAAGTTTTCTCCTTGCTTTGCTCGTCTTCCAACTTTGAGGTAGGGACTTTCTACACTCTCATATGATTTTTAACTTAGATATTTGTTAATTGTGCAAATAATGTTAGGATTTGGAGGATTTTAGATAAACTTACGGTTCTGGTTCAAAATCAAAATAGGGGTTTTCAAATGAAGGTATTGAAAATGGTTGTGGGTGTAGATATGAGGTCATGTTGCTTTGAATTTGTTGATTTTGGCACATGGGTTGGATTTGGAAGAAAATGGAGTTTTGTCGTAAAATGTTTCAAATAATTATTTTGTATAAATAATGGAATTGGTAGGGGGGATGTGAAATTGGATAGTAAATGGCGGAGTTGGATACTTGTTATATCTCAGTAAGATTCATTAAATTAAGTTAGCCTTTGTGTACTCCATTAAATTAGCCTATGTGTACTCCACTAAAATGTTTGGGAGGAGAAAGAGGATATACTCCATGTTTGGGAGAAGAAAGTTAATGGATTCCATTAAATTAAGTTAGCCTATGTGTCCAAGGTGAAATTACCGAAAACCACGCGTATATACATGGGTGTTGATTCCCGCAAAGAAAATTTCTGTAAAATGGCAAATTGAAGTGTTTGTGTAATGATTGTATTAGTTAGAAACCACTAAGTTGTAGTCTCAGTTGGGATATCTAGATAACAATGAACTTGACTCTTAGATTAAGGTGAAATGAATTATCATGAAATGAATTGAGATGAAATGGATTGAGACAGAAAACTTGACATGTTATGATTTTGTAAAATATCAATGATTTTTGCAGAGGCATTGTACATGCACATCATACTTATATCTTCATTAAGATTCATATATTGTGATAGATTGTTTCTTCTGGGCTTTAGCTCACCCTACTTGGGAAAACCATTTTCAGGTGCCGATGATATGCCTCCGCCATGGACTTAGCTTGGGAGGACTATGAAGCTAAAAGCTCACTTTTGTTCATTTTGTATTTGCCTTTTTGTACAAGCCTAGGGCTTTATTTGTATTGAGCTTCTGACTCATTTTGTTGTAACCAGTCATGGTCTTGGAAAGATGTAAGCTATTAGGGCATATGAATATCTGTTTAGCTTTCATTCTTTATTTCATCTTGTAACACATGCTGTAGATTCAGAATGAACGATTTATGAATGTACATCACATGTGTCACTTTTTTATATTAACTCTGATTAACGAAAGCTTCTTATTTTATTTATATCACTTTGTAATACTGTTTGGAGTTGGATTATTGTACTTATTTTGGGGGCACTACAACTTGGTATCAAAGCGTACCGGATTTGAATACTTTTGGTACATGGGAAGTGGTTAGTACCACATTCAGTTTGTCTCGCTTGATAGAGATGTTAGTGGGTACAATATGCTTATGTGATAACATGTTTATGTGAGTATATGGGTATGAGATTTAATTTATAAGATGCTGATCAAGTCTACGGGTTTCTAGGAGTCCTATTAGAAAGGCACTTGATCATTGTTGTTTCTAATTGGAACTCTGGCAATGCCGCATGATGGTCATTATCCAGGAATGAAATTCGTATGTGTTTACGTGACTAGGTGCTTACGTGGAATGAATTACGGTTGTTCATCGTATTAGGACATGAGTGAATTAGCTTCGGCAAATTTGTAGATGTGCTAATCTCTTTTGTTACCTTCATTAGGAAGTCAGGACGTGGTGGTGGAAGGCATGGTAGGCCTAGAAGGCATGAGGTGCATTTACCAGATGAAATTCTGGCGCAGGAAAAAAGGGTTGGTCAGGCCAATGTGGCCGAACAGGTTGGTCAACAGGCCATGGGCGCCTTGGCCCGCGAAATGGCCAGAGCATTGTAGGAGTCTATGGACATTCTCAGAGCTGAGAATCAACTCCAGGCCCAAGTAGCTGAAGCAGGGCCGTCTTTCTTGAAGTGAGAGTTTTTCTGGTCGAATCCAAATGAGCATGTGGGTGACCACAAGGAGCCACTAAAGGTAGACAAGTGGCTAGAGCAAATTGTGAAAACGTTTGAGATGCTTGGCATTGAGGACGACAAATTGCGGGTGACCTTGATATCCGTCTAGATGAAGGGAGATATGGGTCAATGGTGGAAATATGCACGTGGGTGCATTGGGGAGACTTGTGAGGCTTTTGTCAGCACCTTCCAGGACAAGTTTTTGCGTCCCACTGTCAGGGAGAAGTTGAGGGATCAGTTTTCCAAGCTAGTATAGTTGAACAGTCCAGTGGCCAAGTTTGAGCCCACATTTACTAGCCTCTCTAGGTTTGCACCAGAGTTAGTGACGATAGGGGAGCGCCATTTTTTGGAGTTTGAGAAGAGGTTGAGGACTGGGCTCGTGTTCAAGGTGGTCGTGTCGATGATTAGAGATTACGGACTCCTTGTGGAGGCTGTGGCTCATGTTGAGACGATAAATACAAATTGAGAAGGAGAGGATGAGGGGCTCCAGAAGGAGTCAGGATATTCAGGGGGACAGTAAAAGGCAGAGGGGTCCTACCCGACAACAAACCTAGGGAGTTCAGTTAAGGTCCACTTTTCCAATGCTGGAGTTCAGGTTCGGGGAGAGGTGGTCAGGGAGATTTCAATTGTTACAAGTGTGATCAGTTGGGCCATAAGTCTCCAGCTTGCCCACAGAGAGGAGGAGTGCAACGGTCTGCATCGTCTTCGACTCGTACTTAGAGCCAGAGTCAAGAGAGAGTGCAGCCACTCACTTGTTATCAGTATGTGCAGGCGGGGCAGATAAAGAGATTTTGCCCTCAGTTGGGTGCGTCTGGTTCGAGGAAGACACAAAGCCACCAGCCTGCATAGTCAGCACAGGCCTCGAGGGCCAATCAAGGAGCCTCTTCGGCTCAATCAGTTCATCAGGCTTATGATCCGAGAGGTGAGCAGGTTGAACAGAGACCTACAAGGCGTGTGTATGCTGTTGCCACACCAGATCTTGTACTATCACCTTCGGTAGTGAGAGGTACCCTCTTGTTTTGCAATTCAGTTGCTAATGTGTTGATTAATACGGGTGCATCCCATTCATTTATTTCGTCTGCATTTGCATCGGTTTTGGGGTTAGAGTTGGCTCAGTTAGCATCTCCTATCTGTGTAGAGTCACCTATTGGTGGTGCGGTTGTTTTGAAGTAAGGGTGTTGTGGTTGTGACATAGAGGTTCCCGGTCGCTGACTTCTTTTTGCAGTTGTATTGATTGATATGCCTAGCTTTGACATGTATTGGGTATGGACTGGTTGTCATCCTATCGGACTGTTATAGATTGCTATCCTTAGAGGGTTACTGTATGTAACCTGAGCGGTGATTGCTTTTATTTCTTGGGGGACCGAGTTGATAAAGTTTTATCACCGATGTATGATTCACGTGGATGGAGTGAGCTTAGTTGCCTTCTAGCTAACTTCTTGAGTACTGAGTGTGATGAAGTCTGAGTTGAGTTGCCAAGGGTGGTTTGTGAATATCTGGATGTTTTTCCGGAGGATCTTACTAGTTTACCACCCCATCGAGAGATCGAGTTCTCTATTAATTTAGTGCCTAGAA
This sequence comes from Camellia oleifera, assembly GCA_022316695.1. Classification (NCBI taxonomy): domain Eukaryota; kingdom Viridiplantae; phylum Streptophyta; class Magnoliopsida; order Ericales; family Theaceae; genus Camellia; species Camellia oleifera. The sequence goes on from CM039317.1 coordinate 93,408,809, forward strand.
CGACACCGATTTCTATGGCACCGTATAGATTTGAACTTGCCGAGTTGAGTGAGTTGAAGATGGTGCGTTACGACTTTGTATAGATTACTAGAAGTTGAATCGGGTGACTATCAAGAACAAGTACCCGATGCCTCGTATAGATGATTTGTTTAATCAGTTGAAGGGGTCTTGTTGCTTTTAAGATAGACCTAAGATCAGGTTATCACCAATTAAGAGTAAGGGAGGAGGATATCCCAAAGAAGACATTTCATAAATGGTATGGCCATTGTGAGTTTCTACTGATGCCCTTTGGGCTAACTAGTGCACTAGCTGTGTTTGTAGATTTGATGAACCGGATCTTCCGTGAGTTCCTAGACCGCTTTGTGGTCATCTTTGTGGACAACATCTTGATTTACTCACCCTCTTAGGAGGAGCACGAGGAACACTTGCGAATGGTACTTGAGTTTCTTAGAGCCCATAAACTACATGCTATGTTTGGGAAGTGTGAATTCTAGCTGAGGGAAGTTAAGTTCTTAGGCCATGTAGTATCTGAGGAAGGAGTGATTGTAGATTCATCCAAGATAGAGGCAGTGCAAGATTGTGAACCACCTAAGAATCGAGATCTGTAGTTTCTTGGGGTTAGTTGGGTACTATCGTAGATTTGTAAAGGATTTCTCTAGGCTAGTGTAGACACCTCATTTTTGACCAGTCCTTAAGACTTGGACGTCACCGCTGGAGCACTTGGTGATTACCCATATTCGTGTTTCGTTTTGAGTCCCTGGAGGTCTCGGCTATGCGTTTTGCTTCAGGATCTCTCAACTCGACTGTTCTGTGTTTGGTTTTGGCACCAAACACTTGTGTTTTTGTTTCTAAGGGTAGAGAGTAGCTTGTTAGCTACCCCTGGCACCCACTGGCCATGGCTTGAGGCCACCGACCGTGCTTTGAGGCCTGGCCATTGGTGAAATATACCATTGGCCGGTCGGCATTTGGTGTGGCCGGCCGACCATATTTTTGGCCGGTGGCCTCCTTTTCTAGCCGGTACCACCTTTTTGCCTTTTTCCGCCATGATGCATGCTGCGCCAGCTGGAATGCACAAGACCTGCCCCCGTGCATATATGTGGTTGTTTTGCACCTTTCACCCTTTTTTTTTTGCACCCTTTGCTCAAAGCTTCTTGAGGAAGCTTTGACCCCTTGTCATGGCTTCCTCAAGAAGCTTACACCTTCGGGGTACCTTCCATTGGAAGCTTGGTTCATTTGACCCTTTTTGCATTAGCTTCTCTAGGAAGCTTGGAGCCTTCCCTTGGTCTATATAAGGCAACAAACCCTCTCCTTGTTTTTGGTTCAGTAAATCCAGACCTAATACACATATATATCTGATATATATATCTCTCTATATCTCCCTCTCTCTCGTCATTTGTGGGTATTTGAGGGCCTTAAAGTGCATTTTATCCTTAGTTTTGCACACAAACACACACTATTACACCATACTTTGACTTTGAGAGGCATTGAGGGTTTGTTCTCGAGGTTTTGGACTCATTTTGACCAGAAGAAGGTGGCTGACCTTGCTGTTCTTCAAGGGTTCTTCAAGGGTAACACTCTTACTTTAGATTCCCAATCTTGCACTAGACTTTTGCCTATCTTGCTTACTGATTTAAGCTTTGTGCATAACTGAAAAAAGTCTTGTATTTTCATGCTTAAGATCTTTCATTAAGCTCATTTTGGTGGTGGGGGTCGACCTTTCCCTCTTAGGCCTTGTTTGGCCCCTTTTGTCCCCTCTTTGATTGAGCTGTGAACCTTTTGTGTATTGGCCTTCTCACCACTGAAATCCAGTGGATTTTCAGTGGTGAAGAAGAGGTTTTGAGGTCTTGCATAGGGAAGGGACACCCCTCTCCCCTTGTGTCTCTTTTGCTTGTGTTTAAGGCTTATAAAGGTAGCATGCATGCCTAGTTGTCTTTGGCTCCATTTCAGAGGTTTTTGGGTGTTTTTCGGTCATATTATACTTCTCTCCCATATTGGTTTGTTGACCCTTTGCATACATAATACACTTGCTTTGCATTCTCCCATTTTGCCTGGAAATGCATCTTGCCATTAGACCATCATGCTTGCATTTTTTTGCCTAGCTTTGTGAAATTTTTGGTCATATTTTGCCATGCTGAAGGTCTGTTGGGTATTGATTTGGTCATGCCTTTAATGCTTTGTATAGTCTCTTTGCATTCTAGCATGTTGGCATCGGGTGTGTGAGTCATTGGCATGCATTACCTTGGCTATTTCAGTGATTTGGACTCACTTATTATGACATTTCAGACCACGTTTTGTGCTTACATGCTTGCATTTGTTATCCTTTCAATGCCTTGAAGAGATGTGGTCTTATGCTCCATGTTTGAGTCCTTGTGCATGCCTATGTGTTTGAGTCCTTGGGCTGCCATTCATGTAGGTTTTAGGGTGTATTTTGATGCATTAAAACTCTGTTTTTGGTTGGGGAGTCCGTGCCATGTTTGGTGGGGGGAGGTGTAGAGTAATGCCCTTTTGGTGACCTTGAATGCCTTTGTTTTGACGCCCATTTCATAGCATGTTTTTGGCCCTATCCCATGCATGTTCCAGCCCTGTTTTGGAGTCCTCTAGGACTGTTTTAGGTCGTTTTGGTCCATTGGGGTTTGATTAACATGGCCAGGGTTTGACCCCTCTTGGTTAGCTTCAAGTTTGGATCATTGTTGCATGCCTTGCTTGCATGACATGGTTGATTTGGTATCTTCCTCTATGCATTTTTAGGGCTTAATATGTTAGCCTAGCATCCATGTTTGTCATCTTGTGAGTGCCCTTGAAAGCTGCCTTTCATGCCTTAGTCTTAGGCTCATTAGTTTGCATGCTTATTTTGCATGATTGGCATCATCATTTTAGTGCACTTTGGCCACTGTTTTGGGGAGGTGGCTGAGGTTCCTCCATCCTAGTGTAAGTCCACGCATTTGTATCTTGTAGCACACTCATTGCATTGCATGTTGGTTGCATCCTTGTAGTCAATGCATTGTTGCATGTTTACCACTTTGCCTAGTTGCCTAACTAAGTTGTATTGTAGCATTGTATGCTTGGCACATTGCACACTTGCATAGTAGCTTACATTGCATTTGGCATGTTTTCTAACTTAGTCTTTTGTACACTTGAGCCATGTTTGTCTACATGCATTACATTGCTTGGTTTGGGGTGTCAACCAAGCACGAAGATTGAGGAGTGTTCATACTCAAGGTGACGTAACACGTCTCAATCCTCGGTCGCCTGATGTCCTTGATCTCAATATGATAGGGTATTGGCACTCATTTGTTTGTTGCATGCATTTACATCAAGTTGTAAGCTTGGCCTCTTAGGCCATCATGCATCGAAATACACAATTGATGGCCCTGAGGGTTGAGGGCCATGCTCCCTTGAGTCTATTGCATGATAGGGAGTATGGCCATGCCCACATTTGCTTGAAAATTCCATGCCATACACTGCTTGCCCTCTGCTACTGTCAACTGCAGGATCCTACAGGAAGTAATGGCCGGCCGGCCATTTACAGTGTTGACCGACCATCTGTTGCTGGCCGGTGGTCCAACATTTGGCCTGACAAGAACATTCCCATGGCCGGTGGAGTTGAAATGTGGCCGATGGCATTCCAAAACACTTGGGGAATAATTCCAAGCAGTTCTGGAAATTTGTGTGATCTTCAGAGAAGCAAGGCAGTGTAAATAGAGGCAACAGTGCTATCGCAGCGAGTTTCCAGGCCAGACGAGTCAAACATGCATCAGTTCGCGCATTCCTAGGTAGAGCTGTGGCAATCTCTTTAAGCCTCACATTTAGTTTATTTTGTAATTAATTTGTTAATTATTTAAGGGTCTATAATAATTAATTAGCTAGGATAGTTGATTTGTTATTCGGACTGTGTTATTCTTTCGGTCCCTCCAAGTGAGAGGCGTATTTGTAATAAGTGTGTGTGAGTATGTGCATGTCTCGCAACCCCACGTCTTTCTTCCCTTTTATTTACTAGCTTTCGATGGTTAGTCTATGGTATGCTTCAATTAGCATACAGTATGATAGCATATTTGCATCCATTCATTCATTTTGCATGCACCAGGCTCGGCGCATCATTCTAACTGCATTTGTATTTCAATTCCAAATTGAATACGTGTTAGTTGTAGCATTTCACATGTCATTGTAGATTAGCCGAGCCTATCTTAGTTGCATTTTGCATGTGTTGCATTAGCCATCTTAACATGAACTAGGATCATGCGTATGATTACCAACTAGTTTCTGTTTTGGCTTCGAGTACTAGGTAAGCTTTTATGCTTTAGCATACCGCATGCTTGTGAGTGTTTCCATGACAGCATGCTTACCATGTGGCTAGATACTTATGTGATATAAACTGCCTGAATGCCTGTGGGTGAAGGTTGGATTGTTTGAGTCGGGATAACTCATTGAAATCCGTGTTTTAGCCTACTTGCGAGTAGCAAATGTCAAAACATTATCCAAACGAACGGATATGCAATGCTTTGTTCCAAATTAGGCGATCTACTCTATACTTGTTTTGCTGTGTGCATCACATAGTAAATTCTAGGCTAATAACCGGAACAAGAACGCATAATGTTTTCAAAACAAGATATCATGATTAGTAGAGGCCGATCTTCGGATCAGGCGAGAGGGGTGGTGATAACTGACCTTCCCCAATCGTACCCAAGTTCCCGAGACGAGGCAACTTTGGTGATGATGGACACGTGGCCTTAGGCAAATGAGTCAGGGTTTCTTAAATTCCCCCATTAAAAAATATTTAGGTGTCGACTCTGTATCTGGAAAAACAGTCCATGTTTGACACTTCTTTCAAAATCTGTTTTCTCAAAACGATTTGCTGGATTTGGACTCTTTGGTTCAGATTTAGAACCGTGACACAAATTGAGTCCGAACTGTAGTAAGGCCCAAGGGTGCGTCTACAGTTTCTTGCGACTCTGCTGGGGATTTGGGAGAGCTTGACTCGAACTCGTGATATCTTGTTTTGACTACACTTATGTGTTTCTTTGCATCACATGTGCATTGGTGCGCCTAGGACAGCGTGTTGGTCACCTGCTATTCCTGAGCGGTCTGTCGAAGGCTTGACTTTGTCAAAGCATGCCATAAGGCTGACCGGTTGCAGGCTCTGCCAGTGTGGGAACACAAACCCCAGTTTTACCGGGGCACTCTTTTGACCATTCGACCTAGTGCATATCGGAATCTATAGTGACCATTCCGAGCTAGGACAGGTTTCCTAACCGATGTTAGGTTGTTTGAAACCGCTGCATGCATAGTGAAACCCTAGCTCCTGACAAAATAAGATAGGGAAACCCTACCCCAATATAGGGGTGTTTTGGCTCTCATTTCCTTGCTATGTGCTTTTGGAGTGTATCTCTACAGGGAATGCTGCGTATCAGTTTACAAGTTTGAGTATCAGGCCTGAGGGCACCAGTATCAGTGTTTTTAAGAAATCAGTCATCTGCGATATCAAATTCAGCTTTCGGGATAGTGATTCAGGGATAATGACCAGTGTTTGAGGAACAGCGTATTCAGCTTATCGACAGGGTGTTGTCATACCCAACTGTGTGTTGTGTGTTTATTTTACGCCGTTATACTGTCCTTTTATCTGGTTGATTTTATTTCCTTCTTATCGCTTTATTTATTTTTTTGCTAGGTAGTTTAGCGTGATTGCTTCTAACCCAGTAGATATTCCCCAAGCACTCTGGACTAGAGGTCGTTGACTCCATCGATCTGAGGATCTGGTAGACGGACAACCAGTGCACCACTCGCTACCCCCGGTTACTAGACGGAGGGCAGTTAGGCAGAAAACATCGGTTCAGCAGTCAGTTCAGAGGGCTTTATCTACCCCACCTGAGTATAGTAGGGATCAAGGTTCTGTTTCTCACACAGAGAGGGAATATATACCGGTAATTCAGTCAGAGCAGAACAGTATGGCACGTTTAGAGGAGATGGTGCGCTAGCTCCAAGGGAGTATGAAAACAATGCAGCAAGACGCTGTCCGACAGGTGGAGTTCGCTAAGCAACAGGCCATGGTTATGACTGAACAAGCAGAGTTAATCGTGAGGCTACAACAACATACCGGAGCATCTGCTTCGCAGCAAGCTCCTCCCCCGCCAGGAGTTTCAACCCTCGGGGAGACAGCTAATGTTCAGAATGATACGGACATTCCCACAGGACCACCCCCACCACCGGTTCTACCCCAGATCCTACCCTAATTATCCAAAACACCACCAACCTACCGGACTCCCCTTTTGAGTTCGAGACAGATCCCACAGCACTGTAGTTGAGCAAGCTCAAAAAGCTATTCAAGAAATCCCAGGGAGTCAAGACCATCCATGACATTGAAGATGAATATACTGACGCAACTATGACGTTGCCGGACAGATTCAAGATATCGCACATCAACCGATTTGATGGATCCAGGGATCCCTTGGTGAACCTGAGATTGTTTTCAGATATCTTAAGGCCAATGGGCCTCACCAGACTGCAGAAGCTGTCTCTATTTGGCCAAACCCTATCGGGTGTGGCGGCCATATGGTATGCCAAATTAAAAGATGATGTCAAGAGAAACTAGGACGAAATGGCTAAGGCCTTCATTGCACAATATTTGTATAACACACAAATCAAGATGACGACACGTGATCTTGAGAGGATGAGACAAGAGGCTAAGGAGAGCTTCTCAGAATTTGTGACTCGCTGGAGGGCTAAGGCCCCGATGATGACCCTAAGGCCCACAGACAAAGATCAGATTCGGATGATTGTGCGCAATCTTCAACCAAAGTTGATGCAGAAAATGATCGTACTCTCCTTCCCTACCTTCTCCAATCTGCATGAGATGGGAGTACAAATTGAGGATGCCTTGAAGCAAGGCTTAATTGATGATGACCGGGAGCAACCTCGAAGAACTTTCAATCGCAACAACAACGTAAGCCTGAGTGGCGCTAAAACTACGAGAGCCTTCGAAGTGAGCATGGTCACCACCAACCTCCCTCCAAGAACCATGGAAGCTACGCCATTCTCCGATGCGTCCGGAAGCCATACACAAACTGGCAAATACCCACCCGAAAACAGAAGAACCTTTGCTCCACTGTATATGCCCCTATCCAAAGCTCTGGGGGTGTTAATCAGGAAAGGGCACTTGAAGTCCTTAGAGCCACGGCCATTACTGGAAAAACTTCCTCCTACCCATAACCCAGCCAAATATTGCGCATTTCACCAACAGCACGGTCATGACACCGACCTATGCTACCGATTACGTCATGAGATTCAAGATCTCATTGATAACGGGGTGATTATGCCTCCCGAAAAACCCAATGTCACAACAAACCCTCTCCTACCGCACAGCCAAGCTCCACCTCCCAAAAGAATCAACTTTATCCAGGCTGGGGTCATGTCTTACGATCCTAGTATCTATATCACTCATTCCCACTTGCCTAAGCCGGAGGTGCTCCTTCCTGATTGCACCAACTTGTGCGTGATGGACATCTCCATAGCCCAACCTAAGCAAATGGTGGTAGCTGTCGAAGACAGAAGAGGGGAGATTTCAGAGGAGAAGCGGGTTGTTGAGCGAAAGTTTGAGGAATTTGGCAAGTTTTGTTGAGAAAGTATATAGTCTGAGTGACTACATTTCGTCAGTAGGCCAAGATGGGCCAAGTGTGGAATTGCCAACAGAGATAGAGCTATGTGTAATCCAAGGGGATGGTTTGGGACAGAGGACAGATAATTTGACGGCTGTGGAAGAGGGCCTTGCCAATCTCCAGTTTTACAGTGACCAAGATCCAGGGGACGCAGCAGTCAACTGGTTCGAGTATGAGGAATCGGCGGAGGCTACCGGTTGGTTGGATGATCAACCAAATATCGTGCAAGAGTTCCAACCAGGACAAGGCCCAGCAGGGGCAAGAATGTCAGTGACGGCCGGAAGGGTTGAAGAACATAGTACATTGCCGGAGAGCGCCGGTGTCAAGAATTTCTCTCAGGATTGGAGCATTTTGAATGCAGGAATTATTGAACAGCCAGCTGTATTGACACAGTCGGAACAGGAAAGATTTGAAGATTCTGAGAGAATCAGGAAAGCTAAGGCTTATATAGGGACTGAAACTACTATGTGCGCAGAAACAGAGAATGCTGTGAGCATACGCACGGAGAGTACTACGAGTATGAGAACGGTCATATCAGAGCCGGACAGGTGTCTGTCGACTGCCGATGGAATGTGGTGAGAGGACAATGATTTATGTCTTGCCAACACGGACGAGGATTGGGGGAGCAACCAACCCGACGATACATGGTACATCGGAGAAGTCGATCATATGACAAGAAGTGGGCGGTATTTCAAGCTCCCGCACCTAGATCAGCCAGAGGCATCTAGGAAGGATATGGAGGCTGAGAAACAGAAGGAGAAGCAACTTGAGGATGAGGCTGTACTTAGATAATTAAAAAATATACAAGCAAACATCTCCATTTGGGGATTGCTTATGGCATCGCGAGTGCACCGGCAGGTTGTCTTATCAGCCATGGATAAGGCCAAACTCTCGATAGAAACCACGCCAGAGCAGCTGGTGGGATTCGTCTTTCCAGGAGGAGCTACCCCGATGCGGACTTTTCTGACAAGGAATTGCCACCTGAGGGGGCGAACCATAACAAGCCACTCTACATCTCCGTGGAGTGTAGAAATAAATGGATACCGGTGGTGCTTGTTGATACTGGATCCATCATCAATATGTGCCCAGCAAGAACTGCGTATGCAATTGGTTTGAAAACCAGCGGACTTTATACCGACAACCCAGGTAATTCGGGCATACGACAACATGAGCAGAGAAGTCATGGGGACAGTAAATATTCAGACCAAGGTTAGGCCGAGACAGCATGAGATAGATTTCCATGTCTTAGAGGTTCCTGCAACTTTTAACCTGCTTTTGGGGCGGTCGTGGCTGCATCAAGTAAAGGCAGTGTCATCCACCTTGAATCAAATGGTGAAATACCCCCATGGGAAGGGAGTAGCCATTGTTTTTGGAAATTCATCAATTCATCCACCACCGAGATATCTACGCCTGTTCTAGAAATTAAGCACGGTATGGAGAATGTGTTCATATCAGGTTTTACCCTGGCTGAGGTTCGGGTTGTACAGAACATCATGGCTGCTAACGAGGGGATATATGTTAGTGCTCAGGCAGTATACCTCATGAACAAGCTCCAACACATCCCCGGGATGGGATTGGGAAGGAGCGGCCGGAAGGGCAGTTGCAACATTGGCCGAGGTGCCACACAACCCACACACCTTTGGCTTGGGTTATTTGCCCACCAAGGAGGATTAGGTATGGAAAGGAAAGGAGATGGCTGGGAGAGCTAGAGCAAAACTAGGCGGGGAAGCCTTTTGAGTTAATGCACCGGCCCATTCAGGGTACCCTAAACGGACGCTTTCATCCGGGAGGGGGAGGACTTTCCATTCTGTGGCTTTCCAGAGCTGTGGCTGAATGCCAAGGGGAGGAAAGTGTTGGGGTTCGAGATTTTCTTTGACCTGCAGTTATCCAGGGAGGATGTTGCCGAAGAGTAGACAGACCCGACAGTTGAGGTTGAACAGAGCAAGGAAATGGAGTCTGAGGACGTCGAGATTGAAATGGGGGTAGCACTGGCATGTCTACTTTTAGATCCTCCGATCGAACAGAAGTGCTTGGAGAATAACTTCTCAGTGTCCATGATCGGGAATGAAACAACTGTGGGCCTACCATCAACTATTTTGGATGCATCCATTGCACCCTCTCTCGTTTGGCAGTACGAAGAGGGATTTTTGTCAAACAACACCGGGTCAGGTAGTGAGCCGGAATCTAATTCCACCCAGTCTTGTGAGTCGAAATCAGGTTCCAGTTCAACTGAGTCTGAGTCCAAAATTCCTGGGGGTGATAACCCGGATGCCACAGTCCTTTCCAGGTCGTCTTTTTCTTTCTCTTTTGAGTATGTTGTAACAGAAGAATCGGACGGTTTGAAAGCACTTAATGAGAATGATGTGGATGTGGTTTCTGAGTACTTTTCTGTGCCTTTGATTTATTGCTTGAATCAGGACTTTCAAATTTTGATGAAAACGACGAGGAAAGAAATTCCTCCGGTTTTGCAACAATTAATTGATCAAGAGCAGGAAAGATTTGTTAAACCTTTAGTTGATGAAATCACTACTGTGAATATTGGTACTGAGAAGGACCCGCAGCTGGTCCATATCGGGTCCACGTTGTCTTCGGAGGAACGTGAGCGCTTAGTCGCTTTATTAAAGGATTTCAAAGATGTTTTGACGTGGTCCTACGAAGACATGCCTGGAATCGATCTTGAGACTGTACAGCACTGGATCCCTCTTGACCCCGAGGTTCGACCTGTCAAACAGAAACTCAGAAGGATCCGCCCTGACTGGGCCATCAAGATTAAGGAAGAGGTCACCAAACAAATCGACGCAGGCTTCCTGCTGGTATCCGAATACCCGACTTGGTTAGCCAACATTGTTCCAGTGCCAAAGAAAGATGGCAGGATCCGGGTGTGCGTGGATTTCAGGGATTTGAATAGAGATAGTCCGGAGGACAACTTTCCCCTGCCGCATATCGATGAGTTGGTGGATTTTACAGTGGGGCATGCTTTGCTTTCATTTATGGATGGCTTCTCAGGCTATAATCAGCTAGTGATGGCACCTGAAGACCAGGAAAAAGACTGCCTTCACCACCCCTGTGGGGGACCTACTGTTACAGAGTGATGCAATTTGGGCTGAAGAACGCTGGAGCTACATAGCAACGGGCCGCGACCACGATATTGCATGACATGATCCACAAAGAGGTTGAGGTGTACGTGGATGACATGATTGTTAAGTCCAAAGAAAGAGAGGGCTACTACACTGCCTTGCAAAAGTTCTTTCAAAGGATCAGAGAATTCTAGTTGCGGTTAAATCCTCAGAAGTGTACATTCGGTGTTACAACAGGGAAAATTGCTAGGGTTTCTGATTAAACAAAGGGGCATCAAAGTCGACCCTTCCAAAATCAAGGCCATCTTAGAAATGCCACCACCAATGACTGAAAAGGAGGTGCGAGGCTTTCTACGTAAAGTGCAATTCATAAGACTGGTTTATCTCAAAATTGACCTTGACTTGTGAACCACTTTTTGGTCTCCTGAAGAAAGGAAAGAAATTCCACTGGGACGGCCGATGCCAAGCTACTTTTGAACAAATCAAGGAATACTTACAGAACCTGCTTGTGTTGTCACCGCCTAGAGCCAGGGAGACTGTTGATATTGTACCTTTCAGTGACTGAAACTACAATGGGCTGTATGCTTGAGCTAAGAATCAGAAGACAAGGTGGAAAGGGCCATTTACTATATGAGCAAGAAGATGTTGGAATATGAAACTCACTACACACCAGTTGGAGAAAGCTTACTTAGCCTTGGTATGGGCTACCAGGAAGTTGCGGCACTACCTGTTAGCTCACTCCATAATGTTGGTTTCACGATTGGATCCCATCAAATATCATTTTGAGAAACCAGCACTTATGGGTAGGCTAGCTCAGTTGGTTGCTGTTGCTTTCCGAATTTGATCTGAAATATGTGACACGCAAGTCAGTCAAGGGAAGAGCAATAGTAGAATTCTTGGCCGATCATCCAGTGGAAGGGGGTGAAGCAGTTGAGTACTTATTTCCAGATGAGGCCATTTTGCACATCGAAGATGAAACTTGGACGATGTACTTTGACGGAGCGTCGAACCAGTACGGATATGGGATCAGATTGTTGTTGATAGCACCTGACAATTCCCGTATCCCTCTAGCATTCAAACTCCGATTCAAAGTCTCGAACATCAAAGCAGAATATGAGGCATGCATTGTCGGTCTAGAAGCAGCCCTGGAACTAGGGGCAAAACGGCTGGACGTCATTGGGGACTCCAACCTTGTTGTATCTCAAGCAAAAGGAGACTGGAAAGTCAAGGAAGAAAAGATAATAATGTACCACCAGGCCTTGGATTTGTTAATTCCTCAGTTTGACAAGCTAAACTTTGCTCATCTAGCAAGAAAGAACAACAGGTTCACAGATGCACTAGCAACTCTATCTTCCATGATAGACATCCCATTTGGAGTCCGAATGCGTCCAGTCATCAATGACCAGAAGTTCATGCCAGCGTATGAATCAATTGCTGCTACAGATGAGGCTCAGGATGACAACCCCTAGTATTACGACATTTGGAGCTTCCTGGAGAAAGAGACGTATCCACCAGGGGCAAATGCCAAGGATAAAAGGGCAATCAGAAGAATGGCTATTCAGTTCGTCATCTGCGGGGGTAAGCTGTATAAAAGAGGTCATCTAGGAATGCATCAGCTATGTGTAGAAACTGACGAATCGAAGTGCCTGATGGAGGCCATCCATGGAGGGGAATGTGGTGCACATATGAATGAGGTAATGTTGGCTCGGAAGATCCTCAGACAGGGTTACTACTGGTCTACCATGGAGGAGGATTGTATCGGCTTTGTTTGGCGATGCCACAAATGTCAGATCCATGCAAACCGCATGAACATCCCGCCGTCGAAGCTGTACAACATGACTTCGCCATGGCCATTTTCAGTTTGGGGAATCGATGTGATCAAGGCTGTTACTCCAAAGGGGTTGAATGGGAATGAATTCATCTTAGTCGCGATAGATTACTTTACAAAGTGGGTCAAGGCCCAATCTTATGCAGTGCTGAAGGCTTCACATGTTGCGAAGTTCATTAGAAACAACATCATCTGTCGTTACGGAGTCCCAAATGAGATTATTTCAGATAACGGTTCCCATTTCATGAAAGAAGTGATTGACTTGCTGGAAAAATACAATGTGGCTTTTCATAAGTCATCCACATATTGGCCGCAAACCAATGGAGCGGTTGAGGCCGCCAACAAGAACATTAAGCACATACTGCAGAAGATGGTGGAAACCTATCGGGACTGGCCAGATAAGTTGCCGTTTGCTATGTGGGGCTACCGGACTTCAATCAGAACTTCTACCGAGGCGACTCCGTATTCATTGGTTTATGGGATGGAGGCCGTTCTACCTATCGAAATTGAGGTTCCGTCTTGAGTGTTGGCTGAGTACCAGATAACCGAAGCAGATTGGCAGCAGAGCAGATTTGAGGAACTCATGCTTTTTGACGAGAGGAGATTGAAAGCACTGTACCATGTTCAAGGTTATCAGCGCAGAATTGCCTGGGCTTTCAACAAGAAGGTTAAGTTTAGGAACCTAAAGAAAGGAGATTTGGTACTCAAGGACAACCGAGCTCCCATCCACGACCCAAGGGGCAAGTTCAGATCCAATTGGACTGGTCCCTACATCATTAAGTCTATTTGGTCGGGTGGAGCTGTGGTTTTGATGGACCTAGATGGCCTAGAGTTCTCACAGCCAATCAACATGGACAAGTTGAAGAAATATTACCCTTGAGAGGCTCGCTAGGCCAAAAACCCGAAAGGGCAACCTAGGCAAAAGTTAGAGCACTAAAAATTTAAAATTATAAAAACTGAGCTCGCAAGGTTGAAAACCTGCAAAGGGTGGCGTTGGCAAAAGTTAGAGCGCAAAAGGAGAGTGAAAATACTTGAGTGAACCCAAGCCTGAACTACGTAAGGCTTGATTCCCATATTTGGGATACGTAGGCAACTTCATCCTAAGTTTAGCCATAAAGTTTTCCCCGATCAACTTTGTCCATTTGATCATTCTGGTGCATCTTTGTTTATTCAGCATTCAAGAGTTCGGTTGTGATCTCCGATACAGTGCTCTTCAGACTACGGGCAATTTCCGTTGCTGTGCGGTGCCGCAGTGCTTTTCAGAGTAGGGGCAACTTTCCGTTGCTGTGAAGTACTACTGATGCTACTCAAACCAGGAGGAACTTTCCAGTTGTAGGAATCCAATACTGTGCATCTCAGTGACAGATCTCAGGCGTGTCCAGTTCTGATTCATATTGAAAATAATTTTGAAAAGTTTTAATAGAAGTTGGCTTTGTTCAAATAAATCTTTTTACAACTAAGACCATTTCTGGACCAAAACGGGAAATTTGCAGTACCACAACCTTCAATTTCATTGATTTCAATACAGAGTTCTCCTGCTCTTGCATACAAATTGAAGTTTCTTTTTATTACATTCATAAAGAAAACTTGGAAGTACTAATAAAGCAATAAATCTGGGGCATAGATAAGTCAGATATTCCTGTGCCCCCTCCTAGAGCTGGTCGAAGCCTCTGATGCCAAGCTAGGCCTGATCTGTGCCTCTTCATCGTGCCAATCTATGCACTCATTAGACAAAATGCAACTAAAAGTGGGAGCGGAGGCCAGGAGCTGTCTAGTCCTCCATGCCGTCGTATACCGGCCAAGTTGTGCACCTCGGATCAGGAATGTAGCCGGGTACTCTATCTCCTCTGGTGGACAAGTCTGGTCATGACCAAACTGGCGCTGGAACCGGAATAGGAAGTAGAACACACAGTGAGTCAAGCCAATCAGCTGAATCCCAGGTTGGCGGGTCATGCTATAGCCCATTGCCGATAGATTGAGCCAAGGGCACCACCAAGCAATACGGTCTGTGGACAAGCTGCACATCCAGTCGAACCACCAACCCTCATCAAGGTCATCGACTAGGCGTTGCCTGAAGAACTAACCACGGGCTGAGTAAGCTGGGCAAGAGTCCACAACCTGCAACTTGTCCATCAACCATACCTGGGGAGGGATGAAAAATGAGAGAATAAAGAATAGAGAGATGTACGATGAGAGAAAAACGTAAGAGGAGGGTTTTGTGAGAAAAACCGAGCCTGAGGGCCGAGTGATGAAAGCAATACATATGTGAGATTGGGTGGGAAACTTTACCTGGAGCAGTAGTGGACTTCCCACAAATTTGGCCATTTCACGGCGATGGAAAGCGTCCAAGCCCATCAGCGTCTCAGCCAGAGTCATGGCGATGCAACTCTTACCCTCCTTCAAACCTTGGGCAACCTTGATCAACCGGACACTAGATCCTCCAGAGCCTGAGGCAAGTAAGAAATGAGATAGCATGCACAAACAAAGTGCGTGTTGCTAAAAACCTTGCTAATGATGGTCACCGTAGTCACCGGCACTGGAAAAACGGCAAACCAAACTCGGAATATCCAACATTCCGTCACAAATCAAAGATCGAGAGTTGGGTATTGAGAGCCCACACATTTGTCCTAAGGCTTGGGCATGGCCAAAACGAAGTTGGGGCAGGATCTCTTCATTGTGCTCGGACTCCATTAAAACTTGGAAATTCTCAAAGGTAAGACATACCTCTTTCCCGCCAAAGTTAAAAACAGGTGTCACCGGATTCCAAAACCTTGCCGCGGCATAGAGAAACGGAAGGTGCAGCGGAGTACTACTCAAAGTGAATAGTGCGTTTATTTCGAAGCACCAGAAATTCAGCTTTTCCGATCCATCCAAGTTGTTAATCCAAGTCGTGAGATTTTGGGCAAGAAACTCTTCCATTGAGAGCAAATCCATGCTGACTTGAGAAAAGCCACGAAGTTGAGGCGTTTTGTAGAAGATAAAGGTGAGTGGAGGACAGATGTCAGCATTCTGCTGGTTCTGGCAATTGTGGCCGGCTGGTTAAATATAGTGCCGACCGACCACCACTTTTGGCCGATTGCCCTTTCCCATGGCCGATGGCCTTTACCTCTGGCCGGTGGCCTTCCTTCTTGTTCCATGAGCTGTTTATGAGTTGAACATGCTAAGGGATTGTCATTGGAACCTCTACCGATACCCTCCGGTGATCGATTCTTGCGGGGTTACACCCTTTTGCTCATCGAGTTATTGTACATTTGCTTATCGAGTTGTATTCCACTCTCATTAAGTTTTTGATTTGCTTATCGAGTTGTACTCACACTTGGTTGGTTTTATCGAGTCTCTATGTTTTGCTTATCGAGTTGTAAGTCTAGTTCACTACCTGATTATTACGATGCAAGTGGTCCATTTTCAAACGAATTTTGTAATTTCATTCACATTGTTATGTGATGCGATGCGATGCGATGCATAGAACATGCAAAAGTAACACCTTTTGAACAAAATAGCTGTTTCATTTCCATCATATATTTTGCAAAATGTACACTATTTTGAAAAAATAAAACCTGCCTGAGGCAGTGCAATGTGCTTAAACTACTAGTAAAAAGGAAAGTAAAGCAAAAGGGGAGCAGGGTAGCAGAATATCAGGGTTGATACCGATAACCTCCCCTTGCGGTCGATGCACCCCCTGCGCCCTTGTTCGGGTCAATTATATGGTTTGGCACCTTCAAGACAGTGCGGGAAAGTGCACTTTTTCAGAACATTAGTAGGCCTTCGAGTTGACCTCAGGCCGTGTCTTTTTTTAAGCGATGCTCCATACGTATGAGGAACACCCCTTCCCGTATCCTTTTTATATCTTGTGAACTCCACAAATCGCTTCACTTATACTGTGTTATAGTGCTTTGCATTTCAACATCATGCTTCAAGTTTCTATACACATTGCTTGCATGCGTGCATTGCTTTACTTACATGTGTTCAAGTTTCTATACTCATTGCTTGCATACGTGCATTGTTTTACTTACATGTGTTCAAGTTTCTATACACATTGCTTGCATACGTGCATTGCTTTACTTACATGTGTTCAAGTTTCTGTACACATTGCTTGCATGCGTGCATTGCTTTACTTACATGTGTTCAAGTTTCTATACACATTGCTTGCATACGTGCATTGCTTTACTTACATTTGTTCAGGTTTCTATACACATTGCACGCATTAACGCATGCTTCACTTACATGTGTTCAAGTTTCTATACACATTGCACGCGTTGACCGCATGCTTCACTTACATGTGTTCAAATTTCTATACACATTGCACGCGTTAACCGCATGTTTCACTTACATGTGTTCAAATTCCTTCATACACATTGCGCACGTTGTCGCGTGTTCTTTACTTGCATGTGTTTGTGCCTTCACAGCATTGTTATGCTTCCCACTTGCTTTGCATTGTCACGCACTTTCAATTGTGTTAATGTGCATGTTGCTAACAATATTGTACCTGTTAAGTTTTCTTTCTTTTTCAGGCACGATATTGTATGTACGGTTCATTTGAGGCTGGTGCAACCAGACGAACCGCACATGTATTGTATTCTCCGCGTGAAACGTAGCAAGAATTACATGATTCTCTTGCACTCTCACTGCATTGTAGTGTAGTTTGGTGTATGCTAGCTTAAAACTGTTGCATTGTTATGTTTCGTTATAGCTTTCTTTACATGATCATAAGTTATGCTCGGCTTCTTGCATTGTCGGTCGCATTTTGTCCCTACCTTCGGGCGCATATCTTGTCTATCTTACATGCTTTGTCCAAGTCTTTGGCCTTGTCAAAAATGGGTCGTCTCTGGGCTTTGACAACCACCCGTCATTGTTATGACTTTCGAGTTCTGTTAAAGAGGGACAACTGTAAACACCCCATTTTTGACCATCCTTAAGACTTGGACGTCACCGCTGGAGCACTTGGTGATTACCCATGTTCGTGTTTCGTTTTGAGTCCCTGGAGGTCTCGACTACGCGCCTTGCTTTAGGATCTCTCAACTCGAATGTTCTGTGTTTGGTTTTGGCACCAAACACTTGTGTTTGGTTTTGGCACCAAACACTTGTGTTTTTGTCTGAGGGTAGAGAGTAGCTTGTTAGCTACCCCTGGCACCCACCGGCCATGGCTTGAGGCCACCGGCCATTGGTGAAATATACCATTGGCCGGACGGCATTTGGTGTGGCCGGCCGACCATATTTTTGGCCGGTGGCCTCCTTTTCTGGCCGATACCACCTTTTTTTCCTTTTTCAGGCATGGTGCATTCCAACTGTGCCAACTGAAATGCACAAGACCTGTCCCTCGTGCATATATGTGGTTGTTTTGCACCTTTGACCCTTTTTTTTGCACCCTTTGCTCAAAGCTTCTTGAGGAAGCTTTGACCCCTTGTCTTGGCTTCCTCAAGAAGCTTGCACCTTTGGGGTAGCTTCTATTGGAAGCTTGGTTCTTTTGACCCTTTTTGCATTAGCTTCTCTAAGAAGCTTGGAGCCTTCCCTTGGTCTATATAAGGCAACAAACCCTCTCCTTGTTTTTGGTTAAGCAAATCCAGACCTAATACACATATATATCTGATATATATATATATCTATATATCTTCCTCTCTCTCATCATTTGTGGGTATTTGAGGGCCTTAAAGTGCATTTTATCCTTAGTTTTGCACACAAACACACACTATTACACCATACTTTGACTTTGAGAGGCATTGAGGGTTTGTTCTCGAGGTTTTGGACTCATTTTGACTAGAAGAAGGTGGCTGACCTTGCTGTTCTTCAAGGGTTCTTCAAGGGTAACACTCTTACTTTAGATTCCCCAATCTTGCACTAGACTTTTGCCCATCTTTCTTACTGATTTAAGCTTTATGCATAGCTGAAAAAAGTCTTGTATTTTCATGTTTAAGATCTTTCATTAAGGTCATTTTGGTGTTGGGGGTCGACCTCTCCCTCTAAGGCCTTGTTTGGCCCCTTTTGTCCCCTCTTTGATTGAGCTTTGAACCTTTTGTGTATTGGCCTTCTCACCGCTGAAATCTAGTGGATTTTCAGTGATGAAGAAGAGGTATTGAGGTCTTGCATAGGGGAGGGACACCCCTCTCCCCTTGTGTCTCTTTTGCTTGTGTTTAAGGCTTATAAAGGTAGCATGCATTCCTAGTTGTCTTTGGCTCCGTTTCAGAGGTTTTTGGGTGTTTTTTGGTCATATTATACCTCTGTCCCATATTGGTTTGTTGACCCTTTGCATACATAATACACTTGCTTTGTATTCCCCCATTTTGCCTAGAAATGCATCTTGCGATTAGACCATCATGATTGCATTTTTTTGCCTAGCTTTGTGAAGTTTTTGGTCATATTTTTCCATGCTTGAGGTATGTTGGGTGTTGATTTGGTCATGCCTTTCATGGTTTGTATAGTCTCTTTGCATTCTAGCATGTTGGCATCGGGTGTGTGAGTCATTGGCATGCATTACCTTGGCTATTTTAGTGATTTGGACTCACTTATTATGACATTTTAGACCATGTTTTGTGCTTACTATGCTTGCATTTGTTATCCTTTTAATGCCTTGAAGAGATGTGGTCTTATGCTCCATGTTTGAGTCCTTGTGCATGCCTATGTGTTTGAGTCCTTGGGCTGCCATTCATGTAGCTTTTAGGGTGTATTTTGATTCATTAAAACTCTATTTTTGGTTGGGGAGTCCGTGCCATGTTTGGTGGGGGGAGGTGTAGAGTAATGCCCTTTTGGTGACCTTGAATGCCTTTGTTTTGACGCCCATTTCGTAGCATGTTTTTGGCCCTATCCCATGCATGTTCCAGCCCTATTTTGGTGACCTCTAGGATTGTTTTAGGTCGTTTTGGTCCATTGGGGTTTTATTAACATGGCCATGGTTTGACCCCTCTTGGTTAGCTTCAAGTTTGGATCATTGTTGCATGCCTTGCTTACACGACATGGTTGATTTGGTATCTTCCTCTATGCATTTTTAGAGCTTAATATGTTAGCCTAGCATTCATGTTTGTCATCTTGTGAGTGCCCTTGAAAGCTGCCTTTCATGCCTTAGTCTTAGGCTCATTAGTTTGCATGCTTATTTTGCATGATTGGCATCATCATTTTAGTGCACTTTGGCCACTGTTTTGGGGAGGTGGCTGAGGTTCCTCCATTCTAGTGGAAGTCCATGCATTTGTATCTTGTAGCACAATCATTGCATTCCATGTTGGTTGCATCCTTGCAGTCAATGCATTGTTACATGTTTACCACATTGCCTAGTTGCCTAACTAAGTTGTATTGTAGCATTGTATGCTTGGCACATTGCACACTTACATAATAGCTTACATTGCATTTGGCATGTTTTGTAACTTTGTCTTTTGTACACTTGAGCCACGTTTGTCCATATGCATTACATTGCTTGGTTTGGGGTGTCAACCAAGCACGAAGATTGAGGAGTGTTCGTACTCAAGGTGATGTAACACGTCTCAATCCTCGGTCGCCGATGTCCTTTATCTCAATATGATAGGGTATTGGCACTCATTTGTTTGTTGCATGCATTTACATCACGTTGCAAGCTTGGCCTCTTAGGGCCATCATGCATCGAAATGCACAATTGATGGCCCGAAGGTCGAGGGCCTATGCTCCCTTGAGTCTATTGCATGATAGGGAGTACGGCCATGCCCACATTTGCTTGAAATTCCATGCCATACACTGCTTCCCTCTGCTGCTGTCAACTGCAGGATTCTACAGGAAGTAATGGTCGATCGGCCACTTACAGTGCCGACCGATCATCTATTGCTGGCTGGTGGTCCAACATTTGGCCGACAAGAACATTCCCATGGCCGGTGGAGTTGAAATGTGGCCGGTGGCATTCCAAAACACTCGGGGAATAATTCCAAGCAGTTCTAGAAATTTGTGTGATCTTCAGAGAAGCAAGGCAGTGTAAATAGAGGCAACAATGCTATGGCAGCGAGTTTTCGGGCATGACGAGTCAAGCATGCATCATTCGCGCATTCCGAGGCAGAGCTGTGGCAGTCTTTTTAAGGCTCACATTTAGTTTATTTTTGTAATTAATTTGTTAATTATTTAAGGGTTTGTAATAATTAATTAGCTAGAATAGTTTATTTGTTATCCGGACTGTATTATTCTTTCAGTCCCTTCGAGTGAGGGCGTATTTGTAATAAGTGTGTGTGAGTATGTGTATGTCTCCCAACCCCACGTCTTTCTTCCCTTTTATTTACTAGCTTTCAATGGTTAGTCTAGGGCATGCTTCAATTAGCATACAGTATGATAGCTTATTTGCATCCATTCATTCGTTTGCATGCACCAGGCTCGGCGCATCATTCTAACTGCATTTGTATTTCAATTCCAAATTGAATACGTGTTAGTTGTAGCATTTCGCATGTCATTGTAGATTACCCGAGCCTATCTTAGTTGCATTTTGCATGTGTTGCATTAGCCATTTTAACATGAACTGGGATCATGCATATAATTACTAACTAGTTTATGTTTTGGCTTGAAGTACTAGGTAAGTTTTTATGCTTTAGCATACCGCATGCGTGTGAGTGTTGCCATGATAGCATGCTTACCATGTGGCTAGATGCTTGTGTGATATAAATTGTCTGAATGCCTGTGGATGAAGGTTGGATTGTTTGAGTCGGGACATCTCATTGAAATCCGTGTTTTAGCCTACTTGCGAGTAGCAAATCACAAAACGTTTTCCAAACGAACGGATATGCAATGCTTTGTTCCAAATTAGGCGATCTAGTCTATACTTGTTTTGCTGTGTGTATCACATAGTAAATTCTAGGCTAATAACCGGAACAAGAACGCATAACGTTTTCAAAACAAGATATCATGGTTAGTAGAGGCCGATCTTCGAATCGGGGGAGAGGGGGTGCTCATAGCTGACCTTCCTCAATCGTACCCAAGTTCCCGAGCCGAGGCAACTTTGGTGATAACAGACACGTGGCCTTAGGCAAACGAGTCAGGGTTTCCTAAATTCCCCCATTAAAAAATATTTAGGTGGCGACTCTGTATCTGGCAAAGCAGTCTATGTTTGGCACTTCTTTCAAAATCTGTTTTCTGAAAACGATTTGCCGGATTTGGACTCTTTGGTTCAGATTTAGAACCGTGACACAAATTGAGTCCTGAACTGTAGTAAGGCCCACGGGCGCGTATATAGCTAGCCTTGCCATTAACTAGACTGACGAGGAAAGGGATCAAGTTTGTGTGGAGTGAGACTTATGAGAAATCTTTTCAAGAGCTTAAAATTAGATTTACCACTACCTCTAGTTTTGATTATTCCAAGAGGGGTTTGGGCTATTTAGGGTATTGTGATGCCACACGGGAAGGTTTGAGTTGTGTTTTGATGTAAGAGGGGAAGGTAGTAGCCTATGGCTCATGGAAGTTGAAAACACATGAGAGGAACTGCTCTACTCATGACCTAAAGTTAGCGGCAGGTGATCTTTGCCCTGAAGATTTGGAGGCATTATCCATATGGAGAGAAATTTAAGGTGTTTTTTTATCACAAGAGTCTAAAATATATGTTTACATGGAAAGACTTGAATTTGAGACAGAGGTGGTGGATAGAGTTTATAAATGATTATGATTTTGAGTTACATTATCATCCAGGAAAGGCCAATGTTGTGGCCGACGCTTTGAGTAGTAAATCCATTAGCAATGTAGCTTGTATTGCCATCTGGGAATGGGTTATGTTGGGTGCTATTGGGGAGTTTGACTTGCATCTTGGCAAGTCTGTTTAGTTTGCGGCCTTGTTTTTGGTAGTTGCACAACCTACAGCTTGTGAACCGAAGTGAAAGAAGCATAGAGGGGTGACCTTGAGGTAGAATCCCTCTGGGAGAAGATCTCTAGTGGGAAGGTAGAAAGAGGCTTAAATGTGCACTCCGACTTGAGTGTTAGATATCTTGACAGTTTCTTCGTGTCGGAATTTTGCCGACGGGAAGTATTTCGAGAGTTTCACCATTCACACCTTGCGGTGCATTCGGGAGGCACAAAGATGTATCACGACCTTAGCCGCCAAGTTTGGTGGAGAGAAATAAAGAAGGATGTGGGCTGTGTTTGTGTCAAAGTGTCTTATTTGTCAACAAGTGAAGGTCGAGCATCAGAGGCCAGCGGGTTTGTTGTAACCCTTGCCTATAGTCGAGCTGGAAGTGGGAGCATGTCCCGATGGATTTTGTTGTGGGCCTTCCGAGGGCTCAATGGGGTAGTGATGCCATTTTGGTGGTAGTTGACCAGTTGACTAAGTCAGCACACTTTATACCTATGAATGTAAGTGACTCAGTAGATTATCTTGCTGACCTTTACATTAGGGACATAGTGAGGTTGCATAGGGTCCCAGTGACGATTGTTTCGGATAGAGATCTGCGTTTCATGGTTCGATTGTTGAAGAGCCTACAATGTGCCTTGGGCACGAGATTGACCTTTAGCATGATGTATCATCCTTAGACTGACAGGCAATCAGAGCGCACCATTCAGATTTTGGAGGATATGCTTTGAGGTTGTGTCCTTCACTTTAAGGGTTCATGGAAGAGGCACTTGCCCTTAGTCGAGTTTGCCTATAATAACAATTTCCAATCGAGTATTGGCATGGAACCAATTGAAGCCTTGTATGGCCGACCGTGTAGATCCTCAATGTGTTAGGCCAAGGTGGGTGATGCACCTATGTTGGGTCCAGCGTTAGTCCGAGAGACGATGAAGAAAGTTGCACTTATTCGTAAAAGGTTGGTTACGGCCCAGAGTCACCAGAAAAGTTATGCCGACCGTAAGAGATGACACTTGTCTTTTGAGGTGAGAGACCATGTATTCTTGAATATATCACCTAGGAGAGGTTTGATGTAGTTTGGAAAGAGTGTGAAGTTGTCCCCTCGATTCATTGGGCCTTTTGAGATCCTTGAGCGGATTGGAGAGGTAGCTTATCGTTTAGCCTTGCCACCACAGTTTTCCGGGGTTCATGATGTGTTTCATATTAACATGATTCAAAAGTATGAGCTGGATCCATCGCATGTATTGGATTAGACCGACTTAGAGGTAGATTAGGATGCCTCATATGAGAAGAGACCGGTGAGAGTCTTGGATACTCGTGGACCAAGTCCTGCAAGGCATGACAATTCTCTTAGTTAAGGTATTGAGGAAACATCACAGGATTGAAGAAACAACTTGGAAACGTGAGTTGGAAGTTCATGAGAAATATCCGAACCTATTTGTTGATGGTTGAGCATGTAATGAAATTTTTTTATGTCAATAAAATATGAAAGCATTGTATATGTTTTGAGAATATGAAAATCTTGTATATGTAAGTATATGTTTTGGAAACATAGATTTAGTGAAAATATTGTAAATGTTTTTGGGAAAATGTGAATTTTATTTTCAATGTTGGAACTTTTGTATTGAGTGGATGAGAATAGATGACCAGAGAATGGGTCATGGTATTGGAATTGATTAACTACCGTTATGGTGTTTGATTTAAACATAACTGTGAAACTTGATTTGAAATTTTCGGGGATGAAATTCTTTGAGGGGAGGTTATAGCGATCCCGGTTTTGACCCGACCAATTTGATATTTTGGACTCGAGTTTTATGGATTCTAAATGTTGTTCATGTCTTTTCCCCCTTAGTCTTACTTAAGTTTGGCCTATTGGGTTGTAACGAGCATGTTTGGAACAGGTTGGTTGCTTGGTTTTCAAACTTTGGTTGCCAGAATTTTGCTCCTCCACTCGAGCCGCACCTCTTGCACTCAAGCGGGCTTTATGAACTCTCAGTACTTTTGTAGGCCTGCAAAACTACTGAGAGAGTGTATTCTACGCTCAAGTGGCGTTTCCTATACTCCAGCGGGATTGCGCTCGAAGCGGCCATTCTTGTGCTCGAGCGATGTTCTTATGTCTACAAAACTACTAGATTTGTGTATTCTGTGCCTCGAGCGTCACTTCTTGCGCTCGAGCGGACTGTGCATATATAGTTTGTAATAGCCACATTTTACATCACTTTTTCATCTCTCTCTCTCTTTCGAAAACATTTCAAAACCCTAGATCTAGAGCCTCTCTCTCTAGAACTTACATTCTCTCTACATTTTCACCTAGATACTGTTGGTTTCTCGACCCTAGTGTCCTTGGGAAAAAGGTATAGCATCTCTAGAGCTCCATTTTGATCCGAACAAAAGTCAATTTTGGCGTCTTTGAAGTTTTCTCTTTGCTTTGCTCATCTTTTAACTTTGAGGTTAGGGACTTTCTACACTCGCCTATGATTTTTAAATTAGCTATTTGTTAATTGTGCAAATAATGTTGGGATTTTGAGGATTTTGGACAAACCTAGTATTTTGGTTTAAAATCAAGAGAGGGATTTTCAAATGAAGGTATTGAAAATGGTTAGTGGGTGTAGATATGAGGTTGTGTTGCGTTAAATTTGTTGATTTTGACAGATAGGTTGGATTGGAAGAAAATGAAGCTTTTTCCCTAAAATGTTTCAAGCAACTATTTTGTATAAATAATGGAATTGGTATGGGAAACATGAAATTGGATAGATATTTACGTAAATGGTGGAGTTGGATACTTGTTATATCTCATCTATGGAAATTTAGGGTAGTTTATTTGTTTTGAAGTTGTATATCTATTTAGAAATATCTGTTTTGGGCTATCGGTGGAGGGTAGCTATAATTGTTGTAGAAATTGCATGAAGATTATGTGAATTGAAACTAATCTCTTTTCGTTGTCATTGAATATGACTGTGCTTTTAATACATTATATATGTATGATGTTTGGAAGGAGAAATGAGATATACTCTATGTTTGGCAGAAGAAAGGGGATAGACTCCATTGAATTAAGTTGGCATGTGTATCCAGGGTGAAAGTCTAGAAAACTACGCATATATAAATGGGTGCCGATTCCCATGGATGAAATTTTTGTAAAATGAAAAATTGAAGTATTTGTGTAATGATTGTATTTGTCAGAAAACCACTGAGTTGTAGTCTCAGTTGGAATGTCTAGATAACAGTGGACTTGACTCATGGATTGAGGTGAAATGAATTGAGATGAAATGGATTGAGACAAAAAACTTGACATGTTATGATTTTGTAAAATATCAATGACTTTTCCAAAGGTATTGTACATGCAAATCATATTTATATCTTCGTTAAGATTTATCTATTGTGATAGATTGTTTCTACTAGGTCTTGGCTCACCCTACTTGGGAAAACCATTTTCAAGTGCTGGTGATATGCATCTGCCAAGTACTTAACTTGGGAGGACTGTGGAGTTGAAAGCTCACTTTTGTTCATTTTGTGTTTACCTTTTTGTACAAGCCTAGGGCTTTATTTGTATTGTGCTTCTGACTCATTTTGTTGTAACCAATCACGGTCTTGAAAAGATGCAAGCCATTAGGACATATGAAAATCTGTTTAGCTTTCATTTCTTATTTCATCTAGTAACACATGTGGTAGATTTAGGATTAACGATTTATGAATGTATATCACAGTGTGTCATTTTTGTATATTAACTCTGATTAGTGAAAGTTTCTTATTTTATTGATATCACTTTGTAATAGTGTTTGGAGTTGGATTATTGTATTTATTTTGGAGGCGCTACACTAGGAGGGGTAACATTTGACAATATATATTTAATAATTTATGGTTTCTATGATAACCACTTTTTGATTTCTTTTCACTACAAGGACTGGAATTTATATTGGTTTAATTTTGTTTCCAGGCTCAGGTGTTGTTATCAATTATCATCATCATGATGTATATTTGAGGTATTTTTCCCTGTGTTACAAACATATCAGGACATGATTCTTGCGGAACCATTTTTTAAATCAACCCGTCATTTTTTTATTAAGAAGAGTGTCCAACTTACAAGTTTGCAAGGGTGGTGATATTGGTGAGAATTTTTTGGGAATGGACTAGACAACTGGTTTCCCATGACAGAGTTGTAATATCAAGCAACATTTACATGTTTATATGAATTATTTTTCAAAAAACAAAAGGAACATACTAAAAATGGTAGCTATTGTGCGTACAGATCAACCAAGCGCACGATAGGCCCACTAGGAAGGCACTGAACCATTAAAGAAGTTGCGGCTAAGGTCCCTGCTATGACAAGAAGTACAGGATTAGTGGTTTTCTATTTTTTATATCAGAAGTTAAATCTAGTGTTATTCCTGTAATTTTTTTTTTTTTTTTTGGTTAGATAATATTGAATGAATGACAAATGCAGAAAACTTCCATGAGTTACAAATGAAAATTTTCTTACAATGTTTGAAGGTGGCGAAGCTTTGAAAACTCTGGCAGCACTTGAAATATTTTGGGCTTTCAAAGCCATGCATTGTTTTGTACAACAATTCCTTATTAGGCCTTATATTGTAGTTTTTTTAAGTATAACGTAACATTATCCAAATCATTGCAAGAAATAGTTTGTTATGTGAAGGAAAGTTGACCAGATCCATAACTACATATTATCTCTTACATCACACTGCACATAGTACTTGGGCTTACCCTCTGTGTCATAGTTACTTTTTTTAGTATATGTGTTGTAGGGATGGGGCAAAAAATGATAATTTTGGATGTAGGGTTTGTTTGCTTAGCTAAATATGGATCCATTGTACTAAAAAAAATATGGATCCAATGTAAGTTGCCCTCAACGAAGACCTAACTAGAATTTACTAGTCAAAGAGTTCATGTGAATGTTCTTCACTTATAAAGTGATATCTCTTATTTGAGGAACATGTAAGATTTATATGACACAATTGAGAAACGAGTACTAGACTTGCAGACAATAAATGCATCCATGCACTACTAGTATAGAACAAGAAGACAAAAGAGTGGATTGATCCTATATGTCTTGATTTACATGCAAGTATTCCAATCATTTGGACACTTATAGTAACTAATGTGTTTGATTTATATTAAAAACATTTACATTTTACAATTACAGGAGCAGAAGATGACGGTGCGGGATGTGTCTATCGAGTCTAGCACGCCAATTACGCAAGAGTACATATCAATAGAGGTTCTTGGGACGAAGAAGGGATACTTAAGAGGATTTTGGGTTGGACCAAAACCCTCTTCTTATGATTCTAGGTCGAATGCTGCATCACAAGCACGTGACGAGCAATTGATAAGGCTTACATCCGAGTTGGAGATACTCCATGATGAGCAGGAGACACATTATGAGGAGCAGAAAAAAAAAAAAAGGAAGATGAGCAACAAATAAAAGAGGCAGAGAATTGCAAGACAACGTGAGGAGATGTAGAGGTAGATTGTTGGACTTTAGAGCATGTTGATGCATGTTTTCAAAAATGGTGGCCACCAAATTCCCCACCATAGCTAGCCATGGTAATGGGTAAGTGTGTTAAACCATATTTCATTTTATTTTGTTGAAAGTAAAGGCAAACAAACTTGTGAAGATAATATTAGAGAAAAAAAAAAATTGTATGCAAAAAAGGGGAAAACGAGCCATTCGGGGGCGAAAATTGGAAATAGCCTCCAAACATCCTCAAGATCATAATGGTCATCTCTCCCTAGATTAAGACAACTTGTGAAAGTAAGCGGTTTATCGATAGGATGCACAATTAGATATTTAGACAAAATATTGTGAGGAAAAAGAGCGAAAGCAGCCGTTTTGGTGGAAAACGTGGAAACAACCCCCAAACATTACGGTGATCATCATGATCACCTTGGACTAGATTAAAGAAACTTGTGAGAGCAAGCGGCGTGTCGCTAGGACTGCACGATTACATATTTAGACAAAAAAATGTGATGAAAAAAGGCAAAAACAGGCAGCTTGGGGACAAAAATTGGAAACAGCCTCGAAATACCCCCGAGATCATAATGGTCACCTCGAACTAGATTAAAGAAACTTGTGAGAGTAAACGGCACGTCGATAGGATGCATAGTTAGATACTTAGACAAAAAAAAAAGTGAGGAAAAAAAGTGAAAATGGGTCGTTTGGGGGCAGAAAATGGAAATAGCTCCCAAACATCCCGAAGTCATCATGGTCACCTCGGAAGAGACTAAAGAAACTCGTGAGAGCAAGCGGCGTATCAGTAGGATGCATGGTTACATATTTAGACCCAAAAAAAATGTGATGAAAAAAGGCAAAAATGGGCCATTTGGTGGAAAAAATTGGAAACAACCTCAAAACACCCCCAAGATCATAACAGTCACCTCGGACTAGAGTAAAGAAACTTTCGAGAGCAAGCAACACGTCGATAGGATGCATGGTTAGATATTTAGAGAAACAAATGTGATGAAAAAAAAAGACAAAAACGGGTCGTTTGGGGGGCAACAACTGCTAATAGCCTTGAAACAGCCCCGAGATCATAACAGTCACCATGGCCTAGACAAAACAAACTTATGAGAGCATACAGCGTGTTGATAGGATACAGAGTTAGAGATTTATGCAAGAAATGCTGCATGAATGAGGTGAAAATAGGGCCATTCGGAGGCAAAAAAATGACATATCGTCAGTAAACCTGTAATGCAATAGATTTTTTGTGACAACCTCATCTAGGAAAGATATTCTTTCAGCTTCAAAAGGACACATTAGCTATAGAAATAGGAGTTATGGCTGGTAGTGAATAAAGTGCATTCACAAAATTACCATATAACAAAAGGCTACATATATTTTCAATTACCTTGTTTTCATAATCCATTGTATTTCTATTCATGTCTTACACTCTTACTGCATCAAATTCTAATTTATGACTTTAGGTGTTAAGATTTTCTTATTATGCCAAAGTTCATAAGTCCTTCGAATTTTAAAATAAAAAAGTGCAATAATTAGACTTCTCCTAATGTGAATGGCATAAAATAGGCCAAATGGTGGAGTCATGTCTTGATTACTGTAAAAAGTTTTTTTCTTTTATTTTTTTCATGTTTTTTAGAAAGCATAGAAATAAAAAAATACAAGAATTTTTCAATTGAAGTGTGTTCGAATTTTATTATATTGGTTATATTGTATATTATGTGCATCTTTGATGCATTAACCATGGGTTGCATACTACTGATACATATCAATTTACTTCTAAAACTTGTTACATCATATATATTAAATGATGAGCAGCAAAATATTAAAAATTTTGGAAGCACACCATACGTATGTTCCTTTCCATGTGTGGTTGTGCATGGTCTAATTCAAGAAGCTTTCCTTTACTTTTGTTGCTAAACACTAAAATATAGAAATCTCTCTTCTTGTTTGAATGGTTTGTTTTTCTACCCATCATTGGCTATATTTACCCTCTCTTCTTTTGTAAATTTAAGTCTTCAGGTTCTTTGTTTTCTTAAACAATTCAATCTTTGTAGAATTTAATTTGAGCCTTAGCTTTCAAATCAACTAGTCAACCGATATTATTTTCGTATTCTAAGCTAAACCTCATCTACCATTCAGATTTACTGGAATGGTATGATGTTGAACTGGCTTTGTTCTTCACTATGTTTCTAAGTATTGAGCAAACAAGCTGCTTACACCCTACTTGCATTGAGTTCAAAATAGCTCAAGCTAGCAACAAAACACCACATTTTCCACGTAGTTCCTGAAATGGTAAGAAAAACAGACATTTCTTTAAAGAACAATAAAAACAAGCCTTATTTGAGGAAAGCTCACAGCTGAAAAAGTCAGGGGATGAGGCCAATGCAGTTGGTATTAAAACTAGACGACAAACAATATTAGAAAAGATGATATTGTTAGAATTGTAATGTTGATTGGATATGTACATATGAATGATGTTTTATTTAAAAAATGGAATTGATAGTCATTTAATTTGTTCATGATATTGTAGCTTGCCTTTGTCGCGCCCCCTTTTGGAAGCCCGAAAGAAAGCCCTACAGTTCGGACTCCCTGCAGTTCTGAATCTAATCTCACAAGTGCAATGTGAACTTGATAACACCAAAGAGTCCAAATCTGGTAAATCTTTTGGAAAATCGATTTTGAATCAAATTGCCAAAAATTGACTACTTTGCCAGATACAAAGTCGCCGCTAAAATATTTTATTTTGGAGAAATTTAGGAAACCCATGACTCGTGCGAAAAGGCCATGTGTCCATCATCACTAAGTTGCCTCGACTCGGGAACTTCGGTACGAGAGGGGAAGGTCATGAATATATTTGAGCACCCCCGCTCACCTAATCAAAGATCAACCTCTACCAATCATGATATGATTTAATTGCTTCCGGTTATTGTGCTAGCATTACTATGTGATGCGCACACACACAAGTATAGACTAGTTTGCTCAAATTAGATCAACTCAATTTTATGTTTTGCCTTCAAAAAGGGTTTGAATTTGCCACTTAAACAAAGTGGGCTTAAAGTTCACAAATTTGCCACTTGACAAAGTGGGCTTAAACGTATATTCATTGAATCATTCCAATTTAAGAAACAAGCCTTCATCAACAAGCACTCAAACAGTTATAAAAATTAAGCACTAAGGCTCATGGCAAGCATGATAGACATGACAATCACTGACACTCATGCCAGTATGCTAAAGTACTAAAAACTCACCTAGTACTCCAAGCTAAAAGAGCAGCTAGTTAGAAAAATGCATGATTCCTAACTATGCAAAATGTCTAATGCAACACATGCGATATGCAATTACTAGGCTCGGCTAATTATCATGGTATATGAAGCAATTTAAATAGCATGCGGTCTAAGCACGCATTCAAAGAAGTATTGCATGACAATACAGTTTGAATGATGAACCTGAGCCTCGATGCATGCAATACAAGATGAATGGATGCAAGCATAAGGTATGCTAATTGAAACAGTGATGCTCTTAAACTAACCATCGAAAGCAGATAAATAAAAAGGGAGAAAGACGTGGGGTTGGAAGACATACACATTATTACATTACGCTCTCGTGAAGGAGAGTTTGAATGAATAAACTAGCTTAGCTAAGCTAAACTACTTAACTAATTATTGCAAAACTTGATTGAATAATTAACTAAATATCTAAGCTAATTAATTAAGAATTTAACTAGGCTAAGCTAATTAAATGTTATAACACAAACTAATTAGCTACAACTAATTAAGGTAATTAAATATTACAACACAAACTAATTAGCTATAACTAATTAATTACAACAAATAAATGAATGACTAGTCCCGGGAAGCGAGAGAGGCCCATGCATGCTCGATTTCCACCCAAAGAACATCTGTTGTTTGTTCCCGAAAGTCTTTGTTGCACAACTCTTGCACTGATTTCCTTCTCCAGATCAACTCTGTCGTGCTTCACAAGCACACTGCTCAAAATTCATTGGTGGCCGGCAGGCCTGAAGCGGTGGCCGGCCGGCTACCATTGAGGGGTTGTCATCCAACACTAATGGCCTGCCAGCCTAGTAACAGTGGCCGGCCAGCCACTGATGACACACCATTTCTCTTGCTACACAGAGAGCAAATGGGGCAAAGAGAGGGTATTCTCACAGGTTGTTTGTACTGCGTATCCCCCCTTATCATCAAAAACATCTCAAACGAGTGATACACTTGGTCCTTAAACCATCAATCAAGCAGTTTCATTGCATGATGGCTAAGGAACCAAGATGTTCAAGTTTAATGAATGCACAAACAAGACTAAACACCATCCTCTTATCATGCATGATCAAGGGCAATGGAGACCTAGGAAACTTGGCACATTTCATCACTTTGAGTATGAAATGCCCTAATTTTCCTTGTTGAATTAACTGTCTAATTGAACACATGAAAACACAACAAAATTCTTATTTTGGCACAATTTTAGTTTCCATTTTGTTTACCCATTTTAACTTACCAACCATTCTTCAACCAATTAAGTCCATTGGTGAGAAGTCCTCTAAAGAGAAGGAAGTGTCAAACAAGGGTTAGTTTAAGGCAAGAGAGAGGTGTCATGCTGTTGGTAATGAACCCTCAAAAGAGGATTAAACCATTAAGCAATGAACCTCAATCTCAAGCTTAAACTATCCTAAGGTTGAAACAACCCTTAAAGCAAACAAAGAGTGAAGAAATGAGGGAGGTTGTAGAGATTATAAGTGCTGAAATTAAGTGAGCAAAGCACTAAAACAATGCAATCAACTCAAACAAGTGGTGTCTAAAGGCTTAAAACTCCAAGCTTGTGAGGACTATTACACTAGAGGCATGCAAAACAAGACTCAAATGCAACAACTAGACAAAAATAGAGTTAAAACAGTCCAAAATATAGCCTAAAACATGTTGGAAATAAACTACAAAAGGGTAGAAAAAGATGCTAACATATAGAGCTGGCTAGGCTCTCAAATAAGTCACCAGAAGAGGAGGCCAACCCCACCAATTTTGGATTTCAAAATCTGATTTTTACCACTGAAAATACTCTGAAATTCAGTGTTCAAAAGCATAAAAAAGATAGTTTGAAGGTGGGAAACAAAGGTGGAAAAGCCTTACAAGCAAGGAATAAAGACGGGTAAGATAACCCCCTAACCTTAAATGGCCTAAAACACCAATTTCAACCCACAAAAACAGAGTTTTTTATGGCCCAAAAATAGCCCAAAAACAGTGGGAAGAGATAGAAAAACAAGTATACAAAACAAGTTTAAAAGACAACTGTTATACCTCTTGAAGCAAAGATCAACTTTAGGCAACAATTCAAGCCAAAACCACCTTCAAGAGCTCCAAGAAGGCTTCAAGGAACCTCAGCTCAAAGATGATCAACTTTGGTTAAGGAGGTATAGGCAAAAGTGTAGTATATCTAAGCTAATGTGCACAAATTTGCAAGGGAGAGAAAGAAATGTAGAGAGAGAGAGAGAGAGAGAGAGAGAGAGAGACAGAGACAGAGAGAGATTTTTGTTCCAAATTTTCTAACCCTCAAAAATGGGGGAGGAGACCCCATATATATAAAACAAAAAACATGCATTTGGCTGAGAGAAATCCCATCCTTCATGTGTAGGGAGATGAAGCTAATTGTGGTAACAGTGGAACAGTTGTCACTAAAATAGTGGCTGGGAAGGCACAAGGGTGGCCGGCAGGGCACAATTGGTGGCCGACGGTGTCAAATAGTGGTCGGCTAGCCACCAGGGGTTACAGGTTTGAAGGTTAACATGGGCATAGAATGGATAGAGTTTGAAGGCTCAAAGACAGGGCACTCCGTCGAGGACTTCGGGTAGTAAAACAAGAACAAATAGTCACAATCATCGAGTGCACAAGCGATGACGTCCAGGTCTTGAGGACGGTCAAAAATGGGATGTCTGCAGTTGCCCCTCTTTGACAGAACTCGGAAGTCATGAAATAACGTGAGTGAATGTCAAAGCCCGGAGATGACCCATTTTGACAAGGCAAAAAGACTTAGACATGCAAACAAGACAGAAAATAAATGGTTACGTACATATCCTTTTGCAAGGAATCAAACTAGCGTAGTTCTGGGGCAATGCAAATGATATGCATGCAGAGCAGTTTGAAGGTTGGGCTGACATGCTACGCGAAGCCGGCTATTTTGAAAACTCATGATCATGCGAGATGATGCAATAAGCAATAACAAATACGATAAGCAAGAATGAATACAATAAGCAAGATAACAACACATGAATGAGCAGTTTCAAGCTTAGAGAAGATAAAACAACACTCTAACCACACCAAAGCAAGAGACGAGGAAAGAAAACACTGCTCAGGGCTACGTTTCACGCACCTTGAGAAAATGAGAAAAATCGCTCGGGACATAATTCACAAGTCCCGAGAAACTAAAAACCGCTGAAGATTGCGTTTCACGCATCTTGAGAAACAAGGAAGAACACTTGGGTCTGCATTTCACGCTTCCCGAGATACAACACAAAAATTGCTCAGGCTCGTGCTTCACACGTCCTGAGGAACAACCACTCGAGCGCATACTTTGTACTTCCCGAGGTAAAACCCGCACAGGGCCGCGTTTCACGCATCTTGAGAAACAACCACTCGGGCGCGTACTTCGTATGTCCGGAGGTAAAACTTGCCTAGGGTCACGTTTCACGTGTCCTGAGAAACAACCACTCGGTGCGTACTTCGTACGTCCCGAGGTAAAACCCGCCCAGGGCCGCATTTCATGCGTCCTGAGAAGCAACTACTCTGCGCATACTTCGTACATCCTGAGGTAAAAGAGAGGGGTGTGCGATAGATGCACAAAGTGAACAAGTGTGATAGATGCACAAGTTGGAGGTATACAATAGATGCACAAAGTGAACAAGTGCGATAGATGCACGAGTTGGAGGATTAGGTTCTTTTACCGAGACAAAAATGACCTTATCCGGAACTCCTCCGAATGAACCATACATACAATATCGTGCACGTGTAAGAAAGAAACTTAACAAGTACGATACAATAAGAATGCATGTTCTATGCAAGATAAACAACCAAGATATGATGTTAGTGCAAGGCATGTTCTACGCATAAGACGAGAGCATTTTCTATGCAAGAAATCAGAATGAAAGCATATTCTATGCAAGGTACAAAAGCATAATTTGACAAAAACAAATTCACTAGTATTTTCCGATTTACCTCTCGAAGAGTTGCAATATGTTTAAAGGATACACCCCGTTCATGTTGATAAGTGACTAAACATCGCGCACCAAGAACACAATTCTGAGCTTCCATAGGGACAATTTGAACCCAACTGTGAACTTTCCTTGCAATTCTTGGGAAACAAAGACACAAAACATCATCAGGACTCAGAGGGAGGCCATGGGACACCTGTCAGCCACTGGAGAGGTTGCCGGCCACCTGCCGGCCTCAAAGAAGCCTTGCCGGCCACCCGTGATAGATTAAGGGTTTTTTGGTCTTTTGCGCACGGGTCTTTAAGTATAGGGCTTAGGGCTTCATTTCCTCATTATCCCATGCCTGAAATTCTTCCCTCCTCTCTCTCGCACTCTTTCTCTCTAGATTTGTGCTTTCTATGCATTTTCCAATGCCCCATGTGAAGTTTATTCGCTAAACCCTCTTTATTTCCTTCATTTTGAACCGATTGAAATTCGATTTCAATGCTTTTTCTTGGAGTTTCACCACTTGAGGCTCGTTTCCCTCGAGTTTCTCTCTAGTTCTGTGCCTTTT
Source organism: Camellia oleifera (assembly GCA_022316695.1). NCBI lineage: Eukaryota > Viridiplantae > Streptophyta > Magnoliopsida > Ericales > Theaceae > Camellia > Camellia oleifera. The sequence goes on from CM039317.1 coordinate 93,444,368, forward strand.
CCCGAGCTTTGACTTTTCCTCCCACTTTCTCTCTCCTAGGGTTGACTTTTTCAAAGTTTGTCATTTTTCTCTGTTTTTCTTCATTTTCCAACCACTTTCTCATCTTCTTTCTAGATGGCGGATGATCTCCCCCATCAAGGAGCTCCGTTCGAGATTCCACCTTCGACAGAGATGGAGTACGCCCCTTTGATCTGGCGACATACCATCCTCAAACACATGTGCTACCACCTGGGGGTATCAGGCACTTCAGAGAGTTCGCACGACGTGCGCCAGAGGATCTCTTGCTATGGGAGCTGGACTTCCATTTGTCCAACGGTGCCACTGAGGTATACACTGTATTCTCATGCTTTCTTCCCTTTACATTGCATTTCTTACTTTAACTGTATCCCTTGCTTCAATTGCATAGTTACACTACATTTCTTGCCTTAATAACACTCTTGCACTATATTTCTTACTCTGCCTTTTGCCTTCTTATTCTCATATTACTGTATATCATTGTTCTGACCACAGGAAGACTCTCTCTCTATTAGGAGCTATGGAGCCACGTCAGCGAGAGACTGGTATGTGGAGCTCCTAGTTGGTGTATGCCACATCATCGACGAGGCCGGCTTTGGCTTATTCTGCACTGGGCTATCGTGCCATATCGTGAGTCGACCACTTGTTAGCGCATTAGTGGAGTGGTGGTGAGATATCACCAACTCCTTCCACTTTTCCACTGCCAGGGAGATGACGATGACTCCCTACGACTTCTCCATACTCACAGGCATAGGAGTAAGGGGTAATCTGATCCCTTACGATATGGACATAGGCGAGTGGGAGGCCGCTTGGCTATACTTGCTAGGAGCACTCCCACCTCTCTTTAGACCAGCCATGGTCTAATATAGCTGGTTCGCTGAGCACTTCTGAGGGAGAGAGCCAGAGACCCCAGAGGAGACTGAGCACTACGCCTGGGGTTTTTTGATGTTCCTCTTCGGTACCACATTGTTTGTGAACAAGTAGAACACCGTAGAGCTGTATTTACTGAGCGCTTTGGTGGACTTATCTCTGGTCCAACTCTATGACTGCAGAGGAGCTGGCCTCGCCACATTATATGGCTATATGAGCTCAACATCCCGCCGGAGGGGAGACAGGGTCAGAGGCTATTGCAGAGCCTGGGAGGTATGCTTTACATCACTGCTTTACACTTTCTATCTTCCATTTTTGTGCTTTCTACTTTGCACTTTTTGTACACTGCATACTGCATTCTTTACATCTATACACTGCACTTTTTGCATTGCACATTCTGAATTCTCTGCATCTGTACTTTCTGTGCACTGTGCTACACATTTTGCTTTTTGTATTCTGCATTTTTTGCATCTGTACTCTCTATACATTGTACTACATATTCTGCTTTCTGCATTCTGCATTCTCTATATCTATACTCTGTACACTTATTGTTGTCTTTTCCTTGCAGCTTTGGGTATATGCATATTTCCTGACCCTTGCTCTAGAGCCAGAGGTGGAGATGCCCTCTGTTGTGCCATACTTTCATTGGTACGATGATAGATGCCCGTGGAGGACTCGGGAGACCTTCTCATTCTTCTACCGATACTTCCACACTGTGGCTGTAAGGGTAGGTAACCCAAAATTCATAGTTATTTTTGCTTTATCAACAACTGACGACGACTAACAATCCGTATATCCCCTGTTTACAGATTGCTTGGTAGCCTTGGGCGATGATGCTGGGTAGAGTCAGGGACCAGTATGACGAAGCCTAGGGGGCCTCCCATTTTCGACTACTGCATGAGGGCCTGGTTTGCCGATCTTGGTTTCTAGGTGTGCGGTTCATGAGCCAGACCATGGGCTTGCCTAAGTTAGTAGTTACCATCACGCCTCCAGCATCTATGAGGGCTACGGAGAGCCCCTCATTTCAGGAGATGGTCCAGTTTACGGAGGGCCTGGATGCTGACTACTTCTGATGTAAAGACCCCAAAATCCGTATCCGAAATTACTTTTATTTCCTTGTGAGTTAATGCATTTTAATTTAATGATATTTGTTCAAATTGAGGAATTATCTATTGAGTTACGGCTTTAAAATTGAAATTACCGACCTTTATGGGTTCAGAAATCAAATTGAGTACTTGGATATGTTAATGAGAATTTTTAGAGCTATTGGGAAAATTAATTGGAAATTTAATTCGTCTGATTCGTTAATGCATGTTTGGGTGTTTAACTTTGTATTGTAAATTGAAGGCCTTAGAAGCTTCAGAAACCAGAACAGAAGACATATTTATGATCAGCATAATTTTTAGAGTCATCTGGAAGGTTTAATTGAAACTTGATTTCGTGCAATTCGTAAGGCCGTGTTTGGCTCTCCCTATTGTGTTAAGTTTATGTGTACATATATGTGTGTATAGATGTGCCATATGAGTGGTGGATCTCATCATTTTGGAGTTCAACGAAATATCTGAGAAAGAGAACCATGAGAGAGAGAGAGAAGTGAGCCAAAGCTTCTCTAAGAGAGAGAGAGCTCACCATTTATGTGGGTTTGGAGATAAATTTGAATAAATTGAAGAGAGATGAAGAAGATCAACCATGGAAGCTTGGAAAATTGAAGAGGTTCAAAGGAAAAACATGGATTTGGATTCAGGTATCTGACTTTAATTATCATCTTTGTAGATAACTCATCTACCACAAAGAATCAAGGATTAAATGGAGGGTTTGATATGTAAATGAATTAGAGTTGCTTGATTGAAGAGTTAAATTTATTATGTTTGCTCATCTTAGTGGTTGATTATGAGAAGTTGAGCCCAATCTTGAAGTTTTGCATGGTTAATTATATATAATTGAAGATATATGTGAATATGGAAGGAGAAGTCATGGAAAAGAATGAAATGAAAAGATTGATCTTCCCTACTTGAAGATTCATTGTATTTTTGATGTTTTAATTTAGAAAACAATCATCATCTTATGTTTTTCATTAGTTTTACATGTTTTTGAAAGATTTAAGTTGAAACCAAGCTTTGAAAAATGGAAGAAACAAGTGTTGGAATAAACTACATTTTCTGTGACGACCCAGAATTCTTCCCTCCGCTCGAGCGGAAGAGTTGACGCTCGAGCGGACTTTTGGAGTTTCCAGCAATTGTGCAGACGGCCTGAGATTCTGGGAGTTGTGATTCTCCGCTCGAGCGGGGGAGTTTACGCTCGAGCGGACAGCTTTGTTGGTCTGCACGCTCGAGCGGAAGAGTTGACGCTCGAGCGGGCCTCTAGGTTGAGTTGTATTTCTGAGGTGTGGGTTTGTTTTGGACATTTTTATTAGTGTATTTGGAACCTTCTTATTTTATTTTGGAGTATTGGTTGTGGTGGTAATATGATGGCAAAGTAAGATTGGGCCAAAAGCTTTAATTAAAATAAATTGTCAGCGACCAGCCGTCACTCTTTTATTCTTTTCTTTGTCCATACTTTGAATTTGGATGTGAGGTTAGAACCATTGGAAAGCTTATTTCCGGGGCTTCAATTTGGACACAAGAACGACCTAAAACGGAGTTCGGATGGGAGAGTTATACCTGTTCAAAGTTTCGGAATCTGTGCTGAGGGCAGGTCCGCTCGAGTGGAAAATAGTCCGCTCGAGCGGGAATTACGGGACAGCAGCTTTAAGAACGGGATTTTTGGATCATTTCATAGATTTTCTTCAACCCTCTTCTTTCCTCTTTGCCTTAGTCCGAAACCCTAACTCTCGAACCTTTGATTTCACCCATTTTTATCAACAATCCACCATGGTTTTGGCATGTAGGATGGAGAACTAAGGAGGATCAATGTTTTTACCTGATTAAAATTTGGATTGGTGAAAGTTTCTTCTCAAGCTCACCCCTTTGCTTGATTGTTGAGGTAAGGGTTGAAGACTCTTTAATATTTACATCCATAGATAGGTTGGAGGTGTCTTCATTGTATAATGGTGCAAGTTTTCATTTATGTTATGTATATGGAAGAAATTATGAGATTTTGGGAATTTTGGGGTTTGAACATTGGGGGTTTTATGGTTTGAAGATATTGGGAGTTAATTGATGGGTTTAAATAATGGTTTATGAGTCCTAGATGTGTAATTGATGGAAAAATAGTGTTGGGTTAATAAGTTTGATTATTTCTTGAAATCTCATTATTTTCTTGAAACCCTAAGTTTCTTAAGGATGATAACCAAAGATTTAACCCAAATTGAATGTAGAATAATGAAATTGACGTATTGAATTATGTATATACAAGTTTAATTAGAATTTGGTGATACTTGGAAATTATGTTTAAATTTGCGAATGAACTTGTTAGAAGCTTTGTGAATCATGTCTTAGTGAGGAAGGAGATTGGGGGGAAGGGTTTGTTGATGATGTGGATGATGTAAATTGAGCCTTAGTAATTTAATTTGAATTATGTGAAATTATATTTGGTAGCACTGAGTGGAATGATGTTAAATAGTTTGGATTCTATTGGATGGTGATAATTATGTGGAGTTATGTTGATTACGTGGGGTTGTGTTAATGTTGTTGAATTGAATTGTGTAGGGTTAGCTACAGGGACGGACCTAGCATCTAAACACTATGAGTAATAGTACTACAAATGTACCTTGTTTACCGTTAAGAATATTGTTAACAACATTCTACTTTCTGTGAACTAATATAGTAATGTGTTTGTTGAGTGATAATTGATGTGAACGTTGAAAGAGTTAGCGCACCTCGGTATGATTCTGAACCTATTCCGTATTTGAGGTTATGGTATCATCCTAAAAATTACCTATACTTCTGTATAAGAATTGTGTTATGAATCGTTCTGATTTACCTTCAGGTTATTGGTAATGTTAAGATTCTGTTAATTACAAAACAAGTATGTCTGTGTACAAAGAATCATGAGGAGACATTGTACTATATGTTTTGTTTGCTATTGATAAATAATGTTACCATTCTGTTATCGGCAACGTTCTATTAAGCTTATGTACTTATGTTATTTATTTGATTAATGGGAAGAATGAGTTTATTGGTATTAATCTGTTCTGATGTTTCTGGTATGGAACAAAGTGCTGTACGGAACGAAGTGCTACACCTTGGTGAGAGCCACCTCTGGAATCCGTACGAGCCACCTCTTGAGTCCATACATCTGTACCTTCTGTGACTACGCTATATGCGTTATGTACCTTCTGTGACTACGCTATATGCGTTCTGTACCTTCTGTGACTACGCTATATGCGTTCTGTACCTTCTGTGACTACGCTATACGCATTCTGTACCTTCTGTGACTACACTATATGCGTTCTGTACCTTATGTGACTACGCTATATGCGTTCTGTATCTTCTGTGACTACGCTATATGCGTTCTATTACCCACGCTTATGCATTTTGTTATTTCTGTTAGTTCTGCTACTTCTGTTATTTCCGTTACTTCTGATATCCTTGTCATTGCGGTTATTTCTGTTAGTTCTGTTATGTCTATTATTTCTGTTACTTCTGATATCTCTGTTACTTCTGATATCCCTGGACCTATGGTCGTTCTGCATCTGTAGGCCTATGGTTGTTTTGGAATTAATCACGGAATGTAGTTAATAATATGTATCTGCAACTATATGTTTTGATTAGTCAGGTTAAATATCACAATATTTATGTACTATTATTCACTGAGTTCGCTCATTCTGTATTTTGTCTGTCTGTTTCTGTAGGTAGCCAATCGGGAGTTCAGTCCCAACCTTTAAAGCTTGTGTTCCTCTTGTCAACCTTGAAGCGTCCAGGCACCACCTGAAGCCGTTCGTTTTGTAAAGTTTTGCCAAGTTTCAATTTATGCATTAGATGTCTATTTTTGGGTTGATTGTAAATAATTCCTTATTCATTATTATTTTTGTTATGTGCCTATTTGTGGGGTTGAGTCGAGGCATATGGATTTAAACTGTCTGTATAATATTTACTTAGTGTGATGTTGAGATCCTGGCATGTTAGAAGTAGCTCAATGGATGTTATTCGATGTATTTTATATTATTGCATGCTTCCGTTCAGGCCCCATAAGATATGTATAACAGGTTTAGTGTCTGGTTTCGAATGGGTCATGCCCAAAATTTTAGGGGCGGGTTTGGGGTGTGACATTTTCGGACTGCAAAATTGCCCAGAGCCGCACGTGCGGCGGGTCTTCCCGCACGTGTGGCCCTGTTTCCCGCACGTGCGGGGACAGCTCTGTCTAGCCAACTTTGAACCAGCATATCTTTTGCATCCGGACTCCGTTTTGATTGATTCTTGAGCCTAAAATCAAGCCCCGGAAGTCTAGTTTCCAATAGTGGGGGTCTCACTCCAAAATTCTAAGAACAGAAATAGTTATGCCCAAATTAGTGATGACTATTCACTTTCTATTTACCGATTTGTGCCGTTTCTACGCTTAAACCATTTTCCATCGATTCCTCCTATTTTCTGAGACATGGATTATAACTTATTAAGGAATAGTGAGCTTGGTACCACCATAGATAATTGATTAAATGATCGAAAAGAATAAGTAAAGGATCGATTATAATCTCATATTATGTGTTATGCACTGTGCTTGTAGGTCGAGACGAGGACATCGTCCCATTACTACCGGGAGCCAATCACTGTGAGTAATAGTAGTGTAACGATATGTTTCACTTACTTCCTGTGATTATGATTTATGTATTGTTATTTGTGAGTGGCCTATTGCATTGATATTGTGCTTTGATTAAATTAATGGATATGATTGAATAATGGCATTGGTATGGACCTAAGGTCGTTCTGTCTCTATTAATAGATGTGGGACCGAGGCCGTTATGATGTGAATTGTTCTGTCCCTATTAATGTAGTGATACATTTGCCTTATGTTAATAGTTATTATCAATGTTCTATTATTCGCAAGACAACTATGTCGATTTGTGATAAACCATGGAAAATCTATGTACACTATTGAGTAATGGTATTCTTATGAAACTGGGATTATCTTGTTTTGCTAATATGTGGGCCTGAGGCCGCTCTATATAATCTGTTAGGCTTGAAGCCACTCTATATAATCTATTGGGCCTAAGGCCGTTTTGTATTCTGCATGGGCTCAAAGCCGTTTTGTATCATATCTGGGCTTAAAGCCGTTCTGCATCATATCTGGGCTCAAGGTCGTTCTGTATCATATGTGGGCCTAAGGCCATTCTGTCTCATATATGGGCCCGAGGCCGTTCTATATTACATGTGGGCTTGAGGCCGTTTTAAAATATGATTATGAATAAGATCAGTGTATTGTTTGATATGCATATTTACATTCTCTAGGTCTATGCTCGTTTAACTCACCTCCTTACATTGCTATTATTCACTAAGCCTTACTCACTCCGTTTTTATGTATAGTTATGTAGGTGAGCCATCGGGGATTGACACTAGAATTGTGTTGAGGTCTACCTGTCTGCCAAGCCGCCTGGGCTATGTCTCCATGTGGAGGCCTTAATTGTGTTGAGAGTCGTATAAATTATTAAGTCTTATGTAAGTGTGTGTGAGATCTATATAAATCTGTGATTGTATATTTAACTCTGGGAATGTATTCAAATGCTTAAATCTAATTAAGCCATCATGTATGCACAAGCTCAATGGATGTTGTCTTTTCTTGGTATTGCTTTCGCTTAAGGCCCCGTATGTGGTTAAATATTATTCTAAAATTCTGTTTTGAGGCCTATGTACAGGCCGGTCATGGACCAAACTTTTAGGGGCGGGTTTGGGTCGTGATAGTGGGGAGGGGGCTTATTCGACATTTATTCAAACACATCTCATGCCTTCCTTAACGGGCACTCGTGCAAGCACAACAACAGGTGCCCCTATGGCAAACAGGACTCGGACGATGAGGGCCAGGACTGGAGGGGCTACTCCCACTAGACAGGCTACCAGTTGGCCAAAGATCCTGACCATGCTGACATGCTAGAGGCCGGCCAGGACGTCCTATTAGATTCCGATCGAGCCAATAGAAGCCAGGCATAGATAGGTTCGAGCTCACAACGCACCTCCAATATTTGTTCCTTCTAGATACTGATCATTCCCAATATATTTACAAGCACCCCCGGGGTACACTGAGGGATTGCTCAAGCTACTGGCGTCGTTTGAGAGCATGATATTGAAGAGGGAGGCACTACTCAGTCTCCATGGCATCCAGGTATTTTCTGTATTTTTTGCCCGCATTTCAGCATTTTCTTCACTGTTGTGCACATCATTCTCACTGAAACATTAATACTTATATCATGGCATGCATTTCATCCCTTGTCACATCACACTAATATGCTGCACTGATACACTATACTGTAGTTGTACTGTATTTGGCTTATTACATTCCACTACTTTCATCATACTGTATCTGCAACTTATACGTTGTATCTGATATGGCAATACTGTATCTTTTCAAGTTCCAGCCATACCAAGAGCACCAGCGACGACGACAGCACCTATACCATCACCACCTCCTCCAGTAGCAAAGAATAGAGAGAGACGGGCTCTAGCATGCAGCCGAGAGAAGCGTCGTGGTTGAGGCTGGAGGAGCCCTTCGGAGCCAATGTTGAGTGACGACAATACTGAGACCAGTGACTCTAGGGAGGTAGTGATTCCATAATCTAAGTCCTCCGATGGTGCAGATGATGGTGACTCAAGATCTGAGAGTGGAGGTGATGCTGAGTAAGGCTCTAGTGCAGAGAGCGGCAATGATTTTGGTTCTGACTCCGGTTCAGGGCCTGCTTCAGACAGTAGTGCTGATGGAGACAGCTCTGAGTCTTTCCCAAAGAAAGGACGAAGAGGGCCCCTCGAGCCTGAGATGACTGGCGCTGATTTATTTATATTTTGCTTAGTTTCTTTTTGTTAGTAGCATTAGCACATGTATAGCTTTAGGAAGTTCTGTTTTGCTTTAAAACTTGTACTTCTCTTTTGTAAAAAAAGCCATGATCGAAATAAAACCGACAATTTAAAAAAAAAATGTGTTTATCATTTTTGCATCATGAGCACCATATAGCATGAAATGAACATGGAATCGAAATGGCCACGTGCACTTGATTAAAATAAATTGCTTAATCGGGTAATGAACCGACCAACAACCAAAATACAAAATGTAATATACAACTCAATAAGCACACAACAACAACTCAATAAACAAAACAACTCAAATACAACTCGACAAGCTTATTAAAAAAAAAAAAAAAGTACTCAAAACATGACCACCGAAAACAAAAAAGACAAGACAAAACACAGGCTATTCCCACTTTTCAGCACACAAGTGGACAGCAAGCCAAAAGGAAGGCTACCGGCCAGAGGGGAAAGGATGCCGGCCACCAATGTGCAGAACCTCTAGATTGTTGACAGTTGGCTTCCACTTACTGCTTTATCTTCTACAAAAGGTTGGGCTTCGTGATTTATTTATTTCAGTTGCCAATTCTTCACAAATGGAGCCATTTTTCACCGAAAAACTCTCGGATTAGATTGTGACTTTAGACGGCTCAAAAAAGGTGAATTTTCAGGATTTCGGCATAAATGCACTTTTCCCGCTGAGTCATTCTCTGCTTTGTTTTCTGTTCCTTCATGTCGCTACTAGATGTTGGAACCCAATTACACATGTCTTTAGCTTCAGGGGGATAAGAGATATGCTCAACAATTGAAGAATTTCAGGTGCTACTGGAATCTCGACGCGATAAGGAAATCTTACCTCAGCCCTGTTTCGGCCATATCCAAGCTTTGGGACGGATGTGTGGGCTGACTGTACGTGAGGTTCGATCTTTGGTTCACAACAGAGAGCTGAACATTCTAAGTCTGATTCATCGATTTTCTGCCGTTGGTGACTGCAACGGCCTTCTTTGGTGGGGTTTCGGGTGACATGCCCTTTGCTTATGTATGTTGGCTCATTTCCTTCTTGCCCATAGTTTCGGCGGGTCTAGCATTCGGCTAATTGAAGTGGCCCAAGGTTTGAAAGAGAGCAAGAGTTGCATTGGCTTAGTGCTGGCCGAGACTTTGATGGGCCTAGACGCCTTCCATCAGCGAGAGACTATCAAATTTCTAGGAAGTCCACTACTTCTTCAGGTAATGTTTCCCACCCTTTCTAATATGTGTTTCTCACATCGCTCGGCACTCATGCTCTGTTTTTCTCTCAAAAGCTCTTTTCTCACTTTTCTCTCAATATACATCTCTCTATTCTTTAATCTCTCTTTTCTTTCATCCCTTCCAAGACGTGGCTGATGGATAAACTGAAGGCAATGTACTCTTGCCTTGCATACTCAGCTCGAGCATACTTTTTCAGCCAACAGCTAGTGGATTTCCCCAACAAGGGATGGTGGTGCCACTGGATGTGCAATAGATCTGCTGCTGACATTACTTGGTGTTGCCCTTGGCTTAGTATGACCGAAATGAGCTACAGCACAACTCGACAACCTAGGCATTCAGTTGATCAGCCTTACACACTGTGTATTCTACTTCCTGTTCATATTCAGACGTTAGTTTGGACATGATCAGACCTGCCCAGAGGAAGGGGTAGAGTATCTGGTTTCATTCCCCATCCGAGGTTCACATTTGGCTAGGTACCTCATTGCTTGGAGGACAAGAGAGCTTCTGGCCCAAGCCCCTATTTTCAACTGCGCTATTTCTGGTGAGTGCCTGGCTTGGCTCAAAGATGAGGCACAAACCAAGCCCACTTTGGCATCAGAAGCTTCCACAAGCACAAACGAGGGACGAAGGAGCACATGACTCATCTATTCCCCTAGTTTATTGCTTTGATCTTACTTTTCAAGTTTTATGAATGTAATAAAAGGACCTTTGATTTGTATCGAGAGTTGGAGAACTTTGTATTGAAATCAATAAAACAAAAGTTGTGAGCACTGAAAATTTTCCTTTTGGTCCAAAAAATGGTCCAAGTTGTAAAAGGCAAAATTTGAGCAAAAATCAACTTTTATCAAAACTTCTCAAGATCGTTTTCAATAAGGATCACCACTTGACATGCACAGAATCAATCCTCGAGATGTACAACCCTGAATCAAAAGATCACAAATTGCCCCTTGATTGAATACCACACTGTTCAGCACTGTAACTAGTTATTCTCTCATAGTAGAGATCACAACCGAACTTTAAGGTAAACAATAGACAAAGATGACCTGATCAGACAAACGGATAGGACAGTTGATTTGGAGGTGTTTACGGCCGAACTTCAGGATGAAGTTGCCTACGTATCCCGAAGATGGGAATCAAGCCTTATGTAGTTCGGTTTGGGTTTACTTGAGTATTAACTCTCTTCTTTTACGCTCCAACTTTTGCCAAGGCCGTCCTTTAGGGTTTTCAACCTTGCGAGTTCAGTTTTTCTTTATTTCTAATTTTTTGTGCTCTAACTTTTACCTAGGTCGCCGTTCTGAGTTTTCGGCTTAGCAAGCCTCTCAGGGATAGTATTTCTTCAACTTGTCCATGTTGATCGGTTGGGAAAATTCTAGGCCATCCAGGTCCATGAGAATAGCAGCTCCACCTAATGATGTAAGGACCTATCCGATTGGATCTGAACTAGCCCTTAGGGTCATGGATGGGAGCTCAGTTGTCTTTCAGCACCAAATTTCCCTCTTTGAGATTCTGGGACTTAACCTTCTTGTTAAAAGCCCTAGCAATCCTGTGTTGATAACCCTAAACATGGTATAATGCTTTCAGCCTTCTCTCATCAAACAACATCAGTTCCTCGAACCTACTCTGCTGCCAGTCCGCCTCTACTATTTCAAACTCAGCCAGAACTCGCAGTAACCGGACTTCTATTTTGATTGGCATAATAACTTCTATCCCATAGATAGGAGAGTAAGGAGTTGCCCCTGTAGACGTCCGGATTGAAGTTCTGTAGCCCCAGAGTGCAAATGGCAATTTGTTTGGCCAGTCCCTATAGGTCTCAACCATCTTCTGCAGAATATGTTTGATGTTCTTATTGGCGGCCTCAATAGCTCCGTTGGTTTGCAGCCAGTATGTAGATGACTTATGAAAAACCACATTGTATTTCTCCAACAAGTCAATCACTTCCTTCTTCAAGTGGGAACCACTATCTGAAATGATCTCGTTTGGGACTCAATAACGGCAAATGATGTTGTTTCGGATGAACTTAGCCATATGCGCTGCTTTCAACACTGCATAAGACTGAGCCTCCACCCACTTCGTGAAGTAGTCAATTGCCACCAGAATGTATTCATGCCCATTTGAGGGTGTGACTACCCCAATGACGTCAATTCCCCAAACTGAGAAAGGCCATAGTGAAGTCATGTTACAGTGTTGACGGCAGGATATTCATGTGATTAGCATGAATTTGGCATTTGTGGTATCGCCGAGCAAAACCAATACAATCCTCTTTCATAGTGTACCAGTAGTAACCATGCCTGAGAATATTCCAGGCAAACATTACTCCATTCATATGCACTCCGCACTCTCCCTAATGGATGACCTCCATCAGGTGCTTTGATTCCTCTGCTTCGACACACAACTTGTGCATTCCCATATTACCTCTCATGTACAATTTACCTCCGCAGATGATAAATTGGACAGCCATCCACTGTATTGCCCTCTTGTCTTTGGCATTTGCCCCGTGTGGATAAACCTCCTTTTCCAAGAAGTTCCAAATATCGTAGTACCAAGGGTTTTGATCTTGCGCTTCATCTATTGCGGCAATAGTTTTGTAGGTGGCATATATCTCTGCTCAATAATGATCGGACAGATCTGGACTCCAAGCGGGATGTCTATCATAGAAGATTCAGTTGATAAAGCGTCAGCGAACCTGTTGTTCTCTCTTAGTAGATGTGTAAAAGTCAACTTTTCAAACCTAGGAATCAAAACATCCAAGGTTTCGTGATAGATCTTCATCTTTTCTTCTTTGACCTTCCAGTCTTCATTTGCTTGAGACACAACTAGGTTCAAATCCCCAATGACATCCAACCTTTTTGCCCCTAGTTCCAAGGCGGCTTCCAAACCAGCGATACATGCCTCCTATTCTGCTTCGTTATTGGATACCTTGAACTAGAGTTTGAAGGCTAAAGGCATATGGGAATTGTTGGGTGCTATCAGCAACACACCTATCCCATAACCGTATTGATTAGATGCTCTGTCAAAGTACATTGTCTAGATCTCTTCCTCGACTTGCAAAATAGCTTCATCTGGGAACAAGAATTCTATCGCTTTATCCCCTTTTACTGGGTGATATGCTAGGAACTCTGCTACCACCCTCCCCTTGACCGACTTGCGAGTGACATACTTCAGATCAAATTCGGAGAGAAAAAACAACCAACGGGCTAGCCTACTCGTAAGCGCTAGTTTCTCAAAGAGATATTTGATGGGATCTAATCTCAAAACCAGAATTACGGAGTGAGCTAACAAGTAGTGCCTCAACTCCCTGGTAGCCCATACCAAGGCTAAGCAAGCTTTCTCCAGCAGAGTATAACATGTCTCATAATTCAGTATTTTCTTGCTCAAATAATAGATGGCTTTCTCCACCCTATCCTTAGATTCCTAAGCAAGCAGGCATTCCATCGTTGCATTCGTTACTAACAAATACAAAATCAAAGGCCTCCTGGCTCTGGCGGCGACAACACATATGGATTTTGAAGGTACTGCTTGATCTACTCAAAAGTAAATTGACATCGATCATGCCATCGGAATTTCTTTCCTTTCTTCAGGAGACCAAAAAGTGGTTCACAAGTCAAGGTTAATTTTGAAATAAACCGTCTTATGAATTGCGCTTTTCCCAGAAAGCCACGCATCTCCTTTTTAGTCCTTGGTGGTGGTATTTCTAGGATGGCCTTGATTTTGGAAGGATCTACCTCGATGCCCCATTGTGTGATCAAAAAACCCAACATTTTTCCTACTGTTACGCTGAAAGTACACTTCTACATATTCAACCTCAGTCTGTATTCTCCGATCTATTGGAAGAATTCTTCAAGGCGGTGTAGTGGCCCTCTCTTTCTTTGGACTTGACAATCATGTCATCCACATACACCTTGACCTCTTTATGGATCATATCATGTAGAATTGTGGTTGCAGTCCTTTCATGAGTAGCCCCGGCATTCTTCAGTCCAAACGGCATCACCCGGTAACAGTAGGTTCCCCACGGCGTAGTGAAGGCGATTTTCTCTCTATCCTTGGCGCCATCAAAATCTAGTTATACCTAGAAAATCCATCCACGAAGGAGAGCAATGCATGGCTTGCAGTGAAGTCAACAAATTCATCAATATGTGGCAAGGGAAAATCATCATTCGGACTAGCCTTATTCAGATCCCTGAAGTCGACACAGACTCTGATTCTGCCGTCCTTCTTTGGGATTGGAACAATGTTGGCCAACCACGTTGGATACTCAGACACAAGCAAGAACCCTGCCTAAATCTGTTTGGTAACTTCTTCCTTAATCTTCAAAGCCCAATTTGGACGTATCCTCCACAACTTCTGCTTGACTGGTCAGGCCTCGGGGTCAAGAGGGATCCAATGCCGTACAATCTTAAGATCGATTCTAAGCATGTCTTCGTAGGACCATGCAAAAACATCTTTGAAATCTTTTAATAAAGTGACTAAGCACTCGCGCTCCCCCGAAGACAATGTGGACCTGATTTGGACCAAACGCGGATCCTTCTGAGTACCCACATTAAAAGCAATGATTTCATCAGTAAGGGGTTTTGCAAACCTCTCCTCCTCTCGATTAATCAAATTTTTTAAAACCAGAGGAATTCCTTTCTCTTCGTTTTCATTAAAATTTTGAAAATCTTGATCAATGCAATAAACAAGTGCCATAGAGCAATACTCAGAATCTACAGTGGCATTCTCATTCATAGGGTCAAGCTCATCAAGCTCTTCGCTTACAACCAACTCAAAAGAAAAAGAAAAGGATGACCTGGACAAGACCTTGGCATCCGAGCTATCACCTCCAAGAATACCGGACTCAGACTCAGATGCACCGGAATCTGATTCCGACTCCATAGACTCTGTGGAATCAAATTCTGGCCCACTACCTGACTTAGAACTACTAGACAGGTAGCCCTCTTCCAGTTGTCAAACGAGAGATGGTGCTTTAGATGCATCCAAAATGCTACTAGAAGGGTTAACATCGGGTTGTCCCTGATCGTGGAAATGGTCAGGTTATTCCCCAAGCTCTCTGAGTTGACTGGAGGATCTAAAAAGAGACATGTCAGTGCTGCCCCTACTTCAAGTTCACTACTGTCCGAGTCATTGTCCATGCTTTGTCCAGCTTCAACAGTCAATTCAGCCTTGCCCTCTGTATCACTGTGTTGTAGCTGCAAGTCAAAGAAGATTTCAAAGCCAGGAACACACTGCTTCTTAGAATTCAACCAACGCTTAGGAAAGTCGCAAAATGGGAAGTCGTTCCCTTCCCAAACAAAATGGCCCTTCAGCATTCCCCGGATTAACCTGTAAACAAGCTCATACCGTTTCCCGATCTACTTAGCTCTGGCTTTGTCTGTCATCTCT
The DNA here is from genome assembly GCA_022316695.1 of Camellia oleifera. Taxonomy (NCBI): domain Eukaryota; kingdom Viridiplantae; phylum Streptophyta; class Magnoliopsida; order Ericales; family Theaceae; genus Camellia; species Camellia oleifera. Next base: position 93,459,802 of record CM039317.1, read on the forward strand.
TTTCCCATCCTAACCCAATCCTCTTTGGTGGGCGTATAGCCAAGACCAAAGACATGCAGATTACGTGGCACATCGGCCAATGTTGTGATGCCTTTCCGACCACTTCTACCCAACCCCATCCCTTGCCTATGTTGGAGCTTGTTCATGAAATAGATTGATTGGGCGCTGACATACAAACACTCATCTGCTGTCAAGATGGTTTGCACTACTCAGGCCTCAGCTAGAGTAAACCCTGAAAGGAAAACATCCTCCTCGCCATGAACGATTTCAGCACAGGTGTAGTTACCTCTAGCGGAGGATGGATGAATGAATTCCCAAACACAATAGCCACCCCCTTCCTGTGAGGGTATTTCAGCATTTGGTGGAGGGTAGAAGAGACAGCTTTCACTTGGTGCAACCTAGGTCTCCCTAGCAGCAGATTAAAAGTGGCTGGCACATCCAGGATATGGAACTCAATATCCTGTTGAGCTGGGCCCACTTGAACTATGATCTGTACTATGCCCATAACCTCACTACTGGTATTGTCGTATGCTCGAATCACCTGGGCTATAGGCACGAAATCTACTGGTTTCAAACTGATGGCATAAGCTGTGCGCAACGGACAGACATTGATAGCCGGCCCAGTATCGACCAATACTATTGGCACCGACTTTTCTCTGTACTCTACTGATATCTACAGGGGTTTGTTGTGTGCTAAGCCTTCTAGTGGCGGTTCTTTGTTCAAGAAGGTTAAAGTTAGCGCAGCGTCTTCTGGGAAAACCAATCCCACAAGCTATTCAGGAGTCGTGTCAATGGACAGTTTGGCTTTATCCATTGCTGATAGCACAGCTTGTTGATACACTCAAGAAGCCATAAGCAGACCCCAGATTGAAATATCGGCTTAAATTTTCTTTAATTGCTTCAGCACCACCTTCCAACTGTTTTTCCCTCTACTTCTCTACCTCTTTATCTTTCCCGGAGGCTTCAGCCTGGTCTGGGGGCTTGAAATACTGCCCATTCCTCGTCATGTGATCAACCTCTTCAGAGTAACAGGTGTTGTCTGGAAGGTTTTCACCTTAATCCTCGTCAGTGTGGGCCAGATCTAGATCATCATCTTTCCACCATACACCTCCGGCAACTGACAAGCAATTGTCCAGTTCCATTATGATCATTCTTACATCATGAGCACCCCCCACAGTGTGTTGGGTTATTCCAGCTTTCTGTTTGTCTTGATCCCTCTACTTTTCAAACCACTTCAACGTGGCTTCTTGTTTTGCATCAGCAGTACTCACGACACCCAGTTCCTGAGCTAAATTCTTGATACCGATGCTCTCTGAAAGTTTTCCCTTTTCCTCGGCCATTCTGGCCATTGCAATAATTCTTGTTCCCTATTCCTCAGGTTTTGTTTCAGTTTCTTCCTCTTTGTCAGGCTCGTCACTAAGCCAGTCGTAGTTGTCTGTCAACCCATTCAGATCAAACCAGTCAATCTGCACGTCCCGTGATCTTGTTCGTTATAGAACTGTAGATTGTTTAAGTCCTCCTCCAACTCCGCCAGATCATCCAGACCATGACTCGGGCCATCCTTCCTAACCACATTAACCTCTGCTGCTATCGGCAATACCACTTTAGGCTTTGCTTGATCAACTGGCACAATGTAGCAACACAAGTCTTACATCCCCTCGGATAAGTCTGCATAGCTCTCAGGCACTGGACTGACATTTCCCTCCAAGGCCAACTTTCCTGCTTCTACCACTGTCACCACCACGAGTTGAGGTTGAAGTGTGGATATGTCCATCATGTACAAGTCCGTGCTTTCAGGAATGAACACAGCCGATTTAGGTAGGTTGGAAGGGGTGATATATATGTTGGGGTCATACGGGATGGCCAGTGTATGTATTAAGTTTAGGTTTCAAGGTGGGGGAACTTGGTTATGGGTCAGGAGAGGATTGGTAGTTACATTTGGCTTTTGGGGTGGTGCTATCACCATGTTGTCAATGAGATCTTGGATCCCATGATGCAGCTTGAAGCATTGGTCGGTATTGTGACCGTGCTGGTATCGTGACCATACTGGTTAAAAACACAGTATTTGGCTGGGTTATATTTAGGTGGGAGAGGATCGTGTAATGGGCGTGGCTCTAATGGCATAAGATGCCCCTTCTTGATCAGCATCCTCAGGGCTTGTGATAAAGGCATATAAAGTGAGGTGAAGGTCCTCTGGGATCGGGCCTGGTTGTTTGAGATTTGTGGAGTTGTGCTGGTGAAAGGGTTAGCGGTCTTGGCTGTAGTGGTGACGACATTTACATCAAATGGCCACGCAGATGTGCTACCACTAGTGGTTGCATTGAAACTGCGCGTAAAAGGCCTCTTGGCCTGCTCCTTCTCATCGATTATCAACCCTTGTTTTATTGCATCTTCAATCTGAACCTCTATCTCATGGAGCTCAGCAAATGTGAACAACAGCAAGATGATTATCTTCTGCATTAATTTCCCTTGCAAATTATGAACCACTATCCTGATTTGATTCTTCTCTAATGGTCCAGTAGTCATCATCGAAGCCTTGGCCCTCCACCTCGTTACAAAGTTCAAGAAGCCCTCCTCTGGCTTCTGACAGGTTGCCTCAACATCACAGGTTGTGACCTCAATTTGGGTGTTGTAGGAGTATTGTGCGATGAAGGCCTCAGCTATTTCTTCCCAGCTCCGCTTTACTGAATCCTCCAACTTTGCATACTGGATAGCCGCTATTCCTGACAAGTTCTGACCGAAAAGTGATAGTTTTTTAAGTCTGGTGAGGCCCATCACCCGTAGGATATCAGAGAGCAACCATAAATAAACCATGGGGTCTCCAGAGCCATCAAACCGATCTATGTGTGGCATTTTGAATCGGTCTAGTAGGGTTACTGCAGAATCAGTATATCCATCTTCGATGTTGGGGATTGAGTTCACGCCCTGTGCCCGCTTGAGAAGCTTCTCCAGCTTGTTGACCTTCAGTACAGTTGGGTCAACTTCGAATTCAAACAGCGCCTCAGTTTAGTACACTGGTGCCTTAGAGGCTTGTGGTGGGATGAGGTCTACTGGATTGCCCAGATTCTCTTGGACATTGGCAGTGATTCCAGGTACTGGAATACCCGCAGGAGGTGCATAAGAAGCAGAAGGCGCTGTCGGCTGTGGTTGCTGTTGCAGCAGCCTGTTTATCACTTCGGCTTGCTGGGCTATAACTTCAGCTTGGCGGGCAGCATCTTGCTGCATGGTTTCCACTATTTTTTGGAGATGACAAATCAAGTCCTCCATACTAACTATAGGGTACTGAGTCATTTGAATAGGCGAACGATCTCTTGTTGCCCTAGATGAAGAAGATTGTGCCTGACTACATACAGGTGATTGCTGAGCTGGTGAATTATGCCTAACTCTTCTCCGTCTAGTAACTGGTGGAAGCAAAGCAAACATAGGCTGTCCCCTAACAAGATCACCAGATCGGTAAAGCCTCTTAACATGGGTCTAGAGTGCTTATAGGGTAACCGAACTGTCCAAAGCAATTGTGATAAACTACCTTGCAAAAAGAAATAAAGCAAAGAGAAAAGCAAAAAAAAATAAAAAAAAAAATCAAAAACCGCACAGCACCTCAGCTCAGATGTGAACAAAATGTAGTTGTAATCAAACGCTGTTGAACTGCATTCAACATTAACTTCTGCTCCCAAATCTGATACCCAAACTTGCAACTGATAAGCACCTTCCTGTAGAGTTTCATTCTAAAAGCACATACCAGTTAAGTGAGAACCAAAACACCCCTATGAGGGGGTAGGGTTACCCTGTCCTAGTTTTGTCAAGAACTAGGGTTTTCACTATTCAAACAATGTGGTTTCACGCAATCCTGCATTCAGGTAAGCATCATGTCCGAGTTTAGAACAGTCTCTATGGCTTTCGATATACAACTAGCCCAAATGGTCAAAAAGGGTACCTTAGCAAGACTACCTAATATACCTCTCATACCTAACACTGACAAGTGAAAGGAGGATCAAACGGTACAGCGGCAGTCCATATCCAAGAGTTGCATTCCCATCATGGCAGAACCTGCGACCGGTCAGCCTTTTGGCAAGCTTCCGGCAAACCGTCTGGGAATAGTAGAAGGCAAATACAATGACTTAGGCGAACCAATGTAAATGCAATGCAAAGAAATACCTAAGTGTAGATAAAATTTCATATCATGAGTTCGAGTCAAGTTCTCTAAATCCCCAGTGGAGTTGCCAAAAACTGTAGCTCACCTTTTTCATGCCCCCTTCGGGAAGCTCGAAAGAAAGCCCTACAGTTTGGACTCCCGCGGTTATGAATCTAATCTCACAAGTGCAATGTGAAATTGATAAACACCAAAGAGTCCAAATCCGACAAATCTTTTGGAAAATCGATTTTGAATCAAATTGCCAAAAATGGACTACCTTGCTAGACATAGAGTCGCCACCTAAATATTTTATTTTGAGAAATTTAGGAAACTCATGACTCATGCCAAAGGCCACATGTCTGTCCTCACCAAAGTTGCATTGGCTCGGGAACTTGGGTACGAGAGAGGAAGGTCATGAATACATTTGAGCACCCCCGTTCGCCTGATCAAAGATCGGCCTCTACTAATCATGTTATGATTTTTATCAACGTTTTATGCTCTTATTCCGGTTATTATGCTAGCATTACTATGTAATGTGCACACACACAAGTATAGACTAGTTTTCTCAAATTGGGACAACTCAATTTTATGTTTTGCTTTCAAAAAGGGTTTGAATTTGCCACTTAACAAAGCGGGCTTAAAGTTCACGAATTTGCCACCTGACAAAGTAGGCTTAAACATGCATTCATTGAATCATTCCAATTTAAGCAGCAAGTCTTCATCCACAGGCACTCAAACAGTTATAGCAATTAAGCAATGAGCCTCATGGCAAGCATGCTAGACATGGCAATCATTCACACTCATGCAAGTATGTTAAAGTACTAAAAACTCACCTAGTACTCCAAGCTAAAAGAGAAGCTGGTTAGAAAAATGCATGATTCCTAACTATGAAAAATTTCTAATGCGACACATGCGATATACAATTACTAGGCTCAGCAAATAATCATGGTATATGAAGCAAATTAAATAGCATGCGGTCTAAGCACATATTCAAATAAGTATTGAATAATAATGCAGTTTGAATAATGAACAAAGCCTCGGTGCATGCAATACAAGATGAATGGATACAAGCATAAGGTATGCTAATTAAAACGTGATGCTCTTAAGCTAACCATCGAAAGTGGATAAATAAAATGGAGAAAGACGTAGGGTTGAAAGACATACACATTATTACATTACGCTATCATGAAGGAGAGTCCAAACGAATAAACTAGCTAAGCTAAACTACTAAACTAATTATTACAAAACTTGTATGAATAATTAACTAACTATCTAAGCTAATTAATTAAGAATTTAACTAGGCTAAGCTAATTAAATGTTATAATGCAAACTAATTAGCTACAATTAATTAAGCTAATTAAATATTACAATACAAACTAATTAGCTACAGCTAATTAATTATAACAAATAAATGATTAACTAGGCCCGGGAAGTCAGGGAGGCCCATGCATGCTCGGTTTCCACCCAAAGAATATCTGTTGCTTGCTCCCGCAAGTCTCTGTTGCACAACCCTTGCACTGATTTCCTTCTCCATATCAACTCTGCCATGTTTCACAAGCACACTGCTCAAAATTCATTGGTGGCCGGTAGGCCAAAAGTGGTGGCCGGCCGACCACCATTGAGGGGTTGCCATCCAACACTAATGGCCAGTCGGCCAGTAACAGTGGTCAGCCGACAACTGATGACACATCATTTCTCTTACTGCAACAGAGAGCAAACAGGGCAAAGAGAGGGTATTCTCATAGGTTGTTGTATTGTGTATCATGTATCCTTCCTTATCATCAAAAACATTCTCAAATGAGTGATACACTTGGTCCTTAAACCATCAACCAAAAACTTTCATTGCATGATGGCTAAGGAACCAAGATGTACCAGTTTAATGAATGCATAAACAAACTAAGCACCATCCCCTATCATGGATGATCAAGGGTAATGGAGACCTAGGAAACTTGGCACATTTCATCACTTTGAGTATGAAATGCCCCAATTTTCCTTGTGTTCAATTAACGTCCGATTGAACACATGAAAACACAACCAAATTCTTATCTTAGCACAATTTTAGTTTCCATTTTGTTTACCCATTTTAACTTACCAACCATTCTTTAAACGATTAAGTCCATTGGTGAGAAGTCCTCTAAAGAGAAGGAAGTGTCAAATAAGGGGTAGTTTAAGGCGAGAGAGAGGTGTCATGTCGTTGGTAATGAACCCTCAAAAGAGGATTAAACCATTAAGCAATGAACCTCAATCTTAAGCTTAAACTATTCTAAGGTTGAAACAACCCTCAAAGCAAACAAAGAGTGAAGAAATGAGGGAGGTTGCAGAGATTATAAGTGTTGAAATTAAGTGAGAAAAGCACTAAAACAATGCAATCAACTCAAACAAGTGGTGTCTAAAGGCCTAAAACACCAAGCTTGTGAGGACTATTACACTAGAGGCATGTAAAACAAGACTCAAATGCAACCAGCCAAAAACAGAGTTAAAACAGTCTAAAATAGAGCCTAAAACATGCTGGAAATAAGCTACAAAAGGCTAGAAAAAGATGTTAACATATAGAGCTAACTAGGCTAGCAAACAAGACACAAGGAGGGAAGGCTAACCCCTCCAATTTTTGACTTCAAAACTGTTTTTTATCACTGAAAATACTTTGAAATTTAGTGTTCAAAAGCCAAAAAAGATAGTTTGAAGGTGGGAAACAAAAGTGGAAAAAGCCTTACAAGCAAGGAATAAAGACGGGTGAGATACCCCCCTAACCTTAAATGCCCTAAAACACCAGTTTCACCCCCCAAAAACTGGGTTTTTTATGGCCCAAAAGTAGCCCAAAAATAGTGGGAAGAGATAGGAAAACAAGTACACAAAACACGTTTAAAAGACAATTGTTATACCTCTTGAAAGAAAGATTAACTTTAGGCAGCAATTCAAGCCAAAACCACCTTCAAGAGCTCCAAGAAGGAATCAAGGAACCTCAGCTCAAAGTTGATCAACTTTGGTTAAGGAGGTATAGGTAAAAGTGTAGTATATCTAAGCTAATGTGAACAAATTTGCAATAGAGAGAGAGAGAGAGAGATTTGTTCCAAATTTTCTAACCCCCAAAAATGGGGGACGAGACTCCATATATATTGAAAAACATGCATTTGGCTGAGAGAAATCCCTCCTTACACGTGTAGGGAGATGAAGCTAATTGTGGTAACAGCTGGAATAGCTGTCACCAAAATATCTACAAAAAGACACTGGTGGCCGCCAGGCCACGCCATTGGCAGGGAAGGTACAAGGGTGGCCGCCCAGGCACAATTGGTGGCCAGCAGCCTCAAACAGTGGCCGACTCACCAAGGGTTGCAAGTTTGAAGGTTAATAAGGCATAGAATGGATAGGGTTTGAATGGTCAAAGGCAGTGCATTCCGCCGAGGACATCGGGCACTATAACAAGCACAATTAGTCACAATCATCGAGTGCACAAGCAATGACGTCCAAGTCTTGAAGGCGGTCAAAAATGGGGTGTCTACAAATACCTTTACTATCCATGGAAAATTTTCATTTTTTGTCCAATTTTACAATCATTTGATGTGCAAATATTTGACTGTACCAAAAATTACCTGACATTATTTATCTTTTTCTTTGGTACAAATGAATGAGCTCGTGCACAAAGCTGAATTGTACAGGATTAGTTGGCACTTGTTATATTTTTTGGAGTATATATTTTTTGATAGATGTGTATGGAAAATATTTGGGTAAACTAGTAGTTATATTTTTTGATAGACTAGTAGTTATATTTTGGGATGGGTGTGTATGGAAAATGTATGGGTAGACTACTAGTTATATTTTTTGATAGATGCACATTGATTAAAATTTAAAATATAATAACAAGTATTGTTATGTTTTAAATTTTTATGCTAGATGGATGTGAATTGAATGATTATATAGATTACAAGCGGATTTATAATTGAAGGAATATTTAGTTTCGAATTACTTGTGGATGACAACTTATAATAGCTGATGACTTCAATGAAACAGGTTCAAGATTGGATGATTTATGTATTTTGTTGAATGTTCATGATTTAGTTGATTTTGTTTCTTTGAATAATTCTTGCAAATTACAGATTATATTGAACGAATTGGATGGATTATTATCAATTACAAGTTTATCTTGTTATATGTTGGCGACCAAATTTTGGTTTTGGTTTTCCCCTTTTGGTGACAAAGTGATTAGTCGGGAAAGATAAGTAATACTTTTGCTGACTAAATAAGATAGTCGGTGTATCACCACTGACATTTGGTGACCAAAATGTTGGTAGGCAAGACGGTACATTTGACAACTAAATAATTAGTTGGTAAAATTATTAATTTTGGCAATCAAAAGGTTTGGTTGATAATAGGTCTATTGCCGACTAAAATTTTAGTTGTGCAAACATTACTTTTGGCGACTAACATGTTTGGTCGTGGCATATGACTTTTGGCGACTGTCATGACCCAATCTAGCCCCTAAAAGTTTTGCTCATAACCGGCCAGTAATCACACAATTACCTATAGCCTCATACTGAAAACAAATGCTTTTATAATGGGGCCTTAAGCGGAAGCATATTTCAGAAATAATGTCCATGGAGCGGTGCTTAAATGGTCAAGATAAAGTACTTATATACATAGGAGTCAAGACATTAAGTTAGACATCCACCAAACCAACATAACAACCACCGAACAAAAGTCTTAACATGGACATAAAGTCAAAAGACAACATCTTCATCTCAGAGTTTCGACATGACAGGTCCTTATAAGCAACTTCCTGAGGCTTACTCTAAGGTTGACCTCCATGCTGATCACCTATAAACATACAACATAGGGAGTCAGCAACGCTCAATGAATAATAGTAAAGTATAGAGAATCAAATGAATAATCTTGAATCAAAAGAAAACATATTATGTCACACACAATACTTTTCCACATTTACATCCTTCACAACATTATCTATGATCACATTTACAAAAGGGCCTTAGGCCCAACATATTATGGAACGACCTCAGGCCTAACATATAGCAGAAATGCCTTGAGCCCACATATATCAAAACGGCCTCCGTCCCACATATGACAAAGCGGCCTCGGACCCACACATATCAAAACGGCCTCAAGCCCACATACAACAGAACGGCCTCCGGCCCACATATATCAAAACGGTCTTGGGCCCACATATGACAAAACGACCTCAGCTCCACATATTAACGGAATAGCCTCGGGCCCACATATTAACAGCTATTTAGAATGACATTAGGTCCAATCATAAGTTATCATATTATTAACAGAATAGCCTTGGGCCCAAGCACATCATAGCATAAACAGAACGACCTTAGGTCCATATTGCACATGTCACATAATGTTCATGAAACTCTTTCATTTCAATCAAAACACAATTTCAGAATAAGTCATCGTACCTGGATCAAAATCATTAATTAAGAACATATCTTTATAATACAATTACTCACAATGCATTTGGTCTTCCTGCATTTCCTCTAGCACACGACCGACACAACATTTCATACACATTCGATAAATAATTTGTTTCAATTTGTACTCTTTCTTTTATTAATTTGTTTTACGATTCATTCATTTTCCATTCATCTTTAGGTATTGCCGAGGGTCAAAACATGCGCACACATAGATTCAGAGGGTTAAAGAAGTTAACAAAAAAAGATATGTTTTTCCCCTATTTTCTGCATGTGTGAAAGTCCCTCACTGCACGTGCAGAAGGTGTCGCACGTGCAATTAAAGCAGTAGTGTTGCTTAGATTTGTTCTGTTTTCCGCACGTGCTGCTGTGACCTCTGTACGTGCAGTTTTGGGCTTTTCTGGACAGTCTAAAAATTGATTCAACCCTAAGCTTCTAAACTCATTTTCAAGCCCAAATTCCTGCAAAAACAACTCGAAAAAACATGATATATTTTATCATGATTCATATGTAATTACAACTCAAACACATCAATCTTGCTTTAATGAAAAAATCAAGGTCTCACCTTTTTCATACATTCATAAATTACATAATCAAGTCCAAAATACATATAAACATGAATGATCTTTCAACAAATCAACAATCTAGAGCTTATTTCATGAATTATTCACAAGATTGAAATCAAATCAATCAAAGGTGAAGAGATTACGGTTCCACTTCTTGAATTTAGTTCAAACAATTACACATTTCCAAACCCTAACTCTTGATTTCAAGAAAAAGATTAGTCATATACAAGAATTCGAAGTAGATGTCCATACCATAGCTCAAATCTGGGGTTTGCCCCTTGAATCTCCTCCAAATCCCTAGCTTCTCCTCTTCCTCTCTCTCTCTAACTCACTCTCTAGCAAAGCTCTGAAAAATGATGAACTCAAGAAGCTATATACATATATACTTAGGTCAATTAAACTTAATTAAATCATTACGAATCATAATTTTACAAAATTTAACAGTAGGCCCTAAAAATCATGCTCAACACAGATATGAAGTCGTTTCGGTTTCTGGCTCCTCTAAGGCTTTCAATTTCAGTTCAAAGTTGTAATTGCAATAGGTATTCCTACATTCAACACATATAATATCCAAATCACAAAATTCACACACTTAAACTTGCAAATTCATACCAAACACATAATCACATGCATAATTAAGCATAATACAGGTTAGGTTATCACAGTCTTTCCCCCCCCCCCTACTTTAGGAAGTTTGGTCCTCCAAAACTTGTTTATTCGTGTGGAGAACAAATCAAATATCTCTATCCCGTTACCTTTCCCTTTTCCTTTAGCACAAACAACTTCCTTACTCGTCGATGTTCTCAACACAGAAGTTCAATTCATCTTCTTTGAATGGTTAATAACCCAAATTTCTGATCTGTCCTAGTGCATATTGGTATCGAAAGCTATTCAGTAGAGCTCGGAATCAACCTTATAACATCAAGCCACAAAACATATTAATCACGACACATTACTCTCATTTATCACATTACTTAGATACTTCATTTAGATGACCAGCTATTTGCTAATAATTCATATATTTCCACATAACCCCCATGGCTCCAAATAGTCAAGGCTTGATCATAAATTATAGTCATGATTTTACTTGATTCCCAATATATCAAAGTACTCTTTCCTTGGCACCTCATATGACGTCTTCTAACTATATTAATGGTGACACAACACTGATAGAACATTAATAACAAAGTCAACTCTTGGTCCACCAATTCCTTTGCAACAATAATCCAGACATTCATTCTTATATGAGTCTTTAGCCATCAATAACGCATTAAATAAGGTGGGGATTTCTTCCATGTGTTCCACAAGAAAAACTATTTAATCTCGGACGGTGAACACTACTTATTTAGACAATAATCAATGTTTGCTTAGCGAGTTATATTCTAATAATCCATATCAATATTTCCTAAAAATGTAGACCCTCCAGATAACCAAGAAACACTTTACATTAAGTCAGTGATCAACTCATTTATAACCCAATGCCCACAAGTAGTAAAGTTGCCGAAAAGGCAAATCGAAGCATTTTCATTCCCCTTGTTTTAACAACTTTAGGTTAAGTTTCAACTGCCCAAGTAAATGAGTTACAACTTCACTAATAATCGATTAAACAACCACAAGGAGTTCAATTCTAATTCAAGTCTTCTCACACTTTACGAAACATATCTTTGTTGATCTCTTCCCATGTTTCCACACATTCCCAAGTTAGCAAGGATAACACCGAAACAATCAATCACCCAACATGCATAATTCTCATATTCCCTTAGTATCAATTATAAGGTATTCTAATACTAAGTTAAGTACAAAACGTACAGATTTGTATACTCCTAGATAGTTAAGCTTTTTCCCAAGTAGTGTTCATAATCAAATAATTCATGATGAACAATTCCTATAGCATCGGGTCAAAATACGGTAACACAAAAGTAGCAATTTGGTGAATTAATCAATTGTCAGCCCCACATATTCTACTTCATCTATACCACATACCTTCCCCATAGTTGAATGTTGGTTCTTGATAGTGTTCATGTATGTTGCTGGCAATCCACGCGCTGTCCTTATCATAAAATAACCCAGTCAATTGTAAACAATTTGTAATTCACCAGTAACGATATCAAAGTAGGTAGAGATTCTCATCAAATCAAATTAGATAAAGGTTCTATCCCATCATTCTTAATCATGGTGCGTTTGGCTCTAAGGGTTACTATAAGTTCGCCTAGAGCTTTCGGCCAAAATTGTTCTAAGTTCATTTGTTCTCAAGATCATACATCATTATGGTTCATGTCAAAGTGGCTCAGGTCCTACACCATATAGTATTCTTCAAATAAGTTCCCATGTAGATACAAAGATGCATAGTTGTTAATAACATAAAGTTCTTACGTAATATAGAGTTTGTTATACAAAAATTCCAAGTAAATTATATCACCACCACTTCACGATTCTAAGGATCCAATCAAATGATCTAGTCAAATAATCTAGTCCACGTTAATCAAACAAGGTACGTAATCACACCTAACATGGAGTTCATTATATGGCGTATCCAATCTAGTCACATAATTGTAGTGTTATAGCCCCAATGGTCTAGTGAGTGGGGATCAGTGCTATAACAATCATTCTAAACAAAGGTACAGATCTATGTATATATCCATAATCCATTAACATGCTGAGTAAAGGTGCATAAATATAAGATCTCCTAATCAATCAACACATAAGCATTCATTCATCAATAGTCATAGTACCTGGGACAACGATCCTAGTATTCCGAGTGTTTTCTGGGATGAGTGCAATTACTCCACCTTGCCTAGCAATTCTACTTGTCATAACAGGTCTTGCCATTGGTACAAAACCAACCAAGGTAGCAGGTCCATTCACATTTGGTTCGGTTCGAGGACAATCCTTTACCTTATGACTCATTTCGCCATATCTATAACAAGCCCCGAAAAGTTGCTAACACATCTCTCTATGTTTTTTCCACATTCTGAACCAACCGGTGCTGAATCCTTTCTTTGATTGAATTTATCTCACTTAGATGTTTTGAATTTCCATTTCTTATTCTTCATGAAGTTTTTGTTCACATTGTCGTTTTGTCTATTTCTTTTCCATTTAAGAAATTGGTTCAAGTTAGCCTCAGATATCAGGGCAGGGTCTAACACCTTTTGCTGTCTTAAGTCCTTTGCCATTTCTTCTACTATCATTTCTAGTCTATCAAGTCGAGATGAGATAGACTCCTCTGATTCATCTGCCCTTGATTTCACTATTTTTCTATGTATAGAAAACATACCTCAATAACAGAATTGCACATGTAGGTTCATGGAAATCATATAACTTTCATGTTCATAAGTTCATGTTCACAGAAAGCACATATTCGATATTGACATCAAAATTACACATTAATTCACATATCTGTTGTTCATACTCATATCACATATTCACATAGGTTACTTCTCATGCTCACATAAAGATCATGAATCGACATCTTATCTCATACACTAGTAATGCAAACGCAAATGTTCGAAACTCTTTTCTAGACTCATTATTGTTCAAATGGACCATTGTGTGAGGTAGTAACTTGTACTCTCAAACCACTTTGTCGTGACCCAAACTTGCCCCTAAAAGTTTGGCTCATAACTAGCCAATAATCACACGATTACCAATGGTCTCATAATAAAAACAAATACTTTTAATAATGGGGCCTTAAGCGGAAGCAAATTTAAGAAATAACATCCATTGAGCGGTGATTAAATGGTCTAGATAAAATACTTATATACATAGGAGTCAAGACATTAAGTTAAGCATCCACCAAACCGACATAACAACCACCGGACAAAAGTCTTAACATGGACATAAAGTCAAAAGACAGTAGCTCCATCTTGGAGTTTCGACATGACAGGTCCTTATAAGCAACTTCCCGAGGCTGACTCTAAGGTTGACCTCTATGCTAAACACCTACAAACATATAGCATAAGGAGTGAGCGACGCTTAATGAATAATAATGAAGTGAAGAAAATCAAATGAATAATCTTGAATCAAGAGAAAGCATATTTTGTCAACACAATACTTTTCCACAATTACATCCTTCACAACATTATCCATGATCACATTTACAAAACAACCATAGGCCCGACATATTACGGAACGACCTCAGGCCCAACATATAACAGAACGGCCTCAGGCCCACATATGTCGAAATGGCCTCGGGCTCACATATGACAAAATGACCTCGAGCCCACATATATTACAACGGCCTCGGGCCCACATATATCACAACGACCTCAAGCACACATATAACAAAACAGCTTCAGGTCCACATATATCAAAACGGCCTCGGGCCTACATATGACAAATCAGCCTCGGGCCCACATATATCAAAACAGCCTCGGGCCCACATATTAACTGTTGTTTAGAATGACCTTAGCTCCAATCATAAGTTATCATATTATTAATAGAACGGCCTGGGGCCCAAGCACGTCAAAGCATAAACGGAACGACCTTAGGTCCATATTGCACATGTCATATACCGTTCATTAAACTCTTTCATTTCGATCAAAATAGAATTTCACAATAAGTCATTGTACTTGGATCGAAATAATTAATTAAGAACATATCTTTGCGATACTATTACTCACAGTGCATTTGGTCTTATGGCATTCCCTCCGGCACACGACCTACACAACATTTCACATACATTCGATAAATAATTCGTTTTAATTCGTACACTTTCTTTTATTAATTCATTTTACGATTCATTCATTTTCCATTCATCTTTAGGCATTACAGAGGGTCAAAACATGCGTACACATAGATTCACAGGGTAGAAGAAGTAAACAAAAAAAAAAAGATTTTTACCCTGTTTTCTGTACGTACGGAAGCCCCTCACCGCACGTGCACCCCACATGTACAATTAAAGCCCTAGGTGATGCTCTGATTTGTTATGTTTTCTGCAGGTGTGGCTATGAGCTTCTCACATGCAGTTCTGGGCATTTTTGGACAATTCAAAAATTAATTCAACCCTAAGCTTCTAAACTCATTTTCAAGTCCAAATTCATGCAAAAACAACTTGAAAACATGATATATTTTAACATGATTCATGTGTAATTACAACTCAAACACATCAATCTTGCTTCAATGACAAAATCAAGGTCTCATTTTTGTCATACATTCATAAATTACATAATAATGCCCAAAATACAAATAAACATGGGCGATCGTTCAACAAATCGACAATCTAGAGCTTATTTCATGAATTATTCACAAGATTGAACTCAAATCAAACAATGGTGAAGAGATTAAGGTTCCACTTCCTGAATTTAGTTCAAACAATTACACATTTCCAAACCTGATTTCAACCAAAAGATTAGTTGTATACAAGAATTCTAAGTAGATGTCCATACCATAACTCAAATCTAGGGTATGCCCCTTGAATCTCCTCCAAATCCCTAGCTTCTCATCTTCCTCTCTCTCTCTCTCTCTAACTCACTCTCTAGCAAAGCTCTGAAAATGATGAACTCAAGAAGCTATATACATATATACTTAGGTCAATTAAACTTAATTAAATCATTACGAACTGTAATTTTACAAAATTAACAGTAGGCTCTAAAAATCATGCTCAACACAGATATGAAGTCGGTTTCGGTTTCTGGCTCCTCTAGGGCTTTCAATTTCAGTTCAAAGTCGTAATTGCAATAGGTATTCCTACATTCAACACATATAATATCCAAATCACAAAATTCACACACTTAAACTTGCAAATTCATACCAAACACATAATCACATGCATAATTAAGCATAATACGGGTTAGGTTATCACAGTCTTACCCCTCCCCTCCCACTTTAGGAAGTTTGGTCCTCCAAAACTTGTTTATTCGTGTGGAGAACAAATCATATATCTCTGTCCCGTTACTTTTCCCTTTTCCTTTAGCACAAACAACTTCCTTACTCGTCGATGTTCTCAGCATAGAAGTTCAATTCATCTTCATTGAATGGTTAATAACCCAAATTTGTGATATGTCCAGTGCATATTGGTATCAAAAGCTATTCAGTAGATCTCGGAATCAACCTTGTAACATCAAGCCACAAAACATATTAATCACGACACATTACTCTCATTTATCACATTACTTAGATACTTCATTTAGATGACCAGCTATTTGCTAATAATTCATATATTTCCACATAACCCCCATGGCTCCAAATAGTCAAGGCTTGATCATAAATTATAGTCATGATTTTACTTGATTCCTAAAATATCAAAGTATTCCTTCCTTGGCACCTCATATGAAGTCTTCTAACTATATTAATGGTGACACAACACTGATAGAACGTTAATAACAAAGTCAAATCTTGGTCCACCAATTCCTTTGCAACAATAAACCAGACATTCATTCTTATATGAGTCATTAGCCATCAATAACGCATTAAATAAGGTGGGGATTTCTTCCATGTGTTCCACAAGAAAAACTATTTAATCTTGGACAGTGAACACTACTTATTTAGACAATAATCAATGTTTGCTTAGCAAGTTATATTCTAATAATCCATATCAAAAGCATTGAGTCCAGTTCATGGTATAACATTTCCTAATAATGTAGACCCTCCAGTAACCAAGAAACACTTTACATTAAGCCAATGATCAACTCATTTATAACCCAATGCCCACAAGTAGTAAGGTTGCCTAAAAGGCAAATCGAAGCATTTTCATTTCCCTTGTTTTAACAACTTTAGATTAAGTTTCAACTGCCCAAGTAAATGAGTTACAACTTCATTACTAATCGATTAAACAACCATAAGGAGTTCAATTCTAATTCAAGTCTTCTCACACTTTACGAAACATAATTTTGTTGATCTCTTCCCATGTTTCCACACATTCCCAAGTTGGCAAGGATAACACCAAAACAATCAATCACCCGACATGCGTAATTCTCATATTCCCTTAGTATCAATTATAAGGTATTCTAATACTAAGTTAAGTACAAAACGTACAGATTTGTATACTCCTAGATAGTTAAGCTTTTTCCCAAGTAGTGTTCATAATCAAATAATTCACAATGAACAATTCCTATAGCATCGGGTCAAAATACGGTAACACAAAAGTAGCAATTTGGTGAATCAATCAATTGTCAGCCCCACATATCCTACTTTATCTATACCACATACCTTCCCCATGGTTGAATGTTGGTTCTTGATAGTGTTCATGCATGTTGCTGGCAATCCACACGCTGTCCTTATCATAAATTAACCCAGTCAATTGTAAACAATTTGTAGTTCACCCATAACGATATCAAACTAGGTAGAGATTCTCATCAAATCAAATTAGATAAAGCTTCTATCCCATCATTCTTAATCATGGTGCGTTTGGCTCTAAGGGTCACAATAAGTTCGCCTAGAGATTTTGGCCAAAATTGTTCTAAGTTCATTTGTTCTCAAGATCATACATCATTATGGTTCATATCAAAGCGGCTCAGGTCCTACACCATATAGTATTCTTCAAATAAGTTCCCATGTAGATACACTGATGCATAGTTGTTAATCACATAAAGTTCTTACGTAATATAGAGTTTGTTATACAAAAATTCCAAGTAAATTATATCACCACCACTTCATGATTCTAAGGATCCAATCAAATGATCTTGTCAAATAATCCAGTCCACGTTAGTCAAACAAGGTACGTAATCACACCTAACATGGAGTTCATTATATGGCGTATCCAATCTAGTTACATAATTATAGTGTTATAGCCCCATTGGTCTAGTGAGTGGGGATCAGTGCTATAACAATCATTCTAAACAAAGGTACAGATCTATGTATATAACCATAATCCATTAACATGCTGAGCAAAGGTGCATAAATATAAGAGCTCCTCATCAATCAACACATAAGCATTCATTCTTGAATAGTCACGGTACCTAGGACAACGATCCTAGTATTCTAATTGTTTTCTGGGATGAGTGCAATTACTCCACCTTGCCTACCAATTCTACTTGTCATAACAGGTCTTGCCATTGGTATAAAACCAACCAAGGTAGCAAGTCCATTCACATTTTGTTCGGTTCGAGGACAATCCTTTACCTTATGACTCATTTCGCTACATCTATAACAAGCCCCAAAAAGTTGATAACACATCTCTCTATGTTTTTTCCACATTCTGAGCCAACCAGGTGCTGAATCCTTTCTTTGATTGAATTTATCTCACTTAGACTGTTTTGAATTTCCATTTCTTATTCTTCATGAAGTTTTTGTTCACATTGTAGTTTTGTCTATTTCTTTTCCATTTAAGAAATTGGTTCAAGTTAGCCTCAGATATCAGGGCAACGTCTAACACCTTTTGCTATCTTAAGTCCCCTGTCATTTCTTCTACTATCATTTCCAGTCTATCAAGTCGAGATGAGGTAGACTCCTCTAATTCATCTGCCCTTGATTTCGCTATTTTGCTATGTATAGAAAACATACCTCAATAACAGAATTGCACATGTAGATTCACGTAAATCATATAACTTTCATGTTCATAAGTTCATGTTCGCAGAAAGCGCATATTCGATATTGACATCAAAATTACACATTAATTCACATAACTGTTGTTCATACTCAAATCACATATTCGCATAGGTTACTTCTCATGCTCACATAAAGATCATGAATCGACATCTTATCTCATACACTTGTAATGCAAATGCAAATGTTCCAAACTCTTTTCTAGACTCATTATTGCTCAAATGGACCACTGTGTGAGGTAGTAACTTGTACTCTCATACCACTTTGTCATGACCCAAACTTGTCCCTAAAAGTTTGGCTCATAACTAGCCAGTAATGACACGATTACCTATGGTCTCATACTAAAAATAAACACTTTTAATAATGGGGCCTTAAGCGGAAGCAAATTTAAGAAATAACATCCATTGAGTGGTGATTAAAAGGTCAAGATAAAATACTTATATACATAGGAGTCAAGACATTAAGTTAAGCATCCACCAAACCAACATAACAACCCGGACAAAAGTCTTAACATGGACATAAAGTCAAAAGACAGCAGCTCCATCTTGGAGTTTCGACATGACAGGTCCTTATAAGCAACTTCCCGAGGCTGACTCTAAGGTTGACCTCCATGCTAAACACCTACAAACATACAGCATAAGGAGTGAGCGACGCTCAATGAATAATAATAAAGTGAAGAGAATCAAATGAATAATCTTGAATCAAGAGAAAGCATATTATGTCAACACATTACTTTTCCACAATTACATCCTTCACAACATTATCCATGATCACATTTACAAAACGACCTTAGGCCCAACATATTACGGAACGACCTCAGGCCCAACATATAACAGAACGGCCTCGGGCCCACATATATCAAAATGGCCTCGGGCTCACATATGACAAAATGACCTCGAGCCCACATATATTACAACGGCCTCGGGCCCACATATATCACAACGACCTCAAGCCCACATATAACAAAACAGCTTCAGGTCCACATATATCAAAATGGCCTCGGGTCCACATATGACAAATCAGCCTCGGGTCCACATATGACAAAACAGCCTCTGGCCTACATATTAACTGTTGTTTAGAATGACCTTAGCTCCAATCATAAGTTATCATATTATTAATAGAACGGCCTGGGGCCCAAGCATGTCAAAGCATAAAGGGAACGACCTTAGGTCCACATTGCACATGTCATATACCGTTCATTAAACTCTTTCATTTCGATCAAAATAGAATTTCACAATAAGTCATTGTACTTGGATCGAAATAATTAATTAAGAACATATCTTTGCGATACTATTACTCACAGTGCATTTGGTCTTATGGCGTTTCCTCCAGCACACGACCTACACAACATTTCAAATACATTCGATAAATAATTCGTTTTAATTCGTACACTTTCTTTTATTAATTCATTTTATGATTCGTTCATTTTCCATTCATATTTAGGCATTACAAAGGGTCAAAATATCCGTACACATAGATTCACAAGGTAGAAGAAGTAAATAAAATAAAAAAAAAAAAAAGATTTTTATCCTGTTTTCTATACGTACGGAAGCTCCTCACCGCATGTGCACCCCGCATGTACAATTAAAGCCCTAGTGATGCTCAGATTTGTTCTGTTTTCCGCAGGTGCGGCTATGAGCTTCACACGTGCAGTTCTGGGCTTTTTTTGGACAATTCAAAAATTAATTCAACCCTAAGCTTCTAAACTCATTTTCAAGTCCAAATTCATGCAAAAACAACTTGAAAACATGATATATTTCAACATGATTCATGTGTAATTACAACTCAAACACATCAATCTTACTTCAATGACAAAATCAAGGTCTCATTTTTTTCATACATTCATAAATTACATAATAATGCCCAAAATACAAATAAACACGAGCGATCATTCAACAAATCGACAATCTAGAGCTTATTTCATGAATTATTCACAAGATTGAACTCAAATCAAACAAAGGTGAAGAGATTAAGGTTCCACTTCCTGAATTTAGTTCAAACAATTACACATTTCCAAACCCTAACTCATATAAGGGCTGAGGCCCCGTTTGGGAACAGGCTAATTTAGTAACTTTTTGGCTATTTGGCTAAAATATGAGCTAAAAAAAACTAGTATGTTTGGGATGACTTTTTTGACTTTCTACGAAAAGATGTACAAAAAGTAGAGAGAAAAGAGAATCTTTGACTTTTTGGTATGGGTTGTTGGCTTTTTGGCTAATTTAGTAACTTTTTAACTTTTTGACTAAAAATGAGAGTTCCCAAACGAGGCCTGAATCTTCAAATCTCTCTTGATTTCAACCAAAAGATTAGTTGTATACAAGAATTCTAAGTAGATGTCCGTACCATAACTCAAATCTAGGGTTTGCCCCTTGAATCTCCTCCAAATCCCTAGCTTCTCCTCTTCATCTCTCTCTAACTCACTCTTTAGCAAAGCTCTCAAAATGATTAACTCAAGAAGCTATATACATATATACCTAGGTCAATTAAACTTAATTAAATCATTACGAATCGTAATTCACAGTAGGCTCTAAAAATCATGCTCAAAACAGATATGAAGTCGGTTTCAGTTTCTGACTCCTCTAAGTCTTTCAATTTCAGTTCAAAGTTATAATTACAACATGTATTCCTATGTTCAACAGATATAATTCGAAAATCACATAATTCACACACTTAAACTTGCAAATTCATATCAAACACATAATCACATGCATAATACGAGTTGGGTTATCACATCCACTAACATGTTTTGTTGTGGAATGTAACAATTGGCTACTAATATGTTTCATTGTGGAATATGGAAAATGGTGACTAATATATTTAGTCAAGAAAATATCACTTTTGGCAACTAAACTGTTTTAGCTACAAAATGGTTTAGTCGCGGTAAATATATATTTAGCGACCAAAAATTTAGTTGGCAAATAGAACCTTTTTCACGACTAAAAAAATTTTTAGTCGCTAATTACTTTTCCTGACCCTTCATTGGCGACCAAAGTTGCGACCAAAAATTTTAGTCGCGGTAAATATATATTTAGCGACCAAAAATTTAGTTGGCAAATAGAACCTTTTTCACGACTAAAAAAATTTTTAGTCGCTAATTACTTTTCCTGACCCTCCATTGGCGACCAAAGTTGCGACCAAAAATTTTAGTCGCGGAAAACTTTTACAGACTAAAAATGGACTTTTGCTGACTAAATTTTTGGTCGGCAAAAGTGCAATTTCCTGTAGTGAACGTTACATAATTTTTTTTTTTGTAAGAGTAATGGTAATTGTGGTTGAGAAATAAAATTACGTATTTTTGTGGCATTGTTACACATTTTGTAGTGAGAAAATGTTTGTGTAAAAAAATATATAACATTACCATGAGAATGCATAACACTACTACCAAAGGCGTAATTTCATTTCTCAATCACGAATTGTCATAATTCCAACCAGAAAAATATATAACATTTATAACAAAAACATTTTTCTAGTTCTGAAAAAAAAAAAAAAAAAAAATCATATTGGAGATGTGCATTAGTAATTAAAATTTAGTTATGAAAAAAAATAATAATTTCAAGACAAATCAACCTTTTGTTCATCACTCATTACTACATGGTGGAGTGCAGTTTTTGTTTTCTAAACAAAATTAAAAAATTATTGAGAATGTCAAAAAAAAAAAAAAAAAAAAGTTATGTTTAAGTTGGTACCAAATGAAACTGTATTTTTTTTATGACTAAATTAAATTACTGCACGAAAGTGGAAAAAATAAAACAGGCAATTTGTAATCGAAAAATTAGTTGTCGGCACGGTCCCAATTACTAACTAATCATTAATAATATATGTCTAATCATTTTAATTTGTCGTAAAAAGAAATTAACAACACACATAATTGTCACCTCAACGTAATCGATCTCGCCTTCTTACAAAACATAATGAGTATATGAGTATGATAAATAGATGTTGATCACCACTTGAAAAGTGGATTAATCGGTTGACAATGTTCCTTTAACTGATTTTATATCTTTTGATGGGAAATTGGCAATGTATATTGATTATAGTTTCTTAACCAAAAAGTCCATTGATTTTTCATCACAGCACAAGCATGACAAAGTAATAGTTAAAGCTGTTTCGTTTATGCTATCATTGCTATGACAACGCTGTAACGTAAGATGACCCATCCCATGAGGTGGCTACCTGGTGAAGAACACCTCACAGTTTGTATGTTTTATTTTTATTTATTTATTTTTTTTAGAAGATTTACTTGCAAGTCTCAATAAATGAACTTATACTCAAAAAATTTTGTAATAATTGATGGCGTTTTTATAAAAAAAAAAAATTATTAATTGTTAATTTTTAATGATAGCTTGTAAAATTCGTAACAGAAAAACGTCGTTAATTATTAATTTTTAACAATAAATTTAGAAAAGCGTCACAAAAATTTAACTAATTATTAATTTTTAACTACGATTCTATAAGAACTAACTTTCAACAATGAATTTAATATGAATAAAGTCACTATTATGACATGCTGGTACTTAATCCAAAATTTCATGGGAAAAAACTTAACTCTTAAAATAATCCTTCAAGGTTATGTGTCAAGCTTTAATTTATAATAAACTCAATTAAGTAAGATCGGATTTCTTACCATACCTGTATGGATAAATTATAAATTTTCTATCTCTAGCATTTATCAACTTTTTCATAGAGAATACTAAATATTTTTCATTAAAATTTATCCAAAACGGAACCTATATTTAAAATTCACACTGCAGTGAATTGGCTATTTGTTGACTTTTCTCTCAGAGTAAGACTCCGGTAGCTAGGGAGGACCTTCTATATACACATTTAAGGTTCGTTGAATAGATGTAAATTTAAAATATATAGATTTAAAACATTACTTCTTTAGAAAAAGTAATTCATATTTAGATTTGACAAGAAAAAGTAATTCATATTTCGATTTGACAGTTAATAATATCTAATTCTCTAATATATTTTAACCTCAATCCCTTAATTTGAAATTCAATCTATCCTCAAAAAAAAAAATTCAATCTATCCAAACCGATCCTCAATTTCTTTTTACATGCATCACATGCATTATAAATTGGATCTTTTTAATGAAACTCCCCCTTTTGAGCTTTTTTTAAGATAAAGGACATCTCAATTAATTTAGCTTCAAAAAACACCTGAAAAGAGGCACGTCGCTCAATAAGGACATAACATAATTTATTTTTTTATTTTTTTTGTGACAATATTGTCATTTCCATGTGTATATATATCATATATTTGAAAATCTAATCTCATATGTACACAAATCTCTTATATTTGAATCAGTGAAGATGATCTTGAAATCTAAAGATCTTGCCGTCAGTCAACAACAGACTATCTCACTGGCAACGATCTCACCAAATTTGCCACATGTTCTCCGGCAATCTCAAGATTTGTATCAACAAGAGCTTCAATTTAAAATTCGTACAAATATGTATTAGATTTTGAGAGTTTCATCGAGATTGAGAGTGTTGATCGAGTTTTAGAGGTTTTGTGTAACACCCTGAGAATAACTATAATAAATCAACAGTAATGATTAATTAAACAACATCATAATCTGAGAATAAAGTCCTTCCATTCATATACTTCAAATGTACAAAGCAGCAACACATGCATTTATACATTCATAAGCCCTAACCCTGAATATATAGCATGTGTTATAAACAAAAAATGTGAATTAAAAGTTAAACAGCTATATAATGCCCTATTGGCTACAACTTTCTAAGAGAGTGCTTAATTACAACAAAAGTGAGTTTAAACTCAATACAAATAAAGCACTAGGCTTCTACAAAGTAAATACAACAATAACAAAAAATAAAAGCTCTTTGCTCCAAGTCCTCCTAAGCTATTGCCTTGGTAGAGGCATATAAACAAAACCTAAAAATAATTTTTCTACATAGGGTGAGCCAAACTTCAATAAAAATATTATCACACAGTGTATGAATCTTAACTGAGTTATAAGGTGAATGCATATATAATGCTCGTGACAAAACATTTTATATCTTTTTTCAAAACCATGCAATGCTAAGTTTATATCACAATTCTTGCAATCAATTCCTTTCCAAGAGAAAATAGGGCATTGGATACAACACTGGAATCTCTAGGACATGTTTGTAAGTAGGCTACAAGTACTACCAATTTGTCATTTTTACCGGTATTAACCGGAAGGATTGACACCTAGCCGTGTGGATTTATGGACTTTCACCAAGGACACTCACGCCAACATAATACCACAACTATACTCCTATCTAGATTCACCAAAGTATTCACCCTTTTTTCTCACAACGATAACCATTTTCAATGTATTAAATATGTTACAATGCTCAATTCAATGGATGAAAAAATTAGTTTCAATTTACCTAGTTCTCATGCAATTTTTACAAAAATCATAGTTATTCTCCACCGATAGCTAAAAATAGATATCTCTAAATAGATAATTAAATTTAAACACATATATACTTTCCAACATTTCCAATTAGGAGTGATAATTCATATCCAACTACATTCTCATCATCATCAATGTTCCAATTCCATAAAACCAATATCAATTCCATTTCTCTTTACAAAAACCAAATTTTCACAATTTAGTGCAAAAACTCCCTTTCCTTAAAAATCAATTTCCATGGATAAAATTCACCATTTATCACAACCCAACCATTTTTTTTACAAGGCCACAACCATATACAAGAACTCATTTTGAAAGCCCCTATTGTGACATCTGAGTTTTTCGGACCGCTCGAGCAACACGTTTGTCACTTGAGCGTAGATCTTCAGCTCCCAGTAATTGGCAATTTTGTAGGCAGATCGCTCGACCGAGCGATCGAAGAAGTTGTTACTCGAGCATAGAATGTTGGCTCCTAGTAATTTCACTGTAGCTCTGCAAAACTTTTGGGACGTTACATTTTTCGCTCGAGCATAGGAAATGTCACTCAAGCAACCCTTCCGAGTTTGTGTTGTTTGCTCGAGTAAAGGAAGTTACGCTCGAGCAGTCAGTCGAGACAACAAATTTTAAAACTCAATCCTCGCTCATTTTCTTTCCATTTTTCACACTCTTTTTCTCTTTAACTTTATTTTTCTGAAAACCGTAACCTACAAACTCTAGATATCTCTAACTTCAACCCAAGATGCCCTCAAAGTCATTCAAGAAAAGTTGAAAGGAAGTCTAGATCAACACTTCCACCGATTATTTTGTTGGATCATCGAAGTTTTGAGTGCAGTTCACAACCCTAGCTTCCGCATTTGAGGTAAGGGCGTCTTTAACTCCATATATCTCCAATTTGAACTATTTATGTGGTAATTTCATTAGCTATTCATGCTGTGTATATATATATGTGTGTGTGTGTGCATGTATAGATTGTGTTGTTAGTGGATGATTTAGGAAAAAAAATGTGAGTAATACTCTATGCTTATGGATGAAATTATGTTTATTATTGAAGATTATTGTAAGTGATGATGAGAGTTGAACTCCAATTTATATTTTTGAGAGAAACCCCAAATTTTTCATAACCCTAATTTTGAGACTTATTCAATAAAGAAGGGTTTTGCTCAATTGGCTGCAGGAAACAAGGATGAAGTGCCCACCAAGTGACTGTTTTGATATGAAGAAACCATTTTGGGAGTTTGATGGCTTGTTTTAACATATTTTGATGAATTTGGTTTTGCAAGGGTTGTAATTATATGTATTGTTAACTTTTGGAGGTGTACTTTTGTAAGGAGTTCATTGGGACGTAATTGATGTAGATGTTTCTTGTCTTTTGAGCTGTTTTGCTTTATCTTGATTGTGATGGAACAATATTGTAAATGTTGACGAATAGTTCAAAGGGACATAAATACAATGAATGTTATCTTCTTGTTACTATTTCTCCTTTTATTTGTATGGGTTGTAGGTAGTAATGCCTAGTGGACAGGGTTGGGAAAGGTTTATCCAAGGTGTTACACCTCTTTTTATTTTAAAACCAAAACCCTAAATTTTTATCCAAAAATCCCCAAATCATAATCTTGTTTAGAGGGACAAATAACTGAGTTAAAAATCATAAAAAGAGTCAAACGAGTCCATACTTCAAGAAGTAAAGAGGAAAACTCGAGAAAACTCAAAGTCGGCTAAACCACGAAGCTCTTGGATCAAAAGAAAACCCTTGATGAGATCTACAATCTTTCTCAAAGGACCAATGAGAGAAGATGTCTCTAACCGAGTAGATCTAGAGATCTATGTGAGAAAAGTTGAGTTTCAAAGAGAGAGAGAGAGAGAGAGAGAGAGAGAGAGAAAAGAATGAGTGAAAAAAGAGTGTTTGGATCTATTTATAGTAGTAGTACAATATTCCTAAAGTCAATGAAAAGAATAAGTTAAACCCCTCCCCCCCAAAAGGTAAGGCCCAAACGGAATCCAAAATCTGAGAAAATTCGCAGGGGTCAACACCCAGCGCAGTGGTGTTGACCTTCAAAAAGAAACGCTAAGACACTTATGTTTGCAACAGACAAGGGGGTCAACCCCAGAACCAAAACCAAACATGAGAAGAAAGAAGAACGACCGCTACGGATATGGTTTTCCAGATTCAGAGGTAATAAATGGGTCGGTTCTAAATCAGGATCGCTGTAACCTCCCCCCTTAAGGAATTTCGTTCCCGAAATTTTAAATCCACAACAACTCTAATTACAACATTGATAGTAAATTTAACTCATAGCCATGACCCATCCATCGGTCACTCATTCTCATCACAATTACAAACAAGTTCTTAGTACTGAATATACAATTCACATTTCCAAAACATATACAATGTTTATATTAATTCAACATGACAAGGTTTTCAATACAAGTTCAAACATTACCAAATAAGTTCGGATAATTCTCACGGGCTTCCGCCTCACGGTCCCAAGTCACCTCCTCAACCCCGTAATGTCTTCATAACACCTGTACCATGGGAATTGTCTGGCCACGCAAGACTTGGTCTCAAGTATCTAAAACTCTAATCGGTCTCTCTTCATAGGAGGCATCCTCATCTATCTCTAACTCAGTCCAATCGAACACATGTGATGAATCCGGCTCATACTTCTAGAGCATACAAATGTGAAACATCTCATGAATCCTAAAAATCTGTGGTGGCAAGGCCAAACGATAAGCTACCTCCCCAATACGTTCTGAGATCTCAAAAGGCCCAACAAATCCAGGAGACAACTTTCGCTTTCCCAAACCTCATCAAACCCCATTTAGGTGATATTTTCAAGAAGATGTGATCTCCTATCTCAAAGGATAACAGTCTCTTTCTACGATCGACATAGCTCTTCTGACGAGTCTGAGCCATAACCAACCTCTTATAGATAAGTGCATCATTTTTCATCATTTCCCACACTAATTCTGGACCTATCATAGGTGCATCACCCACCTCTGCCCAATGCACAGAAGATCTACATGGTCGACCATATGAGGCCTCAAGTGGTGCCATGCCAATACTCAATTGGAAGCTATTGTTATAGGAAAACTCCGCTAAAGGTAAGTGTCTCTCCCATCACCCCTTAAAATAAAGGACACAACCCCAAAGCATATCCTCTAGAATTTGAGTAGTATGCTCCGACTACCTGTCAGTTTGAGGAAGATAGGCGATGCTAAATGTCAATCTAGTATGTAAGGCATTTTGTAGGCTCTGTCACAAACGAGCCGTGAAATGCGGATCTCTATCTGAAACAATAGTCATAGAGATCCCGAACACAAAGGTCGAAAAGATAATCTATCGAGTCACTCGTGCGGATAGGTACAAAGTGTGCTGACTTAGTTAACCGATCAACTATCACCCAAATGGCATCATTACCCTGTTGAGTCCTCAGAAGACCCACAACAAAATCAATCATGACATGCTCCCACTTCCACTGGGCTATAGGCAAGGTTTACAACAAACCTACTGGCCTTTGATGCTCGGCCTTCACCTGTTGACAAGTAAGGCACCTCGATACAAACACGGCTACGTCTTTCTTCATTTCCCGTCACCAAAACTAGCTACTAAGGTTGTGATAAATCTTTGTGCCTCCCGGATGTACCACAAGGCGTGAATGGTGAAACTCTCGGAGTACCTCCTCTCGACATGACTCTAGCACCAAAAGATGGCCAAGAAATTGTGTTTCTATAACTTGGGTCACAAGTGTAGGCTATGCAACTATGGTAAACAAAGTAGCTGACTCAAGGGACTCGCCAAGATGTAAGTCAAACTCATCAATAGCACCCAACATCTCACATTCCCAGATGGCAATACTCACTACACTACTAATGGACTTCCTACTCAAAGCAACAACCACAACATTGGCCTTTCCCAGATGATAGGGCAACTCAAAGTCGTAATCCTCTGTAAACTCCATTCATCTTCTCTATCTCAAATTCAAATCCTTCTGTGAAAATAGATACTTCAAAACTCTTATGATCGGAAAATACCTCAAACCTCTCACCATACAAGTAGTGTCTCCAAATCTTTAAAGCAAAGATCACAACTACTAGTTCTAAGTTGTGAGTAGGATAGTTTCTCTCATGTTTTCAACTGCTGTGAGCCATAAGCTACAACATTCCCCTCTTGCATCGAGACACAACCCAAACCTTCCCGAGACGCATCACAATACACAGAATAGCGTAAACCCATCTCCGAAATAATCAACACTGGAGCAGTATTAAGTCTAACCTTAAGTTCTTGAAATGACTTCTCACAAGTCTCATTCCACACAAACTTAATTCCATTCCTCATCAGTCTAGCCAAAGGTAAGGCCAATCTAAAGAAATCCTTCACAAAACGACGGTAATAACCGACTAACCCCAAGAAACTATGAATATCAAAGGCATTCTTAGGTTGTTCCCAATCTTGTACTGCTTCTATCTTTGAAGAGTCTACTGTCACTCCTTCCTTGGATACCACATGACCTAAGAATTTCACCTCCTTCAACCAAAATTCACACTTCCCGAACTTAGCATACATTTTGTGGGCTCTAAGCAGCTCAAGCACAATCTGCAAATGTGCCTCATGTCCCTCCTCACATGCTGAGTATATCAAATGTCGTCAAAGTAGACGACCACAAAACGGTCTAGGAACTCACGGAAGATTCGATTCATCGAATCCATAAAGAAGGCCGGTGTGTTAGTTAACCCAAAAAACTCACTAAGAACTCATAATGGTCATACCACGTATGGAATGCCGTTTTTTGGATATCCTCCTCCTTCGCTCTCAACTGGTGATAACCCGATCTCAGGTCTATCTTAGAGAAGCAACAAGACCCCTTAAACTAATCAAACAAATCATCTATATGAGCCTATGTGTACTTGTTCTTGACAGTTACCTGGTTCAACTTCCGGCAATCAATACAAAGTCGCAATGTGCCATCCTTCTTCATGGCAAAGAGAGCCGGTGCTCTCCACAGCAACATACTAGGGCAGATAAAATCCTTATCTCATAATTCCTGGAGTTGAATCTTCAACTCACTTAACTCGGGGGGTGCAATCCATACAGTGCCATGGAAATCTGTGCTGCACCAGGCACTAAGTAAATAGAGAGCTCAATCTCATGTTGAGGTAGTAAACTAATGAGATCCTCACGAAAGCCGTCTGGGTATTCACAAACTACCCTCAACGACTAAACTAGGACCGTATCACTCTCAACACCAAAGAATGTAGCAAGAATGAGACTAAGCTCACCCCGACCACGTGGATCACATACTGGCAACAAGGCTCATTCGATTCTATCCCCCAACAAATAAAAATAATCACCACTCAAGGTACAAATAGTAACCCTCTGACGGTGACAATTTACAACAACCCGATAGGATTATAACCAATCCATACCCAATATAACATTGAAACTCGACATATCAATCAACACAAATGCAAAAGGAAGTCAGCTACCGACAACCTCTATCTCAAGACCCCAACATCCCTATTTCAACACAACCCTACCACCAACTGGTGACTTTACCCTGAGTGGAGATGCTAACCGAGCCATTTCTAACCCCAATGTCGATGTAAATGCGGACAAGATAAAACGATGGGATGCCTCCGTATCAATAAACACATTAGCAATAAAATTACATAACAATAAGTTACCTCTCACTATCGAAGGCGCTGACACTAAGTCTGGCATGGTAACAGTATACACATGCCTTGCAGGCATTTGCTGTACCTGGCCACCCTTCAGAGCATAATTCTGAAACACTGACTAAGCCAAAGAGGCTCCCTGATTGGCCCTTGAGGCCTGTGCTGACGGTGTAGGCTGATGGCTCTGTGTCTGCCTCTGACCAGACGCACCAGATGTGCCACCTGACTGAGAGAAAAACCACCTTACGTACCCCGACTGTCCACATTGATAATAGGTAGACGACTGCCCACTCCCCTGACTCTAGCTCTAAGAATGAGCCGCTGACAGTGCTGACTATTGCCCTCCTCGCTTCTATGGGCACACTATCGACTTGTGACCCAGTTGGCCACACATGAAACAAATGATCCCTTTCTAATCATTTCTCTCTGACCCATAACTCGGTACAGAAAAAGTGGACCTAGATTGTCATCCCTAAAATTGTTGTGGGGTGGAACCTCTCTGCCTCTTATTGTCTCGAGTCTCTCCCTGAACTTCCTGATTCCTCTCCCTGTAGCCCCTCATCTGCTCTTCCTCAGTCTGAATCACGGTCTTTAAGTGGGTAGCTGTCTCCACAAGATGGCCGTAATCGCTAATCAAGGACGCAGTGTAGCTCAACTTTTTCGCGCCCCCCATTCTAAGAGCTCGAGTGGGTCCTATAGTTCGCACTCCTATCACGATTCTGAATCTAATCTCACAAGGTGCAATGTGAGACTGATAAACACCAAAGAGTCTAATCCGAAAAATCATTTTAGAAATTCGATTTTGAAACAAATAATTCCAAAACTGGACTGCTTTGCTAGATTACAAAGTTGCCACCTAAATATTTTATATTTAGGAAATTTAGGAAACCCTGACTCGTGCCAAAGGCCACGCATCCTTCATCACCAAAGTTGCCTCGGCTTGAGAACTTGGGTACAAGAGGGGAAGGTCTTGAAATAAGCACCCCCGCTCGCCCGATCAAAGATCGGCCTCTAATAATCATGATATGTTGTTTTATAAGCCTCATGTGTTCTTTTCCAGTTATTAGCTAACCTTACTATGTGAGCACACAAGAAAGTATAAACTAAATCGCAAGAATTGGAACATTTTGACTTTTGAATTTGCTCCCCGCAAGTGGGCTAAAACGCGGATTTGCCACCCTCAAGTGGGCTTAAAACATGATTTGCCACTTCACAAAGTGGGCTTAAAACATACATTCGTTGAATTGTTCCAAATCAAGCAACAAAGCCTTCATCCACGGGCATTCATGCAGTTTAGCATTTAAGCAAATAGCCTCATGGCAAGCATGCGAAACATGGCAACAATCACACTCATGCAAGTATGCTAAAGCGTAAAACTTACAGTGTACTCCAAGCCAAAACAAAAACTAGTTAGAAATATGCATGAGCCTAACTATAGAGAATGCCTAATGCAACACATGTAGTAATGTAATTAAATAGGCTCGGCTACCTAATCATGGCATATGATTCGATTTGAACAACATGTGATAAACACGTATTCAAAGAAGTGTATTGAAATACAATGCAGTTTGAATGATATGCCGAGCCTCGATGTATGCAATACAAATGAATGATGCAAGCATAAGGTATGCTAATCGAAACATGTCCCTAATCTAACTATCGAAAGCAGATATATAAAAAGGGGAAAGATGTAGGGTTAGAAGACATGCACACATGCATGCACGCTTATTACAACATTGTGCGCTCGCGAAGAAGGGTCCGAATAAATAAGCTAAGCTACACTAAGCTAAGCTAATTATTACAAATCAAAACTAATTAACTATTCTAACTAATTAATTATTACAAACTGAATTGAATAACTAGCTATGCCAACTAACTAGAGCAATTCAAATAAAGCAAGTAAATGGCCTCAGAAGCGACGGAGACATGCATGCTCGGTCGGTTTCCTTCCAAAAATCCATCGCCTTGCCATCGGTTGCCTCTATTTGCACTTGTTTTGATCTCTAAAAATTGCACCAACTTCCAGACTGCTTCTGCTTCAACACAGGAACACTTTTATACAAAAAAAATGACTGGTGGCTGGTCGGCCACAAAAAGTGGCTATCAGCTACCTTAACTGGCCGGTCGGCAACATCAGGTCGTCGGTCGGCTACCCCTTTTTCCAAACTTTTGTTTTTGCTGCAACAGAGAGCAATAGAGGCAAAGCAATGGATTTTTCAAGGAATGTGTGTACTGCCACCCTTCTTATCATTTCTCAAGCTCAAAGGAGTATGGCACTTGGCTCTCAAGCCACCAACCAAGCATTTTCATGCATGATGGCCAAAAAGTCAAGCTTGTACAAGGTCAATGAATGCATAAATAAGACACGAAGGATCACCACCTTGTCATACATGATCAAGGGTGTCCGTGACCAAGAAAAGTGGCACGTTTCATCACATTGAGTATGAAACATCCCATTTTTCTTGTGTTTGGAGTAACGACCAATCCAAACACATGCAATGCAACACAACATGCTTAACTTGCTCATGTTTTACTTGTCATGTTTTGTTTACACATTTTACATTACCAAATCATTCTTTAACCGGTTAAGTCCAAGGTGATTGTCCTCTAATGAGAGAGGGGTCAACCAAAGGATGATTTAAGACATGAGAGAGATCATGCCTTTGGTTAGTAGAAACCCTCAAAAGAGGATTAAAACCATTGAGGACAAGCTCTATCTCAAGCTTAAACACAACCTTAAGGTTAACCAACCGTCAAAACAAATGGAAAGAAAAGAGGAAGGTTGCAGATCTTTTCGTGCTGAGATGGCATGAAAAATGATACTCCAACATGCAAGCAATTCATGCACAACATGTTTAAAAGCCAAAACACTAAACTAGTGAAGAGCACTATACTAGAGGCATGCAATACCAAGCTCAACTGACCAAACTAGCTCGAGATAGAGCTAAAACAAAACCAAAACAGTAACTAAAACATGTTGAGATTGAAGCATAAGAAGTTACAAAAACATGCTCACATGCTAGCTTGCAAACAAGGCTTAAAACACAACTCTCAAAAGTAATGAAATAGTGAAATAAGTGAGAGTATGACAGAGCTATATACACTAAAATCACATGTAAAATGATGCTACACCATGCAAGGAAGTCAAGCAAAATATGTTTGAGGCCTTGAAACACTAAGCTAGTGAAGGCATTTGCACTACAACCATGCAAGACAAGGCTCATATGACCAAGATAGCTCAAAACAGAGTTAAATCATGAAAAATCAGAGCCTAAAACATGCTGAGATCAAGTCACAAAAAGGTAGAAAAACATGCTCACATGTTAGGCTATCTGCACTTGCAAACAAGACACAAGGAGGGAAGGCCACCCCCTCCTATTTTGGACCTCAAAACCAAGTTTTTACCACTGAAATTCCCCTAGAATTCAGTGGTTAAAAGAGCCCAAAAAGTTGTTTCAAAAAGCTTTGAAAGATGGCACAAAAGGCTTCACAAGCCAAAGAGCAAGAAGATGAGACAACCCCCTAACTCGACAAGACTTAAACCATCATTTTGAAACCTTAAAAATAGAGTTTTTTATGGTTGAAAAACCAGGTCGAAACAATGTAAAAAAGATGGCCAAGCAATTGATTAAAACAAAGCTTGAATGAGGTAAGCCTTATACCTTTGAAGCACAGCAACAAACAACCACAATTCTGAGACAAAACCAGCCTTAAGAACTCAAACTAAGCCTCAAAGAACCTCAGCTCCAAGATTACAATGTTTGGTCAAGGGTCTTAGTGCAAATGTGTAGAGATTTCTCACTTTCAAGCACAAAATAGAGAGAGAGAGAGAGAGAGAGAGGATTCTAGAGAGAGAAAGAGAAAATTTGCTCACAAAATTTTCTAACCTCTCAAATGGGGGAGAGATCCCCCATTATATAGAAAAAACAAGCCAAAGGCTTGTATTCATCCCTCCATACAGGTGTACGGAGATGAGCATCAGTGAACAACAGCTGGCACAGCTAGCAAATAAATATCTAAAAAAGGATAAAAATGGTCGTCGGCCAGCATTAGTGGCCGACCGGCCATCAATGTAGTCGACCGGCCACCACTGGTGGCCGGCAAGCACAAGTCATGGCTGGCAGGCTAAGGGGATGGCCGACAGGTCACCCTCTCCTCCAGAAGTGAAACAACAAGCTCTTGGCCCATAACCAAGCACAAAACAGACAAGATTAGAGACAAAACAGACAAGATTAGAGCCTCCAAGGCAAGGCGCTCAGCCGAGACCTTTAGGGACTCAAAATGAACATGAGCGAGCACAATCATCGGGTGTTCAAACGATGATGTCCAAATCTTGAAGACGGTCAAAAATGGGATGTCTATAGTTGCCCCTCTTTGAAAGAACTCAGAAGTCATGAAATGATGGGAGTGAATGTCAAAGCCCAGAGACGACCCATTTTTGACAAAGCTGAAGACTTAGACAAACAAGCAATCAAAACAAAAAACAGTTACGTCCACAGGCTGCCTATGTATCCCTTTCCAAGGAATCAAACCAACGTAGTTTTAGAGCAAGATGCAAATGATATACACAATGCAGAACATAACTTATGATCATGCAATGAGACTGTAACGAAACATCTGGATGCAAATGCCATGCAAAGAAATGATACAGCAAACTCGTACATAAGTAAGTTAACATGAACCAAGCCACATTTCATGCAGAAAGGATGTAAGAAAATTATGCAAGCTTAACTATGCATCACACAGGAAAGGTAAAGAACCGCAACCGTCGGGTGCACCCAAGGCGGCAAACAAGATCCTAACGCGTGGCACACGTGAAGAGCGAGATGGTGATAACAAGTAAAACACATCCAACTCTTATGAAACCAAAACAAAGAGCGATATAAGCATTGGAATCCGTCCAGATGCATTTAACCAAAACATCCAAACGCGTCGCACGCAAGAGGGAAAAGAGACCGGTGCAAACACTAGAGGGGGGTGTAAACATCAAAGCACGTTCCAATGTTTCTAACCAAAACAGGGTGGTATAAGCGTCAAAACACAGTTAAAACGCTTCTAACCGAAGAGGTGGTATAAACATCGAGCACACGTCCCTAGTGTTTCTAACCAACAAGGTAGGTATAAACATCAGGCACATGGTCCAAACGCTTCTAACCGGAGAGGTGGTATAAACATCGGGCACACGACCTAATGTTTCTAACCAACAAGGTGGTATAAGTGTCAGGCACATGGTCAAAACGCTTCTAACCAACAGGGAAGGTATAAGCATCGGGCACACGTCCAAACCCTTCTAACCGAAGAGGTGGTATAAACATCAGGCACACGACCCAATGTTTCTAACCAACAAAGTGGTATAAGCGTCAGACATACATCCCAAATGCTTTTAACCAGGAGGGTATAAGCGTCGGACACACGTCCAAACACTTTTAACCAAAGAGGTGATATAAACATCGGGCACACGACCCAATGTTTCTAACCAACAAGGTGGTATAAGCGTCGGACATACATCCCAAACACTACTAACCAAGAGGGTGGTGTAAACCTCGAGCACGCAACCCAATGCTTCTAACCAACAAGGAGTGGTGTAAACACTGGGCGTACCTGAATGTTTCTAACCAACAAGGGGTGGTGTAAACACCAGGCATACCCGAATGTTTTTAACCAACAAGGAGTTCAAAGGACAGGAATGATCTTACCTGGAATTCCTCTGAATGAACCATACATACAATATCGCGCCTGCATAAGGAAGAGACTTAACAAATACAGCAAGATAGGAATGCATGTTCCATGCAAGATTGATAGCATGTTCTATGCGAATGTGAGAAGCGCATATTCTATGCAAGTGTGGTAAGTGCATAATCTATGCAAAGGTGACAAATGCATGCTCCATGCAAGATTAACAAATGCATGTTGTATGCAAATGAGAAATGCATATTCTATGCAACGAAAATTATGGCATGCTCCGTGCAACATCAAGACGCATATTTTATGCCATACTAACAAACTTATGCTCTATACAACAGACACAAACATTCTCATGCGAATGTGAGAGCATATACAACGTAATGCCATGCGAGAATGTTCTATGCGAGATAAAAAGCATATACAATGCAAGACATGAGCATCAAAGTTCCAAAACAAGTGTTTAATGCCCAAGTAGAAGCACGCCTCCTGTTAAAGTATAAGATGCATGCTCTATGCGAACAAGAAACAATGCAAAACCTCATGTGAAAGAATGCATTCCATGAAATGACAAGGAGCTGCACATCCTATGCAATAACAAAAGCGAGGCATGGTAAAAACAACTTGATCGCAACCTCCAACTTACCTCCCAGAGGAGTTGTAACAAGTTAAAAGGATACACCTCGTACGTGCTGATTACCACACACTGAAACATAATTCAGAGCTTCCGCAGAGGCCACTTGAGCTCAAAAAATGTACTTCCTTTGCACTTTCTTGAGGGATCAAGGCACAAAACAACAAAACAACATCCAAGGAGAGCATCAGAGGCCTTTTGGCCACTCTAGGAAGCCACTGGCCACCCATCGGCCACAAAATAATGTCATCGGCCACAAATATGGCCGGTCGACGAACAGTGGTGGCCGGTCGGCCACCGATGACAGATTATGGGCAATTTTGGCATTTTACCACGGGTCTTTAAATATAGGGTTCCAAACCCTATTTCTTCAATTCTCCCTTGCCGAAAAACACTTCCCCTTTTGCTTTAGACCATTTTCCCCTTATGATCCTCACTTTATACGCATTTTCAAACATCCCACGAATGTCTGATTCGCTAAAACCTCTTTACACACTCCATTTTGAACTGAATAAAACGTGATTTCGATGCCTCTCTCTTGACTTCCATTATTCGAGGTATGTTTCCCTTGAGTTACCCTTGATTTCAATGCCTTCTTCCAAGCCCTGACCTTTTCTTCCGTTTTTTCTCTCTCAGAGTTGATTTTTTGTTGACTTTTGGCATTCCCGCCCATTTTCCACATTTTCGATCATTCTCTCATCTTTCTTTGAGATGGCAGGTAACATCCCACATGACAGAGCTCCTCCGGGGATAGAGATGGATCCAAAGTTCGAGCCATTGCCGCTCAGTATCCGTTCGTTCGACCCGGCGACGTACCATCCCGAGGTACACGTGCTACCTCCCAATAGCATCCTCTAGTTCAGGGGGTTCATGCGAGGTCCCCCGAAGGACCTCCTGCTACGCAAGCCAGAGTCACATTTATCCCATGGCGCCTCCGAGGTATACACTTTCTCTTTATTTTCCACAATGTAGGTTACATTTCTTGCATAGCTTACACTACCTTGTATCTACTTATCCCAAACACATTCTTGCACTGCATTTCTTACACTGCCTTTGTATCTGTTTGTCCTGAACATACCCTTGCACTGTATTTTTTACACTGCCTTGCATCTGTTTGTTCTGCTTACAAGGGGATTCACATGCCATTTGTGGATACGGGACCACCTCCGCGAGGGAGTGGTATATGGAGCTTCCCGACGCCGTCCGTCACATCATCGACGAAGCTGGCATCGGTGCATTTTGCATGGGGCTCTCTCGTCTCATTGCGAGCTGGCCTCTACTGGGTGCTTTAATAAAGAGGTGGTGGGATACCACCGATTCCCTCCACTTTTCTACAGTAGGGGAGATGACGATGACTCCCTTTGACTTCTCTACCGGCATAACAGTAGGGGGTCATCCGATTCCTTACTACATAGACATGGGTGAGTGGGAGGCCGCTCAGATCTACCTACTGGGGATTCACCCACCCATCTCCCGATCAGGAATGGTGCGATATACATGGTTCGCTGATCATTTCAGAGGGACGACCCGCGAGGAGACCGAGTACTATGCCCAAGGCTTCCTCATGTTTCTGTTTGGCACTACTCTATTTACTGACCGGGCGAACACCTTTGGGCTCTACCTCATGAGCACCTTGGTGGACTTGTCTCGCGTCTGATTCTATGACTAGGGCGGTGTAGGCTTGGCCACACTAAACGAGTACATGAGCTCCACCTCCTGCTGGAGCGTGCATCTGCTAGGAGGCTACTGGAGGGCCTGGGAGGTACGCCTTACCCTTCTATTTTCATTTCTACTTTGTATTTCCTGTATACTATGCACACTATCTGCTTTCTACTTTACATTATCTATACACTGCACACTGTACGCTTTCTGTTTTATCTGTACATTGCACACACTGTCTGCTTTCTTCTTTACATTCTCTGTGTTCATTTGATATGTACTCACTGTTAGCCTTCCACCTTTCGCAGCTATGGGTATACGCCTATTTTCTAAGGCTCGCCCTAGAGCCATAGGTGGAGATACCATCTATGGTGCCGTACTTGCACAGGTACGACGAGAGATGCCAGTGGAGGCCCTGAGAGTCATTCTCATTTCTCCGTTGATTCTTTGATATCGTGACCATAGTAGAGGTAACCCAAACCTTTCAGTTATTTTCGCTTTGCTTCATATTGCATATACAATGGCAGCTAACAGTCTGTATATTTACTATTTACAGATCACCTGGCAGCCATGGGCAGTGATGCCCGATGGGGTCAGAGATTAGTTTGCCGGTGCTCGGAAGGTTTCTCGATTTCGGATCTTGCTTGAGGGCCTGGTCTGTCGGGCATGGTTCTTAGGAGAGCAATTCCTGCGCTAGAGCCTTGGCTTACCCGAGCCGGTAGTCCCGATGCTGCCTCCTACATATATGAGGATCACAAAGAGGTACACCCTGCAAGAGATGATCGATTTCACCAGAGGCCGGGAAGGTGACTTCTTCAGGCTTGAGGGCAATTACACTGCCTTCATCTAGACATACCTCATGCCGCCCCTGACTAGGGCCCGCGGAGGTGAGAGAGCTAGGGCTCCAGCTGCAGGAGGGAGAGCGGGAGGATCCAGGGTGCCTCAGGCTCATGACAGGAGAGGTCCTCAGACGACGCAGAGGGTAGGATGGCCAGAGCTGCCTACTATGCTGACTTGCTGGCGACCCACAGGGGAGGCTTACCAGATTCCCATTGAGCCTGCACCAACTGGTCACGAGCTTGTCGAAGTTTGAGGCCCGACCCCAGTATGTACTATACTTACATTTTGCACATTTCATTCATTTGAATTATGCTTTGTAGACTACTGATCATCTCAACACATTCACAGGCATCCATAGAGTACGCCTGGCAAGCTCTCGAGCTAGTGGCTTCTCTGATGGGGATGGTTCAGATGAGCCTGAACCTACTCAGTCTCTACAGGATTCCAGTAAGTCCCTTCAGTTTGCACTTTATGCCATGAAATTTTTCTTCTGATACATTAGCATTTCAACTACAATTTGCCCCATACTGATCTGAATTCATTACATTAACAACACTGCATTGATACACTACTCCCACACACTACATTCAACACTATACTCATCTTTGCATACCAATAACTGATGCATTTGACAAACTATCCTTTTCAGGTCCCTTTTCAAATGGCAGCCCCACCAGACGCCGTAGCGGGAGCCACAGCAGGACCTTCAGTGCCTCCCCCGACAACAGGAAGAAAGAGACAAGGGACCCCGATGCACAGCTGAGCTAGAGCTAGAGCTAGATGTGCTCACAACGAGAGTGGTCCACCAGAGCCTATCCCGGATGATTATGAGACAAATGAGGACGAAGAGCCAGCGAGCCCGCAGTCCGAGTCATCCGAGGGTGGTGGCGATGCTGAGGAGGGCTCTGGCTCAAATTCAGACTGTGGCACTGCTGGCGATAGCTTTGAGTCCGCCCTGCCGAAGAAGAGGACGAAGAGGGCCTCTCGATCCTGAGGTGACTGGCACCGATTCAGATGTTTTTTGCTTAGCACTTTCAACACATGGAAGGACAAGAAGGCAAAATAGAAGGCCATTGACCATAAAAAGATGTTGCCGGCCATCAAAAATGGTTGTCGGGCACTAGTACTGGCCAGTCGGCTACAAAAGTGGCCAATTGGCCACCAACACTGGCTAGTCGGCCACTAGTGCAGGAAACCTCCAGATTGCTGCCACTTGTTTTCCACTCAACACCTTATCTTCTACAAAAGCTCCAAGTTCGTGGTTTCTTCATTTCAGCTCAGTTTTTTCCACAAATGGAGCCATTCTTTGCCAAAAAAACTCTCTAATCGAATTGCAAATTTAGATGGCTCGAAAAATTTGAATTTTTAAGGTTTCGGGATAAATGCACTATTCCTGCTAAGTCATAATCCACTGTGTTTTCCGTTCTTTCACGCCACGGCTAGATGTTGGAACCCAGTTACACATGTTTTTAGCTTTGGGGGACAAGAGATATGTCCCACAATCGAAGAATTCCATGCTTTAATGGAATCCCAGCGTGATGAGAAAATCTTGCCCCAGTCTCGTTTTGGCCACATCCAAGCTTTAGGATGGATGTGTGGGCTCACTTTACATGATACTCGATCTTTAGTTCACGATGGAGAACTTCACATTCCCAATCTCATTCACCGATTTTCTGACGCCAGCAACCGTGGCGACCGTCTTTGGCAAAGTTTTCGGCATCATGCCCTCTGCTTGTGTATGTTGGCTCATTTTCTCCTTGCCCCTGGCTTCGGAGGGTCTAGCATTCGCTTGATAAAAGTTACGCAAGGCTTGAAGGACGGCAAGAGCTGCATTGGCTTGGCACTAGTCGCGACTTTAATGGGTTTGGACACTTTCCATCGCCGAGAGACAACCAAGTTTGCAAGAAGTCCACTACTCTTATAGGTAATGCTTCCCACCCTTCTCACATGTCTTTCTCACATCACTCGACCCTTAGGCTCTATTTTTCTCTCAAAACCCTTTTTCTCACTTTTCTCTCCACGTACACCTCTCTATTCTTTAATCTCTCTTATTTTTCATCCCTTCCCAGGTATGGCTCATGGACAGGTTGAAGGTAGTGGACGCTTGCCCTGTATATTCAGCGCACGACTATTTCTTTTGCCCACGGCTAGTTGATTTCCTGAACAAGGGATGGTGGTGCCACTGGATGTGCAACAGGTCCGCTGTTGGTATTGCTTGGTATTGTCCCTAGTTTGATCTGCCTGAGATGAGCTACAGCATGTCTCGCCAACCTGGCATTCAATTGATTGGCTTGACACATTGTGTCTTCTATTTTCCATTCCAGTTCAGGCGTCAGTTCGGACATGACCAAACTTGCCCAGAAGAAAAGATAGAGTACCCAGCTTCATTTCCAATTTGAGGCTCACAGCTAGCTCGCTACTCCACTGCATGGAGAACAAGAGAACTTCTAGCCCCTGCTCCCAATTTCAATTGCGCCCTTTCTAGCGAATGCATAGCATGGCTTGAAGATGAGGCACAAACTGGGCCAACTTTGGCATCTGAAGCTTCTACAAGCTCTGGGGGGAGGGGGGGTGCACAAACACCTGATTCAACTATGCCCCAAGTTTTTGCTTTAATATGTACTTTCAAGTTTTGTTTTGAATGTAATAAAAAGCAACTTCAATTTGTATCAAGAGTCATAGAACTCTGTATTGAAATCAATGAAATTGAAGGTTGTGGGTACTGAAAAATTTTTCTTTTGGTCCAAAAATGGTCTAAGTTGTAAAAACATTAATTTGAACAAAATCAACTTTTATTAAAACTTTTAAAAACCATTTTCGATAAGGATCACAATTGGACACACCTAGAATCTATCCTTGAAATGTACAACCCCGAATCCAATAACTGGAAAGTTGCCCCTTATCTGAATAGCACTGCACTGTACTATAAGTAGCTCTAATACTGAAGATCACAACCAAACTCTTGGATGCAGAAAAGACAAAGATGACCAAAATAATCACATAGACACAGTTGATTTGGAAGTGTTTATGGTTGGACTTCAGAATGAAGTTGCCAACGTATCCCAAAGATGGGAATCAAGCCTTACATAGTTTGGTTCGGGTTCACTCGGGTATTAACACTCTCCTTTTGCATTCTAATTTTTTCCAAGGCCGCCCTTTCTCGGCTTTCAACCTTGCGAGCTTAGTTTTTCTTTTTTCCAATTTTTGTGCTCTAACTTTTGCCTAGGTCGCCCTTTCAGGTTTTCGGCCTAGCAAGCCTCTCAAGGGTAGTATTTCTTCAACTTGTCCCTATTGATTGGTTAGGAGAATTCGAGGCCATCTAAATCCATAAGAATGACAACTCCACCCGACCAAATAGATTTGATAATGTAAGGACCAGTCCAATTAGGTCTGAACTTGCCCCTAGGGTTGTGGATGGGAGTTCGGTTGTCTTTGAGCACCAAATCCCCTTCTTTCAGATTCCTGAACTTAACTTTCTTGTTGAAAGCCCTGGCAATCCTGCATTGGTAACAAATATGTGCTTTCTAAGATGAACAACGTCAGCTTAGGCAGGTGGGAGGGGGTGATGTATATGCTAGGGTCGTATGGGATGACCATTGTTTGGATAAGGTTTACTTGCCTGGGTGAAGGAGGGGATTGGTTATGTGGTGGGAGAGGATTTGTAGTGACGTTAGGCTTCTCAGGAGGCGCTATCACTTTGTTGTCAATAAGATCCTGAATCTCATGACGGAGTCTAAAGCATAGGTCGGTATCATGACCATGCTGCTGATGGAAGACGCAATACTTGGCGCGGTTGTGTGTAGGAGGGAGGGGATTAGGCAATGGGTGTGGCTCCAGGGGCTTCAGATGTCCTTTTCTAATTAGGACCCCTAAGGCTTTGGATAGAGACATGTAGAGTGGGGTGAAAACCTTCTAGCCTCGAGGTGGGTACTTTGCAGGTTGTGAGGTGGCTTCAGATGTGCTGGTAAAGGGTGTGGCTCTTTTTGCTGTGGTGGTGACCATACCAACGTCAAAGGTCCTTGCAGCTACATTGCTACTCGTAGCTGGATTTGAACCGCGTGTAAACGCCCTATTGGGCTACTTTTTTTCATGGTCAATCAGACCCTGTTTCATCGCATCCTTTATCCGTACCCCTATCTCATGAAGCTCAGCAAATGTAGGGAGGGGTAAGACAATCATCTTCTGCAGCAGCTTCGATTGCAGATTATGAACGACCATTCTTTTCTGGTCCTTTTCTGTTGGACGAGTTGTCATCATGGAGGCCTTGGCCCTCCATCGAGTGACAAAGTCGGAGAAGCCCTCCTTTGACTCTTACCGAGTTGCCTCGGGATCACAAGTTGTGACCTCGATTTGAGTGTTATAAGAATATTAGGCAATGAAGGCCTTGGCCATCTCTTTCCAGCTCCTCTTTACAGAATCTTCCACTTTAGCATACTAGACGGCCGCGATACCCGACAAGAGTCAGGTATCACGGCCATCTGCGATACCCGACCAA
Source organism: Camellia oleifera (assembly GCA_022316695.1). NCBI lineage: Eukaryota > Viridiplantae > Streptophyta > Magnoliopsida > Ericales > Theaceae > Camellia > Camellia oleifera. The sequence continues at coordinate 93,503,802 of CM039317.1, forward strand.
AGAGGGATAACTTCTATAGTCTAGTCAGGCCCATTGGCTGCAGAATATAAAAATAGCCGCAAGTGGACCATAAGATCACCCGAACCGTCGAAGCAGTCTATGTGAGGCATTTTAAATCTATCTGGCAATGTCACCGCCGAATCTGTGTAGCCGTCCTCTATATCTGGGATCGAGTTGACTCCCTGAGCTCATTTGAAAAGCTTCTCAGGCTTGCTCACTTTCAAGGCAGTAGGATCGACCTAAAACTCGAACGGTGTGTCTGTTGGGTAGGCCGGTGCTTTGGAAGTCTAAGGTAGGACTGTCCCTGCTGGAATGTCCGCATTCTCCTGGACATTAGCTGTATCCCCGGGTATTGGAACCCTAGCTGGGGGTGGATGCAAAGTAGAAGCTACTGCTTCTTGTGATTGTTGTTGTTATTGCTGTTGATGCCTAGCAATCAGTTCAGCCTGCTGGGTTACAACCTCTGTTTGCCAAGTGGTAACTTCCATTTGGCGAGCAGTGTCCCGCTGCATGGCCTCGATCGTTTGTTGAAGTTGACGCATCATATCCTCTATACTGACTGAGGGGTGCTAATCTATCAGAACCGGTGTATATTCCCTTTCTGAGGTGGAACCAAAAATTGGGCCCAATTGTGCACAGGTGACGTAGATAGTGACCACTGAATTGGCCACTGTTGAACTGATGATCTATGCCTGACTGTCCTCCGTCTCGTAACCGGGGGTAGTGAAGCAAACACTGGTTGTCCTCCAATAAGATCTGCATATCAATAAATCCTCCTAACTCTGGTCCAGAGTGCTCGGGGGAAAACTGCATCGTCGAAAGCAATTGTGAAATACTACCATGCAGAAAGAAAATAAAGCAAAAAAAAGGAAACAACAATCAATCAGCAAACGCACAGCATCTTGGCTTAGACAGAGACAACACACAGTTGAAATCACAAGATGTACAATCTGTACTCAAAAACTGATTTCTGCCCTAAAATTTTCTGCCTCAAAACTGATACCCTCAAACTGATACCCAGACTTGCAACTGATACATACATTCTTGTAAAGACACACCCTAACAGCAAATATCAAGCAGGTGAGAGCCAAAACACCCCTATGGTGGGGTAGGTTTTCCCTGTCCTAGTTTCTTCAGGAGCTAGGGGTTCACTACGGACGCATGTGGTTTGAAACAGTCCTGCATTCGGGTGAGCAACCTGTCCTAGTTTGGAATAGTCTCTAAGGCTCCCGATATGCAAGTAGGTCAATTGGTCAAAAAGGGGTGCCTCAACAAGACCACCTAATATACCTCTCGCTCCTGACACCGATAAGTGAAAGGAGGATCAAACGGTGAAGTGGTAGTCCAGATCCAAGGTTTGTGTTCCCATCGTGGCAGAGCCCGCAACCGGTCAGCCTTATGGCATGCTTTTCCAAGCAAGCCTCCGGCAAACCGTTCAAGATTAGTAGATGGCAAACACTGTGACTTAGGCGCACCTACGTAAATGAAATGCAAAGAAACACAAAAATGTAGATAAAATAACATATCATGAGTTCGAGTCATGTTCTCTAAATCCCCAGCATAGTCGATAGAAACTGTAGCTCGAGTTTTTCGCGCCCCCTTTCGGAGTGCTCGAATTGGTCCTACAGTTCGGACTCCTGTCACGGTTCTGAATCTAATCTCACAAAGTGCAATGTGAGACTGATGGACACCAAAGAGTCCAATCCGACAAATCATTTTGGAAACTCGATTTTGAATCAAATAATGCCAAAACTGGACTGCTTTGCCAGATTACAGAGTCGCCACCTAAATATTTTATTTTTGGAAAATTTAGGAAACCCTGACTTGTGCCAAAGGCCACACGTCCGTCATCACCAAAGTTGCCTCGGCTCGGCAACTTGGGTACGAGAGGAGAAAGTCTTGAAATGAGCACCCCGCTTACCCGATCAAAGATCGGCATCTACTAATCATGATATGTTGTTTTATAAACCTCAAGTGTTCTTATCCGGTTATTAGCTAACCTTACTATGTGACGCCATAAGCAAGTATAGACTAAATTGCAAGAATTGGAACATTTCGACTCATGTTTGTTTTTTAAAATGGTTTGAATTTGTCACCCGCAAGTGGGCTAAAACGCGGATTTGCCACCCTTAAGCGGGCTTAAAACATGATTTGCCACTTCGCAAAGTGGGCTTAAAACATATATTTGTCGAATTGTTCCAATTCAAGCAACAAAGCCTTCATCCACAAGCATTCGTGCAATTTAGCATTTAAGCAAATAGCCTCATGGCAAGCATGCGAAACATGGCAACACTCACACTCATGCAAGTATGCTAAAGTGTAAAACTTACAGTGTACTCCAAGCCAAAACAAAAACTAGTTAGAAATATGCATGAGCCTAACTATACAGAATGCCTAATGCAACACATGCAGTAATGTAATTAAATAGGCTCGGCTACCTAATCATGGCATATGATTCGATTTGAACAACATGTGATAAACACGTATTCAAAGAAGTGTATTGAAATACAATACAGCTTGAATGATGCGCCGAGCCTTGGTGCATGCAATACAAATGAATAATGCAAACATGCAAGCATAAGGTATGCTAATCAAAACATGTCCCAATCTAACCATCGAAAGCGGATAAATAGAAGGCAGAAAGACGGGGGGTTGGAAGACATGCACATACGCACGCACGCTTATTACAATATTATGCCCTCACGAAGGAGGGTCCAAATAAATAAGCTAAGTTAGTTATTACAAACAAAAACTAATTAACTATTCTAGCTAATTAATTATTACAAACTAAATTGAATAACTAGCTATGCTAACTAACTAGAGCAATTCAAATAAAGCAAGTAAATGGCCTCGGAGGCGAGGGAGACATGTATGCTCGGTCAGCTTCCTCCCGAAAATCCATCGCCTTGCCATCGGTTGCCTCTATTTGCACTCGTTTTGATCTCTAAAAATTGCAGCAACTTCCAGACTACTTCTGCTTCAACACAAGAACACTTTTATACAAAAAAAAAATGACTGGTGGCCGGTCGGCCACAAAAAATGGCTATCAGCTACCTTAACTGGCCGGTCGGCTACATCAGGTGGCCGGTCGGCCACCCCTTTTTCCAAACTTTTGTTTTTGCTGCAACAGAGGCAAAGCAATGCATTTTTCAAGGAATGTGTGCACTGCCACCCTTCTTATCATTTATCAAGCTCAAAGGAGTATGGCACTTGGCTCTCAAGCCACCAACCAAGCATTTTCATGCATGATGGCCAAAAAGTCAAGCTTGTACAAGGTCAATGAATGCATAAATAAGACACGAAGGATCACCACCTTGTCATACATGATCAAGGGTGTCCGTGACCAAGAAAAGTGGCACGTTTCATCACATTGAGTATGAAACGTCCCATTTTTCTTGTGTTTGGATTAACATCCAATCCAAACACATGCAATGCAACACAACATGCTTAACTTGCTCATGTTTTACTTGTCATGTTTTGTTTACACATTTTACATTACCAAATCATTCTTTAACCGGTTAAGTCCAAGGTGATTGTCCTCTAATGAGAGAGGGGTCAACCAAAGGATGATTTAAGACATGAGAGAGATCATGCCTTTGGTTAGTAAATACCCTCAAAAGAGGATTAAAACCATTGAGCACAAGCTCTATCTCAAGCTTAAATACAACCTTAAGGTTAACCAACCCTCAAAACAAATGGAAAAGTGAAGAAAAGAGGGAGGTTGAGATATTTTAGTGCTGAGATGGCAAGAAAAATGATGCTACAACATGGAAGCAACTCATGCACAACATGTTTAAAAGCCAAAACACTAAACTAGTGAAGAGCACTACACTAGAGACATGCAATACCAAGCTCAACTGATCAAACTAGCTTGAAATAGAGCTAAAACATGCCAAAACAGTGGCCAAAACATGTTAAGATTGAAGCATAAAAGGCTAGAAAAACTTGTTCACATGCTAGCTTGCAAACAAGGCTCAAAACACAACTCTCAAAAGCAATGAAATATTGAAATAAGTGATAGTGTGACAGAGCTATGTACACTGAAATCACATGTAAAATGATGCTACAACATGCAAGGAACTCAAGCAAAACAAGTTAGAGGCCTTGAAACACTAAGCTAGTGAAGGCATTTGCACTACAACCATGCAAGACAAGGCTCATATGACCAAGACAACTCAAAAAAAGAGTTAAATCATGAAAAATCAAAGCCTAAAACATGCTGAGATCAAGTCACGAAAAGGTAGAAAAACATGCTCACATGTTAGGCTATCTACACTTGCAAAAAAGACACAATGAAGGGAGGCCACCCCCTCCTATTTTGTACCTCAAAACCAAGTTTTTATCACTGAAATTCTCCTGGAATTTAGTGGTTAAAAGAGTCCAAAAAGTTATTTCAAAAAGCTTTGAAAGATGGCACAAAAGGGTTCACAAGCGAAAGAGCAAGAAGATGAGATAACCCCCTAACTCAACAAGACTTAAACCACCATTTTGAAACCTTAAAAACAGAGTTTTTTATGGTTGAAAAACCAAGTTAGAACAGTGTAAAAAAGATGGCCAAGCAATTGATTAAAACAAAGCTTAAATGAGGTAAGCCTTATACCTTTGAAGCACAACAACAAACAGCCACGATTCTGAGCCAAAACCAGCCTTAAGAACTCAAACTAAGCCTCAAGATAAGGATGTTTGGTCAAGGGTTTTAGTGCAAATGTGTAGAGAATTCTCACTTTCAAGCACAAAATAGGAAGAGAGAGAGGATTCTAGAGGGAGAGAGAGAAAATTTGCTCACAAAATTTTCTAACCTCTCAAATGGGGAAGAGACCCCCCATTATATAGAAAAAAAAAAAAAAAAGCCAAAGGCTTGTATTCATCCCTCCATACACGTATATGAAGATGAGCATCAGTGAACAACAGTTGGCACAACTGGCAAATAAATATCTGAAAAAAGAGAAAAATGGCCGTCGGTCATCATTAGTGGCTAACCGGCCATCAACACAGCTGACCGGCCACCACTGGTGGCCACCAGGCACAAGTCATGGCCGGTAGACTAAGTGGATCGCCAATAGGTCACCCTCTCCTCCAGAAGTGAAACAACAAGCTCTTGGCCCACAACTAAGCACAAAACAAACAAGATTAGAGCCTCCAACGCAAGGCGCTTAGCCAAGACCTTCAGGGACTCAAAACGAACACGAGCGAGCACAATCATCGAGAGTTCAAATGATGACGTCCAAGTCCTGAGGACGGTAAAAAATGGGATGCCTATATGCGGCCAACTTGAAAAGGAGTCTGGTCCTCAACCTCTTCTCAAACTCCAAGCAACGGCGTTCCTCCGTCCCTACCAACTCCGGTGAACTGAATTTGAAAATATTGTTGAAATATTGGATTATTGGAGAAAATTATATAAAGACCCAGATTTAGATATTGATGAAAGAAATAGGCTACTAGATCAGATAAGAGAAACTTATCTAGAAAATGAAACCCTTTTACAACACTTTAATTATGATATTAATATGGCAACTAATGATGATGACAGCCAATCATCCTCATCTGAAGAATCAATAGATCAAGATATTTCATCAGAAATAAATAAAGGGAAAAGAAAGGCAGAAGAGCCAATTGATCCCGAATTATTTGGCACAAGGGGAGATGGAGAAAATTTTGACTTTATTCAAACAAATGAAGTTTAAAATGATACTAACATTGGAAGTACCTCCAATCCCACACCTGAGCCAGTAATATCTAGAAAAGAAAATAATCATAAGTATCCAATAGCTCAAAATGGTACTTATTTAGACTTGTCTCATGTTTCATTTAAGGATCAACCACAAGCAATTGATGATTGGGCACAATCCTTGTCCATCATTATTGCCAATTATAAAAATAGCTGGTCAAAGGAAAAATTCCTTGATTATATTGCAGCAACTCTCCAGGGAGATGTGTTGCAATGGTTAAGATAGTGGGAAAAATCTAAAATTGGAAAAAGTCAAAAAATAGCTTTGTTAACAAATTTTCTCACACTGGACACAATTTTAGCTGAATTTGCAAAAATTATAAAAGAAAATTTATGTGGCTTTGCAGGAGATACTAATTTGCAAGCAGATGCAATTTATATTTTGACTAAATTAGAATTATGTAATATTTTTCTTTTTGAAGACTATGTTCAAATTTTTAAAAAATATTATTATCTTATTGATCCACCAGCAAATCAACCTTGGTTAGATCAATTTTTTCATAAACTCCCTAATCCATGGGATGAGTTATGTATTAAAAACTATCCTAATTTTCTCAAAAAAAATGGGGAAAGAAGAATATGATAATCTTGGTTTTCGCATTAATTATGTTCTAAGACTGATAGCAAATTGGTGTCTATAAGCAAAAGCAAAAAAACAAATAAAAAATCAAATTTCTAACTCACCATATGGTCAAAAATGTTGTGATAAAATTTTAAAAGAAAATTGAAAAATTGGTTGTAATACATTTCCTAAAAGAAAAGGATTTTCTAAAAAAACGTAGAAAATATAAATGGAAACCTTGGAAAAAGAACAAAACTTTTTCAAAAAAGAAAAAGTATATTCGAAAAAAGAAACCAACAAGTATTTCAAAAAAGAAAACTTGTAAATGTTACATTTGTAACGAAGAAGGTCACTATGCACCCGAATGCCCAAAAAAGGAAAAAAGTGCAAAGAAAATTATCAAAGTCCTTGAAGAACAAGATTTTAAAATAATATATGGAGAAGAAATTTCTGATGAAGAAGAAATCTTATATGAAATTTCTAGTGATGAAGAAAGTTCACATGAAGAACTAATCTTCAGGATGACTAATAATAGTCAAGAAATATCTCAAGAAGCAAATAGTATATCTCAAGAAGAATTACAGGCAATTCGACTTGGAGATGTAATCGGAGAAGAAAAAACTTTTACTGACAAAGAATTAGCAAAATTCCAAAAAATGCAAAAAGTTGCTGTTCTAGAAATTTACAAACTTTCAAAATTTAACTTCTTTTCAGCAAGAGTGTTTGAACAATACAGTGGTAACACTCAAGCAAAATGGTCAGAAGAAGGAAATATTGATATTCCTTTTTTTGATAAGAAAAAGGTTGCAAGATGGAAAAAGAAATATCCTGAAATTCAATATATTTATATTGGATTAATTCAAGTAACCATAACAGCCTTATTTCGCCAAGGGATAGATACTCCTATTTTGGCAGTAATTTTTGATAAAAGATTTTCCGACCCAATGAAAGCAATCATTGGAGGAATTTAGTCTAATTTGGCTAATGGAGTAGTTTGGTTTAATGTCAAACCAAATTTCTTTATTTCCATAAATGATCCTAATCTTGAAGATACAGTCAGAATAAGAATTAAAACAAAAAGATTAGGAATGAAATCAAATTCTCATGATTTGGCTATTCGTTGGAAAACAATTCACGAATTAACCAAATTTCCTGAAACAAAAACAAGATCAAACGATAATAAAATCGTTGAAATCTTTGAACCAATACCATTTGACACGGTAATACAACCTCGTCTAATGAATTGGATTGATTTAGAAGTCCCTCGACAATGGTTAATCCAAGACCTAGTGGGACAAGAAGAATCTTCTAAAACAAAACAACCTGCACAATTACAAGTGCAGGCATCAGGAAAAAATTTATATATTGAAAATACAATTCCAAAATTAAAAGATCAACTTCTGTATTTGAAAAAGATTTTCCTAACAAATCACTTTCAAAGTTAAGCATTGAAGAATCAAGTAATAATTCTAATCAAGAATCTATTACTTCAAACAATGTTCAGATTCCTATTTTTTTAGGAACAAGAAAACTTCAACATATTAAGTCTGCATATATGTATCATTTTCAAACAAAAAATGATGATATTATTTTTTCTCCTAGCCAAGGAAAAAGAAGATATACATATGTATTGGGAACATTTAATTTTGTAGGTTATAAACCCTATAGCCTTAGTGTTCTCATAGACACAGGTGCTACAGTTAGCTCATGTAAATGGAATGCCATACCAAAAGAAAAATGGACATAATGAAGCATCCAATTTTGGTTACTGGAATTGATGGCAACCATACTTCCATACAATTCAAGGCCAAAAATATAACTATTTGGTTAAATGATAGCAAGTTCATTATACCAAAAATTTTATGTTTTCCGTATATGCATGGAGATTTCCTTCTTGGAAATAATTTTATATATAAATACCTTCCAATGCAAATACAGGAAAAGGCTATTTCATTAAGCATAAACAATGTCTTAATTCATAGTCCCTTGTTAGAACAACATAAATATATTTGTGATAAAGAGTTTGCGCCCGTGCCGCGTGGTGATTTAACTCCCATCATCAAAACCATTGATGAATCACACTGGATTTATAAAATTTTAGAAGAAAATTTTAGTGAACATCCATTAAAACTATGGCAACGTAGTCCACGCTATTGTAGTTTAAAATTGAAAGACCCTAATGTTATCATTAGAGTAAGACCAATGATCTATACTAGACAAGATATAGATGAATTTGATATTCAACTCCAAGAACTTTTAAACAAAAAGTTAATTGAAGAAACTACAAGCCCTCACTCTAGTCCAGCTTTTATGGTAAGAAACCATGCTGAAATTAAAAGAGGAAAAGCCCGAATGGTAGTCAACTATAAACGGCTAAATGAAAATTTAGAATTTGATGGATATTTTATTCTATGAAAAGATGCTTTGATTAACTTAACCAAAGGATCAAAAATCTTTAGCAAATTTGATTGTAAAAGTGGATTTTGGCAAATTCAATTGACTGAAGAGTCAAAAAAATTGACAACCTTCAGTACACCTAGAGGACATTACCACTAGAATGTTATGCCCTTTGGATTAAATATTGCACCACAGGTATTTCAACGGTGGATGGATACAATTTTTAAAGATCTTAAAGATTGTTGCGCAGTTTATATTGATGATATACTTATCTTCTCTAAAACCAAGGAGGAGCATAAGAAACATTTAAAATTACTTTGTGAAAAATTCCAAAAACATGGAATTATTTTGTCTCCAAAAAAGATTGAACTAGAAAAAGAATCAATTGAATTTTTGGGAATAATTTTAGACTAGAAAGGTTTAAAATTACAAGAACATATTTTGTCCAAAGTACGAGATTTTCTTGATACTCTCGAAAATATAACACAATTACAGAGTTTATTAGGCATTTTAAATTATGGACGAAATTTTATCAAAAATCTTTCAAAAATAGAAATTCCCTGGTTAACCAAATTAAGGAAAAATGTTATTTTTAAGTGGACAGCAGAAGATGTTCGCTTTAATTAAACAAATTAAAGAAAATGTTAAAACTTTACCGGATGTTTATCTTCCTAAAACTGGTGATAAATTAATTTTAGAAACAGACGCCTCAGAAGCATGCTAGGGATGTGTTCTTAAAGCTATACCCAGTAATTTATGGTATGATAAAGAGATACCTTTATCAGAAAATGGGATTAGACCAAGAAAAAATCCAATACCCATAAAATTACAAAAAGAAGAATTAATTTGTGGATATAATTCTGAAACATTTAAACCAAATGAACAGAAATATATTATTTTCGAAAAAGAATTGCTTGCAATAAAATTAGCAATAAAGAGTTTTCATATTTATTTAGCCCCAAAAATTTTTATTGTACGCACTGATAATAAGGCAGTAAGAGATTTCTTGATCAATAAAAAACCTATTGAACAAGGAAGAAGATTAGCCTGGTATAATAAAATTTTTGAATATACTTTTGAAGTAGAACATCTTAAAGGTACTAATAATTTTCTTGCAGCTTTTCTTAGCAGAAATTGTTTCAGAAAATTAAATTGCTAAACAAGTAAATTTAATTTTTGCAGAAGACCTCTAGACCAAGAGGAAACAATGGATAAGGGTAAATAACCCGTTCAAGGAGATTAGGTGACAATTGCTAAAAAAGCAATCCCAGAGAAGAAAAAGTTTATGTTGTGTTTTCAGGAAGACAACCTAGAATTTACACAGACTGGAACGAAGCCAATCTGCAAGTTTGTGGATATTCTAGAGCAAGCTTTAAAGCATATAATAGCATGACCAAAGCTAAAAAAGCTTTCTACAGTGCACCAACTATGCCTATTTATCAAAGGAATCAAATGACAACTAACCCAGTTCCAACTAATATTCAGACATCTAAATTAGATGAATCTGAGATAAAAAAAATTTTCAACCCTGGTTTATCCAGAGAAATTTATACAGAACTCAATGGAATTTGGAAAACTTACATTGTAGACAACAAAGTGAAATTTCGAAAACACATGGGAGTTCTGGCCAACAAATTAGCTGAGCAAACAGCTAAATTAAAAGATTTGCAAAATCTTTGTTTCAATATTCTTAAACAAATGAACTGGAATGAAGATTTTAATTTTGAAAAAATAAACAATTTTCTTCAACTATCAGACCTCATATCAGATGAGTTCTCTGATCTATTTTTTGAACAAATAAAAAGAATTTGTCTTTTTGAAAAAGCAAGAACTTTGCTTCCAAAAGAAATTTGTATGTTAATCAAAAATCGGCTTGAAGATCATCATGATAAGATTAGACAAATCTTAGAACGATCTTATGATAAATTAAATTTGAAAGATGGAATTCCCAAAATAACCATCATGACAAACCATGACATGTGGGTTTTTGAGGATATAGATTGGGGAATAACTAATCAAGTTATTTTCCAAATTTTAGATCCAATCCAATGGATAGATTATCCAATGATCATCAAAGCAATGCTCTCATGGATAGTAAAAGGCTTTCGATGGAGCAAATATTTTACTTTTTGGATCTCCAGCATTGTTAGTTGGCGAGAACGAGAACATTTTTTCCAACCATACCAGATTTGATATCTTAAAAAAAACTGAAGATTTTGAATTTGAAGATGATTATTTAGATGAAGATCACCGGAGAGAGCGATTGAAAAATATCCAAAAACTTTCTTGGATAGAATATTGGATAGACAGTCTAATATTTGTTTCACAAGCAGCGTCCAACATCCATGGCTCAGCAAAATTTCCATTCATGGTTACAGATGGAAGAATATTATTTGTAACCCATTTTCCCATAACATATCAAAGGTCTCCAACGCAAATTAATGAGGCTCTTGACATGTTAATAAATCTCAAAAAGAGAAATAATTTGGATCTTCTGTTGGAACTAGCCATGACCGCGGATGATGTAGAACAATTCCGGAATGAGCAATACAGCCAAAATCCGAATTCCCCTCCATCAGAGACTGATGAAGAATATCACTATCTCATTAATAGGATGGAAGCATAGTGGACCCCACTATCAAATGCAACTGTCTCCTGATCAACTCCAACCTTATCGAGGACATGTGGAGCGACCTGTATTCTTTGGCAGAAAGTGATCAGCCACATCCTTTCAGCCGACGCTACATGACAAAACAGCTCAGCCAAAGCTTATCTACAACAATCTATCTCTTTAAAACCGGGGAGGGTAGACAGTGTGTATCAGTGTATATAATTGTAAAAACTATAGCAAAGAGCAAATAATTGTAGTCCTTTTGTATTTATTTTTGTCTCTTTGTATTTACTTTTAGGCAAACTTTTCAAAAAGCCTATGACAAGGCTTGCCTAAAGAGTTAGAAATCTTGTAACTTTTAGACGTAAAGTCTTGCAAAGTTAGATATGTTAGATATAAAGTTAGATATGCATTAAGTTATATTTTGTTTGTATTCACCCTCTTATAAGTCTATATATTGGCCTTTATACCAACATAATAAAGCATGTAAATTCTCTTCAACTTCTCTCCATCTTTTTGCTTTCGTCTTTGTCTCTAAGTTCTCTATCATAATTCCTTATTCAATAACTCCACCATAATTCCATAAGTAAAAAGGTGATTTCCTTTTTTGTTTTGAATTGGTATCAGAGCTTGGTGAAGAGCTTTTGAAAGCAAGATCAAGCTATGGAAGTATTTCTATCTATGTATAAATTTTTGAAATATATATAAGTTTGTATGGTGTGTTTTATGTTATAAAAAAAAATAAAAAATAAAAAAAAAATTAATTAATTAAAAATTTCGTCTAAGGTTTTTGTGTATCCTTTGTATTTTATATCATCATAATTATTTGTTTCATTTATAGTTGTTGTAAAACCTATATGCTTGGTGTATGTCAAAGCCCATATACTCATTAAGATCTTTTGACTATTGGCCAAAATTAAGTATTCAAGATCATAAAGAGAGGTTTTAGGCACCAGATAATACATTAGGAAGGTCTTAGGTACCAACAACAATCTAAAATGGCAATTAATTCTGACGATATAATATGCTTTGGAAATACAAAAAATAATCTTAATAATAAATATTATCATAGTTTGCATATTACTAAACAGTCTACAAATATAAATAGTGTGTGTTCTAGTTTAAATAATATTACTGATATTATGTGTTCTTGGTTTTCTAAATTAGATAAAAATCAAAAAATAAATCAAAATTATCTAGAGACTAAAGTTGAGTCTATAGAATCTAAAATAGACAATTTGGGTTCTATAATAAATATTGACTTAAATAAAGAAGCAAAAAACCAAATAAACAATTTGGTGACAAAATTAGAAACGATATATTTCATAAACAATGATGGAATGAATAGTCCAGGAGATAATTACATCCTTAGGCTATTTTATGGTACAAAAGATATTATGGTACTTCAAACCAAACCTCGATAGACTAGTAAAAACAGCCTCAAACTTGGCAACTGGTTTGTTAAGCTGCTTGAGAGTTGAGGTCACAGAATTTCCCATGAACAACTTCTCAACCGGTTCTAAAGTTATAAACATATTCTTCTCAGCACAGATGTGGCGAGTGCCCCTAGTGTCCACCCACCTGACAAATGCATATTGTCCATATCTTGTGACAAATCCTCCATTTCAACCATGGGAGCTCAGCTTTTGTTTTGTGGAGGGTTCTTCTTATAGGGCTTCTTCTTCTTGTGGCAATCAACCGCCCGATGTCCATCGCTTCAACAGTTGAAGCACTTTCCATTGAACGTAAAAGTAGGTTCCTACGGCTTGTGGATTGGCCTTTTGGAGACATCGCCTCTAGTCCCTAACTTTGAGATTTTGCCTATTGGTGGTTACTTCGTACGACTGAGGACTGGCTATTCTCAATTGTCACGCCCTCAAAATAAACCCATAATAAATAATAATAACATGCATCATTATATTAAAACAATAATATAAGTCCATCCATCAGAGTATTATGAAATAAAACATCAGAAAATGCCCTACAGGCTTACATCTTGCCAAGCCAACACTTGGACACAATTCACTGAGTTCTAACTCAAAAACAGATAAAGCCCTAGGCCTGAAAGATTACATTGTTCAAATAAAACAAATAAAAATAAAACAAGTCTTCAAATTCAATTCCTCACAAGCTAAGTCCTTGGAGGGAGTGAACCACCTGAACCTGAAAAATGAAGTTCCCATATAGGGTGAGCCACAGCCCAGTAGAAAAATACTAAACCAAGCATAAGAATTAACTAAAGCATTAGTATTCGATACATGGTTAACACAAGATAATCAATTTCCAATCTTCAAGACACGAATGCCTACATTGTCTATGACATATTGTCTATAACACCTTTCACTTTCCAATATTTATTCCACCTTCCAATTAAATCATAATGGCTCAGAACCTGGCCAACTATACTAGTGATCCAAATTTCACAAAATAAATGAGACCAAAGCTCAAACCACAACACTTCCATACTTCCAACTGATACTCATTATAATGATGTATCGTATCAACAATGAATAGCAATATTGCTATTATCAATAAGCATACATATGAGTAATGCTACTGGAGTCCATCCCCTATCTCCTCCCAACAAATCCGGTTTAGAGGTCCATCCCCTATCTTCCCCTAAACCGTGGAGTTCATCCCCTATCTCCTCCAAATTACATGCATATGCAATGAAACACACAATTGCCATACACAACACATAATCAATACAAGTAATGTTCTGTATTAATTCAACAGTCAACATATATGACTTAATTCCAGTTATACCTAAGCCGCATGCAGGGTCTACAACAATCAATGGCTATCCTCCACCGATAGCCCAAAACAGTTATTTCTAAACAAGAAATAAATACATCAATGAATGTAAATTTAACATCCCCAATTCCATGAATTAAACCCAATTCCACATTATTCCTTTAAATTAATTATACAAAATTAATCTAAACCAGAACCCTAAGGTTTCTTCCAAAACTACCAAACTACCCCCCCTACATACCAAAATACCAACACTTAGGATTAAAGCGTATAAATGGAGTAGGAAATCCCTACCTCGAAGAAATAACTCAAAAAGGGGAAGATGAAGATGATGCCCAAAACTCCAAAGTGCTCCAAACCAACAATTGCTCAGATTAAATGAAAGCCCTCACTCTCCTCTACCTTTTTAATGAAGGAACTAGGTTAGATATACACTCTAAATAGATGAAACCTAGGAGAGAAGATGAGTTGGGAGAGAGAGAACTCGTAACTAGGGTTTAGAATCTGAAAAGAGGGTGAAAAACTCCTTTAAAAACGCTGAAACACGATTTTATACCTAGCCGCCCCGCTCGAGCGGCCAAACCCCCGCTCGAGCGGCGGATGCACACTCTTAGCACTTTCGCATACAGGCTCCCCGCTCGAGCGTCCAACCCTGCGTAAGAAATACTGGATGGGTGTTTTTCCCGCTCGAGCGCCAAAACCCCCGCTCGAGCGGACAAGCAACAACAAATCCCCGCTCGAGCGTCAAACTTCCCGCTCGAGCGGACAAGCCAAAATCTGGGCAACTAGTTTTGGTTCCTAAGCTCAACCATCCTGTTCCAAACCCACCCAACACATCCTATAACTCCAAATAAGAAAATATAGGACGACAACAACCATTTCACAAAGATAGAATCTACGGAACCTAAGTCCGGATACAAACATCGAATGGGAAAAGACCGGGGTCGCTATAACCTCCCCCCCTTAAAAGAATTTCGTCCCCGAAATTAAGCATAAGTTTTTCAAAAATGAGTTTTTCTCAATTCCCAATGACATGCTATAACAATAATAAACAACTTGACCCAATACCGGTCACTTCATCTCTTTTCAAGAGGCATCTCACAATATGTATAAATCAACACATATTTCAATCTGCATCAATACTATGCATTATCACTTTCAATGTGAACAATTTCCATATCATATTCAATCTCATGATATAAACAACACATTCAATATATAAATGTTATATTCCACTCCCATAAAAAGCAAGTTCAAAATGCTAACATTAAATCCAAAACATTCTCAATGTTTTCCAACTTAAGATATATATAAAATTCTCAAGTTCAACAATGTTACAAAAATCTATATGTAAGATTTCTAATCACTAAACATGTCCGGATATTTCTCACGGACTTCCAACTCACGTTCCCAAGTGGCTTCCTCCACTCCGTGATGTTTCCACAAAACTTTCACCAAAGGGATGGTTTTGCCTCGCAAAACTTGATCCCGCCTATCCAAGACCCGAACCGGTCTCTCCTCATACGAGACATTCTCATCAACAACTAAGTCAGTCCAATCCAGTATATGCGATGGATCCGGCTCATACTTCCGAAGCATACTTACATGAAACACGTCATGAACTCCGGACAACTGCGGTGGCAAAGCTAAACGATAGGCAGCCTCACCAATTCTCTCAAGGATCTCAAAAGGACCAATAAACCGAGAGGACAACTTCCCACTCTTCCCAAACCTCATCAAACCTCGTTTGGGTGATATCTTCAAAAAGACATGATCACCCACCTCAAATACCAAAGGTCTCCTCCTACGGTCAGCATAAGATTTCTGACGACTCTGTGCTGTAACAAGCCTCTTACGGATAAGTTCAACTTTCTCCGTCGTTTCCCTCACCAACTCCGGACCCAACAAAGGTGCATCACCCACCTCGGCCCAACAAACTGGAGACCTACACGGTCGACCATACAAAGCCTCGAACGGTGCCATACCAATACTAGACTGGAAACTGTTGTTGTAGGCAAACTCTACCAAAGGCAAGTGCCTCTCCCACGACCCACTGAAATCAAGAACGCAACCCCGAAGCATATCTTCAAGGATCTGAATAGTACGCTCGGACTGCCCGTCAGTCTGAGGATGATAAGCCGTGCTAAAGGTTAACTTAGTGCCTAAAGCACTCTGCAAACTCTGCCACAACCTAGCAGTGAAACGAGGATCTCTATCTGAGACGATCGTCACTGGGACCCCGTGCAACCTCACTATGTCCCGGATATATAAGTCGGCAAGATGATCGACCGAATCTCTAACACGCATAGGAATGAAGTGCGCTGACTTCGTCAACCGGTCTACAACCACCCAAATAGCATCACTACCCCGCTGAGTCCTCGGAAGACCCACAACGAAGTCCATAGTGACATGCTCCCACTTCCACTCGGCAATAGGCAAGGGTTGCAACAAACCCGCTGGCCTCTGATGCTCGGCCTTCACTTGCTGACAAGTAAGGCACCTAGATACAAAAGCTGCCACATCTCTCTTCATACCCCGCCACCAGAACTGGCGACTCAAATCCTGATACATCTTAGTACCTCCCGGATGCACCGCAAGGCGTGAATGATGAAATTCTCGGAGTACCTCCTCTCGGCAAGACTCCGGCACAAACAAACGATCTCTGTATCTCACACTCAGGCCGGGATACACCATCAAACCCTTCTCAACCTTCCCATTAGAAATCTTCTCTCGGAGAGATTCTACCTCAAGATCACCCCTCTGAGCTTCTAACACTCGAGTCACAAGTGTAGGCTGTGCAACAACAGAAAACAAGGCCGCAGCCTCATCGGATTCGCCCAGATGCAAATCAAACTCCCCAACTGCACCCAACATCTCCCACTCCCGGATGGCTATACTAGCTAAGTTACCAACAGATTTCCTGCTAAGGGCATCGGCCACAACATTGGCCTTCCCCGGATGATAGTGCAACTCGAAGTCATAATCCTCAATGAACTCCATCCACATCCTCTACCTCAAATTCAAGTCTTTCTGTGTGAACAGATATTTCAGACTCTTATGATCCGAGAATACCTCGAACCTCTCACCATAAAGATAATGCCTCCAAATCTTCAAGGCAAATATCACAGCTGCTAATTCTAAATCATGCGTAGGGTAATTCTTCTCGTGAATTTTCAACTGACGTGAACCATAGGCAACCACTTTCCCCTCTTGCATCAACACGCAACCCAGACCCTCTCGTGAGGCATCACAATAGACTGCATAACCCAACCCTCTCTCCGGAATAATCAAGACCGGAGCGGTGGTCAGTCTAACCTTCAACTCCTGAAACGACTTTTCACAAGTCTCACTCCATACAAATTTAACTCCCTTCCGGGTCAATCTAGTCAATGGTGAAGCTAACCTGGAGAAATCTTTCACAAATCGACGGTAATACCCTGCTAATCCCAGAAAACTGCGGATTTCAAACACGCTCTTAGGCTGTGCCCAATCTTGCACTGCCTCAGTCTTGGATGTATCAACAGACACCCCTTCCCCAGAAACTACATGGCCTAAGAACTTCACCTCTTCTAGCCAAAACTCACACTTCCCAAACTTAGCATACAGCTTATGGGCTCTAAGTAACTCAAGCACCACTCTCAAGTGTTCCTCGTGCTCCTCCCTCGAAGGTGAATAAATCAGAATGTCGTCCACGAAGACGACCACAAAACGATCCAAGAACTCCCGGAAGATCCGGTTCATCAAATCCATAAACACTGCCGGTGCATTGGTGAGCCCAAACGGCATCACTAGAAACTCATAGTGGCCATACCGCGTACGGAATGCCGTCTTAGGAATATCCTCCTCCCTGACTCTCAACTGGTGATAACCCGATCTCAAATCTATCTTAGAGAAACAACGAGAACCCTTCAACTGGTCAAACAAGTCATCTATACGAGGCATAGGATACTTATTCTTAACTGTAACCCGATTCAACTTCCGGTAATCTATACAAAGTCTTAAAGCACCACCTTTCTTTTTAACAAAAAGGGCTAGCGCTCCCCACGGCGAAACACTAGGACGGATATAGCCCTTATCTAACAACTCCTGGAGTTGAACCTTCAATTCAACTAACTCGGCTGGGGCAAAACGGTAAGGTGCCATAGAAATCGGTGCCGTGCCGGGCACTAAATCAATAGAGAATTCGATCTCTCGCTGAGGTGGCAAACTAACAAGATCCTCGGAAAAAACGTCCGAATACTCACAAACCACCCTCGGTAACACAATCTGAGTCTCATCACCCTCACTAATTGAAAGACTAGCAAGTAGACTACTAAGCTCACTCTGCCCTCGCGGATCATACCCTGGTGGCAAAACACTACCAACCCTGTCCCCCAGAAAGTGAAAACGTTCTCCGTTAATAGTACAACAAGTGACCCTCTGACGGTAGCAATCAATAAATGCCCGGTATGACGATAACCAGTCCATACCCAAAATAACATCGAAGCCCTTCATGGGCATAACCACAAAAGAAAAAGGGATTCTATGATCGTCGACCTCTATATCACAACCCCTAACACCTTGTTTCAAAATCAACTCACCCCCAAGAGGCGACACTACACAAATAGGAGATGCCAACTGAGCTAACTCCAACTCCAAAATAGATGCAAATGCAGCAGACACAAAGGAATGAGACGCACCCGTATCGATCAAAACACTAGCAACTGAATTGCAAAACAAGAAGGTACCTCTCACAACAGATGGAGCCGGCACCAGGTCCTGCGCGGTAACAGCATACGTGCGCCCAGATGACCTCTGATCAACCTGCTCACCCCTCGGAGCACTAGACTGCTGCACTGACTGGGACGAAGAAGCCCCCTGGTTGGCCCTCGAGGCCTGAACTGACTGAGCAAGCAGCTGACTCTGAGTCTGCCTCGAACCAGATGCACCAGATGTGCCACCCAACTGTGGGCAAAACCTCTTCATGTGACCTGGCTGACCGCACTGAAAACAAGAGAGCGGCTGACCTCTACTCTGACTCTGGCTCTGAGATCGAGCCGAAGATGATGCTGCTCTCTGAGCTCCTCCCCTCTGAGGACAAACTGGAGACTTGTGGCCCAGCTGACCACACTTGAAGCAAGTGATGTCTCCCTGACTGCTTTTCCCCGAACTAGCACTCGGTACAGGAAAAGTAGACCTAGAGAAGCTACTCTGAGGCTACTGAGGAGTGAAACCTCTCTGCCTCCTGCCATCACTCTGGCCATCCTGACTCCTCTTGGAGCCTTTCTGCCCTTCCTCCTCTTCCTGCATCATAATCTCAGTGTGGGCTGCTGCATCAACCAATCGCCCAAAATCCCGAATCATAGACCCTACAATTCTCAACATGAGGCGACGCCTCAACTTCTTCTCAAACTCAATGCAACGGCGTTCCTCCGTCGCCACTAACTCAGGTGCAAACCTGGACAAACTAGTGAATGCAGCCTCAAACTCGGCCACTGATGAACTGTTCTGCTTAAGCTGGCGGAACTGCTCTCTCAACTTCTCCTGAACAGCTGGAGACAGGTACTTCTCCTGAAAAGCATCAACAAAAGCCTTCCAGGTACCTCCAATACGACCCTTGGTGAACTTCCACCACTGACCCGCATCCCCTTTCAGCTGGAACGATGCCAAGGTCACCTTCAACCCCTCGTCTTCGATGCCAAGCATCTCAAACGTTTTCGTTGTCTGTTCGAGCCATTCGTCTGCCTTAAGCGGCTCGCTAGGATCACCTAAAAACTCGTCCGGGTGAGACCGAAAGAACTCTCTCTTCAGAAAAGAAGGTCCTGTATCTGCCACTACAACTTGAGCCTGATTCTGAGCCCTAAGAATGCCCACTGACTCCCTAAAAGCTCATGCTATCTCTTGGGCCAAAGCGCCCATAACCTGCTATCCTACTGGCTCGGCCACATTGGCCTGGCCAACACCCTCCTGAACTGCCGGAATTTCCTCCGGTATAGGCACTTCCTGCCTGGCTTGCCTACCACGCCTACCACGACCTCGTCCTCGTCCTGACATCCTAATAAAGGAAACAAAGACGTTAGCACTCTAAATAATATGCCAAAACTATGACACTCGCGTCCTAATACATTGGACAATAATAAATCACACCACGTAAGCACATAATCACATAAGCACCTACGAATTTCATTCCTGGATAATGATAGTCCCGAGGCGCCACTAAAGTTCCGGTTGGAAACAACATTGATCAAGTGCCTTTCCAACAAGACTTTCAGAGACTCAAGGGTCCAATCAACATCCTAGAAACTACATTCCATACCCACATAGTCACATAAACATGTTATCATATAAGCATGTAATCGTTACACTAAGTCTCTATCAAACGAGACGAACCCATTGTGATACTAATCACTTCCCACGTACCCAAAGTATTCGAACCCGGTACGCTCTGATACCAAGTTGTCACGCCCTCAAAATAAACCCATAATAAATAATAATAACATGCATCATTATATTAAAACAATAATATAAGTCCATCCATCAGAGTATTATGAAATAAAACATCAGAAAATGCCCTACAGGCTTACATCTTGCCAAGCCAACACTTGGACACAATTCACTGAGTTCTAACTCAAAAACAGATAAAGCCCTAGGCCTGAAAGATTACATTGTTCAAATAAAACAAATAAAAATAAAACAAGTCTTCAAATTCAATTCCTCACAAGCTAAGTCCTTGGAGGGAGTGAACCACCTGAACCTGAAAAATGAAGTTCCCATATAGGGTGAGCCACAGCCCAGTAGAAAAATACTAAACCAAGCATAAGAATTAACTAAAGCATTAGTATTCGATACATGGTTAACACAAGATAATCAATTTCCAATCTTCAAGACACGAATGCCTACATTGTCTATGACATATTGTCTATAACACCTTTCACTTTCCAATATTTATTCCACCTTCCAATTAAATCATAATGGCTCAGAACCTGGCCAACTATACTAGTGATCCAAATTTCACAAAATAAATGAGACCAAAGCTCAAACCACAACACTTCCATACTTCCAACTGATACTCATTATAATGATGTATCGTATCAACAATGAATAGCAATATTGCTATTATCAATAAGCATACATATGAGTAATGCTACTGGAGTCCATCCCCTATCTCCTCCCAACAAATCCGGTTTAGAGGTCCATCCCCTATCTTCCCCTAAACCGTGGAGTTCATCCCCTATCTCCTCCAAATTACATGCATATGCAATGAAACACACAATTGCCATACACAACACGTAATCAATACAAGTAATGTTCTGTATTAATTCAACAGTCAACATATATGACTTAATTCCAGTTATACCTAAGCCGCATGCAGGGTCTACAACAATCAATGGCTATCCTCCACCGATAGCCCAAAACAGTTATTTCTAAACAAGAAATAAATACATCAATGAACGTAAATTTAACATCCCCAATTCCATGAATTAAACCCAATTCCACATTATTCCTTTAAATTAATTATACAAAATTAATCTAAACCAGAACCCTAAGGTTTCTTCCAAAACTACCAAACTACCCCCCCTACATACCAAAATACCAACACTTAGGATTAAAGCGTATAAATGGAGTAGGAAATCCCTACCTCGAAGAAATAACTCAAAAAGGGGAAGATGAAGATGATGCCCAAAACTCCAAAGTGCTCCAAACCAACAATTGCTCAGATTAAATGAAAGACCTCACTCTCCTCTACCTTTTTAATGAAGGAACTAGGTTAGATATACACTCTAAATAGATGAAACCTAGGAGAGAAGATGAGTTGGGAGAGAGGGAACTCGTAACTAGGGTTTAGAATCTGAAAAGAGGGTGAAAAACTCCTTTAAAAACGCTGAAACACGATTTTATACCTAGCCGCCCCGCTCGAGCGGCCAAACCCCCGCTCGAGCGGCGGATGCACACTCTCAGCACTTTCGCATACAGGCTCCCCGCTCGAGCGTCCAACCCTGCGTAAGAAATACTGGATGGGTGTTTTTCCCGCTCGAGCGCCAAAACCCCCGCTCGAGCGGACAAGCAACAACAAATCCCCGCTCGAGCGTCAAACTTCCCGCTCGAGCGGACAAGCCAAAATCTGGGCAACTAGTTTTGGTTCCTAAGCTCAACCATCCTGTTCCAAACCCACCCAACACATCCTATAACTCCAAATAAGAAAATATAGGACGACAACAACCATTTCACAAAGATAGAATCTACGAAACCTAAGTCCGGATACAAACATCGAATGGGAAAAGACCGGGGTCGCTATAACCTCCCCCCCTTAAAAGAATTTCGTCCCCGAAATTAAGCATAAGTTTTTCAAAAATGAGTTTTTCTCAATTCCCAATGACATGCTATAACAATAATAAACAACTTGACCCAATACCGGTCACTTCATCTCTTTTCAAGAGGCATCTCACAATATGTATAAATCAACACATATTTCAATCTGCATCAATACTATGCATTATCACTTTCAATGTGAACAATTTCCATATCATATTCAATCTCATGATATAAACAACACATTCAATATATAAATGTTATATTCCACTCCCATAAAAAGCAAGTTCAAAATGCTAACATTAAATCCAAAACATTCTCAATGTTTTCCAACTTAAGATATATATAAAATTCTCAAGTTCAACAATGTTACAAAAATCTATATGTAAGATTTCTAATCACTAAACATGTCCGGATATTTCTCACGGACTTCCAACTCACGTTCCCAAGTGGCTTCCTCCACTCCGTGATGTTTCCACAAAACTTTCACCAAAGGGATGGTTTTGCCTCGCAAAACTTGATCCCGCCTATCCAAGACCCGAACCGGTCTCTCCTCATACGAGACATTCTCATCAACAACTAAGTCAGTCCAATCCAGTATATGCGATGGATCCGGCTCATACTTCCGAAGCATACTTACATGAAACACGTCATGAACTCCGGACAACTGCGGTGGCAAAGCTAAACGATAGGCAGCCTCACCAATTCTCTCAAGGATCTCAAAAGGACCAATAAACCGAGAGGACAACTTCCCACTCTTCCCAAACCTCATCAAACCTCGTTTGGGTGATATCTTCAAAAAGACATGATCACCCACCTCAAATACCAAAGGTCTCCTCCTACGGTCAGCATAAGATTTCTGACGACTCTGTGCTGTAACAAGCCTCTTACGGATAAGTTCAACTTTCTCCGTCGTTTCCCTCACCAACTCCGGACCCAACAAAGGTGCATCACCCACCTCGGCCCAACAAACTGGAGACCTACACGGTCGACCATACAAAGCCTCGAACGGTGCCATACCAATACTAGACTGGAAACTGTTGTTGTAGGCAAACTCTACCAAAGGCAAGTGCCTCTCCCACGACCCACTGAAATCAAGAACGCAACCCCGAAGCATATCTTCAAGGATCTGAATAGTACGCTCGGACTGCCCGTCAGTCTGAGGATGATAAGCCGTGCTAAAGGTTAACTTAGTGCCTAAAGCACTCTGCAAACTCTGCCACAACCTAGCAGTGAAACGAGGATCTCTATCTGAGACGATCGTCACTGGGACCCCGTGCAACCTCACTATGTCCCGGATATATAAGTCGGCAAGATGATCGACCGAATCTCTAACACGCATAGGAATGAAGTGCGCTGACTTCGTCAACCGGTCTACAACCACCCAAATAGCATCACTACCCCGCTGAGTCCTCGGAAGACCCACAACGAAGTCCATAGTGACATGCTCCCACTTCCACTCGGCAATAGGCAAGGGTTGCAACAAACCCGCTGGCCTCTGATGCTCGGCCTTCACTTGCTGACAAGTAAGGCACCTAGATACAAAAGCTGCCACATCTCTCTTCATACCCCGCCACCAGAACTGGCGACTCAAATCCTGATACATCTTAGTACCTCCCGGATGCACCGCAAGGCGTGAATGATGAAATTCTCGGAGTACCTCCTCTCGGCAAGACTCCGGCACAAACAAACGATCTCTGTATCTCACACTCAGGTCGGGATACACCATCAAACCCTTATCAACCTTCCCATTAGAAATCTTCTCTCGGAGAGATTCTACCTCAAGATCACCCCTCTGAGCTTCTAACACTCGAGTCACAAGTGTAGGCTGTGCAACAACAGAAAACAAGGCCGCAGCCTCATCGGATTCGCCCAGATGCAAATCAAACTCCCCAACTGCACCCAACATCTCCCACTCCCGGATGGCTATACTAGCTAAGTTACCAACAGATTTCCTGCTAAGGGCATCGGCCACAACATTGGCCTTCCCCGGATGATAGTGCAACTCGAAGTCATAATCCTCAATGAACTCCATCCACCTCCTCTACCTCAAATTCAAGTCTTTCTGTGTGACCAGATATTTCAGACTCTTATGATCCGAGAATACCTCGAACCTCTCACCATAAAGATAATGCCTCCAAATCTTCAAGGCAAATATCACAGCTGCTAATTCTAAATCATGCGTAGGGTAATTCTTCTCGTGAATTTTCAACTGACGTGAACCATAGGCAACCACTTTCCCCTCTTGCATCAACACGCAACCCAGACCCTCTCGTGAGGCATCACAATAGACTGCATAACCCAACCCTCTCTCCAGAATAATCAAGACCGGAGCGGTGGTCAGTCTAACCTTCAACTCCTGAAACGACTTTTCACAAGTCTCACTCCATACAAATTTAACTCCCTTCCGGGTCAATCTAGTCAATGGTGAAGCTAACCTGGAGAAATCTTTCACAAACCGACGGTAATACCCTGCTAATCCCAGAAAACTGCGGATTTCAAACACGCTCTTAGGCTGTGCCCAATCTTGCACTGCCTCAGTCTTGGATGTATCAACAGACACCCCTTCCCCAGAAACTACATGGCCTAAGAACTTCACCTCTTCTAGCCAAAACTCACACTTCCCAAACTTAGCATACAGCTTATGGGCTCTAAGTAACTCAAGCACCACTCTCAAGTGTTCCTCGTGCTCCTCCCTCGAAGGTGTATAAATCAGAATGTCGTCCACGAAGACGACCACAAAATGATCCAAGAACTCCCGGAAGATCCGGTTCATCAAATCCATAAACACTGTCGGTGCATTGGTGAGCCCAAACGGCATCACTAGAAACTCATAGTGGCCATACCGCGTACGGAATGCCGTCTTAGGAATATCCTCCTCCCTGACTCTCAACTGGTGATAACCCGATCTCAAATCTATCTTAGAGAAACAACGAGAACCCTTCAACTGGTCAAACAAGTCATCTATACGAGGCATAGGATACTTATTCTTAACTGTAACCCGATTCAACTTCCGGTAATCTATACAAAGTCTTAAAGCACCACCTTTCTTTTTAACAAAAAAGGCTGGCGCTCCCCACGGCGAAACACTAGGACGGATATAGCCCTTATCTAACAACTCCTGGAGTTGAACCTTCAATTCAACTAACTCGGCTGGGGCAAAACGGTAAGGTGCCATAGAAATCGGTGCCGTGCCGGGCACTAAATCAATAGAGAATTCGATCTCTCGCTGAGGTGGCAAACTAACAAGATCCTCGGAAAAAACGTCCGAATACTCACAAACCACCCTCGGTAACACAATCTGAGTCTCATCACCCTCACTAATTGAAAGACTAGCAAGTAGACTACTAAGCTCACTCTGCCCTCGCGGATCATACCCTGGTGGCAAAACACTACCAACCCTGTCCCCCAGAAAGTGAAAACGTTCTCCGTTAATAGTACAACAAGTGACCCTCTGACGGTAGCAATCAATAAATGCCCGGTATGACGATAACCAGTCCATACCCAAAATAACATCGAAGCCCTTCATGGGCATAACCACAAAAGAAAAAGGGATTCTATGATCGTCGACCTCTATATCACAACCCCTAACACCTTGTTTCAAAATCAACTCACCCCCAAGAGGCGACACTACACAAATAGGAGATGCCAACTGAGCTAACTCCAACTCCAAAATAGATGCAAATGCAGCAGACACAAAGGAATGAGACGCACCCGTATCGATCAAAACACTAGCAACTGAATTGCAAAACAAGAAGGTACCTCTCACAACAGATGGAGCCGGCACCAGGTCCTGCGCGGTAACAGCATACGCGCGCCCAGATGACCTCTGATCAACCTGCTCACCCCTCGGAGCACTAGACTGCTGCACTGACTGGGACGAAGAAGCCCCCTGGTTGGCCCTCGAGGCCTGAACTGACTGAGCAAGCAGCTGACTCTGAGTCTGCCTCGAACCAGATGCACCAGATGTGCCACCCAACTGTGGGCAAAACCTCTTCATGTGACCTGGCTGACCGCACTGAAAACAAGAGAGCGGCTGACCTCTACTCTGACTCTGGCTCTGAGATCGAGCCGAAGATGATGCTGCTCTCTGAGCTCCTCCCCTCTGAGGACAAACTGGAGACTTGTGGCCCAGCTGACCACACTTGAAGCAAGTGATGTCTCCCTGACTGCTTTTCCCCGAACTAGCACTCGGTACAGGAAAAGTAGACCTAGAGAAGCTACTCTGAGGCTGCTGAGGAGTGAAACCTCTCTGCCTCCTGCCATCACTCTGGCCATCCTGACTCCTCTTGGAGCCTTTCTGCCCTTCCTCCTCTTCCTGCATCATAATCTCAGTGTGGGCTGCTGCATCAACCAATCGCCCAAAATCCCGAATCATAGACCCTACAATTCTCAACATGAGGCCACGCCTCAACTTCTTCTCAAACTCAATGCAACGGCGTTCCTCCGTCGCCACTAACTCAGGTGCAAACCTGGACAAACTAGTGAATGCAGCCTCAAACTCGGCCACTGATGAACTGTTCTGCTTAAGCTGGCGGAACTGCTCTCTCAACTTCTCCTGAACAGCTGGAGACAGGTACTTCTCCTGAAAAGCATCAACAAAAGCCTTCCAGGTACCTCCAATACGACCCTTGGTGAACTTCCACCACTGACCCGCATCCCCTTTCAGCTGGAACGATGCCAAGGTCACCTTCAACCCCTCGTCTTCGATGCCAAGCATCTCAAACGTTTTCGTTGTCTGTTCGAGCCATTCGTCTGCCTTAAGCGGCTCGCTAGGATCACCTAAAAACTCGTCCGGGTGAGACCGAAAGAACTCTCTCTTCAGAAAAGAAGGTCCTGTATCTGCCACTACAACTTGAGCCTGATTCTGAGCCCTAAGAATGCCCACTGACTCCCTAAAAGCTCCTGCTATCTCTTGGGCCAAAGCGCCCATAACCTGCTATCCTACTGGCTCGGCCACATTGGCCTGGCCAACACCCTCCTGAACTGCCGGAATTTCCTCCGGTATAGGCACTTCCTGCCTGGCTTGCCTACCACGCCTACCACGACCTCGTCCTCGTCCTGACATCCTAATAAAGGAAACAAAGACGTTAGCACTCTAAATAATATGCCAAAACTATGACACTCGCGTCCTAATACATTGGACAATAATAAATCACACCACGTAAGCACATAATCACATAAGCACCTACGAATTTCATTCCTGGATAATGATAGTCCCGAGGCGCCACTAAAGTTCCGGTTGGAAACAACATTGATCAAGTGCCTTTCCAACAAGACTTTCAGAGACTCAAGGGTCCAATCAACATCCTAGAAACTACATTCCATACCCACATAGTCACATAAACATGTTATCATATAAGCATGTAATCGTTACACTAAGTCTCTATCAAACGAGACGAACCCATTGTGATACTAATCACTTCCCACGTACCCAAAGTATTCGAACCCGGTACGCTCTGATACCAAGTTGTCACGCCCTCAAAATAAACCCATAATAAATAATAATAACATGCATCATTATATTAAAACAATAATATAAGTCCATCCATCAGAGTATTATGAAATAAAACATCAGAAAATGCCCTACAGGCTTACATCTTGCCAAGCCAACACTTGGACACAATTCACTGAGTTCTAACTCAAAAACAGATAAAGCCCTAGGCCTGAAAGATTACATTGTTCAAATAAAACAAATAAAAATAAAACAAGTCTTCAAATTCAATTCCTCACAAGCTAAGTCCTTGGAGGGAGTGAACCACCTGAACCTGAAAAATGAAGTTCCCATATAGGGTGAGCCACAGCCCAGTAGAAAAATACTAAACCAAGCATAAGAATTAACTAAAGCATTAGTATTCGATACATGGTTAACACAAGATAATCAATTTCCAATCTTCAAGACACGAATGCCTACATTGTCTATGACATATTGTCTATAACACCTTTCACTTTCCAATATTTATTCCACCTTCCAATTAAATCATAATGGCTCAGAACCTGGCCAACTATACTAGTGATCCAAATTTCACAAAATAAATGAGACCAAAGCTCAAACCACAACACTTCCATACTTCCAACTGATACTCATTATAATGATGTATCGTATCAACAATGAATAGCAATATTGCTATTATCAATAAGCATACATATGAGTAATGCTACTGGAGTCCATCCCCTATCTCCTCCCAACAAATCCGGTTTAGAGGTCCATCCCCTATCTTCCCCTAAACCGTGGAGTTCATCCCCTATCTCCTCCAAATTACATGCATATGCAATGAAACACACAATTGCCATACACAACACATAATCAATACAAGTAATGTTCTGTATTAATTCAACAGTCAACATATATGACTTAATTCCAGTTATACCTAAGCCGCATGCAGGGTCTACAACAATCAATGGCTATCCTCCACCGATAGCCCAAAACAGTTATTTCTAAACAAGAAATAAATACATCAATGAATGTAAATTTAACATCCCCAATTCCATGAATTAAACCCAATTCCACATTATTCCTTTAAATTAATTATACAAAATTAATCTAAACCAGAACCCTAAGGTTTCTTCCAAAACTACCAAACTACCCCCCCTACATACCAAAATACCAACACTTAGGATTAAAGCGTATAAATGGAGTAGGAAATCCCTACCTCGAAGAAATAACTCAAAAAGGGGAAGATGAAGATGATGCCCAAAACTCCAAAGTGCTCCAAACCAACAATTGCTCAGATTAAATGAAAGCCCTCACTCTCCTCTACCTTTTTAATGAAGGAACTAGGTTAGATATACACTCTAAATAGATGAAACCTAGGAGAGAAGATGAGTTGGGAGAGAGAGAACTCGTAACTAGGGTTTAGAATCTGAAAAGAGGGTGAAAAACTCCTTTAAAAACGCTGAAACACGATTTTATACCCAGCCGCCCCGCTCGAGCGGCCAAACCCCCGCTCGAGCGGCGGATGCACACTCTCAGCACTTTCGCATACAGGCTCCCCGCTCGAGCGTCCAACTCCCCGCTCGAGCGGCACACACAGACTCCCGCTCGAGCGGCCCAACTCCCGCTCGAGCGTCCAACCCTGCGTAAGAAATACTGGATGGGTGTTTTTCCCGCTCGAGCGCCAAAACCCCCGCTCGAGCGGACAAGCAACAACAAATCCCCGCTCGAGCGTCAAACTTCCCGCTCGAGCGGACAAGCCAAAATCTGGGCAACTAGTTTTGGTTCCTAAGCTCAACCATCCTGTTCCAAACCCACCCAACACATCCTATAACTCCAAATAAGAAAATATAGGACGACAACAACCATTTCACAAAGATAGAATCTACGGAACCTAAGTCCGGATACAAACATCGAATGGGAAAAGACCGGGGTCGCTATATCAATCATGTTTGCTTTCACAATGAAAGCATTCCCCATTTTCTTCCTGTTGTCTTCATCAATACGGAGCCTAACAACGAGCTCTGCGACTGTCATCTCGTTTCACTTGTGCTTCAAGTAGTTCTTGAAGTCTTTCCAACCATTAGACAACTTTTCAATCAGAGCAGTTACCTGGAATGATTCACTCAGAGACATTCCCTCTGCATGAATCTCGTGCAAAATTACTTGGAAATCTTTGACTTGACTGATGACGGTTTTTGAATCCACCATTTTGAAGTCTAGAAATAAACCAACGACAAATTTCTTTGCCCCAGCATCCTCGGTCTTGTAATTCTTATCCAAAGCATTCCACAACTCCTTTGCGAACTTCTTGGCATAAAACACATAGAATAGTGGGTCTGCCAAGCCATTAAGAACATAATTCCGGCAAAAGAAGTCTGACTGCTTCCAAATATCTTGCGCCATGAGCTTCTTTTTGTCTTGCTCATTTTCTTACACGGCTGGTGGATCTTTACTCAAAAACCTCGCAAGGCTTAGAGTAGTCAGATAGAATAGCATCTTTTGTTGCCACCTCTTGAAATTCACTCCTAGGAGCTCATGATGGTTGAGTAGTCCTCCCAGAATAGTAAGAGTAGCAATAGGGTTGACCAAAGAGGTCACAATAGGGGTTGGCAAGCCAGTTGCCCCAAGGTTTTGATCCCTGACAACATTAGCAGCAGCAGCATCATCAATGACAGTTTTCATTTTTGAAAAATATAATAGAATTTCACTATTCTGTGTTTTCAAAAATCAAACTTAACACTAGAAAATCTGAAAGTTGGAAATTTAATTCAAAGCTAATCGTAGCACATAACCTAGAATCAAACATGGTCAGAAATGTTTCCTGGAAGACTGGAGATGTCACATCGGTCCCACTTAAAACCCAGTTAACTTTAGACAAAACTTTCATGAGCATGTTGACACTGGAGGGGTCACATCGGACCCACTTAAAACCCAGTTAACTTTAGACAGAACTTTCAAGAGTATGTTGACTCCTAATCAATGGAAAACAATTTTTAGAATTAAGTTTTCAGGGGATGAACTAGGTAAAAACAAACCAAGTTCCAAACTTATATGCAATTAAAAATTGTTAACCAAATTACAAGCAATGTAAAAAAAAATTTAAAAAATAAAATAGAAAATAAAATAAAATTGGTAAATGAACCACAACTAAAACTCACCCAAAACTTGCTTCACATTTAAAGAATAGAACCCAATCCAATTCGGACTCTAACTGCTCGAAAACTCCTTTCCATGCTTAGGTATTTCTGTTAAACAAAAATCTTATTCATTTGGATTTGTAGTTTCGCATAGATACTGCTATAAAGAAAACATGTAGAAAACACAACAAAATACAGAGCAAAATTTGAAAGGGACTGTAAAAGTAATAAATTAATTTAAACATTCTAGCAAACTATTTAATAGCACAGTTTACTAATAAATTAAAATGCTAGATGAGTTACAAAAGTTAACTTATAACTCTGAATAAATAAAATAAATTAATAAGCAATAGTTACATATGAATTTCATTCACAATAAACATGTAAATATTTCTAGCAATTAAAATCATGCAAATATTCTAGAAAATTAAGCATATAACAAGCTAAAATCTAGAAAACAAAGTACATGCAAATTTCCTACAAATCTAAGATCTAAGAAACATGTGAATTAATCTAGTATATAAGAAAAATGAACATGTATATGATTACTAGAAAAGTAGAAACTAATTAGCATGTCACTAAAATAAATTTAAATAGTTATGAGCATGCAAATTATATTATAAAATTATAACATAAAAAGATATCGAAAGCATGGTAAGAAATCATAAATCATGCTTATAAAATAAAATTATAGTAGAACAAATAAGAATACATAATATGCTAATGATTGAGAAATCAAAAACGGTGTAATTAAACTGTGCATATATTAATCCACTTTCATAAAAACCAATGAACTAGAAAACAGTTTTGGTTCTACAAGAATAAACCATTAGCATGCTAATCCTAAACAAAATTCTGATCTCCCAGAACCAAGAACAAGCGCATATATATATATAGGGTCCAGCTTGTCTCAAGTTAAGATCAAGACTAGACCCGTCTAGTTCTGCTTATGGGGTCCATTTTTTGGGTCCGTTTTGATAATCCGAACCATTCAATGTGTAGACCTCGTCGAGTACTACATGCCTGTAAAAAATCACGTTGATCGGATATCAATAACTATGTGATCAAATCAGTTTTGTATAAAAAAAATGGACGGTGAAAAAATTAACGGTTGATAAAAAACTGTTTTGTTCACATAGCTATCGATATCCGATCAACGTGATTTTTTACAGGTATATAATACTCGACAAGTTTTACACATTGAACGGTTCGAATTATCAAAACGAGACCCGTGGTGGGCCTCTATGGACCCAACAGCACGGTCCAGTCCGATCTTAGACTGGACCAAAGCCACTGCTATATATATATAAGTCTAATATCCTAATCATGTAGTCATTTTTTTTATTTTATTTTTTTAATATAGTCTACACAGTAGCAAAGATAAGACTACCCATCCTATGTATGAACGTCATAGATGCAACAATTACCATTACATGTGCTCCAGAAAACAGTAGCATGCATATATTTATCTTTGTATATTTTATTGTTATTAAAGATTCACACAAGCAACAGCATAGTGAAACTGGCAAGGACAATTAGAACACATGTAACAATAGGCTAATTTACGTACAAAAGCTAACCAATGTATATTCCGGGGAAAAGAAAACTACTTGAAATTTGAATCTATCCAACTAATTTTACAGATATATTGTTCTAAAAAAAATTGTGTTATTAAATAAACAAATACATTCATATTTAGAAATTAAAATTCCAGAACCAGAAAACATGCTAGAAATTACAAGTAGATTGAACAAAAATACATAATAAAATAGCCAAAAACAAAAAAAAAAACAAAAAAAACAAACCAAAGCTTACAATAGACAATTTCCTTAAAACCGATTCGTCGCCTCACCGATTGGGGTGCTGGAGGTTGTTCGATGTTTCTCTCTCAGGATACGACGATTGGACTAGTTACAGCCAAGCACCTATGGTGTAGCTTTAGTAAAAAGAACTTAAGCAGCACTCTCTCACACTAGGGAGAATAAAACTAGAGAAACTTTGTAGCACAAAGAGAGAAGAATTTTCTACGTAGAAAACTAAAAGAGAAAGGCCTCCTTTTATACACATGGAGGGAGAGAGGAAGAGCTTTGCTGCAACAAATGCAAGATTTAATTTCTGCAAAACTACCAAGAAATAAATATGCAAAATTGATGGATTTAATCCATCATAATTATATAGGAGTTACATATTTTTATACACGTGTAATGTGTATAATCCTACAACCCACAGATCTGGCTTGACCCAAAAAGTTTAAGATAGGTAGGCCAACAGCCCAGCTAAACCTCAAACCTCAAGATCCAAACTCAGGTTCTGCCCGGTTCTGATGGGAGGCGCACGCACGTATGGCAATTTTTACATAACCAACTTGGTCCATAGTCTTGGCCCAAGTCCATCATTGAAATATTGATAACTCCCTTCCTTCGAAAAATTTGGATGCCCCAAAAGGCTCACACCCTTAAGCAAAAGATGGGATTTAAATACCCGTCAATGCTCTTCTCGATAATCAATGTGGGATAGAAGGTTACACACCTTGTCCAACACTTCTTTTATGAAGCCAACTTAATCAGTCAATTTCTAATTCAAATCTTAACAGTTTTTGGTTATTCTTTTTGTAGTGTACAGATTTCATTACAAATAATCCAAGCCCACTTTAATCTAACTCGATTAAGGATTGACACCCATTTTAATATTGTATTAAAATCACCAAAAAATCATTATTTTCGAGCAATAATCCCTATGTACTTTTGATTCACTTTGCTTTTTAGGTCAAGTTTGGCATCTTTAAAAAAATTTAAAAAGTCAAAAAGTCACTATCCTATTTAAGTCACATCATCTTATTTAAGACACATCACCTCTCTAACACGTCACTTCAAACCCAACCCAAATCCAACCCATATTTCATAAAAAGTCAAAAAGTACACTTATTTAGTATTCCCAAACTTGGCCTTAATCAAATTTTTGGCATTACACATAACAAGTCAGTGACTTACACACTAGTTATCATGCATTATATATAGTTTCCTTTGAGAAGCGATTTTTTTCACCTTTTTATTTGCTTGAATATATATTACAGCGATTCAAATTTTCTATTTCAATGATAGATAGCAATATTCAGGGTGCAGGATAAAAAAATAGTAAAATTTATTTTACCTTCGTGTGATTTGGTGCCAAAATACTTATCGCCTTACGGTTTACATATAGGTAGAAAGTCGCCATGTGATTTTCAATTAAAGTACATCCCTTAACATCGTTAATTATAAATATGAAATGACTATAATATTATCAAATCATGTACTTTTTTTTGTTATTTTCTTTCTCTCTCATTTCTTATACATATTTGTAATGTCTAACATTAATTCAATTAAATCAAAATCAATCATATATACTAAGTTATTTATTGTAATTATTAACTTTTTATTATAATTATACTGGCATATTTCTCGTGCTATATACAAGTATAAATAAATAATCAAAAATTAATTTTCAAATTTAAATAGTAATACAAAATTTATCAATATATGTAGTAAAAAAGATTTATAATCAATTAAATTTATTCATTTTTATCAGAGACCCTATTTGGTATAGTTATTTTTATTTTTTTAAAGTTAGAATCTGATAATGAGAGAACATAAACTAAAAGTACCCTTCCCTAGTTTCCAAGTAATTAGCTTTTTTCAGCTTATTTAAGTTATTTCTACCGAGAAGCTATAACCAGAAGCTCCACCAAACAATCCGGTACAGACTTCCAAATTAAAATAAGTTGTAATTACCTCTTAGAATCTATACCAAATAGCCTTAGAATTACACATAACAGAAAGTTTTTATTATGATGTCATTTTGTGTTCTAAATTCTTAATAAAAAAAATACATGTTCTAATTTAATTAGTAAAAATAAAAAATAAATTAAAAAAGTTATATTTTTGATAAAATATAAATACATTTCATTTTATAAGTTTTGTAATTTTAATTACCATATGATAGTAGTAAATTACATACAAAAAATATAAAAATACAAAAATGGACATGTTGGTCTCCATATGTTAGGTTTTATTATTGGCAATCCCGTTTGACAAGAATTACTTTTGGATTTCTATAAGTAATTGGATTTCTTCCAAAACTAGGATTACTTTTGGATTTCTATAAGTAATTGGATTTCTTCCAAAATTAGGATTACTTTTGGGTTTTCTATAAATAGTTGGTTTTCTCCCAAAACTATTTAATTCCTCCAGATCTTCTTTTTGGTTCTTAAGGTTTATATCTGGGGATATTTTGTTAGTTTTTTTTTTTATGTTTTATTGAGTATTCAACTCATGGTTTAAAGAGAGCACATCAAAGGTTTTGTTTGTTATACACAAGAGAGAGAGAGAGAGAGAGAGAGAGAGAGAGAGAGTTGTTCTTCGGTGGATTCTGAAGAATTCGAGCCTAAAGCTTCGATGGATTCTGGAGTGGCTCATCGTAAAGACAATTCTGAGGTGAAAACGGTGTTGGAAAAGGCACATAGAGGTTGGTTCAATTAGGCATCGATTCGCTAGGTAATTGAGAGTATACCTGTGTAATTCCTTTAAATCTTCTTAGTAGATTGTTTTGTGACTGTTGCCCGTGATTTTTTAATCACAATTGGAAGTGTCCAATTGTGGTTTTTCCACATAAAATCGTTGTGTCGATTTGTCTTTGATTGTTTGATTGGGATTGTTATATTCTGCTTAAAATTGGTACATAATCACAAATCAACATCTAGGGTTTCTAGATTTTTTCAATTGGTATCAGAGCAGGTCGTTCTATTTTTTTTTTTCAAAAAATTTTTTTAGAACGAGATCTTGTTGGATTTGTGATAATGGATTCAATTCGTGAGGGAAATTCTATGGTTCGACCACCCCTACTTGACGAATCCTCGGGGAGTGAAGATGAAGAGCTTGAGCAAGCTTATGAAAAGTTTTATAAGGAGTCTCTTAAGTTATTCAAATTAAATGACAAACTCACAACGAAACTCAAAGCATGTGAAAGTGAGAATGTCAAACTAAAGGAGGAGATTTCTGAGGCTAGGATTGATGCCATCAAGATAGCTAATGATCGACAAGCCCTTTGTGCAAAACTCTTGACTTGTGAGATAGAAAGGAATGAGTTACAACAAATCTATGCAACATATGAAGAAAAGATTGAAACTCTAGAGATGTCTCAACTCGCCTTGGAAGAACTAATGATCAAAAAAGAGGAAGAACTCAAGTGTGCTATGGCAACCATTGATCTTTGGAACAGAGGATCAAAGACTTTGGACAATATCATTGGGTCTCAACAAATTTGTTGTGACAAGAGTGGCATTGGCTTTGGTGATAACAAAGAGCAAAAATAGAGTGCATTTACATCTCATGATACAAGAACTCAAGGAAAAAGAGAACAAAAATTCAACATGAGGATGGACTTCTCAAACTTCCAAGAGTTTCTAAGGTAAAAGAAAAAAAGGTACACCCTGTATATCCTGTTTTTATTTGTCATCATTGTGGTATGCATGGTCATATTCGCCCTTATTGTTATAAGTTGCATGGGAGAGTGTCTCAAAAAGGTTGAAATTCGAATACTTTTTAGGTTATGAGACAACCTTACATGTCTAGGAATACCAAGATTCATGAGGGTGTTCACAACGTTACGACTCTTACCAAGTCCGCTAAACCTGATTTTGTTAAGACCAAAAAGATTTGGGTGAGAAAACTTGACTTGTGTTAATTTGTTTTAGTTTTTGGGTTTCTGTGTGTTTTTTTTTTTAATGAAAAAAAAAATATGTGTGCATGTTCGTTTTATGTCTTACTTTGTTTAAAAAAAATAAAAAAAAAAAGGATTTTCTTGTATGGTTTTGCAAGCTTGAAATTTTTTAGTAGTCCTTGGTACATATTGGAATTGATGAGAATAACCATTACATGTTAATATGTGTGTGCTTTTTATGGTCATTACTCATTTTGGAGTGTGTTATTTGATTAGTATGTCTCATTCTGTACACACTCTTGGATTAGCAAATTTTGGAGTCTTCCGCCTTAGTGATTATTTTTCTCCATGGACTTCTGGCATTATATCTTTTGCTTTTCTTGAGGAATTGACCTATACTAGCATATCATGGGTGATGTTGAGTCTCTTAACCATCTTCCATCTTTTTGCATCTCCACGGCTTTCTCCTCTATTTTTTATAGTCCAAGCATGAGGAAAAGACTACCTCAGAGTCACCAACCAGGCCATCCTTATTATATCCATGCTTCTCTGGTTCAGTTTCCATACTCTTGAGCGTATCAGCCGCCGATGAGTGTGCAAAAGAAAGAAGAAAAAAAAAATGTGCACAAGAAAGAAAAGAAAAAAAAATGTGCAAAAGAAAGAAAAGAGAAAAAAAAAAAAAAAAAAAAAAAAAAAAAAAAGAAAAAAGTAAAAGATTCATTGATTGAGGGGGGAGCCTCCGCTTTTACTCACCAAATACTCCTTGATTCCTAATGGTTTGACTTTCTTTTGTTGTTCTTAGATTCTCTTGTCGGAGGTCCAGCTTTCATATCACTACTAAGATTTGAATCTAGTATTTGTCGAATTCTAAGAGTCACACACACACTTTTATCATGGGATCTATGCTTTTCACATAATGCATCACTTTCTTTTATGAGGAATCTTCTATAGATTGTGCACATTGTGTTTTCTAGTAATTGTGCTTCTTGGATCATCTTGTGTGTTTTTAAGGTACACATTTGGAATTCTTTGCTTGCTCCACCATATTATCTTTGTCGTTTTTTTTCCTTGTTCACTGTTTTTAGTGAGGGGGAGTTTGGTTTATCATTGCAGGAGTTTGTTAGCATGAACACTTTGTTTTGTTTGGTACGGGAGATTGGCATTAGTTGGTTTGCATGTTGCTTTGCATTGGCTTCTTTATTGTTGAGCTTCCTTTGTCAATTCATGAAAAAGGGGAGGGGGGATTAATGTTGTCCGGTGTGTCTTAGGATTTCATGTATTCATGTCATGTGTCGGGTGCATAAGTCTTAGTTTTCATCCATCCATGCTACATGTTCTTAAAATCTTCAAGCCGCATCTATTCATGTTTTCCATCTCATGCTTCAAGATAATCTTGTCATATGTTTATTGCTTTTTCATATACTCTTGTGGCACTAATAGTTGTTTTGGAGATTGTGGCACTAATAGCTGTTTTGCATATCTTAATCTTGAGAAAGAAGTTTGTGTTTGTTGGTTGTAATGGGTTGGGGTGATTAGGATTTTATTTGTTAGGTGTGTTTTGTCATGGCATTGCCAAAGGGAGAGATTGTTAGGTTTTATTATTGGCAATCTCGTTTGACAAGAATTACTTTTGAATTTCTATAAGTAATTGGATTTCTTCCAAAACTAGGATTACTTTTGGATTTCTATAAGTAATTGGATTTCTTCCAAAATTAGAATTACTTTTGGATTTTCTATAAATAGTTGGTTTTCTCCCAAAACTATTTAATTCCTCCAGATCTTCTTTTTCGTTCTTAAGGTTTATATCTGGAGATATTTTGTTAGTTTTCTTTGATATTTTATTGAGTATTCAACTCATGGTTTAAAAAGAGTACATCAAATGTTTTGTTTGTTATACACAAGAGAGAGAGAGAGAGAGAGAGAGAGAGAGAGAGAGAGAGAGAGAGAGAGAGAGAGTTGTTCTTCAGTGGATTCTGGAGTGGCTCATCGTAAAGACAATTCCAAGGTGAAGACGGGGTTGGAAAAGGCACATAGAGGTTGGTTTAATTAGGCGTGGATTCGCTAGGTAATTGAAAGTATGCCTGTGTAATTCCTTTAAATCTTCTTAGTGGATTGTTTTGTGGTTCTTACCCGTAGTTTTTTAATCACGGTTGGAGGTGTCCAATTGTAATTTTTCCACGTAAAATCGTTGTATCGATTTGTCTTTGATTGTTTGATTGAGATTGTTATATTCTGCTTAAAATTGGTACATAATCACAAATCAACATCTAGGGTTTCTAGATTTTTTCACCATATATAGGTGGGGGTAATTTGAAAAGTATAAATAAAATTGAATGACAATACAAATAATTTATATCTATATTTGTGAACGTGAAACTTAAATAATCAATTACTTAAATGAATAAGTTTATAAGAAATACAAATTAATTGTAGAGAAAAAAAAATTAGATCTTTTTAACAAAACCCATTGCAAGTAAGACATTTTAAAAATTAGGCATCACAGTTTACTCTTTTTCAAGCTAAAAGTTAATGCTAATGCATAGGATTATAATTACAATGAGCAATAACTTTATTGATTGTAAAATATTTATAATATTAAGAATGTCATTTAAAAAATACAAAAGAAATATAAAAAATTCCAATCATATCCCTCTTTTACATGCTTTTTTGTCATCCATCTAAAAATGATGTTTAGAAAACACAATAATTTATTTTCATTCACTACAACAAAACTAACTATTCACGGCATCATGTTTACGACATGCATTAAATGCATGCCGTAGTTAGTACATTCTATGGCATTTTTCTTTTTGCAAGCCGTAAATGTTTTATCAATAACAGCATACATACTATGTAAGTCGTTGATTCATATATTTATAGCATGTAAAAGTATGCTGTAAAAAATGTATATTTTTACGACTTACAAAAATTTGTCATAAAATATTTACACGTAAGACGACATACATTTTATGTTATAAAATATTATAACTTTACATGGCATGCATTAACATGTCATGAAAACTTATGCAAAAAAAAAAAAAAAATTCAATCCGAAATTTTTTTATGGCATTCAAAAGCATGCCGTAAAAAATGTATATTTTCACGGCATACAAAAATATGTCATAAAATATTTATACTTAAGACGACATACATTTCATGTCATAAAAATATTATAACTCTAAACGGCATGCATTAGCATGCTGTAAAAACTTTTATTAAAAAAATTTTAATCTATTTTTTTTTTTTTTGGATGATTTAAAAAAACTAACAATTTCCAACCAAACTTCTCACCTTAAATTTTTCTAATTGAGGACAATGTAAAAAATAATTTATACATTATTTTATAATTTAGTGTTTTCTTTTAAGGGATAATTGCACCTAATGGGATTTTGAAAAAAATTATATATCATTGCAGGAAATGCTTGTTTTAACAACGTTTTTTTAAACTTTTTATAATATTTAACGACATTTTATGAGTGTCGCATTTTGTATTAATTAAAATGGTACCGTTTAGCTAGTACAAACGCCTCCAAATGTGTTACAATCTTTGCTGGGCTCCCTCAAGTCTCTGGCTCACTCTCTTCACTTCAATTCTGTGATTTCAATTTCGTAGAGCAGCTTCTTTATCATAAATCAATACCTTGTGTCCTTTGCTCATAAAATGATAATTTTTTTACGACTTGCAATTTTAGTTGTAAATAATAAAACTTTCTATGACATACATACGGCATGCCGTTAATACATCAGTTATATATGACACGCATATGTCAATCGTTAAAAATAAGTCACTTTTTGCGGCTTACTGTATGCTAGTTGTTAAAAATAGGTCACTTTTTACGACTTACCGTATATCAGTCGTTAAAAATAGGTCACTTTTTACGGCATACCATGTATGTTGTGAATGGTATGCCCAAAATATTTCAAATATTATGGCGCCACTTATCCCACAAAAAAAAATATTTAATTTATTTTTTATTATCAAATTCAAACATACTAATACAGTTCAAAAAAAAAAAAAAAAACACCGGGTTTCTAAGAGGAGAGGAAGAAGAAATACCTAGGTGAAGTGGAAAGGGTTCTTCAAACCCTTGGTCTTCAATCAATTGAATCAGTGGGGATCTAGACGCATTGACACAGTCCGCTTCATTCCTCAACAAAGCAATCACGCTTCCATTGAATCAATTTGTAATCTGCTTCGACTGCTTCGACTTGGACTTGGCTTCAATTTCTGAGGGGCAAAGCTCATCGACGATCATGTTTTCATCTCAGACTCTCTCTGGCACTGCTATTTCAGTTCTATATTCGGTAATTTCGCTTTTGATTCCGTGTTTTTTTTCGTTGTTTTGATCTCAATCTCTACTTATGTTTCACAAGTATAGATTGATTAGGTCGAACAACTCTCCAAATCAAACCCCCTTCAATTCAACATCATCTCTTTTACACTTGACAAAACACTCATGTGGTTCGTAATCTTCTTTTTTACAGGCTAGATGCATTGTAGATGTTAAAGCCGATAAAGATCACACCAGTTTCATCGCTGGCACTCTCAGCCTCAAAGAAGAAAACTAGGTTTTGTGATTTTCTTGTCATAGATCTCAATTTCTTATTTATTTATTTTTTTAGTATCATGATTCGAATTGAAATGGAGATGTGTTTCAGGTGCATTTGATTAGGCTTTTATCGGATGGAACTGAACTTGTGTGCGAGGGTTTGTTTTCGCATCCCAACGAGATCTAGGACCTCTCTTCTTGCCCCTTTGAAAGACGCATTTTCTCCACAGTTTTTTTTATATGAATGAGAATGATTCAAGTATCATATATGCTTGTGGATTTTACTTCAATTTGTGAAATAACAGTTTTATGGTAGCATTTATGTTACACTTAGAAAAATACAGAAGCTATGAATGCAGAGAATGTTTCTCAATATCTCTCTGCTTGTCCATATGACAATGCAATTTATTTGGAGAAAGAATGTTCAACATGCAAGATTCTGAAGTGAGTTCATTGTTTTGTTTGTAGTTCTCTCAAATGTGCTCTTTCATTATTTTGCTAATGGGGTTCTTTTCACTGATATAGACCTGCTAGGTCCAAGCACTGCAGCATTTGTGATCACTGTGTCGCTCGGTTTGACCATCATTGTGGATGGATGGTTTGATTTTATCTTATTCCTTATTCCTTTTTTTTCCCATTCGTAAAAAATTTGGATGTTTTTGGTGGTCTGAATTATCAAATATCAGTATGTTCCATTTCTCATTATAGTTCTCGTTCTTATTTGTCATTGCTGCAGAATAATTGCATAGGGGAGAGGAACACTAGATACTTCATGGCTTTTCTTCTTTGGTGAGTCGAGATTTAACCACACTTCATATTATAACCAAGTAAAATAGGTTTCTAGTGACCTTGTTTTTGGCTATGTTCTTTTATGCTTATGCTTCAAAATACACTATGTTCAGGGTCGCATCATTTTATAGTAACACGTACAACTATTTCATATCTAATAAAAAAGTGAAACTTAATGTGTGTGAAACAAATTAATACATGTGTTAGATCACATGCTATCTATGTAGTTTTGACTTAAAAGTTACAATCAGGGCTCTCTGTCATCTAGTTTCCATTTGTGGGAATATTTTGTGGAAGTTTATAGAAGTGTGGAGGAGAAATGTGTAGTAGTATAGTGTCATAGGGGACTAACTTCCTGGAATGAGGAGGCCAACACCTACATAATTACTTGTGTTTATATATGTAAGTGCAGACATGTTAGTTTTTTAAATCTTCTATATCTACATTAGATTTTGGTCAATTGTAGGGGTCTCAATAGTAGTATTCCCATTGCAGTGGAGACTAAAATCCAACATTGTGATTGTGCGTTGTATTTGCTCTATGGCAATGAATCAGCCTCAACCTGGAGTCTTCCAGCATGAATGCTGCATCTACTTCAATCTTTGGTCCTATTTATATTTAAGTTGTTCTGCAGGCATTTTCTCCTTTGCTTAACAGGTAAATTTGTTTGTCCGTGACATTTCCTAGTTGGTTTGCATGTGAGAGGCTGAATGTCAGTATCTCTTACATACTATACTTTCTGCAGTTTATTACGGGATTGAAAATTCATTCCGTAGTTTGGCTCCACATGTTGTACAGGTGAGTACTTGTATGTACATTTTATATCTATTTGACTTTGTTGTTGTGAAGAGTTAGTGTTTTAGTTGTGGCCTATGGTTTGAGTTTGGAGAGAATTAGTTTTAATAGTATTTTGCAAGAAAAAGAAGAAGAAAAATACCATGAGTTTGGAGAGAATTAGTTTTAGTAGTTTTAATAGTAATTTATAAACTTATACTTAAATTTTTTTTTCTAAAATTTCCTACTCCAATTTTTTTTTATTTATTAATATTGTTAAAATTACACATTTTTTTGCATCCAGTTTTTATTTAATACAAAAATAACAGTTTTTTTTTGAGCAAATTTATAGCAATCTATTAGCTCACACATTTATTCTCTCTCTCTCTCTCTCTCTCTCTCTCTCTCTCTCTCTCTTCTCCTTTCTCTCCACCAACTGCCAGAACCACCAGCCACCAGCACCACTAGCAACCAGCACCGCCAGCAACCACCACCAGCCACT
Source organism: Camellia oleifera (assembly GCA_022316695.1). Classification (NCBI taxonomy): domain Eukaryota; kingdom Viridiplantae; phylum Streptophyta; class Magnoliopsida; order Ericales; family Theaceae; genus Camellia; species Camellia oleifera. The sequence continues at coordinate 93,547,029 of CM039317.1, forward strand.
GCCCCTCCGATGATGTTAGTTACACAAGCACCAATCGATTGATTTCGAGCTTGACATTTGATTCTAATTCCGAGCCTTGGATTAATTCAGTGAGAGCCTTGGATTAATTCGGTGATAGCCTTGGATTGCATCCTTTATTCGATTAATTCAGTTTCTCCTCTCTCATCTCTCTTTGATTTTGATTTTGATTTTGATTTCTAGGGTTTTGATTTTGATTTTGATTTGATTTCTATTCAATTAACCTAAATTTTTCTCCCTTGCAGTTTCATTTCAACTTTATGATCTCAAGCAGCAAGGATTCATAGGGAGACAGGAGCTTATGAACAAAAGGCGACCTCCACTTTCTGTAGCAACACTGTAAGAGCTCTGTTTATTTGTACATCTTCCCAAAATGGCCGGCTCAATTTCAACATCTTAGGCTCTGCACACTGTAAGACCATAGAACACAATAAGATATGATTGGCTTTGGCTTTGCTCTGTTCATTAGAATATGAATTTGCTCTTAATCCGCTCACCATTTAAAAAATCATCTTCCTTTTTATTTTTTGATTCAAAATCATCTTGTAGTGATATTGTCATAAGAAGCAAAGCAATTTTGACTAATGTGCTTTTGGAATGTATTCGTATAGGGCATTGAGGGTGTGGTGGTGGAAGTGGTGGTGGGTATGTGGTTTTGGTTAGCAGATTCTTCTTGATTTAAGATAGTGTAAAGACTGGAATTATTTTGAAACAATTGTGCTTTGTTTATTTATTTGTGAACCTACATTGGGTGATGTCTTTTTCTGCATAGGTTAATTTTCAATGAAATGAAACTCTGATTTGGAATTTTTTGCCTGAAATGGAATTTCATTTTAAGATGCTGTGTATGCAAGTGGAAGCTATAACTTTAGAGTTTTTCAGATGTTCATTGACTGTAACAAGAAAATTAGAAAAAGTTTTACCTATTAATTTATGGAACTCAGTGATGACAGTTTTAATTAAACATTCCCAATAGAAAGATTACCTGGAATTTTAAGCCATTTTGAAATCTCTCATTCACTTATTGTGGTGTTTTAAAGAAACAAAGGTTGAAGCAAGCAAATTCAATAGCTAACGTAATCCACAACATGAGCTCAAAAAATTAGGTATTAGTTTAAGAGTCAATGACCAACCATTACTTTTATTTAGCAAGTCCTATGAAAATTTCATTTGAATACAAAGTCTAAAACCGAGTGGAGATATAGCTAGGACATCTTGACTTCATTTCTTGTGATTATGAGTCAAAACTAAGGCGTTGAGCACATGTCACTTGGTTTGTTGTTTGCTTGTTTAATATTGGAGATGATGTGGCATGAAACTGGCTCACAATTTGATGAAGTAAAAACCACAATTTGAATTGGGAATGAAGGTAAACTATGTAGATAAGGAAATATCTTGGGTTAGAGCTTTTTAGAGTGGTTGCTCTTTTCTGTTTTGTTTCATTGTCTTTTAATGGAGTGCATTTCCCCTCTCTCTCTCTCTCTCTTTCTCTCTCTTTCTCTCTCTCTCTCTCTCTCACAGTTTACTTGCTCATTGCACTAACGTCACTCTGTACTCATCCTTATCAGTGCTATAATAAGAACTGCGCTGTTTGTTACAAATCATGTCCTCTTCAATAGGGAATGGTGGACAGGCTGATTAGTCGAATCGAAAAATCTGTGAGAAACACTGTTGGGTGTCAAATATGAATGCATGAGGTGACATGGGAGTGGCCTAGACAGATTTTGGTTGAGTGCTAAGATATTCATCAAAAAAAAAAAAAACTTCATTGATTTAATGTGATGTTTAGCAAAGCATATACATAAGTTATTTATTTATCAGAGTTCTCCTTACTGTTATATTGTTAGCTGCTCTTATTCCATCGTAGCAAGGTTTTGAAGCATATTTAAGGTTGCTATGGTAGTGTCAAAAGTTTTGACCTAAACTTGAATCATTTCATTTGTTACATTATGGTGTCTGTGTTTGTGTTGCGTTCACAGGCATTGTTGACAAAGGGAGCAAAGTACATTGTGGTACAAGGTCTGCCCACAACAGGTTGCTTGCCCCTGGCATTGGCACTGGCTCCAGAAAATAACAGAGACGACATGGGGTGTGTGGCAAGTGTAAACAAGCAAAGCTACAGCCACAACGCTGTGCTCCAGTCCAAGTTGCAAGATCTGAGAGCCCGGTTTCCTCAAGCGGTCATTGTCTATGCCGATTACTGGAACGCCTACCGCAATGTCATGAAGAATTCAGCCAAGTACGGCTTCAAGGAGCCTTTCAAAGCTTGCTGTGGAGCTGGGGGCGGTCCTTACAACTTTCAAGTGTTCAGTGCCTGTGGCTCACCCTTCTCCACCTCCTGCCCTGACCCATCTCACTATATCAATTGGGATGGAGTTCACCTCACTGAAGCCATGTATAAGGTGCTCGCTGACTCATTCCTCAATGGATCATTCTCTCATCCTCCATTCCAATCTCTGCTAACCAGGAATAAGCATGCAGCTCCTAGTCTGTACTACTGATCACCCACCTCAAAGTGTTGTTCAGTTCAAACAATTGATAAGGCTCAGAGGATTCACTTTCTCTGAAATTTCTGCTTGCTTATGCAGGAGATGCTATGGTTATGTTGAACATGTATGTTCTTTCTTTCTTTATTTATTTATTTATTTATTTTTGTTTTGTTGTAGGTTTTTGGCTGAAAGAGTTGAACTAAGTCTCTTAGATGCTGATGATAGATCAGTTCCCTTAAAAGATATATATAACAAGGTTGCAGAAGGAAAGAACGGATGTTGTTGGGAGTCATTTGAAGTCTACAGGCACTTGAGGTCACTGGGATACATTGTTGGGCATCATGGTATCCCTTGGACTGTGAAGAGTATTAAGAATAAGCCTCCTTCTGTTGAAGGCACACTGGAGATTGAAGTGATAATAGATCAGAAATTTGAAGACCTAAATCTCGTCAACGAGCTTTTCACAATAAATATAATTTAATTTATTTGTTTGGTTGACAAGAAATATAATTCCTCTACCTAAAATATAATTCCCTTATTGCACAATTAGGGGGATGCTATTCCTGGAAATGTATGCAAGTGAAAGTTAATTTAGTAATTTGAAAGTTATCTTTTTATCTGAAGCTTCAATTGGGCATAATTATTCCCTTTCCTGATTGGAACTTTTGGCACATTGATATGCCTGGAAATTGTATACACAACAAAAAATAATTTAGTAAGGGTGTGTGTTGTGGGAGGCTGAAAATAATTTTGTTTTGATGACTGTGTATATGTTATGATTATTATTATTACTAAATTGGAGATTAAATGTTTTACTGTTCGGCTGTAATAAGGGGGGATCCACTGTATGACAGATTTCACAAATTAGATTTATATGCATTTAACTTATATGCCTCTAGATTGATGCCCCAACTTGAGTGTTGCTAATCACAAACTTGGTATCAGCAGGAAATGTCTTGGCCACTGATGAGTACTCCAAAAAGTCAACTGCTTCCTCTAAGGTATAACTTCAATATGCGAATATCTTTAAAATAGTGTTTTTGGAAGTTTACTGAATAAATTTAACCTTCTTTTGTGATGGTGGATTTTAGTCAAAAGGTGAATCCAGTGGAGCCAGTGATGCTGTACAGGAAGAAAGTTCCAAGTAAAATAATCGTCTTCTTTATGGTCATATTGAATTCGTAGGTGAAGCAACAATTGTTGTATATTCCCTTGCAATAATTGTTTGTGGATGGTGATGAACAGGGTTCGTCTTCAACGTGTTCTTCAAACTCAGAAGGCGGTACTCGGGAAAGAGCAAGCAATGGCCTATGCCCGTGCTTTAGTTGCAGGATTTGAGATGGACTACATAGACGATCTTATATCTTTTGCTGATGCTTTGGAGCTTCTCGTTTAAGGTATGAAGAGTTGATAATTGTTATTCTGGTCGAGTAGAACTTCTCTCAAGGAGGTAAAGGTCAAGAAAATTAGTGTTTCAACACATGGATGGCTAAATCAATCTTACACTTTTGAAATTTGACATACTAATTTTTATATTAAATCATGAATTGACTTGTGGTGCCTAGTTGAATCCTTTCATCATGCTCTTTTTATGCCACCAACACCTCTTGTGGAGGCCTTCTGCAGTGGCACTCCACAATTAAATGCCTTAGTTAATTCTGGCTTTCCTTTGTAGCTTTCTTTACCTCACTCATCTTCAATCTACATTCAGAATTTGAAGGCCAGTATTGTAACTAACCTACTGGATTCTTTTTTATTCTTTTTTCCCCCCTCTTACAGTTATTTCTTATGACAAAAGATTTTATAGTATCTAAGAACTGTTACATTGAAAGAATCAAGCTACATTACTATCATCTTACAGTGCCCTTTGTTTCTAGCTAACACAATTCCTGATGTCGTGATACGCTTATGGGATATCAAAGGTTTCTTAGTGCATGGTCATGAATTAGAATGGAGTGGTGTCAATACTCTCTTTCATATGGACACTTGAATACAGCGAGTTTTTGGAATGGATGAGGAAAATAGCATTGATAAATGGAGTATCCTATTTTTACTCTCTTTTCCTTTTGAATTTTTGGGGAAACAGGTTGGGAGCTTTTTTCTGCAGAAGATAATTTGGAAGTCTCTGGTTTATTCTCAAGTGACCTTTTTAGGTAGTGTAATTGATAAGACTTGATGGTGGATATTTTCATATTTCTTATTATATTCAAACAATATTGATTAACTACATACTTTTTTGTTCACCCCTTCTATTTTTGGTGGCAATTCATTGGTTTATTTGGCGTAGACTGGTTGATGCATAAATCTATTGGATATTTGATGGATGGTTGCGTTTTTCAACATTGGGTATGAAGGGATGGTTTGCTTGGATGGCTACTAGAATTATGTTCTTTGAGCAAAGAAAAAAAGTAAGGAGTATGCTGATTGATGAAGGCAATAGATGAAGCAGAAAATGTTGCTATTCTTAGCATTGACATTGTCACTTTTATACTCCTTTTAAATCCAGTTCATGATTGTTGTGGTTTGGCTTTTGTGTTAGGAATTTGCCATTTGTGTGCTTAAATAATTTTTATTTTCCACTCTTAGGCTCTCCTTTCGTTTTTTATTTTTATTTTTATGGGTCGTGTGCTGGTTTCACTAAGCAAAAAAAGAAAAAGAAAAAAAAGGTTATGTGCTAGGTTTTTGGGCTTATGTTTTCTGGCCTTTTGTTTCTGTTATGCTTTTCACATATATTACCTTCTGTATTTGTTATTATCATAAAATACAATGAATTTTCATTTTTAAACCCACTATCTATCTAACTTAAGAGTCATGCCATCTCTATAAATTTTTTATGGATTCCTTACATTCATCTCAAGTAGTTTGAACCATTGGTATTCCCATGTTTATCTGTTGGTATGCATCTAGAGACTAGATTTATGAAAGGTGAAACATTAACAGGCACTATAATACTATATGCCATGGGTGGTAATCTTTTATGCCTATCTGCTGATCTGAGTCCCGTCTTTGTCAATGTGATTGTGCACTTCGGACTCAGTTGGCTCATGAAAATATAGTAGCCATATTTAATGGATTGCTTCTCCTAAATTTAGGTGTTAACGTATGCACAACAATCTAAAGAACTGGCCAACATTGAACAAGATAACCTTGCAAAGAGAATCCAGGAGTTCAGAACACAAACAGAGCTGGACCAATTACGAGCTTCCAGTAATGTTGAAGTGTCAACAAGTGCTGTTCATATTAATGGTGTTGGCATGAGTTCTTACAAAAACATAGAAGCAATTATGCAGTCCACTGCAAAAGGGGAGGTAATTCGTTCATTTACATAGGTTTTTTTTTTTTCTTCCCCCGTCTCAATGGATTTATTTTCATCGTGTCATGGGATGAATAAAATAAATGTACGAACTTTTATTTTCCTCTGTATTTCAAGGAAGTTTTTATAATTCATGATGAATTTCAGCACTTCATTGCTTTAAGCCTAATTTATTAAAGCGACACTTTTTGAAGGGCTATTTCAAATCTTGTAGATCCAGACAATCAAGCAAGGATATCTCTTAAAACGTTCCTCCAGCTTGAGGGTTGATTGGAAGAGGCGATTCTTTGTCCTTGACGGTCATGGGAAAAGATCATCAAGAAAGGTTGTTATCCGCAATATTAATTATATCACTTCAAAGGGAGATGGAGAAAAGGGCAGTGCTTCCGAGGATTCGTCTGATGAACATGAATCCATCAATGCAGAATCATTTAAGCAGCAGGTAGAGGAATTATATTTTAGGATTATTTTAGAATGGCCAGGTTGCGCAGCCAGGAAGATGAATGATCATTGGTGCAGGATATTAGATATGTATTTGCCTTGGATTACTCACTTTGCATTAGGTGTATCACAACTTTGGATCATTCAGCTTTTGTGGGAATTTTTGTTTTAAATTTTATGGTTTTGTTGCTAAATCTGTTGCTACACTTAGTCAATTACAACGTTTGTCGCTTATGTCTTGTTTAATAATTATGCCGTGACATTTCATGTTTTTGAAATATATCTGGTATTTGTGGTGATAATTTTATGCTTGTTATATAGCAGATGCTCTGCAAGGCTTCACTGATTTGTACAAGAAAATTCTCATTCAAGTTTTATGTTTTCTAGCTGGTGAATTAGGACAACTGAGCGAGCCTGCTTGCCTTTTTTTCTTTTTCTTTTTTTAATTTTTAATTTTTATGTTGATAGTTACATTATGATTATTGTTTCATTGTGGTTATTGTTTCTACGGCATACAAAATTATGTCATAAAAAGTGTAATGATTTATGACATGTAAGAAAATGCCGTAAGAGATTATATACGACATACAAAGTATGCCATAAATATATTAAAAATGACCTTCTACGGCATACAAAATTATGTCGTGAAAAGTGATGATTTATGACATGCAAAAAAATGCCGTAAAATATTATATACGGCATACAAAGTATGCCATAAATATATTAAAAAAAATCTTTTACGGCATGCAAAATTATGTCATGGAAAGTATATGATGATTTATGACATGATAAAAATGTCGTAAAAAGTTATATACGACATACAAAGTATGTCATTAATGTTTAATTTATTACTTTTTACAACTTTACCTGCATGTCGTAAATGTCGCTCAACTTTCCACGGCATGTCATATAACAGCATTTGTGTGCATGCCGTGAAAGAGTTTTTACGGCATGCATTACAAGCCGTAAAAAGTCAATTTTGTTGTAGTGATTTATTGTAAAATATTTATAATATTAAGAATGTTATTTACGATTAAAAAAGAAAAAAGAAAAAAAAAAAACCCCCACACTCATATTTGTCTCTCATATGCTTTACTTTGTCATCCATCCAAACATGATAGGTTTTTATTTATTTATTTATTTTAAGATGGATCCAAACGTGATAGTTAAAATACCCAATCAGTTACTTTCTTTTTTCAATTAAATAAGAAAATAAATGAAAAAGGAGAACAATAAGAAAAGTAAAATAATAAGAAAATAGATGGAAAGAAAAGCTATCATTGCAATAAGAAAAACAATTAGCATAGGTCATTCAAGATTGTTTATTGTTCAATAATTTGACTGATCGTAAAATATTTATAATATTAAAAATGTCCACTACAACAAAATTGAATTTTTACGACTTGCAATGTATGCCATAAAAACTCTTTCACGGCATGCACACAAATGCCGTTATATGACATGCCGTAGAAAGTTGAGCATCATTTACGACATGCAGGTAAAGTTGTAAAAAGTAATAAATTAAACATTAATGACATACTTTGTATGTCGTATATAACTTTTTACGACATTTTTGTCATGCCATAAATCATTGTACTTTCCGTGGCATAATTTTGCATGCCGTGAAAATGTTATTTTTAAAAAATTAATGGCATACTTTGCATGCCGTATATAATATTTTACGGCATTTTCTTGCATGTCATAAATCTTCACACTTTTCACAACATAATTTTGTATGCCGTAGAAGGTCATTTTAATATATTTATGACATACTTTGTATGCCGTATATAATCTTTTACAACATTTTTTTACATGCCATAAATCATTACACTTTTCACAACATAATTTTGCATGCCGTAGAAAGTTATTTTTAATATTATATATATATAGGAATATGACCTTGCCTAACCGTATGCAGACAGTAATTTATAAACTGTAACCTGTTACAAACCAAGCAAAGGCAGCAACTATGAAGTAAGCAAAAAAATCTAATATCCATACACCAAACAACCTGCCTACTAACTTTTATTCTCAACTTCTATCATATCAAGTTGATAACAACCTCAAACATACAAATCAAAAAAAGTATTCAAATCATAAGATTCATTTATCAACATGATCTACACTATGAAAGACGACAAACTTTTCCCATTTGATTATGCATTTATCCAGAGTTTTAAATCACATGATCTACACTATGAAAGAACTGTCCAAGCACAAGTTTTGGGATCCAATAATGCCCAGAGATGATTATGATCACAATCCTTCACAACTGTTGGCAATGCAACACTTATCACTTAGTTGTAACAATCAGCTTTCTTGTTTATCAGACACCATGGTGTCGGCATCTCAAGTCTCTGTCACCGAATTATCATCCTCATCACCATCTTCACTTGCTGCAGATAACACAACAAGAAGTCATTTTGCCCCCGTTATTACTCGATAAATACAAAAACAAAAAAAATTCAACTTTACATCTTAGATTACAAATGGTATGGCCAATATAAAATTCAAAAAACCACAAATTTCAAATCAAACATCAATACATACAACTTTACACATCTCAAATGACAAACAAATAGAAGATGGAAAAAAGAAACCACACGTATCAAAAACATTCCGATGGCAGTAGTGTCACAGAAATGTTCATAGCATAGTCCAAACCACATAAGATCACATGATTAAGTTACAAATTCATTGCTCATAAAGTGATGATAGAATTAAACAGCAACTTTCATAAATGTAATATATTCACTTAAAGCAATATTTGAAAATTTTCTTCCCAAGACAAAATATTGAAAAAAATATTACAAAAATAGCTTTCTAAATTTTGTGGGAAACTTTTAGAAAGGGCCAGCCTATTCTGATGCAGCACATTAATAACTATGTTCGAAGGACTATGTGTGAGTACGTGTCAGTCACTGCCATGGAAATTTATTGAGGTCATAAGCTAGGAAAAGGATGTGGTAATACAAGCAAAGCAACAGATTGAAAAAATCAAAAAGATATATCTCAATATTCAAGTAGCCATATTCAAAATGATGGAAAGCAGGAGATCACCCCTTAATCATCAAAATGCAGTATAACATTTATTAAAACCAACAAATCAACATGTTCACAGCTCTATTTAAGAGTGCCCCATTCAGCCAAGTGAATAACAAAATGAAATTCATTATCCTAAAATGAAGGCAATTAGATTATCACCTCTGACTCTCTTAGTTTCCGCAGCAAGCTTCCCAGAGAGCTCAAATGAAGGTTTTTGCTGCAAATCACAGTTAACTTATAAGGCAACAGAATGCATGCAGAAACATCAAATCTATCCAAACAAATACATGCAATATGATAAAGTTGAAAACTCAGAGAAATGAAATAAAAAATAAAAAAAATTTAAGGCTAATCTTTGCCCCTGCAGATGTCCTATCTTATGGACAAAAAAATTATTCAAATAATGCTACAACTTATAGCAGGTAGCAGACCCAAAAATGATTTTAATGGAGAGAGATTACGACACTTTAACTGCTGTGCATGTTCATGTCTGTATCCAAGTGAATATGCCTATTTTGATGCCTATGTTTATTGGCAGTGTCAACAAAACTATTCATGTTATATACACATTCTACCAGTTGAATAGAATTGCTTACATGGCACAACTTTAGGGGTTCTTTTGAAGCCAGAAAGTGCATGTCATACTCCATGTCACTGCAGAAGATGCATATATAACAATAAGTTTTACTGTGTTACATGTATTAAGATGTATTGATCCATGAGCAAATTAATGTAATAGTCTAAAAACTTGATTTTAACAGAAAGCTCTATGAGAGAGAATTATCAGACTAAGCCACACTAAAGTTACTCTAAAAAACCAACCAAGTACTGCCAAAACAATCATTGTTGAACCTAAATTCAAAGGACATATGTTCCCAGTTTCTTAATAAGCCACAAGCTATATGTTAATAAGCTACTAACAAAACCAACTTATTTAGAAAAAGAAATCAAACCACCATAAATTAAAAAAAAATAAAAAAATAAAAAACAAGATATTCATCTTAAAGGATGGCATGGAGCCGCTTTGAGTGAGTGCATGTCATACTCTATGTCACTGCAGATGGCGTACATATACATAACAAGAAGTTTTACTTATGTACCAAGATGAGAACTTGAGAAAATTATGTAATAGTCTAACGAACTAGATTTTAACAGAAAGTTCTATGAAAGTTCTATGAGAAGGAGAGTTATACCAAACTGTAACTACAATGTATTTGCTTTTAAAAAAAAAAACTCTCTTAGTACTGCACAAAACAATCACTGTTGAACCCAAATTCAGAGGTTATGTAGAAGTTCATCATCTTAAATGAAGCCATTTACAAAGATAGGGGATCTCAGAGCATCTCATCCAAATGTGGTCATTTGTGGGTTTTCATTTTATTTATGAGCTTCCTTGAAATGACAACAATCAACATTAAAAGCCAGTTTTTGAGATGGTCCATTTTCGAAATGACTGCATTTGAAATGATGAATTTTTGCATTGAAATATATAATCTAAATAGAATTGTTCAAATTTAGGGGACATTTAAACAGGACCTGACTTTATGTTCTCCATAGAAGTCTCAGAACCCGATGTATCTTGATTATTTAATAGCCGTGTTCTGTGAAAATAATTCACCATGACAATGAATGTTGGTAAAGAAATGCATAAGGATAATTATTAAGGTGTGAGAAGGATTTGCTGGTGGATCATAATAGTCAAGTCCAGTGTGTTTTGCCCAAGACTGTCTCTGATCTGACTTTGCTCTGTTTTTTCCCCGTTTTCACTTGGCAATATAGGTTTCTTAGGGAGCTAGACTTGCAAGAAAATGAAGTTGAGGATCACAGAGGCCAGTGGCTTAGTTGCTTTCCTGACAGTTGTACATCACTTGTCTCCCTGAATTTTGCATGTCTCAAAGGAGAAGTTAATTTGGCTGCTCTTGAGAGACTGGTGACAAGGTGTCGTAATCTTAGAAGTTTGAGGTTAAACCAGGCAGTGCCACTTGATACTCTTCATAAGATTTTGGCTCAAGCACCCTAATTGGTAGACTTAGGTACGGGGGCCTTTGTCAGTGATCTAGATTCAGAGACATACCACAAACTAAAGACTGTCATCGAGAAGTGCACATCAATTAGGAGCTTATCAGGGTTCTTGGAGGTTGACAGATTAAGTTTGAAGATAGTAGACTCCAACAGACATCTTTTCTTGTTGGTTACACATTTACTAAACATACATCAAGATGTATATATCTATATCTACAAATTTACTTATGTAGTAACTTGCTCACATCGAACATATCATGATTTATCTGTCAGTGATGTTAGGAACAGAACAATGGAGTAAGAAAATAAGTATATTCCTAAGGGCCAAGCAAAATCAAATTGATATCTGAATTCATCATCTCACTCCCGGATAGGATTCCATTTATGAGCCCAGATGAGGAGAATAATGTTGAGCATCAAAGTCACCATCCAGTTGAGTCTTCACTTTTGACCAAGATGTGGAGTACGAGACACAAGCTGCCAGGTTTATGATGATAGCTGCAACTATGTCACAAAGTAGAGGATGAGGCAAGTAACTAGGAAGCAAGCAAAATCTTAGGGCAAAGAAAGTTACATGCTTATTTGGCATAGGGAAAAGTTGTGATTTTGGATATTAAAGCATACATGGACAAGAAGAAAATAGGCTGCCATGTCCAAATGCGACTTATTATTTTTTAAAAAAATTTAGATTTGAACACATGGGGGAACATGTATGCCTGGACCAGTTTGCCAGTGAACCAGCTATCAAATTCCAGTTTAGATAAACATGTATCACGAACTGGCCCATTTGTTTGCACTTTTGGATCTCAATGGTAAATTGAGATTTATCTAAACCAGAATGGTCAAAAACCAGTATGAACAGGGCGGGTTTCTGAATCATTGTAGGGATATAAGCTTGTTGAATTCAATTGATATGAAAGTACGAAAAAATTCTAATAGCACAATTATGCAATCGAACTTTAACTAGAGGATAGTTGAATTGAAATGACATGGAAAGATAATCAATGTTGACTTAGACAAATATATTCAGTGGAATGCAGAGAAGACTAGATAAGGGAAAATATGGAGTACTTGCATTAAAAAACTGACATTGGGTAAAATACAACAAAGCTTGAAACACACAAAACATGACGAAACACACAAAACACGCTTACCTGTCACCTAGAGTGCTAGACCATCCACATTACACATTCAGAGTCAAACACTTCATTACACATTCAGAGTTAGACACTTCATCTCTCTATGTTTATCGAGTTCAAATATAAATTTTGTGACAAATGCAAAACGAATCAAACACTCACAAATATAAATTTTGCATTTGTCTCTCTCTCTCTCCACAATTACGGCTATTTCATATCCACAATTACCGAATCTAACACTCACAAATACAAATTAAAAACGAATCATATTATGATAATACATCATCAACACAAACACCACACCGATAAATCGATTAATCACACTGGATGCTGAAATCAAAAACCAAATCTATGAGACTGAAATCCATTAATCGATCGAACCTGGATGCTGAAATCATAGTGGAGAGAGATGCTATGTTATCCCTTAATTGTTGAAATCAACGAGATCAAAAGAACACTACGATCAGTTTGTGCTCACAACCATCAGGGATTCGATCGCGAGAGAGAGGGATTGAAATCAACAACCACCGAGAACAGTGAAATTAGGAATTCGATAGCGAGAGAGAGGGATTGACATCAAAACACCACCGAGAACAATGAAATTAGGGCTTAAGAGAGAGAGAGAGAGAGAGAGAGAGGGAGAGAGAGGAGAGTGTGGAGAAGGAAAGGAAATGAACAATGAAATTAGGGCTTAAGAGAGAGAAAGAGAGTTGTAATATTGTAAATAATTTTTTTTTTACTTTTCAAATTCAAATAATTTATATACACTTAAAAGAAATATTTTATTTTAATTTTAATAATGTTTTACTTTTTAATTTTTTTTAAAAAAATCATTAAATTCAAAAGAATATAAAATTTAATACATTTCATATATATTATATTTTATTATTTTTTTACAAATATTTTATTTTTTAGTTGTATTCAGATTAGGCACATCTAAAAATTAAAAAATAAATAAATTATTTGAAAGAAGAAAAAATATCAAATCAAGGTAATTTTAAAAAATAATAATTACAAATTAGTGGGAAGCCATATAAATATTAATCATTAAAATTATAAACGTTTTGATGAATGTGTAATTTTTTTTTTCCAAAATCCCACTAGGTGCAATTATCCCTTAAAAGAGACATTAAATTATAAAATAATGTATAAATTATTTTTTATGTTGTTCTCAATTAGGAAAATTTAAGGTGAGAAGTTTGGTTGGAAATTGTTAGCTTTTTGAAATTAAAAAAAAAAAATGGATTGAAATTTTGTTAATAAAAGTTTTCATGACATGCTAATGCATGTCGTGTAAAGTTATAATATTTTACGACATAAAATGTATGTCATCTTAAGTACAAATATTTTATGGCATATTTTTGTATGCCGTGAAAATATACATTTTTTACGGCATGCTTTTGCATGCCATAACAAAAATTCTGATTGATTTTTTTTTTTTTTTTTGTAGAAGTTTTCACGACATGTTAATGTATGCCGTGTAAAGTTATAATATTTTACAACATGAAATGTATGTCGTCTTAAATGCAAATATTTTACGACATATTTTTGTAAGTCATAAAAACATACATTTTTTACGGCATACTTTTGCATGCTATAAATATATGAATCAACGACTTACATGGCATGTATGCTGTAATTGACAAAACATTAATGGCTTGCAAAAAAAAAAATATACCGTAGAATGTACTAACTACGACATGCATTTAATGCATGTCGTAAACATGATGCCGTAAAAAGTCAATTTTGTTGTAGTGGTCATTTAAAATACATAAGAAACAAAAAATCACAATCATATCATTCTCTCACATACTTTACTTTGTCACCCATCAAAACACGATATTTAGAAAACACAACAATTTAAAATATTTATAATATTAAAAATGTCATTTAAAATACCAAAAAAAAAAAAATCACAATTAGATCTGTCTCTCACTTTTTTCTTTTTCTTTTTTTTATCGGTAAAAGGAAATTTTATTGATGAAAAAATCAAGTACAGAGTACAAAACAAAATACACCAATAAAGAAAAGGGAACTGCAAAAGCATTGTAATAGACTAAATGATTCTAATTAAGTTGGCACCAAAAAGACTCTCTTATCATTTGCTAGCACCCCAAGTTAGTGAAAAACCAACAACGTACCAATACCACAACAATGCTGCTACTAACAAGAACAGCCCAGCCCAACCTAACACTCAGCCACCGACCAATGCTGGACACACCAATAGAGACCTGTCTTTCACTTGCTTTACTTTGTCATCCATCCGAACATATTCTCTCTCTCTCTCTCTCTCTCTCTCTCTCTCTCTCGCACAATATCAAAAGTTGAACAGAGATGGATCGAAGAAGAAATGGAGTGAGAGAATGATGGTGAAAACCAGTTCTTCAGTAGACATGGAAGAGTAGAAAAGGGAACTTCAGTTGTAGAGAAAGGCACTCATACTCTTTTCGTGGATGAACTACTAGACTCCATGGAGCCAAAAGGGTTGTATACATTATTCACCAACTTTGGTGCGGATAAGGATGTCTACATCCCATTCAAGAGAACAAAGCAGACAGCGATCAAGATTTCGATTGGTAAGGTATGACTGTCCTATCGTGGCATGAATGGCAATACAGAAAAGCAAGCGGTCTGTGATGTGATAACAGAGCATTGAAGGTAAAACTAGCAGATTTTGAAAGGACAATGGAGGTAAACCAAGACCAACATATGTACAAGAGGTGAGGAAGGAAGGGGAGGTAAATTATGCGAATGCTACTATAAGAATAGAAAGAAAACCTATGCTCAGGTGGTACTGTGAGGGTGAGAAGAGAGATATCACAAACATAACCATAAGAGCTTATGAAAGATAATGGATGGTTGTATGAAAGTGCAATCATTCGTTTGAAACCTCAATGCTCGGTGACAGAGTTCAAGGATGAATAAGTAAAGAGGGATATGGGGGCATCGAAGTTACAACTGATGAAGGAAGAGATATAGTTGTCTCATTCGAATCAGTATAAGAGATTAAGGAAAAACTTATCAAGAAGATGGCTAGATGCAGGAATGGAGGGAATCAGTTAAGGAATGGTAAAGGGGAATGGCCATAGAACAAGAAAGACATGTATGGCTGAGTTGTTGTGGGGTGCCCTTAAACCTCTAGAGCAACAACACCTTCAGTAGTATTGGAAGGTTATGGGGTGAAATCATTGGGCTAGATGATGACACTCTCAGTATGAAGAATTTGCAGTGCGGGAAGGAAAGAATTGCCACCACATGCATGGAATCTATTAGTAAAATAGTAAATCTAGATTGTAAGCGAATCTTATTCCTAGTGAAAGTGTGAGAAGAGCAAGTAATTACTAATGTGATGATAAGAAAGTTGTGCAAGTGCCATAATAACCATGAAGAGGCTGAAATCTATAGCTCAAACGATGAAGATGATGAGCAGAAGACAAATTAGGGGACCAAGTTGGAAAATGACGAAGATGAGTTGGACGTCCAGCAAGGAGATGAGTTGGAGAAAATGACTGACATGTAGATAGGAGGTAGGGGAACAGAGTATGATGATAGGGCTGACATGGAAGGAAAATAAAGATGGTTAAATGTTTCACTGGTAGAGGAGACTGACAGCAACTTGGCAAGAAGCACGCGCAAGAACACCTGCAAATGAGATGATGAGTGATGCACATGAAGAGAAGCGGGGAAATCATACCATTGATGGAGAGGTTATCACACCTGGATTCATGAAAAGCCTTAGCGGGTCTGATCAGTCCAGGCCTGGGCTAAACATTGAAGTGGTTTTTAATAAGGCCTAAGATGTGGGTTGTAATTTGGGCCATGAAGTAAACTGCAGTAGTGTAGGTGTCCAACCGAATAGTGTTGATCAAAGTTAATCCATCACAAATCCAAAGGCCTAGACCAAATAGAGATGAGACAGAAGGCAGAGAAGAGGGGATCGTTGAAAGGAGCCGCAAAATCAAATCAAAGAAGAAAGGCTAGTAGAAAGGAGAAAGCAAAACGGCTACAGGATACCACTTCAACAAGAAGGAGAATCTCTAAGTTGGGAAAAAGTATGGAAGGAACATCGTTGAATTTGAAGAAAGGGGTCATTTTCAGATCAGTAGTAGCACTAATTTCACTCTTCATGGCAAGTGAGTCAAGCAGAAGGTGTAAATTGCTTAATGAGACAGAAACAAATCTGCAGATTAGTCGTGTGCTTGGGATAAATTACAAAGGAAAATAGGATGAGGTCATAAGCAAACTAATAGAACTGGGGACATAGAAGAATTTAAGGAGAAAGTGGGGAATGCTGGTTAAGTAGCATCCCTAGAAGTATAAAGAGTTAAAATCGTTTTTTTTAATGAAGCTACTATCTTGGAATGTGAGGGGATTGGGAAGCTTAATTAAAAGGAGGTGGGTCAAAGAGGTGTTATTTGATAATAAAGTAGATATGGTGCTTTTTCAAGAGACTAAGAGGTTAGCAATCAATGAAGAGATAGCTAGGTCAATTTCGGCAGAAGAGAAGATGGAATTCATGTTAGGCAGACTTTGCTAGAGCTGCATAGGGTCTACTTTGCATATGGAACTTGGAGCTTGCCTTTCATGCTCTTTTCGGATACGATAGTCCTTACAGTTTAAACTCTTGTGATTTTGAATTTGATTTCACAAGTACAATATGAAATAGATAAACACAAATGAGTCCAAATACTGGTAATTATTTTAGGAAAATCGATTTTGAATCAAAATGTCCAAAAAATGGATTGTTTTGTCAGATTACAGAAGTTGCCACCTAAATACTTTTGAGAAATTTAGAAAACCCGAAACTTGTGCCAAAGGCCACTTATCTATCAATCACCAAAGTGTCTCGACTCGGGAGAACTTAGGTACTAGAGGGAAAGGTCATGAATTGAGCACTCCACTCGCCCGACAAATATCAACCTCTACCAATCATGACGTGATTCTTATTTACATTATATGCTCATGTTCTGATTATTAGGCTAATTTTAATATGTGACGTACACAAGTATAGACTAATTTGCAAAAGTTGGAACACTTTGATTTGATGTTTGTTCTAAATATGTACTACTTGAAAAAGTGATATCATATGTACATTAATCAAGTTATCACAATTTAAGCAATTAGCCTTCATCCACAGGTATCCAAACAGGTATATCACTTAAGCACTTAGCCTGATGGAAAACATGCTTGATATGGCAACAATTACACCATGCAATATGCTAAAGCAATAAATGCTCACCTAGTACTCCAAGGCAAGCCAAAAGAAATAAAACAATTAGAAAAATGCACGCTCTAATATGCAAGTGACTAATGCAACACGTACAAAAATGCAACTAATAGATTCGGTTGTCTAATATGTCATGTAAATCACTTTGATAGCATGCAGTGAAGCACGTATTCAAGGAAGTAATAAATGACAATGCCATTAGAATGATGAACCCAACCTTATGCATGCAAATCATGGAAAATGTTAAACGAAATATGATGCTCCAAGCCATCCATCATAAGTAAGTAAATAAAAGGGAGAAAAAAATGGGGGTTGGAAGACATGCACATTATTACACATTGGCCCTCGCATAAGAGGGTCCGAATAATGTCAAAGCTAATTACTACGAATTAACTAACTATTACAAACCAAATGAAATGAATTAACTACGCCAGTTAACTATTTCAGATTAAAATTAACTAATTAATTACAACACAAGATTAATTAACTAAGCTATTACAAATTCTAGTGAAGTAACTTACTAATTAATTTAACACTAATTAAACTTGAGCAGCAATTAAAGAACCATGCATGCTAATGCGATCATCCTCCTAGAAACGCCTCTGTTTTGTTGCCACAACTATTCTGTCTACAAAAAATGCCTCTGTTTTGCCACTACTCCTGCTCTGTTTTGCAAGAAACTAAGCACTGTCTAGCTCAAAAAAGGTGGCCGGGCGACCGGCCAGTAAAAGTAAAGGGCCGTACAGAAGAGGTGGCTGGCCGGCCATTATTGTTGGTATTGCCCTGTTGCAGAAGAAAAGGAATAGAGCAAAAATAGAGTGTTTCCAAGAGATGTATGTCCACCCTACGCCTCATTCTCATCAAACAGATCAAAGAAGGGGAAGGCTTGATGCACACGCCTTCAATTGAAGCAAACTCATTGGTCGATGACTTATGGACCAAGGGATACACTCTCAATAAATGATGATGAAGACACACAAAAACCTCTCCCTATCATGCCTTTGATCAAGGAAAGTGGTTAACCTTGAAACATTGAACCATTTTCATCACTCACAATTATAAAATGACTCAAGACTCCATGGATTCAATTAACATCCGATTGAACCCAAGTTGATTTTATTATTTTGCTTTATTTTAGCCCAATTTTATTACTTCATTTAATTACCTTTCTGTGGAGAAGTGGTTTGGAAACACTCTTTGGATCTAATGGGACGCTCGAGATCCTCAGCCAGTCACCTGAAAATGAATGAACACTCCAATCGAGGGTGCCAGAATTAGCACTCCGACGGACAAGTCAGTGTATACTCTCTTGGTTGCTTATATCTCAAGTTTAGACTTTTTCTCACATACCCCTTGATAGCTGATATTCTCCTTATTTATAGTCGTTCTTGATGTTGACGGTCGGGCCCACCTTTCTTCCAATACTTAATCTCTCATTCGGCTAACTGTTCGTACTCGACCTGGTCTATAGTTGATTATTCGGCCTTCGTCCCTCCAGGATGGAGCCGTATAATTCACAATTTGGTTTCTTTTCTCAAGATATTCGGCCTCCGTAAGTAATGGATTTATTCGGCCCCCACAATTGCTCCCCAAACATCCTATTAACGTCAGTTAGTCGGCATGTTTGGTCTTTGGACCTAGAGAGTCAAAAAATACGGCGGTATCCCTTACTCCAATGCAAGCGTTAGGACACCTACTACTTTTGAGCATCACTACAATTTCCCACCCCTTCGTACATTTCATTCATTTAATACGATTTGAAACCGTGTTGTCTTTTCATCTATATGTTCTTTCTTCAATGCTCAAGATTTCTCGTTGCCTGTCAGTTCAACTCCCTCGCTTCTCGCCTTCTGCAACTTCTTTTCACTCTTCATTGTCCTTCTCATTTTTTGTAAGTTTCTCTTTCTTCCATCTCGACTCGTTTTTCCTTGTTTGTTTGTTATGTAGAGTGTCCGTTTTTCACGCTGTGATGGCTAAACATTTGAGAGCCCTTCTTTCCGCAGAGAGAGTCTCTAGTTTTCATCGCCACTTTTCTATCCCTGACGACGTTCATCTACCACTTTTGGTAGAGAACGTGTTTGACACGGAGAGGACGGATGAGAGTACAATCATATTTCCTCTACTGTCAATCGCGGAGGGCGGAGTCCGTTTCCTCCTTTATCCGCTTTTAAAGGCTGTCCTTCGCCGTTAGGGTTTAGTCCCTTCTCAGCCGAACGTAAACTTTTTCCGAATAATAATGGGTATTGTAGAACTAAACATGCGCCTTAGGCTTAACCTTTAGAATCCCTCCATTCGGCATTGTTATACCTTGGCCAAGTCCTCTGGACGCCAGGGGTGTTACTTTCTCAGGGCTAAGGACACTGACCCTCACTTGGTCACTATGCTTGCCAGCTCTGGCAAGCGAGTTGACGATGTCATGGTTGTGGTCTGTGGAAATTGGGAATTCGACGAGGGCGAAGATCGCCAAGATGCAGTGCCCAGGCGAAGGGGCGAACCAGGTGGCAGTTTAACTCCCCATGAATTTTTACTAAGTACTTCTATTCAAATTCCATGTGTTTACTGTGGGAGCCAGAAAATTATAGGTACCAACTTATTGGGTCTAACCCAAACAAGGCTTGCTAAAGCCCCAACTATTGGGCCTGTTCGGCCCACCCCCGTCTATAAAAGGAAGAGACCTCATAACATACAGGCATGTTCTCATCTCTCTCGACACTACACACACCCCTTCAAATGCATATACTATTTCTTCCTTTATATGGGGACTGACTTCATCATCGGAGAGTCCCCGGCCGGCAACCTCGGTTGGGTGGCACCGACTATGTTCATCATTGCAGATCTACAGGGGTGAAGCTCTTCTTTTCGTTGGATCTCTACAACATCCATGTGAGAGGATATTTCATGGTCTCACAATTGGCGCCGTTTTTGGGAACGACTGAATGAGATCAACAAAGAACACAAAAAATATACTGCTGTAAGTAAACATATACTGGTTGCTTTGAGGTCAGCGCACTTTCTACAAAAGCAAAACCAATCCCAAGTAATTCGGCCCACAACTGGGTTTTTGGCTTCTTTCATTCTGATTATGTTTTTTGCTAAAGTTCAGGCATACATATATATATACACATCTCTATGTATGTATCTATTTATGCTCACAGATTTGATTAAAGCATCATTGAGTATTAATATTGTTTAGAAAGGTTGTCAAAACAAGATGAGGTTAGTAGCTGTTTTTCTCTCTCTAAAAATGGGTTTCACACCTTTATTGGTACGAACATCTTTTCGACAAGTCAACACATCTGCTCGGCTAAATTAATACATGTGTCTATCTATTTATTTATTTATTCTTTGTTTCACAAAACATATCTTGAAGGTGATTCTTCATATATATGCACATGTACACAAGTTGGGTTCACTTTTTCTCTCATGGCTTCCGTTGATGCCAACCCAAATCTCGGCAAAACCAAAGATCAAAGGTGTCGCATGCATAACGCAGTCTTGCCGACCACATTCTCAGCAAAGCCAAATTCAAAGAGATGTCGACCAAGTGATTCGACAACATTGCTTGTCAAATTCCGCAAATTCGGCATATCATTCGGCATCTTATCAACTATTCTCGGCATATTCTCTTCTTCGGCAACTTATTCGGCAAGTATTTAACACTACACCGCGATATTGCTTATTCGGCTAACATTTATTACTCGGCAACCTACCGCTGAAGTCGGCAATCCGACAAGGCTATTCGATAGCTCTTCCTCCCTTCTCGGCAACCGACTAAACGGTACTACTCAACTTTACAAATCGGCATCGTCATTATTCATTACTCACATATTTCATGCTGTGCAATTATTCTATTGTTAAAGGAATTAGGACAATGTAATCTGAATCATGTAACTAGAATGACATTGATGATATTCTGGTCTGTCATTATTCCTCTCCATGTGCTTTAAATCTTTCCAACCATATATGGAGCTGTTGTTCTGGGGCAAGGCCTCATGTTCCTTAAATTACATCAACCCAAGGTAGTTGGTTCACAGTGTGAGTGTAGCACTGAAGAATTCCACTAATGGTAGCTGTTGGTTCGATAGATTTCTTTCCTTGATAATTTTAATGTATCTTGCTCTGTCAATAAAAATCAACGGTTGTTCTCATGTTGACCTGCAAAATGGTAATTATGCAGATACATGTTCTTGTATTTAATTTGGATTCACTGATTTTGCTCATGTTTCTACACCTATTCTAGTTAATTTAAATAGTTAGGATTTGGAAAATCTTCTTCTTCATTGAGTACTTGACATGGATGATATGAGTATTTTATTTGACAAGCTATAGTTGGGTTTACATCATTGATCGGCCAAATAATTCGATGGTGTCGCGGTAGTGCCAAGTCACTACCGCCTTGAATCTCAATATAATTCTCGGAAATATCACCACTGCATGGCGCTACTATCACGGCATATCATATTACCGTCTCGGCTTCGAAAACACTATTCGGCTTCGATGTTGCTTATCAACTTACTTATGGTACTCGGCAAACATCATCTCGTATTGCTTATCCTTTGTGATTCGGTACATCATTCGGCCTATTATCAACTGCATATTAACACAACTATGCATATTCGGCAACCACCAACGAACCAACTTACCTCCATAGGCCCAATGAACAATTCGGCAATTTGATTGGCTTACTCGGCATATTATCAACGAGGAGTTTCGGCAAACCTATTGACTTATTCGGCAATTTATATTTTCATCCAGGTTGCATGCATATGATCAACTCGGCTTATCACTTATTCGGCAAAAATTACACCGCCAACATTTCTTGTTCTGCACATTTTTTGACCAGCGTAATATTCCGCATCAAATAATCGGCAACTTTATGTCTTATTCGGCACTAATATCTCGGCTTCATTCTGATATTGCCACAGCACCAAACAGGGGCACGGAATCCGTTTCAAATCATTATCGGCCTACTCGGCAATTTTGGCCCAAGTCAATTTTATTCCTTTCGCATAACAAATCTTATTCAGAAGTAATGGGGCAAATATACGATTGGACAAGAAGCTCAACTCCACTAAATTGGCAACCACTGCCGACCAAGTTCTTAGCAAACCATTACCGACACACCGCCGACTAAACGATTGGCACAATCGCCGGTCCAAGTGTAACCGGACACCGATGTTCTGACACTAGTTACTCGGCAGTATATCAACTTTACCCGGCAAGATTATTCGACCATTATTAATTCAACATTATGCATGATCAGTATTCGGCAACATTGGCCACAGTATTCGGCAAAGCAACATTCTTTGTCAACTTTATGCATCGCCAAACTTTATGCAGCAACATTGGCCACAGTATTCGGCAACTTTATTCACCTACCAACATTATTTGGCAAAACATTTGCCCACTCGGACATCAGTCAATTTTCCGCTTTCCAATTGGGGCACATCAGCCGATCATCATCTCGGCACCTTTGATATGCATGTATACTCGGCGAACTTGGTACAAACACTACAAGGACGATTACTTGAGTTACAAACTTCCGCCCCCTTTTTACACAGCTTCAAGCAAGCGCTCGTTTTGAGGCAATACATTACACACTTGGCAGACAGCAGTTTGCATATTTTTGCACGCCGTCATTTTTCCAAAGCCGAATCGTCCTTGCAACATCGGGCAATGGGAATCTACATTCCTTCCGACTAACACCTGTCATTCGAAAGCAATGGGGCAAGTCTACCTCGGAATAAACGCAAACCGAGCAACTCGGCAATTACATAGTTGGCCTAATATCTACTTGGCAATTCCATATAAACGGAGCAATATTATTGGTGATTAACACGTCCACCTTATTCGGTACAAGATACATTATTCAAAATCCTTGCTACTTTGAAACTTGCCACTTAAAATCAGCAAAAGTCTCCGAGTACAGCGCAATCTTCGCACTCGGCACAGACCGCCGTTAGCAAAAGCCTACACCCTTGCCCGGGGTTATAATACCACAGGTCTACACCCTCACCCGGGGGTAATAATACCGTGGTCCAATTTTTGACTGATATATCTACCTTATTTAATTTATCTTATTTGGTTCAGATAATCATTTCCGTCTTCGGCCTATAGAAATATTTCTAGCTCGGCATAAAAGTCCATATTTGGAAGCAATCTTTGCACTTGACAAAACACTGCACCCATGCCCGGGGGTTATAATACCGTGGCCTGCACCCATGCCTGGGGGTTATAATACCGTGGCCTACACCCGTGCCCGGGGGTTAGAATACCGCGGCCTACACCCTCGCCCGGGGGTCATATTACCGCGGCCTACAGACCTTATCCGGGGGTAACAATACCGTGGCCCAACGTTATGATTTGTTTGTATTCCTTTCTGGGTTTTAGCTCAACCCCCCTTATCTTATGATCAACATATATACATTTATACATACATTCAAGACATAAGTACATTTATACATACATTCAAGCATGCATGCAGTCATCCATTCATATATTTTATTCATTTATCCAAAGTGTTCTTTATCAAAAAAAACCTAATAGCTATTTGAACAGCATAACTTGGCAAGAAAAAAACTCTCATTCCTTCTACCGCAGACAATGAAAGTTTTGGGGCAATTGTGGGAGCCAGAAAATTATAGGTACCAACTTATTGGGTCTAACCCAAACAAGGCTTGCTAAAGCCCCAACTATTGGGCCTGTTCGGCCCACCCCCGTCTATAAAAGGAAGGGACCTCATAACATACAGGCATGCTCTCATCTCTCTCGACACTACACACACCCCTTCAAATGCATATACTATTTATTCCTTTATACAGGGACTGACTTCATCATCGGAGAGTCCCCGGCCGGCAACCCCGGTTGGGTGGCACCGACTATGTTCATCATTGCAGATCTACAGGGGTGAAGCTCTTCTCTTCGTTGGATCTCTACAACATCCATGTGAGAGGATATTTCATGGTCTCACATTTACCGTTTTAATTGTGTAGGAAACAATTTGAAGAAAGTTCTAGCTTCGACCGACGACGACATACTTGCGCAAATAAGAATGGTACTCCAGTTTGTTGGCCATCCGAATCTCAAGAAATAAGGGAGGGCGGCCCATATTCTTCTGCGATACGAGCCGACCTATACCACATTCTCGGCCATGGAACATATTTCGATTCCAAGGGGCGAACAGCACCTTACGGCGCTTGTTTTTCTGAGCTTCAAGAATCTTAGGCAGATCGGTTTTGAGGCTTTAGATTCAGAGGCGATTGAAGAACAAATTGCTGAACGAATCGCTGAGCAGCCAAATCAACCACCTTTGGATAGATCCAACGGACTAGAGGAAGAGGTTGACGCGGCACTAAATTTGGCTTTTGAAGAAGCCGGCCTCAACCCTCTTTCCACTTCCGGCCGAGCGGACGTGTCTTTCAAGGATATATTCACCGACTTAGGGGACCAACCCGGCTCCTATCTAGAAAACGTGGCTGGTGAATCACTCACTCAACTGGCCAGACAAAAAAATGCCAAGAGGATGGCTGTGCATAGGAGAGCCGAAGCCGAGCGAGTCTAACCTCCTCCCTCTCCACCCGACGCTAGGGAAGAAACTCCTCCACTTGCACCTGTTGAAGTGGCTGAGAGCGCAGTGGCCAAAATAGAACCTGTTGTCGATCAACAGGAGGGTCAAGTGACGGAGCACAGGGGCAAAAAACGCACGGCCGATTATGAAGCCGATTAGTTAGAAGAACAAGTTGACAAACGGCCACGCATGGAAGAATCTGACTTGGTTGCGCCATTTACAATACAACCAAGGATAAAGAACATGTCAGTTGCCTCTGATGCATCGGCTATAAGAGACCCAACGGTGGCCTTGAGGTTGGCGTCCTCCATTTCTCTACTGTTTGACAGAGCAGCTGTAGACCGCCCGAACTCGTTCCGTGCGGCCCCCTTTTCGGAGAGGGCGCGGATTTGGGTTCATAGCTACTACAGTTCGGACTCTTGTCACGGTTCTGAATCTAATCTCACAAAGTGCAATGTAAGACTAATAAATCACCAAAGATTTCAAATCCGACAAATCGTTTTGGAAAATTGATTTTAATCAAAAAGCACCAAACATGGACTGCTTTACCAGATTTCAGAGTCACCACCTAAATGTTTTGTTTTTTAAGAAATTTAGGAAACCCTGACTCATGCCTAAGGCCACGTGTTCTTCATCACCAAAATTGCCTCGGCTCGAGAACTTGGGTACGAGAAGGGAAGGTCCTGAAATGAGCACCCCCGCTTGCCCGATCAAAGATCGGCCTCTACTAACATGATATATTGTTTTTGAAAATACATGTGTTTTTATTCAGATTATTTACTTAATTTACTACGTGATGCGCACAACATACAAGCATAGACTAAATCACTCGATTTGGAACAAAACATCACATGTTTGTTTTCAAAAATGGTTTGAATTTGCCACCCTCAAGTGGGCTTAGAAATGCGGATTTGCCACCAAACAAGGTGGGCTTAAAACACGATGATTTTCCACTCCAAGTGGGCTTAAAACTCACATTTTGATGAATTGTTCCAATTCAAGCAATAAAGCCTTCATCCATAGGCATTCATGCAGTTCATCAACTAAGCAAATAGCATCATGGCAAGCATGCTAACATGGCAGCATACACATCTCATGCAGTATGCTAAAGCATAAACACTTACAGTGTACTCCAATCCAAAACAAAAGCTTGTTAGAAAACAATGCATGATCCTAACCATACAAAATGCCTAATGCAACACATGCAATAATACAATTAATAGGCTCGGGTATCTAAGATGGCATATGAATGTGACAATTTGATACATGTACTCAAAGAGGTATTGAAATACAATTCAGTTTGAATGATGTGTAGAGCCCGGTGCATGCAAGACAAATGAATGATGCACACATGTAAGCATAAGGTATGCTAAACAAAACATGACCCCAAAGCTAACCATCGAAAGCAGTTAAGTAAAAGGGAGAAAGAAGTGGGGTTGGAAGATATGCACACACACACTCGCACACTTATTACAACAATACGCCCTCGTGAAGGAGGGTCCGAATCAATTTAGCTAACTAGCTACACTAATTAAACTAATTATTACAAACCAACTAATTAACTATGCCAAGCTAATTAATTATTACAAAACTTTGACTAATTAATCAAATTAATTAAGTTACAAAACCAACTAAGTATGAAAAGCATCTAAATTAGGCTACCACAGCTCTATCTTGAACAATGAAGGATGCATGCTCAGTTTCCGCCCCGAAAAGCTCTCCGGTTTGCTCTTTAGAGACACTGTTTGCAGGGTTTCTCCAAGAACTTGCTGCTGAACCTTACCAAATCATTGCTGGGGAATGCAACAATGGCCTGCCGGCCATGAATGGTGACTACTGACCCTCATGCCAGACAAGGATGTGCAATGCCGGACACGAATGAAAAGGTGCCGGCCATCAATAAGGCACTGCCGGCCACTGATGTATTGAAACTCCATTCTGTAACAGAGCTCAAAAGAGAGGAAAGAGAGGGTCTCCCAAGGACATGTATGTACCATACCCCTCCATATCACCTCAAAACATCAAGGGAGAGGCACCGTTGGATCCAAAACTATCAATCAAGGATCTCAATGCATGATCGCCAAAGATCCAACATGTACAAATTCAATAAATGCATGACAAACAAGACACTTAGACCATCTCCTTATCATGAGAGATCAAAGGGGATGGAGACCAAGGGAGATTGGCTCACTTCATCACTTCAAGTATGAAATGAACTAATCCACCTTGTGTTCAACACAACATCCGATTGAACACAATGCAAAGAAAGCAACATGACATGCAAACAACATGCTAATCTTGGCATGAAATGCAAGACTCTAACATGCAAACACTCATGCACAACATACTAGAACACTTAAGCATTAAAAGCTAGTGAAGGACACAACACTAGAATCATGCAAAGCAATGCTCGATGGACTAAACCAACACCAAATAGACCCCATGCATACCAAAACAGTGGCAAAATCCTACTGGAAATGAAGCACCAAAAGCTACAACAACATACTCATGCATTGGCTCGCAAGCTAGGCATTAAACACAACTCTCAAAAGCACTCAAGGAATGAAAGAAGTAAGAACATGACACATGTATACACTCTGAAATAACATGTTAAATGATGCCCAAACATGCAATCATCACAAACATAGCATACTACGGTGCTCAAAACTCAAGACTACCTAAGGTACTTGCACCATAGCCATATCAAGCAAGCCCCGAAAGACCAAGATCACTCAAAACAGTCCTAAGGCAGGCCAAAGCAATGCTAGAAACATGATGAAGTGTAGCCAAAACAAGCTAGAATGGGAGGCATAAAGCATGATGCATGCAAGGCCAATGAGTGGGATTACACTACACATACCAAAACCAAGTAAGAGGTGACTTTACCAACAAAAATTAGAGTTGCAACATGGCAAATTAACACCAAAAACATGCTGAGATGGTAGCCCCAAAGCTTAGGCAAGCATGAATACATATAGGCTTATAAGTGAAGCATAATGCTTAACCCTAAAGCATAACAAAAGGGCGATAAATGCAAGAATATGGCAAAGGCATATAATCTGAAATAACATGCCAAATGATTCCATGCCATGCAAAAAGCTCAAATATGACATACTAGAGGTCTCAAAGCTTAAGGCTAGCAAGGCCAATCACACTAGAGCCATACAAAGCAAGGTATGCACGACCAAAACCACTCAAATCAGACCTAAAGCATGTTAAATAAAATCCAAAAATGTGTTGGAGTAGAGCATACACATGCTAGATCAATAGGCTAAAACTCCAAACATGCTAGGCTAGTAAACAAGATTGCACTACAAGTACATGAAGCATGCAAGTAGCAACCAAACCAACCCAAAACAGAGTTATAACATGTTAAAATAAGGCCTAAAATATGCTGAGATAGAGCCTCAAGAAGGTAGAAAAACATGCCAAAGTGTTGAACCAACAACACATGCAAACAAAGCACAAAAGGAAAGGGAGCCACCCCCATCCATTTTGGGTCTCAAAACCCACTTTCCACCACTGAAATTCCTCTGGAATTCAGTGATGGAAAGGCCAAACAAAGGTGAACTCAAGGGCCTAAAGGGATGGCACCAAACCTAAGCAAATAAGGCACATAAGAGGGTAGAACATCCTCAACACCAAAGAGGCCTCAAACAACCATTCTAAGCACTTAAAAATAGAACTTTTTGTAGTTAACAACCAAGCCTAAAATAGCATGCAAGGAGGGCTAACACGGTATACAAAAATATGCCTAAAAGAGGAACATGCTCACCCTTGAAGTACAACAGCAAGACAGGTCTTTTTCTGAGCCAAAACCAGCCTTTTGAGTTCCAAACACACCTCCAAAAGTCTCAGCTCCAAGGTAGTGGTGTTTGACTAGGTGTTCCTTTGCAAAAATGTAAAGAAAACACACTTTAAGGCACTATTGAGCACAATATATATATATAAAAAGTGAGAATTCTAAAGAGAGGACGAGATTTTGTCTCTAAAAATCTGAACCTCTAGAAAGGGAGGGGGGGAGCCTCCCCTTATATAGAGCAATGCAATACAGTGTATGGAGGATGGCTCAGTGAAAAACAGCTGGCTCAAAAGATCTAAAATAATATCTGCTGAAACGAGGTGTCCTGCTGGCCATCAATGGTGGCTGGCAGGCCTTATCAATGGCCGGCAGGGCCAAATCTGTGGTCGGCAGCCCCTTCTCCATGGCCAGCAGGCCATCACAAACATCAATATGGAGGGACCAAGGCATGGTCAAAAAATGAGACAGAATGGAAATAGGGTTTGGAAAGAGCAAACCTGGCATTCCGTCGCGAAAGTTGAGCGCTCAGCAAGCAATCAAACTTGTAATCGGATGTACCTGCAAGCACATCCAAGTCTTGAGGACGGTAAAAAATAGGGTGTCTACAGTTGCCCCTCTTTGACAGAACTCAAAAGTCATGAAATGACGGGAGTGAATGTCAAAGCTCGAAGACGACCCATTTTTGACAAGGCCGAAGACTCAAACAAACAAATGAGATAACAATATAGATGCGCCCGTAGGCTGGGGCAAAATGCAAATGCCACGCACGATGCAAATCATAACTTATGATTATGCAAAGAGGGCTATAATGAAACATCTAGATGCAAATGTTATGCAAAGCAATGCTACAGCAAACTCGTACATAAATAAGTAAACACGAACCAAACTACATCTCATGCAGAAAGGATGTAAGAAAATTATGCAATCTTAGCGAACGTGCGATAGATACACAAAGTGAACGTGTGGTAGATACACAAAGTGAGTATGTGATAGATACACAAAGTGAGCATGTGTGATAGATACACAAAGTGAACGTGTGATAGATACACTAGGTGACCAAAGTGTGATAGATACACTAGGTGAACAAGGTGTGATAGATACACTAGGTGAGCAAAGTGTGATAGATACACTAGGTGAGCAAAGCGTGATAGATATGCTAGGTGAACAAAGTGTAATAGATACACAAAAGTGTGCATTCTTGAACGGAACTTCTCTGAATGGACCGCACATCCAATATCGCCTGGTTATGCCAGCCTCAAATGAACCATACATACAATATCGTGCCTGCACAAAAGAGAACTTTGACAGGTACAAAGTGTGATAGATACACAAAAGTGAACATTCTTGAACGGAACTTCTCTAAATAGACCGCACATCCAATATTCCCTGGTTGTGCCAGCGTCAAATGAACCGTACATACAATATCGTGCCTGCACAAAAGAGAACTTTGACAGGTACAATATAGTAGAAACCAATGTTCAACGTTATATCAAGATATCGCTTCAAGATAAGATATATGCGTGTATATGCATGGTGTAAACGAAAAGATGCCAAACAATGCAAATGAAGAGGTGCAAAGCAATGCAGGTGGAACATGCATAGCAATGCAAGTGAAAAGGTGCATAGCAATGCAAGGATTCAAAATGCACTTTCAATGTAACAACAAAGCAATATATACCCTTTTGCGGCGACCAAAGCGCATATGAAAGAGGACACTCAACGGTAGCTTCCAATTTACCTATCGGAGAGTCACAACATGTTAAAAAGGATACACCTCGCATGTGTTGATGAGTGATGGCCATTGCGCATCATGAACGCCATTTCGAGCTTCCGCGAAGGCACTTTGAATCAAATTTTGCACATATCTTGTATAATTTGGAATCCAATGACACATATCAAAGAAACAGAGGCCTAGGAAGCTTGTAGGACCCCGCCGACCATGGGGGAATGCCGCCGGCCATCAATGAGGTGGTACCGGCCATCGATGTGCCACTACCGGCCATCGATGGCAAATTCGGGCTTTTTGGTCTTTTCGGCCATGGGTCTTCATATACACTCAAAATCAACCCATTTCCTTACAAACCCTTGCACAAAAAACATTTCCCTTTCTTTCTAGGTGTGTCTTCTCTCTAGATTTGTGCGTTCTACACGTTTTTCAACACCCTAAACAACCTTGAATCGCTAAAACCCCTTTGTTCTCTTCGATTTGAACCGATTAGAATTTGATTATGAGGCCTCTTTTGTCATTTCCCCCATTCAACGATCATTTCCCCTGAGTTTCTCTCAAGGTTAGTTCACTTTTCTCAGGTTTTTTATTTTCTTTGACTTTTCTCTCTCTTAGGGTTTGATTTGTTCAAAGTTTTGCCATTTTTGCTTCTCTTTTCTCATTTTTGCTCATTTTCGCATCTATCTCAAATGAATGACGATATCCTGCATGATGGGCGCTTCTCCGCACTCCCTTCGGTAGAGCTTGCAGCGGACTATGCGGCTGAGCCGGGGGTCGAGCCTCAGCCTTTACCACCAAGTGTACCCCTCTTTGACCCCGCGAGGTATCACCCGGAGACTCACATTATACCTGTTGTGGGAGGCATCAACGCCTTCACTGATTTCGATGAGAACGCGCCAGACGACCTCCTACTAAGAAAGCCCATGTCTCACTTAGCGGCCATTGTTGTGGAGATACCGTGGGTTTATACTTCCTGAGTGCCTTGGTGATGCTCCAGCAGGTCCATTTCTATGATTAGGGTGCAGCCGGCCTTACCACTTTGTATGGATACATGAGCTCGACCTCTCGGATGTGCGGGACCCTGATCGGTGGCTATTGGCGAGCTTGGGAGGTACACAGTTTAGTTTTCCCTTTTCATTATTTTCTTAGCATTTTCTGCTTTCACTTTGTTCAACACTTGTACTTTCTGCATTCTCCATATCTGTTCTTGCACTGTATGCTTTCTGCTTTGCATTTTCTATACACCATACCTACTGCACACTGTATACCATACACTGCATACACAAAGTCTAATCTCTGCTCTGGACTTGTATCCCTTATGCATTGTACTGCGTTCTGCTTTCTGCATGTTCTATACTCTATTCATACACTGTATTGATCACATCTTCCTTACAGCTGTACGTGTACGCATATTTCCCAACACTTGCTCCGGAGCTTGTGGAGGAGACACCAGTGATAGTTCCATTCTCTGATGTATATGACGGCCAACTCCGTTATAGGACCCGAGAGAGGTTTGTGTTCTTCCGGCAATACTTCGACTCAGTCACGGCGCGCGAGCTAATTCTGCAACGAAATTATTTCAATTAACCTGATGCACCCACATTAGTTATTTGACGACTAATCATCTTGTTCATCCTCTTTTCTTCAGATCACGTGGCAACTGTGGGATACGATACCGTCAGGACTCCGAGATCAGTACAACGCTGCCTGGATTGTCTCTCACTACCACATCCTCTTCGAGGGCCCGATCTATCGCACTTGGTTTTTGAGTGAGCACTTCATACGCCAGACCTTGAGATCACCTGCCCAATTTATACCGATGGCACCTCCTGCATCTATGAGGGAGGCACACAGGCTATTCACCGACCAGGCGATTCAGTTCATGGTAAGACTGGATGCGGACTTTTTTCGCATGGTGGGCGACTACACGACCTTTATTCAGACTCATTTGATGCCGTCTCTGACTGGCATTCATAGAGGTAAGGGGGCGAGAGCTCCGACTGCGAGAGGGAGATGCAGATCGACCAGATCCTGTAGGAGGAGAGATCCTGAGGAGAGGCAGGAGACTGGATGGCCAGAGCTACCTACTTCATTTACTTATCAAAGACGTTCTAGGGAGACTTATCAGATCCCTATTGTGCTTGCATCAGTTGGGCGTGCACTCGCCAGGATTTGAGGCCCGACTCCGGTATGTACTAAACTCCACATTTTGCATATCCACTTCATTTCAATTGTGCTTCATCGGATACTGATCTTTTCAATGCACTCGCAGGCGCCTATAGAGTATACAGGGCAGGCCATTGATCTAGTGGCCTCCTTGACAGAGATGATAGAGACGAGTCTGGATCTGCTCAACCTCTACAGGATCCCGGTGAGTTCTTTCAAACTGCACTTCATGCCACAAAGTCTTCTCTTGAGACACTAGCATTTGCACAGTTCCACACTGCACTGATTTGATACGTTGCTTCCATACGCTGCTCATGGTATACATACACTGCAAATCATTCACTGCTTACAGCATATTATTCTTTGCATCTGATACATTTCATTACTAATGCATTTTGGCAAACTGCCTTTTTCAGATTCCCTTCCTAATGCCAGGCCCATCAGATGCCCAAGCAAGAGCAGAGGCGGGTCCCTCAGCACCTCCTCCATCAGTAGAGAGGAGAGGGAGACAAGCTCAGACATACGACCGAGGTAGAGGCAGAGGCATCCACAACGAGAGTGGCCCTTTAGAGCCCGTGCCGAGTGATGATGATGACGAGACGAGTGAGGAGGCCGAGGCGGCGAGTTGACAGTCTGAGTCATCCGAGGAGGGAGATGACAACGGATCCAGGTCAGACAGCGGTGCCGACGACGATGGTGTAGGGTCTACTCAGCCGAGAAAGAGGGTGAAGAGGGCTTCTCGATCTTGAGCTAGATTGCACTGATTCAGATGTTTTTGCTTTATTCTCTTTTTACTAGTAGTTTTAGCAGATTGTACAGCCTCAGGAAGTTTTATTTTCTTTAAAACTTGTACTCTTTTGTAAAAAGAATCCATGATGGAATGAAAACAGCTTTTTGATCAAAAGGTGTTGTATTTTGTATTTTGAACATCGCATAACATCGCACAGCATGAAAATGAGATTGATCTTTGTTTGAAAATTGTGCATGCATTTGTCTGAATCAGGCAGTGAATCGACTAACAACTGAAATAAACAAAACAACTCAATAAGCAACAACAAGACCTTAACAAGTTTACAACTCGATAAGCAAATTACAACAACTCGATAAGCAACAAAAATACAACTCACAAACACCAAACGATTACAACTTTAAACAAACAAACTTAAGCCGAAAAAGGATCAAAACAAGACCTCAAAAGGTGCAAATAACAGGATTCCACTGCAGCAAACAACTAGACTTTCACCAAGAAGCTCAGTGAGCATGAGGGAAAGGCCGCCGGCCACAGGGGAAGGCCTGCCGGCCATGGGGAATGGCCTGCCGGCCATCAATGCACCCCTGTCGGCCATCGATGAGCTACTGCTGGCCATCAATGAGGCACCACCGCCCATCGATGACCGATCCTCCGAAACGTCGACATTTGTCCTCCACTCACTGCCTTATCTTCTATAAAGGTTCCAGTCTCGTGGTTTCTTCATTTCAACTCCATTTTTGCCCCAAATAGAACCATTTGTTGCCCAAACACTCTCCAATTGGCTTGCATCTTTGGATGGCTCGGAAAACTTGAACTTCCAGAGTTTCGAAATGAATGCACTATTTACGTTGAGCTGCACCCCGCTGCGTTTTCCATTCCTCCACGCCGCAGCTAGGCATTGGAATCCAATAACTCATGTTTTTAGCTTTGGGGTCAAGAGATGTGCCCCACTTTTGAAGATTTCCAAGCCTTGGTAGAATCCCGGTGCGGTGAAGAAATTTTGCCCCAACTTCGTTTCGGCCATATCCAAGCTTTGGGACGGATGTGTGGGCTTACTACGCATGACGCTCGATCGTTGATTCGCGATGGAGAGTTGGATATTCCGAGCTTGATTCATCAGTTTTCTGACGCCGGTGACCGTGGCGATCATTATTGGCAGAGTTTTTGGCAACATGCCCTTTGCTTTTGCATGTTGTCTTATTTCTTGTTTGTCCATGGCTTCGGAGGGTCTAGCGTCCGTCTGATTGAGGTTGCCCATGGCTTAAAAGAGGGCAAGAGCTGCATTGGCATGACACTAGCCGAGACCTTGATGGGTTCAAATGCCTTCCAGCATCAGGAGACAACCAAGTTAGCAGGGAGTCCACTACTGCTGCAGGTAATGTTTCCCTCCCTTCTTACATGTATATTTCTCACACCACTCGGCCCTCAGGCTCTGTTCTTCTCTCAAAATCTTTTCTTACTTTTCTCTCCACGCACACCTCTCTATTCTTTAAGCTCTCTTATTTTTCATCCCTCTCCAGATATGGTTGATGGATAAATTGAAAGTAGTGGACTCATGCCAACATATTCAGCGCGCAGCTATTTCTTCCGTCAACGGCTAGTTGACGCCCCAGATGAAGGATGGTGGTGCGAATGGATGTGCAGTCTGTCCACTGTCAACATTACTTGGCACTGCCCCTAGCTTAATTTGCCGGCGATGAGCGACAGCATGTCTCGCCAGCCGGGCATTCATCTAATTGGCCTGACACACTGTGTCTTTTACTTCCCATTTCGATTCCGGCGCCAATTTGGGCATGATCAGACTTGTCCGGAAGAAGGAATAGAGTACCCTGCTGCATTTCCAATCCGAGGCGCACAGCTAGCTCGATATGCCACAATATGGAGGATAAGAGAGCTTCTGGTCCCCCGCTCCCACTTTCAGTTGCACTCTCTCTGATGAGTGCATAGCTTGGCTCGATGAAGAGGCGCAGGTTGGGCCTATTTTGGCATTAGAGGCTTCAACCAGTTCTGGAAGGGGGCGCAGGAACACCAAACTATGCCCTGAGTTTATTTGCTTTAATTAGTACTTTCATGCTTTCTTTATGAATGTAATAAAAAGCAACTTCAATTTGTATTCAAGAGTAGGAGAACTCTGTACTGAAATCAATGTAATTGAAGGTTATGGGTACTGAAAATTTTCCGTTATGGTCCAAAAATGGTCTAAGTTGTAGAAAGATTAATTTGAGCAAAATCAATTTTTATTAAAACTTTTCAAAACCATTTTCAATAAGGATCAAAACTAGACACGCCTGAGATCAATCACTGGGATGTATAACCCTGGATCCAACAACTGGAAAGTTGCCCCTAGTTTGAACAGCACTGCATTGGATATCACAACCGAGCTCTTGAATGCATAATAGAAACATATGACCAACATGATCACATGGACAAAGTTGATTGGGAAGTGTTTATAGCTGGACTTCAGAATGAAGTTGCCTACATATCCCAAAGATGGGAATCAATCCTTACGTAGTTCGGTTCAGGTTTGCTCGTGTATTAGCACTCTCCTTTTACTGCTCTAAATTTTGCCAAGGCCGCCCTTTCTGGGTTTTCAACCTTGCTGAGCTCAGTTTTTATTATTTCAAATTTTTTGTGCTCTAACTTTTGCCGAGGTACGTTCTTTCGGGTTTTCGGCCTAGCGAGCCACTCAGGGATAGTATTTCTTCAACTTGTCCATATTGATCGACTGGGAGAACTCAAGGCCATCTAAATCCATCAGAACGACAGCTCCACCCGACCAGATAGACTTGATGTTATAAGGACCAGTCCAATTGGGTTTGAACTTGCCCCAAGGGTCGTAGTATGGGAGCTCGGTTGTCTTTGAGCACTAGATCCCCCTCTTTCAAATTCCTGGACTTAACCTTCTTGTTGAAAGCCCTGGCAATTATTCGTTGATAACTCTGGACGTGATACAGTGCTTTCAGCCTTCTTTCATCAAAGAGCATGAGTTCTTCGAACCCGCTTTGCTGCCAATCTACCTCAGCTATCTGACACTCAGCCAATACCCATAATGACGGAACCTCAACTTCGATAAGCAGAACAACCTCCATCCCATAGACCAAAGAATACGGAGTTGCCCCAATAGAAGTTCGAATTGAAGTCCAGTAGCTCCAAAAAGCAAATGGCAGCTTATCTGGCCTAGTCCCATGTAGGTTTCCACCATATTCTGCAGAATGTGCTTGATATTCTTGTTGGTGGCCTTCAACAGCTCTGTTGGTTTGCGGACAGATATGTAGATGACTTATGAAAAGCCACGGTTGTATTTCTCCAACTAGTTGATCACCTCCTTCTTGAAGTGAGAACCATTATCCAAAATAATCTCATTTGGGACCCCATAGTGACAGATAATGTTGTTCCTGATGAACTTAGCAACATGCGATGCCTTCAACACCATGTAAGATTGGTCCTCAACCCACCTTGTGAAGTAGTCTATCGCTACCAGAATGTACTCATGCCCCTTGGACCACTTTGGAGTGACAGCCCCAATCACATCAATCCCTCAGACTAAAAACGGCCACGGTGAAGTTATGTTGTACAACTTTGACGGCGGAATGTTCATGCGGTTTGCATGGATTTGACATTTGTGGCATTGCCAAACAAAGCCAATACAATCCTCCTCCATGGTTGACCAGTAATAACCCTGTCTAAGGATCTTCTGAGCTAGCATCACCCCGTTCATGTGCACTCCAGCACTCTCCTCCATGGATGGCCTCCATCAGGTGCTTGGACTCTTTAGCATTAACACACAGTTTGTGCATCCCTAGATGACCCCTCTTGTATAGTTTACCCTCGTAGACGATGAATTGAGCAGCCATTCTTCAAATTGCCCTCTTATCTTTGGTGTTTGCCCCTAGTGGATACGCCTCTTTTCCAAGAAGTTCCAGATGTCGTAATACCAGGGGTTTTGATCTTGTACCTCATCTATGGTGCCAATCAGCTCATAGGCGGCACAAATTTCTGTTCAATGATGATCGGACGCATTCGAACTTCCAAAAGAGATGTCTATCATAGAAGATAGAGTTGCTAATGAATCGGCGAACATGTTGTTCTCTCTTAACAGATGAGCGAAGTTCAGTTTATCAAACTGAGGAATCAGAACATTCCAAGGTCTGGTGATCGATTCTCATCTTTTTCTTCTTCAACTTTCCAATCTCCTTTAGCTTGAGATACAAAAAAGGTTCGAGTTCCTGAGGACATCCAACCGTTTTGCCCCTAGTTCCAGGGCAGCTTCTAGTCCAGCAATACATGCCTCATACTGTGCCTCATTGTTCGACACTTTGAACCGGAGTTTGAATGCTAAAGGTATATGGGAATTGTCGGGTGCTATTAGCAACACCCCTATCCCATACCTGTATTGGTTTGACACTCCGTCAAAGTACATCATCCAAGTCTCTTCTTTGACATACAGAATGGCCTCGTCTGGGAAGAGATATTCTACTACTTCACCCCCTTCAACTGGGTGGTCGGCTAGGAACTCCGCTACCGTTCTCCCCTTCACTGACTTGTGCATCATGTACTTCACATCAAATTTGGAAAGTAGGAGCAACCAACACGTTAGCCTACCCGTAAGTGCCGGTTTCTCGAAGAGATATTTGATGGGATCTAATCTCGAAACCAGTATTACAGAGTGAGCTAACAGGTAGTGCCCCAACTTCCTGGTAGGCCATACCAAGGCCAGACAAGCCTTCTCCAGCGGAGTGTAGCGGGTCTTGTAATCCAGCATTTTCTTGCTCAGGTAGTAGATAGCCTTCTCCACTTTGTTTTCAGACTCCTGTGCAAGCATGTAGCCCATTGTCGTTTCGGTCACTGACAGGTACAGAATCAACGGTTTCCCCGGCTCAGGCGGTGACAACACAGGTGGGTTCTGTAAATATTGCTTGATCTGCTCGAAAGCAATTTGGCATCGATTGTCCCATTGGAACTTCTTTCCTTTCTTCAGGAGACCAAACAGTGGTTCACAAGTCAAGGTTAATTTTGTAATAAACCGTCTTATGAATTGCATTTTACCCAGAAAGCCTTGCACCTCCTTTTTAGTCCTTAGTAGTGGCATTTTTAAGATGGCCTTGATTTTAGAAGGATCGACCTTGATACCCCTTTGCGTGATTAAGAACCCCAGCATTTTCCCTACTGTAACACTGAATGTACATTTTTGAGGATTCAGCAGCAACCGATACTCTCTGATCCATTGGAAGAATTTCTGCAAGGTGGTGTAGTTGTCCTCTCTTTCCTTGGACTTGACAATCACGTTGTCCACGTACACCTCAACCTCTTTATGGATCATATCGTGCAAAATCGTGGTTCGCAGCCTGTTGATATGTAGCCCCAGCATTCTTCAACCCAAACGGCTTCACCCTATAACAATAGGTTCCCTACGGGGTGGTGAAAGTAGTCTTCTCCTTGTCTTTGGGTGCCATAAAAATTTGATTGTAGCCTGAAAACCCATCCATGAACGAGAGCAGCGCATGCCCAGCAGTGAAGTCCACTAATTCGTCGAAATGCGGTAGAGGAAAGTCGTCCTTCGGATTGGCTTTGTTCAAATCCCTAAAGTCCAGACATACCCAGATTCTGCTGTCTTTCTTCGGCACCAGAACTATATTAGCCAACCAAGTTGGATACTCAGATACTAACAAGAACCCTGCATCAATCTGCTTAGTGACCTCTTCTTTGATTTTTAGAGCCTAGTCCGAGCGGATCCTTTGGAGCTTCTGCTTAACAGGTCGGGCCTCTGGGTCAAGAGGGATCCGTTGTTGTACAATCTCAGGATCGATTCCAGGCATGTCTTCATAGGACCACGCGAAAACATCTTTGAAATCTTTTAATAAAGACACTAACCGCTCGCGTTCCTCAGAAGACAACGTGGGCCCGATTTGGAACAGTCGCGGATCCTTTTCAGTACCAACGTTAATTAAGGTGATTTCATCATCCAAAGGTTTTACAAACCTCTCATACTCTTGATCAAGCAAATATTTCAAAACTGGAGGAATTTCTTCCTCGTCATTTTCACCAAAATTTTGAAAATCTTGATTAATACAATAAATTAAAGGCACAAAAAAGTACTCGGAAGCCACAGCCGTACCATTCT
Organism: Camellia oleifera; assembly: GCA_022316695.1. Taxonomy (NCBI): domain Eukaryota; kingdom Viridiplantae; phylum Streptophyta; class Magnoliopsida; order Ericales; family Theaceae; genus Camellia; species Camellia oleifera. The sequence continues at coordinate 93,586,856 of CM039317.1, forward strand.
CATTAATAACATCCAGATCGCCTGTTCCTTCGGTTACAACAGACTCAAAGAAAAACAAAAAGACAACCTGGACAGGATAGTGGCATCCGGGTTATCACCCCCTAGGAATACCGAACTCAGACTAAGAAGAGCTGGAATCTGATTCCGACTCCACAGACTCAGTGGAATCAGATTCCGGCTCACTACCTGACTTGGAACTGATCGATAAAAACCCTCCTCGTATTGCCAGACGAGGGAGGGTACGATGGATGCATCGAGAATGCCTGAAGATGGGCATACAGCCGCTTCATCCCCGATCATGGAAACTGAGAAGTTATCCCCCAAGTACTCCAGTACGATCTGAGGATCTGAGAGGTGACAAGCCAGGGCTACCCCTATCTCAATTTCTGTTATCTCATAATCCTTCTCCTTGCACTGCTCAGCCTCAGCTGGTAGGTTTGTCTGCTCTTCGACAACTTCATCCCTAGACAACTGAAGATCAAAAAGGATTTCGAAGCCAGTCAAACGTCGCTTCTTTGAATTCAACCAGGGCTCCAGAAAGCCGTAAAATGGGAAGTCTTCTCCCTCCCGGACAAAGCGTCCGTTCTAGGGTCCCCTGGATAGGCCTATACACCAACTCGTAGTGCTTCCCGGCTTACTTTGCCTTGGCTCTTTCGGCCATCTCTCTTCCTTTCCTCGCCTAATCCTCTCTGGTAGGTAGATAACCTATTCCAAAGGTATATGGGTTATACGGCACTTCGGCCAACGCTGCGATGCCCTTTCGGCCACTTTGCCCTAATTCTATCTCGGGGATGTGTTGAAGCTTGTTCACAAGGTAGACAGACTGTGCACTGACGTATAGCCCCTCATCAACAGCTAGCATATCCTGTACAACCTGGGCCTCAGCTAGGGTGAATCTTGACAAAAATACATCTTCCGCGCCATGCTCAATCTCCAGAATTGGTGTAGAAACCTCTAGTGGCAGATGTATTGAAGAATTTCCAAAAACGATTGCCACCTCCTTCCCATGGGGGCATTTTAACATTTGGTGTAAGATGGAAGAGATGGCCTTCACTTGGTGCAGCCACGGCCACCCAAGGAGCAAATTGAAGGTTGCTGGTACATCCAAGACATGGAACTCAATGTCCTGCTACCCTAGACCAACCTGAGTCTTAATCTGTACGGTCCCCATCACCTCTCAGCTGGTATTATCATAGGCTCGTATCACCTGGGCTGTAGGCACAAAATCCGCGGGCTTCAACCCGATAGCATACGCCGTTCTCGACAGACATACATTGATTGCAGACCCCGTGTCAACCAAGGCCACCGGTATCCATTTCTCTCTACACTCCACAGAGATGTGGAGTAGTTTAGTATGAACTGAGCCCTCGGGCGGTAGTTCTTTGTCGGTGAAGGTCAAGGTCGGGGAAGCTCCTCCCGGGAAAACCAACCCTACCAACTGTTCGGGTGTGGTATCAATTGAAAGTTTTGCCTTGTCCATGACAGGAAAGGACAGCTTGTCTGTGAACCCTCAAGGCCATAAGTAGTCCCCAGATAGAGATGTCTGGTTGGATTTTCTTAAGCTGCTTTAGTACAGCCTCATTCTCCAGCAGTTTTTCCTTTTGCCTCTCCGATTCTTTGTTTTTCCTGGACGCCTTCAGCTGGTCCAAGTGTGGAGGCTTGAAATACCGCCCACTCCGGGTCATATGGTCGACCTCCTTAACATACCAGGTGTCGTCTGTTCGGTTCTCCCCCAGTCCTCATTAGTATGGGCAAGACGTAAGTCATCGTCTTCCCACCACATCCCGTCGGCAACCAACAGATAGCTGTCCAGCTCCGTTGAAACTATTTATGTGCTCACGGCACATTCCGTCCTCGCAAGGGCTTTGGCCTTCCTAGCCCTCTCAAGATCCTCGATCTTTTCTTGCTCAAGCCTCTTCAATGCAGCCTCCCGTTCAGTGTCTACTGTACTCAAACTGCCCGAATCCCTAGCAAAATTCTTCGCACCGCTGCTCTCCGACGATACTTGTTGACTCTCAACCATTCCGTGATGTTCCCATTTCTGACGGTCCCTGTCCTGGCTGAGATTCTTCAACAACATCTGGCTGGTCACTGAGCCATCTCGTATTCTCTGCCGATCCATCCAAGTCGAACCAGTTGATGTTCACATCCACTGAGTCCTGCTCTTCAAAGAACTGTAGATTTACAATGTCACCTTCGAACTCTGCCAGGTTATCTAGCCCCTAGCCAGGTCCATCCTCCCGGACCACACTGATTTCTGCCCCAACTGGCAACTCTACCCTCAGCTTGACGTGATCCGACGATACGATATAACCACTTAGGTTGTATGCTCCCTCGGTAAAGCTCCCAGATCCCTCAGGGTCTGAATCAACACTCCCATTTGCCTCCAAAGTCATCCCAGGTCTGTCTTCGACAGTCACCACCACTGGCTCGGGTTGAGTTAGGGAGGTGCTCAACATGCACAAGTCTGTGCTATCTGGGATGAACACCTCAGGCTTGGGTAGGTGGGAGGGTGTGATGTATATGCTTGGGTCATATGGGATGGCTGCGGTTTGGATTAGGTTGATATGTTTGGGTGGAGGAGCTTGGTTATGTGGTGGGAGTGGGTTGGTGGTGACATTTGGTTTGTCTGGGTGTGCAATAACCTTGTTGTCAATGAGATGTTGAATCTCATAACGTAGTCGAAAGCAGAAGTTGGTGTCGTGACCTTGCTATTGATGGAATGCACAGTATTTAGTTGGGTCAGGCTTTGGAGGAAGAGGATCGGGTAAAGGCCGTTGTTCTAACGGTTTCAGATGTCCTTTCCTGAGTAGGACCCCTAGAGCTTTAGACAAAGGCATATAAAGTGGGGTAAAAACCCTCTTGCCTCGGGGTGGATAGTTTGCTGGTTGAGAGGTGGTTCTGGATGTATTGGTGAAAGGTGTGGCTGTTTTTGGGGTGGTGGTGGTGACCATGCCCACGTCAGAAGTTCTGGCAACTGCAGCACTACTCGTGCCTGTATTCGAACTGCGTGTAAATGCTCTCTTGGGCTGTTTCTTGTCTTGGTCGATCAGATCCTGCTTCATACCGTCCTCAATCTGTACCCCAATGTCATGTAAGTCCGTAGAAGTGGAGAGGGGTAAGACGATCATTTTCTGCATCAGCTTGGGTTGGAGGTTGCGCACAACCATCCTTATCTGATTCTTCTCCAATGCCCAAGTTGTCACCATGGAGGCGTTGGCCCTCTATCGAGTGACAAAATCAGAAAACCCTTTTTTTGGCTCTTGCCTGGTCGCTTTTAGATCATGGGTCGTGACCTCAATCTGGGTATTGTATGAATATTGTGCAACGAAGGACTCAGCCATTTCCTCCCAGCTCCTTTTCACTGAGTCCTCTAACTTGGCGTACCAAATGGCCGCAATACCCGACAAGGTCCGTCCGAAGAGTGATAGTTTCTGGAGTCTCGTCAAGCCCATCAGGTGTAAAATATTCGAGAACAGCCTCAAATGAACCATAGGGTCGCTCGAGCCGTCAAAACGGTCTATGTGGGGCATCTTGAATCTGTCCAGCAATGTTATCGCTGAATCAGTGTAACCATCCTCTATATCTGGAATGGAATTGACCCCCTGGGCCCATTTAAACATCTTTTCAAGCTTCCTCATCTTCAAAGCGATTGGGTCCATCTTAGATTCAAACGGTGTATCTGTTGAGAAGGCTAGTGTCTTTGAAGTCTGTGGTAGAACTGGTGGCGGGACTGGCCCCATTGAAGCATCCGTACCTTCCTAGACGTTTGCAGTATCCCCAAGTGTTGGAACTCTAGGTGGCAGTGGGGGTAGATGTGAAGTAAATGCTCTGGCTTGTTGTGGTTGTTGTTGTTGCTGAAGTCTGGCAATCAGCTCTGCCTGTTGAGTTACCACTTCTGCCTGACGTGCAGTAACCTTGGCCTGGCGGACAGCATCCTGTTGCATGGCTTGCATGGTCTCTTGGAGCTGATGTATCATGTCCTCCATACCTACCATAAGGTACTGATCTAACTGAATAGGTGTATCTCTCTGTGGTAGAAACGGAAACCTCAGCCTGACTACTGACTGGTGGGGTGGACAATGATCGCTAAACCAACGATTGTTGTACTAATATTCCCTACATAATTGCCCTCCGCCTTGTAACCGAGGGTAATGAAAAGAACACTACTTGTCCGTCAACTAGATCCTCGGATCGATGAAGCCTTTTACCTCTAACCCAGAGTGCTTGGGGGAAACTGCCTCCTCGGAAGCAATGATGCTATACTACCTTGTAAAAAGATAAATAAAGCAAAATATGGAAACAACAAGCAGAAAAATAGACAGTATTTCGGCTAAAATAAACACAACACACAGTTGATAATCACAAGCTAAAAGAACTATTCTCAAACACTGATCGCTGCCCCCAAATCACTGCCCTAAATTTGATACCCCCAAATACTGATGTCCTCAGACTTATACTCAGACTTGCAAACTGATACATGCATTCCTGTAAAGACACACTCTAAAAGCACATAGCAAGCAAGTAAGAGCCAAAACACCCCTATGAAGGGGTAGGGTTTCCCTGTCCTATCTTGTTAAGAGCTAGGGTTTTCACTACGCACGCATGCGGTTTCAAACAAACTACATTCAGGTAAGCAACCTGTCCTAGTTTGGAATGGTCACTATAGCTTCCGATATGCAACTAGGTCAAATGGTCAAAAAGGGTGCCTCGATGAAAATTGAGGTTTGTGTTCCCATTGTGGCAGAGCCCGTAACCGGTCAACCTTATGGCATGCTTTTCCAAGCAAGCCTCCAGCAAATCGTTCAGGAATAACAGATGGCAAACATGGTGTCCTAGGCGCACCAATGCAAATGCAATGCAAAGAAGCACATAAGTGTAGATAAAACAACATATTATGATGTTCGAGTCAATTTCTCTAAATCCCTCGCAGAGTCGCCAGAAACTCTACACCACCCGAACTCGCTCTGCGCGGGCCCCATTCCGGAGAAGATGCGGATTTGGGTTCATAGCTACTACAGTTCGAACTCCTGCCATGATTTTGAATCTAATCTCACAAAGCACAATGTACGACTGATAAATTACCAAAGAGTCCAAATCCGACAAGTCGTTTTGAAAAATTGATTTTAATCAAAAAGCGCCAAACATGGACTGCTTTGCCAGATTTCAGAGTCGTGTAGACACCCCATTTTTGACCGTCCTCAAGACTTGGACGTCACCGCTTGAACACTCGGTGATCATCCATGTTTGTGTTCGTCTTGAGTTCCCAAAGGCCTTGGCAACGCGCCTCGTCTCAGGACCTCTCGACTCGACTGTTTTGTGGTTGGTTTGGCACCAAACACTTGTGTTTTGCCTTTGAGGGGCAGGGAATGCCTTTTGAGGCATCCCCACACACCACCAGCCACGGCTTGAGGCCACTGGCTGTCTTTTGCTTCCATCGGCCAAATGTTTGGCCGACCGGCCATAAGTTTTGGCCAAAGTCACTTTTGGCTGGCTGACCACTGTTCATCTGCTTTTAGCAGATATTTTGTGCCAGCTGTGATAGCTGGCACCCACTCTGTTCCTCTCCATACATGTCTATGGAGGGATTTTCCTCTTGGATGGCTTGTTTTGGAAGCCTTACAAGAGGGAGTTGCCTATAAGAGAGGGATTCTTCTCTTGGTCAGAGGGTAGACATTTTTTTGGGCAACATTTTTAGGGTTTGAGTTCTAGGGTTAGGGTTTGTTCATCTCCCATCTCCCTATCTCTCTCTCTTGTGTGTGTTTAGGCTTAGATTTGCACACAAACACACACCACCACACCTTTCCTTGGAGCTGAGGCCCTTGAGGGTTGTTTTTAGAGTTTTGAAGTTGATTTCAACCTCAAGAAGCTGCTAGAGCTCCATTGTTGAAGAAGGTCTACAAGGTAATCACTTTTTCCTTTTATTCCCCATTTTTGCACACTACTTTTACCTATCTTGCAACTGTTTTTTGGCTTTGCATATAATATGTAAAAGTTCTATTTTTAAGGCCTCTAAATAGTTTGTTAAGAGTGTTTTAAGCTTTGGGGTTGTTTGGCCCCTCTTAAGCCTTGTTTGGCCCTTGTTTTGTGCCATTTTGTGTGAGCTCCGGGACCATAATGTTTGGGCCTCCTCACCACTGAAATCTTAAGGAATATCAGAGGTGAGGATGGTGCCTTGAGGTCCTAGGAAGGAGAGGGCCACCCCCTCTCCTTGTTGTCCTTGAAAAGGGCACTTTTTGCCTCTTCAGGGAGCACCTAGTTTAGGTTCATGTTGGCCATGCTTGAACTGATTTATGCTTATTATGCCATGAAATAGCATTGAGTTGAGTTGGTTTTGGTACACCATGCTTGCTTAGCATACATGCCTTGTAATGCCATTTTGTTGCCTTAACATGCATCTAGGTTTTAACCCTTGTTCAAGCATGTTTTAGGCCTAGCTTTGTGAAGCTTTCATGTTTATTTTGCCATGTTTAAGGTCTATCCTTGGCTGTTTTGGTCGACCATAGCTTGGATTGCATGCCCCCTTTGCATTTTGGGCATGTTGGCCTTAAGTGTGTAAGTGTGTAGCATGCCTTCTCTGTATCATTTCAATGGTTTGGAACTGCTTAACATGTTATTTTAGTCCTTATAACATGTCTATATGCTTGCATTTAATCCTCCTTCAATGTGTTTAAAGGTTGTTACCTTATGCCCCTTGTTTAGGCCTCGGAGTATGCTTGCACTTTTAGACCACTTAGATGCCATCTAAGTGCACCCTTGGCTTTGTTTAAGTCTGTATTTGACTTGTTTTAAGTCCCCTTAGCCTTGTGAGGTTTGGTGGACTTGACCTTGGTTTAAGCCTCCTTGGCTTGTCTTAAGTACTTGGGCCATTGTGGCATGTTTTGTTTTTCTTGTTTAAATTAAGTTGGCATCATCTTATAACATGATTTTGGAGCTTAATGCATGCCATATGTCCATGTTTTCATCCTCTTGAGTGTGCTTGAGAATTGCTCTTTAATGCTTGGAGTGTTGGAGATTATTTGCATGCATGTTTGTGTGCCTATTAGTCCTTCATTTTTTGAGCACCTTGGCCACTGTTTTAGGCCTAGTAAGCGCTGCCTAAACCATGTTTAAGTCCACATCTTTGCTTGTTGCATGTACTCCTTCTATGTTTTAGCATATTGATGAGGTGTTGCATGTTTGAACTTACATGATTGAATGAAGTCACATGCTTGCTCGCATGCATAAACACCCACATTGTACTTTGCATGCTTGTTGGTTGCATTGTCTCATGCCTTGCATGTTTTGTATGCTTCTTTGCATCTCCATATTGCATGCTAGCCAACATGCTTAGGTTGCATTGCATTAGCATGCATACTTGGCCTCTTGAATTGCTTATGATAGAGGTTGAGTTCCCCTTGGTTTGATTATGTGCATTGCATTCTATATTAAATGTGCACACTTGGCTTCTTAGGCCATCATGCATGGAAATGCGCGATTGGTGGTCCGAGAACCAAGGTTCATGTCCCTTTAAGTCCTAAACATGATATGGGGTGTGATTGGTGCATACATTGCTTGAAATGCATTGCCATGCCAAGTATTGCCCTCTGCTGCTGTCAAACCAGATTTTGCAGGAATTTTTGTCCGGTCGGCTAAATACAGTGCTGACCGGCTATCATTTTTGGCCGGTGGATTAAATTCATGGCCGGTGACCATTCTACATGTCCGGTGGTGTTCTCCTTCAGCCGGTGGTGTTTCCCAACATCCATAGAGTAAACCCTGAGGCTTTGGCAGTCTTCAGAGGAGCAGGGTAGGGAAAACAGAGGCATCTTGTGCATGGTGGTGGATTTCCGAGCAAAACCGAGCGCGCACTGCATTGGGCCTTCATCTCGGGACTGTTTATTGCTTAAATTAGATTAATTAATTTAGTTGGTCTGTGATAAGTAATTAGCTAGGATAGTTGATTATTTATTCAGTCTGTATTATTCTTTCGGTCCCTCCGAGCGAGGGCAAGTTTGTAATAAGTGTGGGTGAGTGTGTGAATGTCTTCCAACCCCCACTTCTTTCTCCCTTTTACTTACCTGCTTTGATGGTTAGTATTAGGACATGTTTACTTTAGCATACCTCATGTTATGCATGCGTGCATCATTCGTCAGTATTGCATGCACCGGGCTCGGCGCATCATGCTAATTGCATTATATTTCAAATTTAACTTGAATACATGCTTCATGTGCATCTCACATGCCATCCTTAGATTAGCCGAGCCTATTCTAGTGACATTTTGCATGTGATGCATTAGGCACTTAACATGGACTTGGATCATGCATTGATCGCTAACATGTTTTTATTTTGGCATGGAGTACTTTGTAAGTATTTATGCTTTAGCACACCACATGCGTGTGAATGGTACCATGACAGCATGCTTACCATGTGGCTAGATGTTTATGTGATAAACTGCCTGAATGCCTGTGGGTGAAGGTTGGATTATTTGAGTTGGAACAACTCGTTGAAATCCGTGTTTTAGCCTACTTGTGAGTAGCAAATTTCAAAACGTTTCCAAACAAACGGATATGCAATGCTTTGTTCCAAATTAGGCGATCTAGTCTTTACTTGTTTTGCTGTGTGCATCACATAGTAATTCTAGCTAATTAATCGAAATTAGAACACATAACGTTTTCAAAATCGGATATCATGGTTAGTAGAGGCCGATCTTCGGATCGGGTGAGAGGGGGTGCTCATAGCTGACCTTCCCCAATCGTACCCAAGTTCCCGAGCCGAGGCAACTTTGGTGATGATGGACACGTGGCCTTTGGCACCGAGTCAGGGTTTCCTAAATTTCCCAAAATAAAATATTTAGGTGGCGACTCTGTATCTGGCAAAGTAGTCCATGTTTGGCACTTCTTTCAAAAAATCTATTTTTCTCAAAAACGATTTGCCGGATTTGGACTCTTTGGTTCAGGTTAAGAACCGACAACAAAAGGGAGTCTGAACTGTAGAGTGAAGCCCAAGGGCGCATCTACAAGTCGCCACCTAAATGTTTTGTTTTTTGGAAAATTTAGGAAATCTTTACTCGTGCCTAGGGTCACGTGTCCGTCATCACCAAAGTTGCCTCGGCTCGGGAACTTGGGTACGAGAGGGGAAGGTCCTGAAATGAGCATCCCCCGCTCGCCCGATCAAAGATCGGCCTCTACTAACATGATATGTTATTTTTTAAAACGCATGTGTTCTTATTCAGATTATTTAGCTAATTTACTACGTGATGCGCACATCATACAAGTATAGACTAAATCACTCGATTTGGAACAAAACATCTCATGTTTGTTTTCGAAAATAGTTTGAATTTGCCACCCTCAAGTGGGCTTAGAAATGTGGATTTGCCACCAAACAAGGTGGGCTTAAAACACGATGATTTGCCACTCCAAGTGGGCTTAAAACTCACGTTTTGATGAATTGTTCCAATTCAAGCAATAAAGCCTTCATCTATAGGCATTCATGCAGTTCATCAACTAAGCAAATAGCTACATGGCAAGCATGCTAACATGGCAACATACACATCTCATGCAGTATGCTAAAGCGTAAACACTTACAATGTACTCCAAGCCAAAACAAAAGCTAGTTAAAAAACAATTCATGATCCTAACTATACAAAATGCCTAACGCAACACATGCAATAATGCAATTAATAGGCTCGGCTATCTAAGATGGCATATGAATGCGATTATTTGATGCATGTACTCAAAGAGGTAATGAAATACAATTCAGTTTGAATGATGCGCCGAGCCCGGTGCATGCAAGACAAATGAATGATGCATAGATGTAAGCATAAGGTCTGCTAAACAAAACATGACCCCAAAGCTAACCATCGAAAGAAGTTAAGTAAAAGGGAGACAGAAGTGGGGTTGGAAGATATGCACACACACACGCATACTTATTACAACAATACGCCCTCACAAAGGAGGGTTCGAATGAATTTAGCTAACTAGCTACGCTAATTAAACTAATTATTACAAACCAACTAATTAACTATGCTAAGCTAATTAATTATTACAAAACTTTGACTAATTAATCAAATTAATTAAGTTACAAAACCAACTAAGTATGAAAAGCATCTAAATTAGGCTGCCACAGCTTTGCCTTGAACAATGAAGGATGCATGCTCGGTTTCCCCCTCGAAAAGCTCTCCGATTCGCTTTTTAGAGGCTCTGTTTGCAGGGTTTCTCCAAGAACTTGCTGCTGAACCTTACCAAATCATTGCTAGGGATTGCACCAGTGGCCTGCCGGCCAAGGATGTGCAGTGTCGGCCACGGATGAAGAGGTGCCAGCCATCAATAAGGCACTGCCGGCCACTGATGTACTGAAACTCCATTATGCAACAGAGCTCAAAAGAGAGGAAATGGAGGGTCTTCGAAGGACATGTATGTACCATACCCCTCCATATCACCTCAAAACATCAAGGGAGAGGCACCGTTGGATCCAAAACCATCAATCAAGCATCTCAATGCATGATGGCCAAAGATCCAACATGTATAAATTCAATAAATGCATGGCAAACAAGACACTTAGACCATCTCCTTATCATGAGAGATCAAAGGCGATGGAGACCAAGGGAGATTGGATTACTTCATCACTTCAAGTATGAAATGAACTAATCCACCTTATGTTCAACACAACATCCGATTGAACACAATGCAAGCAAGCAACATGACATGCAAACAACATGCTAATCTTAGCATGAAATGCAAGACTAACATGCAAACTCTCATGCACAACATACTAAAAACACTTAAGCATTAAAAGCTAGTAAATGACACAACACTAAAATCATGCAAAGCACTGCTCGATGGACTAAACCAACACCAAACAGACCCCATGCATGCCAAAACAGTGGCAAAATCCTTCTGGAAATGAAGCACCAAAGCTACAACAACATGCTCATGCATTGGCTCGCAAGCTAGGCATTAAACACAACTCTCAAAAGCTCTCAAGGAATGAAAGAAGTAAGAACATGACACATGTATACGCTCTGAAATAACATGTTAAACGATGCCCAAACATGCAATCATCACAAACATAGCATACTACGGTGCTCAAAACTCAAGGCTAGCTAAGGTACTTGCACCATAACCATATCAAGCAAGCCCCGAAGGACCAAGATCACTCAAAACAGTCCTAAGGTAGGCCAAAGAAATGCTAGAAACATGATGAAGTGTAGCCAAAACAAGCTAGAATGGGAGGCATGAAGCATGATGCATGCAAGGCCAATGAGTGGGATTACACTACACATACCAAAACCAAGTAAGAGGTGACTCTACCAACAAAAATCAGAGTTGTAACATGGCAGGGTAACACCAAAAACATGCTGAGATGGTAGCCCCAAAGCTTAGGCACGCATGCATACATATAGGCTTGTAAGTGAAGCATCAGGCTCAACCCTAAAGCATAACAAAGGGGCAATAAATGCAAGAATATAGCAGAGGTATATGATCTAAAATAACGTGCCAAATGATGCCATGCCATGCAAAAAGCTCAAATATGACATACTAGAGGTCTCAAAGCTTAAGGCTAGCAAGGCCAATCACACTAGAGCCATACAAAGCAAGGCATGCACGACCAAAACCACTCAAATTAGACCTAAAGCATATTAAATCAAAGCCAAAAATGTGCTAGAGTAGAGCATACACATGCCAGATCAATAGGCTAAAACTCCAAACATGCTAGGCTAGTAAACAAGATTGCACTACAAGTACATGAAGCATGCAAGTAGCAACCAAACCAACCCAAAATAGAGTTATAACATGTTAAAATAAGGCCTAAAATATGCTGAGATAGAGCCTCAAGAAGGTAGAAAAACATGCCAAAGTGTTGAACCAACAACACATGCAAACAAAGCACAAAAGGAAAGGGAGCCACCCCCATCCATTTTGGATCTCAAAACCCACTTTCCACCACTAAAATTCCTCTGGAATTCAATGATGGAAAGGCCAAACAAAGGTGAACTCAAGGGCCTAAAAGAATGGCACCAAACCTAAGCAAATAAGGCACATAAGAGGGTAGAACATCCTCAACACCAAAAAGGCCTCAAACAACCATTCTAAGCACTTAAAAATAGAACTTTTTGTAGTTAGCAACCAAGCCTAAAATAGCATGCAAGGAGGGCTAACACGGTATACAAAAATATGCCTAAAAGAGGAACATGCTCACCCTTGAAGTACAACAGCAAGGCAGGTCTTTTCTGAGCCAAAACCAGCCTTTTGAGTTCCAAACAAACCTCCAAAAGTCTCAACTCCAAGGTAGTGGTGTTTTACTAGGTGTTCCTTCGCAAAAATGTGAAGAAAACACACTTTAAGGCACTATTGAGCACAATATATATATAGAGAGAGAATTCTAGAGAGAGGATGAGATTTTGTCTCTAAAAATCTGAACCTCTGGAAAGGGGGAGGAGCCTCCCCTTATATAGAGCAATGCAATGCAAAGCTTGCTTGACAAGCTTGAAATGGCCTCCATCCCTTCATACATGTGTATGGAGGATGGCTCAATGAAAAACAGCTGGCTCAAAAGATCTAGAATAATATCTACTAAAACAAGGTGCCTTGCTGACCATCAGTGGTGGCCGGCAGTGCCTCATTGATTGCCGGCAGGCCTTATCAATGGTCGGCAGGGCAAAATCCATGTTTGGCAACCCCTTCTCCATGGCCAGGCAGGCCATCACAAACATCAATATGGAGGGACCAAGGCATGGTCAAAAAATGAGACAAAATGGAAATAGGGTTTGGAAAGAGCAAACCTGGCATTCCGTTGCGAAAGTTGAGCGCTCAGCGAGCAATCAAACTTGTAATCGGATGTACCTGCATGCACATCCAAGTCTTGAGGACGATCAAAAATGGGGTGTCTACAGTAGCTTTTGAGGGCAGAGGCCAATCTGCTGGCCATCGCATTAGCCACTCAATCGGCGATATTGGTACGTGTCCCTTTGTAATTTTCCTAGTTTGACCAAAAGAAAAGTTTCTATATTAGCTTATTGATCCCTTGTTTTGTAGGCGGCGGGGAGGATAGCCGAAATTTTCCATCGCCAACACGATGCTATCGAAAAGATCGGCTTTCTTACAGCCGAGCTGGAGAACGAGAAAGGAAAGGCGGCAGAGGCCTCTCTCCAAGCTGATTCTGAGGCCATGAAAGCGGCGACAGAGAGAGCTAGGGCCAATTCCGAAGCAGATAAGGCCAAGACTGTTGACGAATATAGAATGGCCGCCGAGGGAAGGGTAAATGCCAACGAAGCAGCGCTCAAACTGGCCAACGAAACAATTACCAAGCTGGAGGCCGACTTGAAAGAGTAAAAGAGGACAATGGCAAACGCCAAGCCTAAAATTTCCAAGTCATTCCTGGCGGGCAAGGATGCGGCCTTGGCAGACTACATAGAAGAAGTGCTGAAGTTCGAAAATAGGGGGTTCAAGCACGACTGGCTTAAAGCCTTGGCTGCCGTTAACGTGGTATCAGAGCAGCTGATTCCGTACGAGTAGGTAGACATTAAGCTGCTGTCGTCTAACCCTGAAGACTGATATAGAGTCCAGTATTTTTCATTTTGTTTGTTTGCTTCTTTATTTATTTATTATTTTTTTTTTATTTTGGTGGTATGTATATGTAGGTTTTGCTATAATTATTAGGTGTTAACTGTTGGTTTTTGTCAGAAACTGACATAGGGAGGTTTTCATTTGTAAAATGGCTTATGTTTGTGCTAATTTATGAATGAAAACTACTTTTGCCTTTCTGCCTGATGATTGTGCTTGTTAACGGCTAAATAAGATGTCCAATCATGAAATGAATTTTCTGCCTAATGAATGTGATTATTAACGGCTAAATAGGTTGCACAATCATGAATAGAACAAACTACTGAATCTAGCCAGTGCACAAACAACTATATAGCATGCAACTTAGCCGAATATATTAATAAATCTGCCCTTGCCCCAGCAAGTTGATGAACAGGACCGCCTAAAAACAGCGTTCAAATGTTTGCTAGGGCACAACGTATATTTGGCTTAGTTCTGATATTTAGGCCGAATAGATTGATGCATCTGCCCTTGCCCCAATGAGTTGATGAAGGCCGCCTAATAACGGCAGTTCCGGTGTTTGCTGGGCCACAATGAATATTTGGCTATTAGATCTAAATTGGCTGATGAATCTGCCGTTCGTGAATTAGCTGGGACAGCCTGTCTGTTCGGCACAAAGACTTGCATAAGGCCGAATAGGTTAATTAATTTTCCCTTACCTAGTAAGTTGATGAATAGGACTACCTAAAAATGACGGTTCAAGTGTTTGCTGGGGCACAACGGATATGTGGCTCAGTTTTGAAATTTACGCCGAATATATTGATGAATATGCCCTTGCCCTAGCGAATTGATGAAGGTCGCCTAAAAACGGCAGTTTAGGTGTTTGTTGGGGAACAATGAATATCCAGCTATTAGCTCTAAATTGGCTAATGAATCTGCCATTCGTGAATTGGCTGGGGCAGCCTATCTGTTCGGCGCAACGGATTAATGAATTGCGTAAGGCTGAATAGATTAATTAATTTGCTTTTGCCCTAGCAGATTAATGATCGTTGCTGTCGATTATCAGGCATTTATGAATTGGCTGGGGCAGCGTTGAAGGGACCGCTTTGGGAGCAATGCAGCCGTGGTTAATAAAAAAGGGGGGTTACTGCGTGCGCGTAGGTCCCATTAGCGTGTTAAGACTCGACTCAAACCAGTTTGTCGAAGAAGGCCAGATAAGTGTGAATGTCAGGTAGACTATTCTTCAACAACAGAGGAGAAGGTAGGACATTGGCTGAGCTAGACTTAGCGATGCATCAAGGTGGGGAACCTTCACGAACGGGAAATAGGACATCTGGGGAGCGGGAGAGACATTACCCTCCACGTCGTCAAAGTAGGTGACCCAGAAGGGAGAAGTGACAGCGGGGAAACTCCCCTCATTTGCGAAGCGAGGTTAGTGGGCCACCGCACCCATTGAGTTTTTTAGTCTTCATCAGGAACAAACCGATGACGGAAGCAAACTCAATCATCCGAGATCCAAGCATGGCAGTCGAATTTGCACGACAGATTTTTCCACCAAAAGTCCAGCAGTCGATGATTGGTTAATAAGATTTCGAAGTGTTTCGAAAGGGCGTTCACAGAGTGGTGAAAGGACTATATACCGCTTATGAGATTGGCATGCGCCTTTGTGCCGCGCATCAGGAGATCGAACATAAAGATGAATGTATTCGTAACTTAGAGGCCTGCGCAGGAGAAGGCCGAGCGGGAGTTAAGAAAAGTCACAACCGTCGAAACTCATTCGGTCGGCCTGGCTAACCTGATTGTTGAGGAGAGGGTGACCCAGCGTCTTATAAGCCACACGATTGCCGATCGCAACACGGCAAGCATGTTTGCAATAGAAGCTGCAAAGACCAGGGCTTATGGACAAGGTTTTCATGTAGGCCAAAAAGTCGGGATAGAGAAGACAAAGGAAAAGCTCACCGAATAGGTCTGCCAATGTGAGAACCGTGGATTTAAGCACGGGGTGGATCAAGGCTCTCCAGGTCGTAGAGTCTCTGTAGGTAGCAGG
This sequence comes from Camellia oleifera, assembly GCA_022316695.1. Classification (NCBI taxonomy): domain Eukaryota; kingdom Viridiplantae; phylum Streptophyta; class Magnoliopsida; order Ericales; family Theaceae; genus Camellia; species Camellia oleifera. Next base: position 93,602,426 of record CM039317.1, read on the forward strand.
GGTTGATTCGACGTCCCCATTATACTAGAGTCATCACTTTCCCTTCGCGGCCTTCGAAGTCTATAAGAGCGATGACTGAAGGGGGATGCCGAATAAAATTAAACATATTGTACTAGCTCTAGCGTAAATAGGGAGCGAATTATGTATTATCGATTTATGCAATAAAACATATTATTTTACATGTTTGCATGTTGTTTTAGCTCATGTCGCATGTTGTTTTAGTTTCTGCTTAAACATATTAACAATCATCTTCTATCCTTCGTCAGCTGAGCTCATGCTTGTTAACAGAATATTCATGAAAAGCGTGCCGAAGCTGGATTCTTTAAACATGTTTCAGCTTCTTCTTTTTTCCTTTTTTTTTTTTAAGCCAATCGTGATATCCACAAAGGGTGCTCCGAATCCGGAGGCTTTTTACTTGGCCAATCATGATATCCACGAAGAGAGCTCAGGTAACTCCAAATCCGAAGGCTCATTCAGCCCAAAAGTGTCATTCACTAAAGGGCGCTCCGAATTCGAAGGTTTTCTATTTGGCCAATCGTGATATCCACGAAGGGCACTCCAAATCCGGAGGCTCATTCAGCCCAAAAGTGTCATTCACTGAAGGGTGCTCCAAATTCGGAGGCTTTTTATTTGGCCAATCATGATATCCACGAAGGGCGCTCCGAATTCGAAGGCTCATTCGGCCCAAAAGTCCCATTTACTAATGGGGCTCCAAATTCAGAGGCTTTTTATTTGGCCAATTGTGATATCCACGAAGGGCACTCCAAATCTGGAGGCTCATTCGGCCTAAAAGTGCCATTCACTGAAAGGAGCTCCAAATCCGGAGGCTTTTTCTTTGGCCAATCATCATAACCACGAAGGGCACTCCAAATTCGGAGGCTCATTTCGCCCAAAAGTGTCATTCACTAAAGGGCGCTCTGAATTTGGAGGCTTTTTGTTTGGCGAATCGTGATATCCACGAAGGGCGCTCTGAACCCGGAGGCTCATTCGGCCTAAAAGTGTCATTCACTGAAGGGCGCTCCAAATCTGGAGGCTTTTTATTTGGCCAATCGTGATATCCACGAAGGGCATTCCAAATCCGAAGGCTCATTCGGCCCAAAAGTGTCATTTATTGAAGAGCGCTCTAAATTTGGGGGGGTTTTTATTTGGCCAATCGTGATATCCACGAAGGGCGCTCTGAATCCAGAGGCTCATTTGGCCCAAAAGTGTCATTCACTGAAAGGCGCTCCGAATCCGGAGGCTTTTTATTTGCCCAATCGTGATATCCACGAAGGGCACTCTGAATCTGAAGGCTCATTCGGCCCAGAAGTGTCATTCACTAAAGGGCGCTCCGAATCTGGAGGCTTTTTATTTGGCCAATCGTGATATCCACGAAGGGCGCTCCAAATCCGGAGCCTCATTCGGCCCAAAAGTGTCATTCATTGATGGGGCTCCGAATTCGGAGGCATTTTATTTTTTCATGTAGTGAAATAAGTAATCTTGCATTATAAAAGTGAAAGTTTGTAAACAGCGAACATTCAAAATAAATCATCATGCCCCACAAGTCGGGTTAATGATAGAATTTACACAAATGCGTGGAATTCCAAGGACGCGGCAGGCTTCTTACGGACATGTCCTTGAGTCGATAAGCCCCTGGTCCCGCGTTTTAATAGATTTTATAGGGGCCGTCCCAGTTAGGACCCAGTTTGCCGTCAGTCGGACTCCTGGCAGCTGGGAGTAATTTCTTGAGGACCAATTCTCCTGGTGTATAACGGCATAGATGAATACGTTGATTATATGACTTAGCAAGCTGTTACTGGTAACGTGCCATGGACGCAAGGGCACAGTCTAGTCATTCCTCAATTAGGGTCAAATCCAAGGCAAACATCATGTCATTCTGGCCCATATCAAAAGCTTTCGATTTCAGGGTTGGGAGACCGATCTCCAGGGGGCATGATTGCCTGGGTTCCAAAGTATAAAGCAAACGGCGTTTCCCCAGTGAATGGCCTCGGCGTAATGCGATGGGCCCATAACACACTTGACAATTCTTCAACCCATCTGCCTTTGGCTTTCTCTAGCCTTTTCTTGATGCCGTCCAAGATGGCTTTGTTAGAGCTTCGGCTTGGCCATTGCTTTGTGGATAAGTTGGCAGCCAAGAAATAAGGCTGAATACCATACGTGCTGCACAGTTCCCGGTAGAGGCCACAGTCAAACTGGGTGTCGTTGTCTGAAATAAATGTTCTAGGAATGCCGAATCATGTGATGATATTTCTCCATACAAAATGCTGAACATCGGTATCTCGATTGTGCGTTAATGACTCCAGCTTCGACCCATTTTGTGAAGTAATCTATCGCGATAATCAAAAATCGCTTGTTGCCCCGGGCATGAGGTAATGGTCTGATGATATCAAGTCCCCATTGGGCGAACGGCCAAGGACTGGTGATAGAGCTTAACTCTTCAGTAGGCAAATGGGTTAAAGGGGAAAACTTGTGGCACTGTTTACATTTCTTGATGTAACACTCGGCATCAGCTCTCATTGTCAGCCAATAATACCCTTGTGTCATAGCTCGATCAGCCAGAGAGCGCCCGCCGAAATGGGCACCACAACTACCTTCATGTATTTCAGTTAGGAGTTCTTCGACTTTGTCCGGATGAACGCAATCTAGATATGGACCAGAAAGGGATTTTTTGTAAAGCTTTCCTTGCAGATCCAAGTAATATCGCAGGGCTTTGTTCCGCAATTTGTGTGCTTCTTTTTTGTCCGTCGAGAGCTGTTCAGAAGGTAGGAATGCAGTGATAAGGTCCATCCAGCTTAGACCTGATTCTATGACATTAATTTGGATTGACTCTGAGGAGGCAATGCTCGGCTCAGGGATGAATCCTACTTTAATTGTCCATTTGATTTCTGAGTTGATGGCAAAGGCTAGACAGGCCAAGGCATCTGCATACGTGTTTGGATCCCGGGTTATTTGATTTAGTTCATGATGGATTAATTTTGCCAGCAAAGAATTCGCCGTTTTCATGTAAGCTGCCATACGGTCATTTTTGGCTGCGTATTCCCCTTTCAATTGGTTAATGACTAGCTTTGAATTGCCGAAAATAAGGAGACGCCGATCACCAAGGAGATGTGCATTCCGTAAGCCGGTTAACAATGCTTCTTATTTGGCCTAATTGTTCGATGCATCGAAACCCAGTTTGACAGCCTACTCAATTATTGCCCCATCGGGAGCCATGATAACTACGCCCGCCCCACTACCACGTTGGTTGGATGATCCGTTACAATACATCTGCCAAATGTACCCAACATAAATTCTCTAGTACGGCTTAGGTTGAATCTGATCAGACTTGAACTCGGTGAGGCCTCCAATGAATTCGGCCACAAAGTCGGCAAGCACTTGCCCCTTGATTGAGATTCTAGGCAAAAACTGAATATCGTACTGGCCGAGTTCGAGAGCCCACTTTGATACGCGCCCTAATGCTTTTGCACTACGGAGTACTGACCAGAGGGGGTAGTCCGTTAGTACCCTGATGGTATGCCCCTGAAAGTAATGCATCAGTTTTCTTGCTGCCATGCCAAGGGCTAGGATGTGTTTTTCCAACAGAAGGTATCGTCTTTCGACGTCAACATTTCCTTGCTCACATAATACACTGGCCGCTGCTCCCCAAGCTCTTCCATTAATAGAACGGCGCTGACGGCCTAGTCGGAAACTGCCAGATATAAAATCAGCGGATAACCTGTCAAAGGTGTTGTCAAGAGTGGAACTGATTGCAGGTAAGTCTTCAGACCGTTGAAAGTAGCTTCACACTCAGAGGTCCATTCAAAAGCTTTACCCTGCCTGTAGTGTAATAACTTGACCCTCAGTGCATGTTTTCTGGTATGCTTTCAGTTCCTTATTATGTATAATTACAAATCTGATGTGGAATTCCATGTGAAAGTAAGTTTAGTTGTGTGAATTCCATGGTTATGGATTGATACCTGTCAAATATGAAAAATATCTGTTACAATTGCAATGTTCAAATCAGAAATCAGAAGCCTTAGAGACTTGCTAATCAGAAATTGACCTTACAATTGGGTTCAGCATAATTTTTAGATCATAATATGATTTTCTGTAAAAATATGATTCAGAATCATGAAACTGATTGAATTTTGTTTCTATTCAACCTATATATATATATATATCTATATGTGCCTCTTTGAACATTTGACTTAGAAGGCTTCACACCAAAAATATCTCCTGAGAGAGAGAGCTAGAGAAGAAGAAAGCTAGAGAGTAAGAAGAGAGTTTATCAAAATGAAAATAGGGCTACTACAAGTTCGGCAGGGTCTACACCAGCTCCTAACACCAAGTCAGCTGCGAAGCCTGTTAACAATAAAGATACCGTGAGACAAGGCAGAGTGTTTGCATTAATTCCAGGTGATGTGCAAAATGCTGCAACAGTGGTGCCAGGTACATTTATTGTTCACGCTCATTCTGCTCATGTATTGTTTGATTCTGGCTTTACTCATTCCTTCGTGTCAAAACTATTTGCTCACAATTTAGATAGGTCTGAGGAAGTATTATCTTATGTGCTATGTGTGTCCTCACCTTTGGGGGATTCTATGATCTGTACTTCTGTATATTTTGCTTGTGAACTTCTAATTGGGGATATCCGGGTATATGCCAACTTATTGCCTCTTGAGATGGCTCACTTTGATATTATTCTGGGTATGGATTGGTTGGGTGAATATTGTGCGACTATTGATTTTTTGACTAAACAAATCAGTATCCACCCTTCGAGACAATCAGAATTTACCTTTCAGGGTCATGGAGTGACTTCTCCATCTTATGTGATTTCGGCAATGAAGGCTTACAAATTAATTCATAAAGGATATCAGGGGTATTTGTGTACTGTTTTAGAGGGACAAATAACGAATGGGAGTATGAATGTGATTCCGGTTGTCTGTGAATTTCCGGGTGTTTTTCCGGAGGAATTACCAGGGGACTTAGTAGACCGTGAAATCAAGTTTACAATTGAAGTAGTGTCGGGAACTCAACCCATTTCTAAAACTCCGCATAGGATGTCACCAGTTGAGATGAAAGAATTAAACATTCAGTTACAAGATTTACTTGATAAAGGGTTCGTTCGCCCGAGTGTCTCCCCTTAGGGTGCACCAGTTCTATTTGTGAAAAAGAAAGATGGAACGCTCTGATTATGTGTAGATTACAGAGAGCTCAACAAAGTGAGAATCAAAAATAAGTATCCCTTACCCAGAATCAATGATTTGTTTGACCAGCTACAAGGGCACAAGTCTTTTCGAAAATTGATTTACGGTCTGGATATCACCAACTAAAGGTCAAAGCTAATGATGTTGAGAAAATAGCTTTTCGAACCCGGTATAGGCATTACGAATTTTTGGTTATGCCTTTTGGAGTTACTAATGCACCGGCGGCATTTATGGATTTGATGAATCGTATCTTTAAGCCATACTTAGATGAATTCGTAGTGGTGTTTATCGACGACATTCTTATCTATTCAAAGAATGCAGAAGCTCACGAGAATCATCTTCGTTTAATTCTTCAGACACTCCAAGAAAAGAAATTGTATGCTAAGTTGAAGAAATGTGAGTTCTGGCAACATGAGGTAGCATTCTTAGGTCATGTGATAACGAAGGAAGGTGTATCTGTTGATCCGCACAAGATTGAGGCAATCATAAATTGGCCAACTCCTACCAATGTAACTGAAGTGCGTAGTTTCTTGGGATTAGCGGGGTACTATCGGAGGTTTGTAAAAGATTTTTCTAAAATCGCCGTGCCACATATCCAATTGACTCAGAAGGGGGTTTTGTTTGAGTGGTCAGAATAGCGAGAATCTGTCCTTCCAGGAATTAAAAGCAAAGTTGACTACAGCACCAAGGTTCTAGCATTACCATCTAGTACCGAAGGATTTGTAATCTACAGTGACGCTTCTTATAAAGGACTTGGCTGTGTACTTATGCAAAATGAGGAGAGTCATCGCTTATCCTTCCCGACAACTTAAACCCCATGAAAAGAATTATCCCACACATGATCTTGAGCTAGCAGCAGTGGTTTTTGCTTTGAAGATATGACGACACTATCTGTATGGTACTACCTGTGAAGTTTATACTGATCATAAGAGCCTCAAGTACCTTTTTACCCAAAAAGAGTTGAATATGCGATAGCGACGCTGGTTGGAACTTATTAAGGATTATGATTTGTAGATCCATTACCATCCCGGTAAAGCCAATACAGTTGCAGATGCACTTAGCCGAAAGGTACGGGGAATTTGGCAAATTTGCTTACGGAACGAGAAGAGTTATTGGTTGAATTAGAGAAAATGAATGTAGACCTTGTGATGCATGGACAGAAGGCCATAGTAGCAGCAGTGATGGCCCAACTGACATTAATTGAAGAAATCAAACTACGTCAGATGGAAGATGAAACCTTGAAGAAGATATGTGATGAGTTAGAGACAAAACCAAGACCGGGATTGAATTTGATGAATTCAGTACTCAAATTTCAAGGCAGATTATGTGTTCCCAATGTGTCAGAAGTTAAATGGAAATTGATGGAAGAAGCACATGCCTCGAGATTTTCAATGCATCCTGGGAATACTAAGATGTATCGGGATTTAAAACAAAACTTTTGGTGGCCAAGTATGACAAAGGAGATCGCGGACTTCGTCTCTAAATGTTTGTAGTGTCAGCAAGTAAAGGCAAAGCATCAGAGACCGGCAGGGTTATTACAACCCCTTCCAATCCCGGAGTGGAAATGGGAACATCTGACCATGTATTTTGTTGTAGGGTTACCACGGACTCCTCGAGGTATGAATTCTATATGGGTCATTATAGACCGGTTAACTAAGTCTGCCCATTTCCTACCTATGAAAACTCAGTACAATACAGACAAACTTGTTGTAATCTATGTGAATGAAATTGTGAGACTCCATGGTGTTCCAGTTTCAATAGTATCAGATAGAGATCTAAAGTTTGTATCTAGATTCTGGCAGAGTCTATAGGGAGCAATGGGTACAAAATTGAAGTTTAGCACAGCTTTCCACCCTCAGACAGACGGACAATCCGAGAGAACGATACATACATTAGAGGATATGCTCCGAATGTGTGTTTTGGATTTCAGGAAAGTTGGGAAACTCATCTACCATTGGTAGAGTTCGCATATAATAATAGTTACCATTCGAGTATTGGGATGGCACCCTATGAGGCTCTGTATGGAAGACCATGTTGTTCCCTCGTGTGTTGGGCCGAAGTTGAAGATAGGTCATTGTTAGGGCCCGAAATTGTCCAACTGACAACTGAAAAGATTAAGATTATTCAGGAAAGACTGAAAACCACCCAAAGCAGCCAAAAGATTTATGCGGATCATCGACGAAGAGATTTGGAATTTGAAGTAGGTAGTCATGTTTTTGTAAAAGTTACTACGATAAAAGGACATCCCAGATTCGGAAAAAATGGGTAAGTTAACACCCCGATATGTGTGTCCATTCCAAGTTCTGGAGAAAGTGGGTTCTATGGCTTACCGAATTGCTCTTCCACCAAGCATGAACCAAATACATAATGTATTTCACGTATCTATGCTTCGAGGGTATCTCCCGGATCCGTCTCATGTCATTGATTACCACCAAATCATTTTGGATGATAAGCTAACCTATGAAGAAAAGCCAACTCGGATTCTGGATTGGCAAGTGGGACAACTATGGAACTGAGAGATTCCAATGGTGAAAATTGAAAAGCAGGAACACTACATGACCGAGGCTACTTGGGAAAAAGAGGAGGAAATGCAACACCAGTATCCACATCTATTCCCTGTCCTAAGGTAAAACAAGTTTGAGGGACCAAACTTATTTAAGGGGGGGAGAGTGTAATAACCCGACCCTCGTGCATGCTTTCTAGTATGCTATCAGTTCCTTATTATGTATAATTACAAGTCTGATGTGGAATTCCATGTGAAAGTAAGTTTAATTGTGTGAATTTCATGGTTATGGATTGATACCTGTCAAATATGAAAAATATCTATTACAATTGCAAAGTTCAGATCAGAAATTGGAAGCCTTAGAGACGTGCTAATTAGAAATTGACCTTATAATTGGGTTCAACATAATTTTTAGATCATAATGTGATTTTCCATAAAAATCTGATTTGGAATCATTAAACTGATTGAATTTTGTTTCTATTCAACCTATATATATCTATATGTGCCTCTTTGAACATTTGACTTAGAAGCCTTCACACCAAAAATATCTCCTGAGAGAGAGAGCTAGAGAAGTAGAAAGCTAGAGAGGAAGAAGAGAGTTCAACAAGGAGAAGATTGGGAAATTTGAGAGGGTTTATAGAAATTTAAGCTCAAGGTATGTATTATCTACTTTTGTTAAGCCTCTCTTTACTAATGAGTAAGAAATTCTCTACAATATTGAAGTTAGGGCTGTGATTAAGATCAAGAGTGTGTGTGTGTGTGTTCTTTGCTTAATTGTATTTGTAGTTGTGTTGGTGGTTTCAAGCTTTGTGATAGGAAATTTCACCTTTCCCCTCTTGATTTTACATGTTGTGTGGAGTTCATCAATATACTTAGATGGTTATATATATATATATTTAGTTGGAACCAAACATAATTCAAACCATGAAGAAATTGGGTTGTGCATGTGGAATTGAAGATGATGACCCTAATTGCACTTATGATTCATGTTTATGGTGATATTGAGCTATTATATTGCATTAATTTTCCTTATTTTGAGCTTTGTAATGTATATACCAAGTTGAGGAGTTGCCTTGTTTTGAAGTGTGCAAAATTGGGTTAACGACCGCACATGTGGGGGTCATGGCCGCACGTGCGGGAAGCACCACCGCATGTGCGAGGCTCACAGCCGCACTTGCGGAAAATAAGGGAAAACAAAGCTTGCATTCTGAAATAAATGCACGTGCAGGGCACGCACGTGCGACCATCTTCCCGCGCGTGCGGTGAAGGGTCTCCGCACATGCGGCCCATGTGGAAAAATCATGTCTGCTCCGTTTCTCTTGTTTGCCCTCTGGGATTGCTAAAATCTGTATTTGATGCTTTTAAAATGCTTGTAAATTCGTTAGAAGCAAAACGAATCAGATATTGTTTAAAAAGGAAAATGGATTAATGTCTAAACTGTATATGTGTGTAGATCACATACAGGAGGGGACTACCGCTACACCACAGCACTGTGAGTAATAGAGCTGTACTAGTACGTTTCGCTTATCGTTAATAATTATTTTAGCGCACTTTTATTCGCAAGTTAACTATGTTAACCTATATGAACGATTGGAAAATCTATGTTATCTGAACGATTGGAAAATATGTACATCTGTATGACTCTAAGATTATTCTGCTCTGTTAAAGATGGGCCTGAGGCCGTTTAGTTATAAGCCACCAAGTGTGGACAACTCTGAGGAAAAGGGAGGTGAGGACACGTCAATGACTCACCGACCGTGTTCTGATCTGAATTCAATATATTTTTATGGCCGGTGGCCGAGGGAATTGGCGTACATGTCAATGTATCACTTACTCGTTCATGTTCAGACAGCTGTTGATATGGGTCTGAGGCCGATTTGTAAGATATGTTGGGCCTGAGGCCACTTTGCATAATACTGGGCTTGAAGCCAGTCTGTATAAAGATTGGGCCTAAGGCCGTTCTGAAAATGTTTACAGAATAAGATTAGTCATATGACCTCTACACCTATACACATTATAATTCAAGTTTATTCATTGAATTGTTTAAGTACTATTATTCACTGAGCCTTGCTCACTCCGTGTTATGTCTGTCTCTGTAGGTAACCAACCCGAAGGTCAGTCTTAGCTCAGTTTTGGTTGCTTTCTTTTGACAACTTCGCCCTATCCCAACATTTGATGAAGTCTATGCGTCTTGTGGAGTTCCTTTCACAACCTTTCGCTTTGGTCACCAGTCTTTTGTCTAATGTGATTAATCATGCATAACTTTCTATACCAATATTTTTGCTACACCCCCCACCTGCAGGGCTGGATCTGTATATATATGTGTGTATGTGAATGTCTGTTTCTTGTGTGTCTATTTACCATATATTGAAATGTTTAATGGTATATTTGTGATCCTAGCATATAGGTGTTAGCTCAATGGATGTTGTTCTATGTTGTTAATTGCTTCCGTTCAGGCCCCATATGCTATACATATCAAATTTAATGTCTAGTTTCTAAATTGGTCATGCCCAAACTCTTAGGGGCGAGCTAAGGGGTGTGACACATAGGGTATGAAAGAATTGTCGACATGCGATCTGTGGAACGACTGATGAACCTGTTGAGTGCGGCGGCCATCCCCATCAACCTTTGAACCTTCTTGACCGATCGAGGAGAGCCGAGTTCCAGGATTGCTGTGATTTTCCTTGAGTTGGCTTTCGATTCCGCGGTGGTTGACAATGTAGCCAAGGAATTTGCCGGATCCGATCCCAAATGCACACTTGGAAGTGTTCAGCTTCATTTCGTACTTGCGTAAAATGCCAAATGTCTCTTCCAGATCGGCTAGATGAGTTTGCACTTCTTTGGACTTGACCACCATATCGTCAATGTACATTTCCATAGTACGGCCGAGTTGCTCCTTGAACATGGCAGTGACTAGTCTTTGGTAAGTTGCCCCCGCATTCTTTAACCCAAAAGGCATAACCTTATAGCAATAGATTCCTCTTGAGGTGAGGAATGCAAGTTTTGTCTTGGTCCTCTGGATGCATAGCAATTTGATGGTAGCCTCTGTAGGCATCGAGGAAGCTCATACGTTAATGACGCGCCATGGCATCTACGAGTTGGTCTATTCTGGAGAGGGGGAAACAATCATTGGGACAAGCTTTATTTAAGTCCGTGAAATCCACACAAAGATGCCAAGTCCCATTTTTCTTCTTTACAACCACAGTATTCGACAGCCATGTAGGATAGGTAACTTCCCGGATTGCCCCGGCATTAAGCAACCAGTCAACTTCTTCAACAATGGCAGCAGTGTGTTCTGCGGCTGACCACCAGCTTTTTTGAATAATCGGCTTACATTTAGGGTCAACATTTAAACGGTGCTGAGAAACAGATGGATCTACCCCTGGCATCTCATACGGTGACCATGCAAATACGTCAAGGTTGCCGAGTAAGAAGGTAATTAGCTGCTGCCTGTCGACTTTATTCAGGGAGGCGCCGACCATGAAGAACCTGTCAGGATTCCCATCAATTTCAACTCGATCCAGGGCTTCCGTGGCCTTTTCACTTCGGAGCCGCCCAACATTGTTGAGGCTCTCTCGATCCGACACCTCAATAGAATTCACTTCCAGTTCTCTTGGTGTCTTTGCGGCAAGGAGATAACAAGCGTGTGTCGATTTCTAGGAACCACGGATTTGTTCAATGCCGTGTTCGGTCGGGAAGCGGAGCATTTAATGATAGGTGCTCAACACGGCTTGCATGGTATGCAGCCAAGTTTGCCCCATGATGAGATTATACGCTGAAGGAAGCTTGACAACCAAGAATTCCACATCCACTGATCGGGAGCCCGCTCGAACTAGTAGTCTGATTTTGCCTAACGAGTATTCTGGATTAGTATTGAAGCCGAATAACGGATAATGAGCCAAGGACAGATCTGACTCAGTAAAGCCGAAGTTGATGAAGGTTTTATAGTACATAACTTCCAAAGTACTCCCCTTGTCAATGAGAACACGTTCGACGGTGAATCGGTTTATGCGTAGTTCGATGACCAAGGGATCGATGTATGGAAGCGTTACGCCGACCAAATCAGAATCATCGAAAAACATACTCGGAGCTTCATGGGGCCGTTTTGCTGGTCTGATTTGCTTCTGGGAGTTAGGATGCGACTTGAATTGTATGTACTAAGATGCCGTCGGCAAGCTGTAAATCATATGGATCACGCCGCGTGGGGATGAATCTTGTCGTAGAGCAACTGTTTTGGTTGAATTGTTCTTTCGAACGTGGTGCTTAAGCTGACCTGTCTTGTACCAACTCCTCAAGATGATCTTTCAATGGCATAACGACTTTCCGTATCATCCCTGTGGTCTTTGTGATATTCGCACCGTCTATCCCGTCTCCTCGTGTCGGGAGGTCCGACCATCTTGGGTGGCCATTTGAAGAATGGAAGATGTTGAATTTTAGACATAACCGTGCTAATCAGCTCCGACAACTCCGTATATTTCTTGTCCTCGCGCCTGATGCACTTGCCATTCACTTGAAGTTGTTCATTAGCCCGTTGTGGACATTGGTCATTTGATTGGCGTGAATCTCGTCTTTTGTCTCATTTAGGTTGATTCTGTGGTTCAGGGCTCCGCAAGGGTACAAATTTATCGGCTGAACGATCTCAGATGGGGCCGTCTTGTTGGCCTTGTGCCTGGCTTTAACCTATAGGGCGTCATCTTCCACTTTGCAGTATTTCTCGACTTTCTTCATTAGCGACCAGACTATTTTGGGGGGCCTTCTGGTCAAGGAGCTACGGAGGGCACTATCAGGGTGCAACCCCATTTTAAAGGTGGTGATGGCCATAGAGTCATTGCAGGCATCATCCACGAGATTAAAGCATTTCCAATAGCGCACCGAATAAGCACGTAGGGTTTTCCCGGGTTGAATTTGCATTGCCCAAAGAGAATCGGCCTGCTTCGGCTGGAACTTATTGGTGATGAACCTTGCCCTGAAGGATTTTTGGAGTTGATGAAGCTCTTGATCGATGTCCGGTTCCAATTTATAATATCATCTGATGGCCAATGGTCCCAAATTAGTTGGGAAATATTCGAGACATGAGGGCCTCGTTGTCTGCATGTAGTGTCATGGCTTGCTTGTAGTGATGGATGTGATCGATGGGGTCTGATTTTCCATCATAAAGGGTGAACGATGGAGCTTTCAACTTTTTGGGTAGTACCGCCGTTGCGATCTGTCACACAAAGAGGTCATGTTGATCCTCTTCATCTAAATCATTTCTTCTTCGTTTAGTCCTTGCACGCGGACTCCCTTCAGAAGAGCTAGAGACTTCGACTCGTCCCTTCTTTATGGATCCTAGGGATGACGAGTCAGAATCACTGCTACTATCTTGTCTCCGAATTCGAGGTCGTCGACCATTCTTTCGCAAAGGTCATCCCAGATCTTGGCACGCGGCCTGTTGGGATTTTGCCACCTCTAAGGCCAAATCCTGTCAAAGGCATTCATTCCCAGTCATCATGTTTTCTAACCTCTGTTCATTTTGCTTCGCCTGATCCATAATTGCTTGCATGTCTCATGCGCTGATGTCGAGGGTGAAGTCTAGGCAGCTGAGTCGAAGTTCAAAGCTCTTCGTGTGGTAATGTTTTCTGGTCCAAGCATGTTGCTTGGAGTGGTGTCAACTCGTGGTGTAAGGTCGTCAGCGACTACTAGGAGGATCTTCCGTCATGCTCGCTATGGATGTGTTGGAGTATTCCCACAAACGGCACCAATTGTGGAGAAGTGGTTTGGAAACACTCTTTGGATCCAATGGGATGCTGGAGATCCTTAGCCAGTCACCTGAAAAGGAATGAACATTTCGGTTGGGGGTGCCAGAATTAGCACTCCAGACGGACAAGTTAGTGTATACTCTCTTGGTTGCTTATATCTCAAGTTTAGACTTTTTCTTACATACCTCTTGTTAGCTGGTATTCTCGTTATTTATAGTCGTTCTTGATGTTGACGGTTGGGCCCACCTTTCTTCCAATGATTAATCCCTCATTCGACTAACTGTTCGTACTCAGCCTGGTCTATAGTTGATTATTCGGCCTTCGTCCCTCCGGGATGGAACCATATAATTCACAATTTGGTTTCTTTCCTCAAGATATTCGGCCTCCGTAAGTAATAGATTTATTCGGTCCCCCACACTTTCCATTCATTAATTGATTGAGTCCAAAAATGAAGATCAACTCCACTAATGGAGGTGAGTGTCAAACCGAGGGTTGTTTTAGGCATGAGAGAGAGAGAGAGAGAGAGAGAGAGAGAGAGATCATGCCGTTGGTAATGAACCTCCGAAGAGATTAAACCATTAAGCACAAGGTCACCTCTCAAGCTTAAACAACACTCATTTTGAAGCAATTCTCAAAACAAATAAAATGCCAAGAAAAGAGCAGGGGTGCAGAGGTCATTAGATGTGAACACAAGTATGAAAAACATGAAATAAATGCTATCAGCTCAAATAGGTTGGTGTCTAATGCCTAAAACACCAAACATATGAGGAACATTACACTACAAGCATGCTATAGAAAGCATAAATGAAGTAAACACATAAAAACAATCCTAAAACACCTGAAAACTAGTATTGAAATAAATATACAAAAGGCTAAAAGAGTAAGCTAAAATAATAGGAGAAATTAAGCTAGTAAACAAGCTGAAGGAGGGGGGCTAACCCCTCCATTTTTTGGACTTCAGAAACCACTTTTTTAGCCTTTGAAAACCTCTAAAAATCAATGGTAAAAAACTCAAAAAAAGTTGATGAAAAGATGGGAAACACAAGGGTAAAAGTCTAAGAAGCAACGTTCAAAGAAGAGTGGTCAACCCCTCTGCCTTTAATGGCCTTAAACCACAAGTTTTAGCCCATAAAGACGGGTGAAAAACTAGTACAAAAATAGCAATAAATGATGGTAAATAAATATGGGAAAAAAGCTTGGAGTTATACCTCTTGAAGAGAAGTGACCCTTTAAATTATAAATCACCAATTTCACACTCTCAAGAGCTAAGATGCAAGCTCATGAACTCAAAAAAGAGACCTCAAAATTTTGTTTAGGAAGTCTAGGCAATGTGTGTGTAGGTTGCAAGGTAAAGAGAAGAGAAATATTTTCTAAGAATTTTCCTTCTCCAAATTTTTATACCCTCATTTTATGAGAGGAGGTCAAGTATATATAGGAAAACATGTTAGGCTCTCGGAAATATCCATACAAAAACAGCTGGTGCAATGCATGCACCTATGGAGACAGTTGGCACAGCTGGCAAAAATATCTAGTTTTTTTACACAAGTGGTTGGCAGCTACTAAAGGGTATGGTCGTACACTAATTTGTGGCTGGCCGGCCACTAGTGGGTTTGTAGGGCCTCTGGGTGGTCAGGCTTTAAAAAAACCTGTTGTGGTCCAAAAATGATGAAAGACTTGCAGGTTTCTGAGGCTCAAATCCGATGCTTTCTACTAAAGAAATCAAGCATTTGACAAGCATGTGTAATCATCATTGGGTGGTCAATTTGTGGCACCCAAGTGTTTATCGACAACTAAAAAATGGGGTGTCTATAGTTGCCCTTCTTTGACAGAGCTCGAAGTCAAGAAATGACGTGAGTGAATGTTAAAGCCCGGAGACGACCCATTTTGACGAGATCGTAAGACTTGTGAAAACAAACAAAATGCAGATGCAGTTGGTTAAACCTGAGGGTTGCTTATGTATCCCATTGCAAAGAATCAAACCAATGTAGTTCAAAGGCAAAATGCAAAATGATAGACAATGTAACAAAATAATCAAACCACAAGCAAGTGCAAAACACACGAATACCATAAAGGAAGGGAGATGCAAATCAAACTACGTTTTGTATAGAAAAGAAGTGGGCATAGCCAAATGACGCATAACAAAGGCTAAGTGCGTACATCCTCAATACTGGCCTCAGCGCAGCATGGATGCTTACACATAACAGAACCATGTTTTAACGTGAAAAAGGTGTGAGCACATGCAAAACTATGTTTTTCGTAGAAAGAAAAAGATTACAAGTAATTAGGTGGTATGATATAAGTGAGGAATGATCTGCTAGGGTAAGATAATGATCCTAAATGCTGAATGCAACAAGACAAAGTAAGATGCAATGGATGAAGTGAATGAAGGGGTGCAAGCCGAACCACGTCTTACCTAGAAAATGCATGGACACAAAACAAACCACGTATAACAAAGAAAAGGTGTTAACACTCTCAGTACTGGCCTCAGCGTAGCATGGGTACTTACACATGACATAGCCATGTTTCAGTGAGGGAAAGCTATGAGCACATGCCGAACTAAGCTTAATATGGAAATGATG
Source organism: Camellia oleifera (assembly GCA_022316695.1). Taxonomy (NCBI): domain Eukaryota; kingdom Viridiplantae; phylum Streptophyta; class Magnoliopsida; order Ericales; family Theaceae; genus Camellia; species Camellia oleifera. Next base: position 93,618,432 of record CM039317.1, read on the forward strand.
CATGTAATAAAATGGTATGATGTAATGGGTGTAATGGATAATGGAGTAGGTGCATGTGATAGATGCTATATGCAATGCGACAGAGTAATAGATAATAATAGATATGATGTAGCAACTAGGAAGTGAAAGTACCTTTAGAAAGCACCTTACAAGGGCAGTCGACGATGACTCACCTTATGCTGCTGGACATCTTCCTCTTCTTCTTGGTTTTAAGACTTATTCCATCTTCTTGCGCTTCCAAACCACAAGTACTACTTTTCTCCCTGGCTATGTTTGCAACTTTCCCTATTCTCTAACAAGGTGACAGACTAGTTTGGTTTAGTATCCAGAATTGAGGAACATACAAGGCTACCTCAACCTATGGTGCTACCAAACAGATTTCAAGCCGAGGATACACCCTTGGGTATTTGTACTAGACTTTAGTTGCAAAAATTTCTAACCTTTGTGTTCTAGGCCTCGGCCATTTGAACTACAGTTTCCACCGTCTCATTTGATCTCCTCCGAACCTTTATGCATGAAAATGCTTGATTGATGGCTTGAGAACCAAGAATTACACTCCTTTAAGCTTGAGAAATGATAAGGAGGGTAATAGTACATATATTGTTTGAGAATACACTGGTGTGCCTCTATTTGCTCTCCATGGTAGCAAAAAGGAGAATCCTAAGGAAAGGGTGGCCGACCGACCACCAGTGATGGCCGACAGCCACAAACAATGGCCGACCAGCCAGTAGTAGTGGCCGACCGGCCAGTAGTAGTGGCCGACAACCACCTATGGTAGCCGACCAGCCATCAGTGGAAAAGTTGTTCAAAGTGTTCCTGAGGTGGAGCAGAAGCAGTCTGGAAATTAGTGTAATGTTCAGAGATCAAAGCAAAGTGCAAACAGAGGCATCCAAAGGCAAGGCGGTGGATTTTTGGAAGGAAGCCAACCAAGCATGTATGCGTCCCTCGCCCTCGAGGCCATTTAATTGTTTCAATTAGTTAGCGTAGCTAATTATTCGATTCAAGTGTTGTAATATTTTAATTAGCTTAGCATAGCTAGTTATTGAATTCGGTTTGTAATAATTAGTTTAGCTTAGTGTAGCTTAGCTTAATTATTCGGACCCTGCTTCGAGAGGGCGCAACATTGTAATAAGCGTGCATGTGTATGTGCATGTCTTCCAACCCCACTTCTTTCTCCCTTTTACTTAACCGCTTTCGATGGTTAGTTTAGGGTCACATTTCGATTAGCATACCTTATGCTTGCATGTTTGCATCATTCATTTGTATTGCATGCACCGAGGCTCAGCGCATCATTCAAACTACATCGTATTTCAATACTTCTTTGAATACGTGTATCAAATTGTTGTATTCATATGCCATCTTAGATAGCCAAGCCTATTAAAAGCATATTGCATATGTTGCATTAAGCATCTTACATAGTTAGGATCATGCATATTTCTAACTAGCTTTTGTTTTGGCTTGGAGTACACTGTAAGCTTTTACGCTTTAGCATACTTGCATGAGTGTGAGTGTTGCCATGATAGCATGCTTGCCATGAGGCTATTTGCTTATGTGATTAACTATATGAATGCTTGTGGATGAAGGCCTGATTGCTTGAATTGGAACAATTCAATGATTGTGAGTTTTAAGCCCACTTTGCGAAGTGGCAAATCATGTATTAAGCCCATCATGTTTGATGGCAAATCCGCATTTTAGCCCACCTGAGGGTGGCAATTTCAAACCTATTTTCGAAAGCAAACATGAATTGAATTCGTTATAATTCTCGTGATTTAGTCTATACTTGTATGTATGTGGTCACATAGTAAAGTTAGCTAATAACCAGAATAAGAACACATGTGTTTATAAAACAACATATCATGTTTAGTAGAGGCCGATCCTTCGATCGAGCGAGTGGGGGTGCTCATGTCATGACCTTCCCCTCTCGTACCCAAGTTCCCGAGCCAAGGCAACTTTGGTGATGACGGACACGTGGCCTTTGGCATGAGTCAGGGTTTCCTAAATTTTCCAAAAACAAAATAGTTAGGTGGCGACTCTATAATCTAGCAAAGCTAGTCCATTTTTGGCACTTTTTGATTCAAAATCAATTTTCCAAAACGATTTGCTAGGATTTTGACTATTTGGGGTTTATCAGTCTCACATTGCACTTTGTGAGATTAGATTCAGAACTGTGACAGGAGTCCAAACTGTAAGACCAATTCGCGCCTCTTCGAAAGGGGGCCGCGCGAAGAAAGTCGAGTCTACAGTTTTTAGCGACTCTGCTGGGGATTTAGAGAACTTGACTCGAACTCATGATATGATGTTTTATTCACATTTATGTGTTTCTTTGCATTGCATTTACATAGGTGCGCCTAAGTCATAGTGTTTGCCATTTGTTATTCCTGAGCGGTTTGCCGAAGGCTTGCTTGGAAAAGCATGCCATAAGGCTGACCGGTTGCAGGCTCTGCCATGATGGGAACACAAACCTTCGATTTGGACTACCGTTATACCGTTTGCTCCTCTTTTCACTTCTCGGTGTTAGGAGCGAGAGGTATATGAGGTGGTCTTGCTGAGGCACCATTTTTGACCTAATCGACCTAGTTGCATATCGGGAGCCATAGAGACTATTCCAAACTAGCACAGGTTGCTCACCCAAATGCAGGATTGTGTGAAGCCACTTGTTGTGCATAGTGAAACCCTAACTCCTGACGAAACTAGGACAGGGTAACCCTACCCCATCATAGGGGTGTTTGGCTCTCTTTAACTGGAATGTGCGTTACAGTGAAACTGTACAGGGATGTGCATATCAGTTGCCAAGTTGGTATCTGTTTTTGGGCAGAATTCACTAGAGAGTACAACCATTCAAATTTTAGTTGGCAATTGTAATTATAGGTTTTAGAGGGAGGACTTCAAATTTTTTGATGGATTCCTAAATTAATTGCTGATGAAAATGTTATTTAGTCGGGAAAAAGGTACACTATTTTGTTTTTGGTGAGTAAAACAGTTAGTAGCCAAAGAAGAAATTAAGCTAGGGTTTGAAAACATTACCATTTTAGACATATCACCTATACTTGGAAGTTGGAATGGACATGTCTCTGTTTCTCTCATTGTGACTCTCTCTCTCTCTCTCTTATGCCTCTGCTAACCTCTATTATTCTTGTTTTGTTTCCATCGACGTTGGGTACATAAGCATCACCTCCATCGCACACAACACCACCATCACACCTTCGTCGATCCACGATTGACTTTCGGAGACCAAAAATGAGGCTTTGGGACTTATATTTTAGTAGTTGAATGTGTATTTTCCTGTAGTGAATATAGTTTTTAATAAATCATAAAGGCACTTATAAGTTAACTTATTTAATTTATTGGCTTAAAAAAATAAAAAATAAATAAAAACTAACAAATGGCGTTTGGCTGCAAATCTATATAATTTAATTGACTTTTTCAATTTATTTGGCTCAAAAAGTCAGATTATCTTAAGGTACAATTTGTAGTGTTTTTTTTAAAAACAAAAAAAACAAAAATCTTATTTGAAACACTTAAATACGTACAAACATAAAAGTCTCATCTCTTTTGTCATAAGTACAACTTTTGAGGGCATCCTAAATATTTGACAACAAAAAAACTATGTCATATCATAACTTATTTAACCAAACATATAGAACTTTATTTTATTGATTATTAAAAGTTGCACTAAACACATTTACAACTTACTTTAAGTTTTTTAAAAGTAAAATTTAAAAAATTATAATCTTAAAAGTTAAATTATAAGTGATACCAAATGAGCCTTGTAACACCCCACTTTTTATTACTCGGATAACATTCCAAACCATTGTTATAAATAATTTCAGAGATAGCAAACAAACATTTCAGTATCTTAATAAAGATAAGTAAGTCAAGATTCTCCTATTCGTATACAAAGTAAATGCAACGTGTAACATGATTACAGTAACTTACCTGCAGGCTTACATCATTACATAAAAGAGAAAGGGTTCAACCATTATACAGCAACGGTATTTAGCCAACAAATAAAATGCCCCGTAGCCAACAGATAATGAAGATCTTCGATATTGAATCACTTCTTGACATTCACCTGAAAAAGGATTAGCAACGTGCGATGAACATAAAGTCCAGTAGGGATCCCAACATGATCCTAAATAATAGCAACTTACAGATAGCTATGATCATCAATGCTTTAAGTCATACCATATATACATACGTGCCGGTTTATACTTGAAGATATACTTATACAGGTATTTTTCTCAAAATTGTTTGATTTGTCCAACATCACAAAACTGTTCATTATTCTTTCTTCGTGTTACCTGTTTATTTTAAACTTGCTAGACAATAATGGGTGTTTGAAAACAACTCACGAAATCCAAATACTTTTCCCCAATTACTAAACTCACACCCAATTCCAAATTACAATTTTCAAATAGAAGCATACCAACAAACAAGAAGACGATACATATAAATACTCCTCATGTAACCATATAAGACAATTGACATCCTCTACAAAATAATCATCACCATGCATGAAACACATAAGCAGAACTGAGATGATAACGAGAAAACCTAACAATGATCTACCTGCCTCAAACACGGCAAGCCAAGGAAACACCTTTCCAATACTCACGCCAATTTACCAATCACCAGCTAGAAAGTAATGGTGCCTCTGCCAAGTTCTCCAAGTGCTAGCTAGAAGGTACTGGCACCCCACATTCACAGCACAACCAATTCTTTAGGCACTAGCTAGAAAGTAATGGTACCTCTTATTCTCAATGCATACACATTTCTAACCATCACATAACTCAAATAAATATAAATGGCTCGACTGTACTATATACACACAATTCTATTCAACATCACAATGTCATCCTCCACCGATGACTCAAAACCTCTAAGCATAAATATTTAAACACACGCAATTTGATAGTCCGACCCTCACTTGACCTTAAATTCAACAACAATGATAATGACAACAATATTCAACAGTTTTAAATCCAACCTCAAGTTCAAATTCTGAATTTACAATATATCATGGTTTTGTTCTATTTTCAAAATCAACCCTTTTGTTTTCCAAGTTACATTGCCCAAATCCTTTTCTTTCAAAAAGACCAATTTCCACATTTTTGATAAAACCACATCCATGGATTTCAAGCCATAACCCAACTCAACTTAACATGATTATTCCAAATAAATTCCATTAGCAACGCTGATTCTCCCTTTATACTATTAACACAATAATACAACTCAATATTAACAGGACACAAACATTATTTAACTTTACACATTTTTAATTCATTAGGTCAAATTATAAAATTAGGGCTTTTTTCCTTTTTTTTTCAACATAAACAAGGTAAGCTACCCTCAAATTAACACAACAACAATCAATTTCACAATTCCTACTCCAAACATTCAAACCCTAGATCCTCTTTATGATTATCAAAGAAATCTATAATGGATATGATTTTTATGTAATAAAATCTACCACTTGTCTATCTATGGGCTAGGTATTGAACAGGAACAAAGAAATCCCTAACTCTTGAAGCGACGAGGAGAAAATTGAAAAATCCACAGTGACAAATACACGATTTACTCAAATTAAAATGAAGCCCTCGTGACCCTCTTCGTTTAGGTCTAAGGGACTATGGGTCAAAGATGGGTAGAAGTAGATGAAAACCAAGTGAGAAGAGCTTGAAAGTTCAAAAATGGCAGAAGGAGAGAGAAAGAGAGAGAAAAGTGATCCAGATTTGACCAAAAGTGACTTTTATAGTTGCCAAAAATGGACAAACCGCTCAACCGACCAGACACATAGGTGACACCGCTTGAGTGAACTAAGTGACACCGCTTGAGTGAACAAAGTGACCGCTCGAGTGCACAATGACACCTACCAGAAGTTCAAACCATACAAGGTAGACCGCTCGAGCGACCAAACCTGCGCTCAAGCAAAGATCAACAACTCTCAGAATCACAGGTCTGTAAGAGTACTAGATGACTCGAACGACTGCTCGAGTGACCAATCGATCGCTTGAGCGATGAAGAAAAACTCAGAGTGCTATACCCTCCCCACCTTAGGAAATTTCGTCCCCAAAATTGAAGGCAAGGCTGAACAAATGTGACTCAATCACAATCACCCACGAAGGATTGGATCCATACTTGGGATAGATTCCTATATCCCAATTTAACCTTTCAAGGCCCCAAAGACGCCTGAACAACAAAACTCAATGAGCAAACATGGACATCTCCTCGACCAATACAATTCATTGGGTCTACAAGACAAAACAAAAACAACCACATGCATACTAGAAGCATCTACCAAGTGCCAACCATCACAACATGACCACACACACTCGAGTGCTCAAAACTAGGATACGGAAGATATCTCCACAACAAAAGTCTCTGTGAACTCACACAAGAAAAGAAAATTCCCAACAAAGAAAGGTCAAAAATAACAACCCTATATACAAGCCTCATTAATATCAAAACACTCCTCAAACCAACATCCAGACCAAAATTGGCAATGCAAGCTAAGTCACAATTCAATGTCCATTATTCCAGGCAAAATAAATGACAACAGAACTTTATATATAATAAAAAAAAATCATCATTTTCTCAATTCTTTAAAAAAAAAAAATTCCTAGATGTAGAACATTTTTCATAAGTGTCCAAAACTCATTCTTATCATAACCAAAATATATTAACCGTCTTTCAAGCAAAACTCAAAAGTTTTATAAACACTTTTCGAAAACAAAGGTGTAATTCAAGACACATAATTATCCCCAAGTAAGTTGCACAGTACCCAATGAGATTCCTCATTATAATTTAGATTAGCTCCACAACACTCCCATTAAACAAGGCCATCTGAGGCTATAATTCCAAGAAAAATTCATTTTCCAATTCAAAGTCAACAACCGTCATCTCATTACATCCATTACTCTTACCATAATGCCACAACAAACACATATGTCAAATTCACAGAACAATCTGTTATGGAAATAACAATCGTGTTATCAACGCAACAAAACACAAGAAAGTTCATTAACTTGAAATTACCTTTTATCATAAACATCATCATAAGTTATCACCCACATGCGGTGTAATGCACACGTAAAAGCATGACCCTACACACACGACTCCAACCCGAGGAGTTTCATAATTCAAAGCAAGCTTCACACAAGCTTCTACACCCACAAACACGAGACTCCACTCTTGACAAACCACTCTAAGGCACTTACAAGGTTACAACTCTCTTTACCAAACTTCAAGCTAGACGTTGTGTGACTATTTGTCAACCACATTCCAATATCAACTAACTGCTTAACCAACTTGATAAAACTAAGGCTCAATACCAAACACCAACGTGCAACCTAACTCTATTACTCCTTGAATTACCTTGAATTCCTTAAGACTTGGCCATACCACTATTGTTACCCAAAGAAATCACCCCTCGTATGCTTATATGTCAATTTCCTTTTACACATCGAATGTAAGACTGATGTGGTCAATGATAATCACATAATTCCGGACACAGAAGAATCTTCACCAATGCCACGCTCACTACCTGCGAGCATAACCATTCTTCATCCTGAGAAATACTTCTAGTATTTACCGAAGAATTCTCCTTTCACTCTCAAAACTCCATCTCCTATCAAATAATACCTCAACACAAGCACCACCCTTCTTACAATCAATAGGACCACCACGAACTCATTAACCAACAAAACCAAAATACTAAGCATCACCTTCAAGTATCATTCTTACTGCCCCAATATACAAATCTTACACTCCCTTGAAACATTCTCACGTAATCAACCAATCTCACAAACCTTAAGGTCTCGTATCTCCATATACTTGACTCACCCTAACCTTATAACTTGTTTTCACCGCATCACACCCCTAACCATAACCATCCATAGATTCCCAGTAACAGTTGTTTTTGGGTGATGGCTCGAGTGGAGATTTGTAGCTCTAAGTATCTTGTAGGTTTGCAAGTGAGACCACTTGAGCGAAGGAATAGTTCGCTCAAGCAAAGAAAATGAGCTCCCAGTATTTCCACTATAGCTCTGCAAAACTTATGAGACCTTACATTTACTGCTCGATGTAGACACCCCATTTTTGACCGCCCTTAAGACTTGGGTGCTACTGATGGTTTACTTGGTGGTGAAAGATATGCAGGAGCAAAAGTTCGATTTCTTCGGCAAGAAGAGAGTCAAATCCCAACCTCACACCCCATTTTGGACCAAAGCTATTTTGAATGATTTTTAGACCTTAAAACCCTCTCTTTCAAAATATTTTTGAAATAAAGTTTCTACGATGCTCTGAGGCTCGCATTTTGTTAAATGATGAGTTTTTGGGATAAACCGAGCAAGGACAAAGTAGGAAATGAATGAAAGAGAGATGAAATCTTTGAAAAATATTTCAAAACACCTTGTTCAGGGTTTTGGAGTTGAAGAAAATAGGAGAAAAGGGAAGAAACCAAGTTGGGGAAAAAGATGGGCGTGAACCGTTAAGAGAGAGTCGGGTAACCCGTGCTAAATCAGGCCTATCCTTTTGTATATTTGTATTTAAGCTATGAGGCCACCACCATTGGAAAGAAGACTTTCGGGGCTTCATTTTTTACTTAAGAATCTCCTAAAGCCGAGTCTGGATGGGGGAGATATGATTGGTTGAAGTTGGGCATCATTCCGGTTGGACTAAAACTGAGCAGCCTTCACTAAAAGATGGATATCTGAAGCTTCCAAATTTGGAAAGAAGACTTCCGGGGCTACAGTTTAGGCTCAAGAATTACCTAAAAAGGAGTCTAGATGAAGGAATTAGGCTTGCTTCAAGCCAGGAACTAGGGTTGATTTTTTCCATCGGCCTCTATGGAGGTCCATCGGCCACAATTTGACCTCTGCAGCTATGAGTCGGCCAAAAGTGCACCTTATCGGCCAAAAATGATGGCCGGTCGGCACCAAAGATGGCCGGTTGACCAGAAGTGTCCAGAAAGCCCAGAATTGGCAGATATTTATCCTTCAACTGTTCCAGGCTGTCCTAGATATTTCTAAATTGAGAAATTTCCGAACCAATGCTCATATATTACTATATATTGAGCCATATCTCAAGGATTGAGCGGTTGGCAATTGTGGGACTCTCTCTCTCTCTAAAAACTCCTCTCTCTCTGCAAGACTTTGTGAGCAAAAATCTAAGCCTCTCTCCTTAGAAGCTCCTTCTCTTCTTGTTTTGAGCCTTAAGCTTAGAATCCTCTACACTTTCGCAAAGAGACCCTTAACCAAACTTAACCACCATTGGGCTGAGATTCTTTGAGGATCATTTGGAGCTCCAAAAGGCTGATTTTGGCTCAGGTTTTGGTTGGTTTTGTTGTTGTCCTTCAAGGTGCTTCAAGGGTAAGCTCTTGTTCCTTTAAACCTCAACTTTGCATGCTTGTTTTACCATCTTTGCAAACTGATTTTGGCTTGGTTTTGAACTAAGAAAATCTCTGTTTTTCAGTCCTAAAAGTGTTGGTTTAAGCCTTGTTTGGCTAGGGGGTTGTCTCTCCCTTTTGTTCCTTAGCTTGTATAGCTTTTGAGCCATCTTCTAAGGCCTTTCAAAACAACTTTTTGTGGCCTTTCAACCACTAAATCTAGAGGATTTTCAGTGGTAAAAACTCTATTTTGAGGTCCCAAATGGGTGGGGGTTGTCCCCCTCCTCTTCTCTTGTTTACATGTCTTTTTGGCCTATCAAAGGAGCATGTATCTCTATACTTTTGAGGCTTAGTTCAGGAACTTTTTTTTGTGACTTTTAGGACCTTCCTTGACTCTGTCCATGGCTGGTTTGGTCACCCCTTGCATGCATCTTGTATGTGTAGTGTAATCCCATTTGTGGCTCATCAAAGTAGCATGTCTTTCTAGCATGTATTGGCTTCATTTCAGTAGGTTTTTGGCCATCATTTGACATTTCATAACTCTGATTTGGGTTGGTTTGGTAGCCTCTTGCATGCTCCAGTGTACTTATAGTGAAAAACTTGCTTACTAGCCTTGTATGCATGATGTTTTGGCCAAGCATGCTAGCTTATTTTGGCTATACTCCATACATGTTTTAGCATTATTTTGGGCTGTTTTAGGACTGTTTTGGGCTTCCAAGGTCATATGACTCATGTTCTGTATAGCTATAGTGCAAATCCCTAACTAGTCTTGAGTTTTGAGGCCCCTACCATGCTATACTTGTGATGTTTGCATGCCTTGGCATCATTTGGCATTGAATTTTAGAGCTTATATATGTGCCATACTCCCATGTTTATCACTCTTTAATTGTGTTTAAGAGTTGTGCCTTTATGCCTTGTTTGTGAGCTAATACATGAGCATATCTTTCTTGCCATCTATGCTGTGAGTCTAGCATGTTTTTGCCACTATTTTGATCTGCCTTAGGTCTATTTTTAATGTTTGAAGCCATTTGAGCATTACTTAGTATGGTTGTAGTGTAAAGCCCTTGACTAGCTTTGTGTTTCAAGCTTCTTGACATGCTTTCTTTGAGCTATTTGCATGATTTAGCATCCTTTGGAATGTAATTTCAGAGCTTACTTCATTGCTACATTCTCACATTTGTCACCTCTTCATCATGTTTGAGAGGTGTACTATTATGCTTAAGCCATGGGGCCAATGCATTGAGCATGCATTTCCTTACTTTTCAAGCCATCATTTCATCATTTTGGCCACTAATTTTGGGCATGGCTGAGGTTTGTCCCTTTTCAGTTTAAGTCCATTGAGTATGTGGTTTGCATGTTGTTGCATGCTTGGTACATTGCATGTTTGCATGTTTAGGTCGCATAACATTGTTGCATACTAGTTGATTAGCTCATGTTACATTAGCTTAGTTTGCATGCTTGTTACATTTCATTTGGCACGCTCATGTTGCATTGCATTGCATTTCCATGTTGCATTGTATTTTGCATACTTGGGTTGCTTGTGTTTAGTTTGGGGTGTCAAACCAAACACGAGGAACGAGGAACGTTCGTACTTGAAGTGACGAAACGTGCCTCAATCCTCGGTTGTCGACGCTCTTGATCAAACATGATAGAGTTCTAGGCATTCATATGTTTTTGTTGCATTCATTCCACATTGATTTGCACACTTGGCTCCTTTGGCCATCATGCATTGAAATGCGTGATTGATGGCTTGAGGGTGAAGCACTACACTCCCTTGAGTTCATGACATGATAGGGAGGGTGTTTGTGCACACATTGCCTTGAAAATGCATTGCCATGCTCTAGTTTGTCCTCTGCTGCAACCAAACAGCATTCTGCAAGGAAGATATGGCCGACCAGCCATCTTCAGTGCCAATCGACTAAACATTTTTGGCCGAGATCCTCACAAATGGTCGGCGACCAAATTCCACATGGCTGGTGTTCCTATATCTTGGCCGGTGACATCTCACAGTGTTCAGGGAGTGGTTCAGAATCATCACAGAGAATTGTGCAGTTTGCAGAGGTACGAAACAGTGTAAACAAAGGCAACATAAGGCATGGCAACGGATTTCTGAGTGAAGTCGACCGAGCATGCATTCAGTCCCTCTCCCCAAGGCCTCTTTACTGTTTTTCGTAGCTTAATTGATTTGTTAATTATTTAAGCGTTGTAATGATTAGTTGTAGCTAGTTATTCATTTGATTCTGTAATAATTAATTAGCTTGTTAATTAGTTAATTAGTTAATTTGTATTATTCTTTCGGACCCTCTGTCGAGAGGGCCAATTGTTGTAATAAGCGTGCGTGTGTGCGATGCATGTCTTCCAACCCCACTTCTTTCTTCCTTTTACTTAACTGCTTACGATGGTTAGTTTTAGGGCACATTGCATTTAGTATTCTTATGCTCGCATGTTTGCATCCATTCATCTGTATTGCATGCACCAGGCTCGGCGCATCATACTAACTGCATTGTGTTTCAATTCCAAGTTGAATACATGTATCGAATTGTCGCATCTCATGTGCCATTTTAAATTAGCCAAGTCTATTCTAGTTGCATTTTGCGTGTGTTGCATTAGCTATTTTAACATGAACTAGGATCATGCATGATTTCTAACTAGTTTCTTGTTTTTGGCTCGGAGTACACTGTGAGTGTTTATGCTTTAGCATCTTGCATGTATGTGAGTGCTAACATGACAGCATGCTTGCCATGAGGCTAATTGCTTATGTGATATAACTGCCTGAATGCCTGTGGGTGAAGGTTGGATTGCTTGAATTGGAACAATTCATCAAGTCCCTGTTTTAGCCTACTTGCGAGTAGCAAACTTCAAACTGTTTTCAAACAAACGGATATACGATGCTTTGTTCCAAATTAGGCGATCTGGTCTATACTTGTGTGTTGTGGGCATCACATAGTAATTCTAGCTAATTAACCGGAATAAGAACACATGTGTTTTCAAAAACAAGATATCATGTTTAGTACAAGCCGATCTTTGATCGGGCGAGTGGGGGTGCTTATAGATGACCTTTCCCAATCGTACCCAAGTTCCCGAGCCGAGGCAACTTTGGTGATGACGGACACGTGACCTTAGGCACAAGTCAGGGTTTCCTAAATTCCCCAAAACTAAAATATTTAGGTGGCGACTCTGTATCTGGCAAACTAGTCCATGTTTGGCACTTCTTCCTTAAAAATCAGTTTTCCAAAACGATTTTCCTGGATTTGGACTCTTTGGTGATTTATCAATCTCACATCAGCACATTGTGAGATTAGATTCAGAACCGTGACATTGAGTCCGAACTGTAGTAGCAAAGCCCACGGGCGCGTCTACACTTGAGCAATGGAACGTTTGCTCGAGCGGTTTCTTTATATTTTGGTACTTCACTTGAGGGAAGGAATGTTTGCTCTAGCAGGTCTGTTCAGGACAGCTAGTCTTAAATTTCAAGCTAAACACTTTTGACTTCACTTTTTCACTCTCCTTCTCTCTCTAAACCCTATTTTCGAAAACCCTAACTCCTAAACACTAGATCTCATCTATTTTTAGCAAGAATTAAATTCTTGCTTCTTCATCAAAGTTGTTCATCTCATCAAGAGCTACATGTTGGACCGATTGGATCTTGGTATCATAGAGATTCATCTTTGGGTCTTCATTCTTTCTTCCACAACTTTTGAGGTAGGAATATCTTTACCCTTATATATCTATATTTTGATCTACATAAGTATGAATCATGTGATAAATACCACTTTTGAGATGAATGATATGTGTGTGTGTGTGTGTGTGTGTGTGTGTTTTTTTTTTTTTTTTTGTGTGTGTGCAATAGGGTATTTTTGGGGGAAATTGGTGATGAATTACACCTTCAACTATATGGTTTGGAATAAAAATACTTGAATCAAGGAAAATAAACATTAATATGGAAAAGCCGCAAATTTTCACAAGGACTCAACTTAGCACAAGGCCTTTTCCTAAGGGAAGAACAAAGTCGTGAGGGTATGCCCAAAGCGGACAATATTGTGCTAATGGAGGGTTGGCTGCTTCGTTTGGCACCGTCTATGGGAACCCCCTTCTCAGGAAGCCAGTAAACTAGGGACCTATGTGGGAGACCAATAGGTGTCCATCCCATATTGCTTTGTGGGTAAGCCACACTCTACTACATAAATTGACTAACTCCTTCAAATTAGCACAAGGCTTTTTCCTAAGGGAAGAACAAAGCTATGAGGGTATGTCCATAATGGACAATATTGTGCTAATAGGGGGTTGGCTGCTTCATTTGTCACTATCCATAGGAACTCCCTTCTCGAGAAGGCAGTCAAATAGGGACCTATATAGGAGCCTAATGGGTGTCCATCCGATATCGCTCTGTGAGTGAACCACACTCTACTACATAAGTTGACTAACGCCTTCAAATTAGCACAAGGCCTTTTCCTAAGGGAAGAGCAAAGCCGTGAAGGTATGCAAAAGTAAACAATATTGTGCTAATAGGGGTTGGCTGGTTCATTTTATATGGGAGCCCGACTGGTGTCCATGCAGTATCACTCCGTAAGTACACCACATTCCACTATATAAGTAGACTAACTCCTTCAAATTAGCACAAGGCCTTTTCCTAAGACAAGAACAAAGCCGTGCAGGTATGTCCAAAGCGGACAATATTGTGCTAATGGGGGGTTGGCTGTTTCATTTGGCACTATTTGTAATAACACGACACTCGCACATGTTTTCTGGTATGCTTTTAGTCCCCTATTTTGTGCATTTGTATGCTTATTGTGAAATTTCATGTGAAAGTAAGTTTAAAGAAGTGAATCTTATGCTTCTAGATGTGTATCTGTTTAATATGAGAACTATCTGTTACAATTCTAGTGTTTGAATAAGAAATTGAGGGCCTTAGAGACTTGATAATCCGAAATTGATTCTATAATTGGAATCAGCATAATTTTTAAGTAATAATAAGCATTTCTGTGAAATTTCAATTTGGGATGATTAAATGATTGATTTTTGTCCTATTCATTTATTATATATATATGTGTGTGTGTGTGTGTGTGTGTGTGTTTCTTTAACTATTTAACTTAAGATCCTAGCTCAAGAAATATCTCCTGAGAGAGAATAGTGAGAGTAGAGAGAAAGGATCTAGAAGGAAGCTTTATCAAGATCAAGGATTGAATAATTTAGAGGGAATTTGTGAGATTTAAGCTAAAAAGGTAAGTTTAATCTTCTCCTATAACTTCTCTCTTGAATTTGAGTAGGGTTCCTTCACAATTGTGTAACTTAGCACATAAAATTGAATTTAGTGTATGATCATGGCTTAGCTTGGTTTATATTTTGTTATGCATAGATAAAAGGACTATCTTTTATTGTTTGATTTCTCATATAGAACTTACCTAATTTTACATAAGTGATGTTATATGCAAAAGAGAGTTAAGTATGCTTATGGGTGTGTTCATGTGAAGAAGCAATTCAATTGGATTGTAACTTTTAATTCTTGTGATATAAATCATGTTATTGTAAGATTAAACCATGATGTTGCATGAATTTTATTTTCAAATTGTGCTTCAAGTTAAATTGGCTAAGTGAAGTGTAGGTTGAATTTCGGACTGCCAAAGTGTGCAGAATCGCCACACTGTGCAGGGGGTCATGGCCGCACGTGCGGGACCAATCGCCGCACGTGCGGGAATCATGGCCGTACGTTCAGGAAAATGGGAAATTTTGAGTTTGGGTTCTGCTTAAAAAGCACGTGTGGGGCATCACTGCCGCATGTGCAGCCCAAGCTGAAAAACATGACATGCTCCAGTTTTGCGTGCTAGACCCTCTAATATTGTCGAAATCTATATTTGATATTGTTTTAATGTCTGTAAATTCAATCGAAGTAAGGAGAATCAGGAAACGATTTAATAAGGAAAAGAGAATTAATGTGTGACTTCGTATGTGTGTAGGACACGCTTCGGGAGGAACAAATGCTCCACCAGCACACTGTGAGTAGCAGTACAAAAATGTATATTTTGTTTACCGTTGATAATTAGTGTCACTAACACTCTGTTCTTCATAAATGTTACACAAACATTTATGACGATTGGAAATCAATGTGAACTTATATGAACATTGGAAGATTTGCACACATCGGTATGACTTTGGAATCCTTTTGTTCTGTCAATAACAAATATTAACCCTCTGTTACTTATCAGCATACTACTGTTACTTCTTAAAGAATAAATAGAAGTTATGTTCATAATGGTATCTATATGACTCCAAGATTATTCTGTTGTGTTACGTATGGACCCGAGGTAGTTTAGAATCTACGACATGAATGCAAAGGTTTAACATCATTATGTAACCCACTGTTGGAATGTAAATTGTTCTGTCTTTGTTAAGCGTACTGTAATGACATGATATGGCAAGAAATGCTCTATTTTCTAATATGTTACATTTTCAACTAATGAATGATTGTCTATATATATATAAGTATTTGTGGCATCCTTAGCACAAGGCCCTTACCCGGGGATAATAATACCGTGGTCTTATGGCCCTTGCCCGGGGGTAATAATACCGTGGTTCAAGTATGTTACAAGTTTCCCGGTACCAGAGGTTCCGTTATGGAACTAACAAGTGTGCCCTAGATTGATTTGTTAGCGCTATTGGAGGTACCATGTATAATCAAGTATGAACTCTGATTTCTGTTTGTAATTTAAGCATAATTAAGAATATGTATGAATTTGTTTCTGTTTATCTATTCCAGTTATGCTATGCTATGACATGATATGGATGGTTCGGTCTTTAAGACCTAATGATTTCTGGTATGGAACAAAGTGCTTGTACGGAACTAAGTGCTGCAATGCGAGCCATCTCTAGAATCCGTACAAGCCCCCTCTTGAGTCCATACATATGTAAACTGAGGCCTATGGCCGTTCTGTGAAAACATCGGCATACCTTTGTATATAAATCTTGGGTTTGACTGACTTAGACTTGAATGATCCTGTGTATGTATAGAACTTTGTGTTATTATCCCTTGATGTGAGTTATTAACAGGTATATGTATATGGACTATTATGATGTGCCATGTAAGCATAGCTCTATGGACAAAAGTTTTAAATTTGCTTCCGTTCGGCCCCTTTACTCTGATGAAATATGTCTTGTTTGGTTTGAGGCCATAGGTAACCCATTGATTACTGGCCGGTTATGTCCTTAACCCATAGGGGCGGGTTCGGGTCATGACAGTCGCGGGACGATCATTATCTAAAAAGGACATTCGTATGTGTTTATGTGATTATGTGCTTATGTGGAGTGAATTAATTGTTGTCCACCGCTTTATGATGTGAGTGAGTTAGCTTCGGCACATTTGTAAATGTGCTAATCTTTTGTGTTACCTTCATCATGATATTAGGACGTGGACGTGGTGGTGATAGGCGTGACAGGCCTAGATGGCAAGAGGTGCCGTTATCGAATGATATTCCAGTGCAAGGCAGAAGGGGTTGGTCAAGCCAATGTGGCCGAACCGATTAGGTCAACAGGCCATGGATGCTTTAGCCCGTGAGATGACCAGAGCTTTGCGGGAATCTATGGACATTCTCAGAGTTGAGAATCAAGTCCAGGCCCAGGTTATTAAGACAGGGCCGTCATTTTTGAAGAGGGAGTTCTTCTGGTCTAATCCGAATGTGTTTTTGGGGGATCTGAAAGAGCCTTTGAAAGTCGATGAATGGCTCAAGCAGATGGTGAAAACGTTCGAGATGCTTGGCATCGAGGATGATAGGCTGAGAGTGACCTCGGTATCCTTTCCAACTAAAAGGAAGATGAGGGTCAGTAGGTGAAGTATGCGCCGTCGGTGTATTGGAGTGACTTGGGAGGCCTTTGTCAATGCCTTTCAGGACAAGTTTTTACCTCCCATTGTTAAGGAGAAGTTCAGAGAGCAATTTTTGTTGAGGGTAAAGGCAAGGTGGTTCTGAAGATGACTTCAGGAAAAGAGCTTGTCCCTAACCGATGTCCTTTATATGCCGGACATTAGTAAAAACCATTGTCTTGAGGTCGCTCTTAAGCAAACATGGCTTCTGCATGGTGTTAGAGTCTGGAAAGGTTGTGTTAACCAAGAGTGGGGTCTATGTGGCGAAGGGATATATGTCGGGTGGTATGTTTAAGCTCAATGTAATAACTATTCTCCTTAAAATTAATGAGAAAGCTTCTTTTTCTGCTTATATGCTTGAGTCCCTTTATTTACGGCATTGTTGCATAGATTAATCAAGTTAGATCACATATCATCTTTCAAGATTAATCCAAATCACAAGTGTGAAAATTGTGTAGAAGCAAAATTCACAAGGACTTCGTTTCATTCTGTTGAAAGAAGTATCGAGCTTTTATATTGAGTGCATAATGATGTGTGTGACTTGAAACTCATACAATCACGTGTAGGAACAAGTACTTTATCACTTTTATTGAAAATACTGTCATGTGTATTTGTTTAAAAACAAAGATGAGGCGATTGATAAATTTATTCTCTTCAAGAATGAAGTTGAGAATCAACTAAGTCAAAAGATCAAGGCTTTAAGAAGTGATTATGGTGGTGAGTATGAATCATTGTTTGCTGAGATTTGTGCTCAATTTGGGATTATTTACCAAACCACAACACCTTACTCCCCTCAGTCAAATGGTGTTGCTAAATGAAAAAATCGAACGTTAAAAGAAACTATGAATGCAATGTCAGTAAGTTCTGGGTTGCCACAGAACTTGTGGAGGAAAGCAATTCTCTCTGCGAATTAGATTCTTAATAGAATACTTCAGAAGAAAGTGGACAAAACTCCATATGAGTTGTGGAAAGGTCACAAGTCTTCATATAAATACCTACAAATGTTGGGGTGTCTTGCGAAAGTGCATATCGATTTCTTGTGTGTAAGTCTGCTATTCCAAATATACGCAAGAGTACTATCATGGAATCAAGAAATGCATATTTCTTTGGAGATGTATTTCCTTGTCATCTCCAAGAAGAGGTTCTGAGTTCCATGAAAGAGGTTGAAGGTGACAACGATCACATAGATGATCAAGTAAGTGATCAAGTCGATGATCAAGTTGAGGAAATAGATGAGCCAAGAAGGAGTAAAAGAGCTATGACCCCAAAGTCCTTTGGTCTGGAATTCTTAACTTATATGTTAGAGGGAGAACCTCGAACTTTCCATGAAGCTGTGACTTCATCTGAAAGTCCCTTGTGGAAAGAAGTAGAGTGAGATCGACTCAATCTTACAAAACCATACCTGACAGTTGGTTGATCTACCCCCAGGCAATAAGGCCTTGGGGAGTAAGTCGGTCTTTAGAAGAAATATGAAAGCGGATAGATCAATTGATAAGTATAAAGCTAGGCTAGTTATCAAAGGATATGAGCAACGAGAAAGCCTAAATTACTTTGATATGTAATCACCTGTGACAAGGATTACGTCCATTCGCATGGTGATTGCGATAGCAGCTTTATGTGGTCTAGAGATACATCAGATGGATTTGAAGACAACTTTCTTAAATGGAGATTTAGATGAAAAAATCTATATGGAGCAACCTGAGGGGTTTTTAGCTCCAGGACAAAATAAGAAAGTCTATAAGCTTGTCAAATCATTGTATGGTTTGAAGTAAGCTCCTAAACAATGGCATGAGAAGTTTGACGATGCTATGTTGTCAAATAGGCTTAAAATTAATAAGTGTGACAAATTCGTATATGTCAAAGATACTGACAGTGGTTATGTCATTTTGTGTCTATACGTTGATGGCATACTCATTGTTTGTAGTAATGATGAGATGATTAAAACTACTAAGAGATTGTTAAACTCAAAGTTTGACATGAAAGATATGAGCCTTGCAGATGTACTTCTGGGTGTTAAGATTACCAGAACATCTGATAGTATTGTACTTTCTCAATCTCACTATGTTGAGATAATACTTGAAAAAAAATTAAATCAAATACAAGTGTGTCAAGATCACCAGGAGACTTGAGTCTACACTTGACCAAGAGTAATGGTGAGAGTGTCTCTTAACTTGAATATTCTTGGGTCATTGGGGGTTTGATGTATTTGATGAATTGTATAAGGCTGGATATAGCCTACTTTGTTAGCAGGCTTAGTAAATACACGAGCAATCCTGATGGCACTCACTAGAAGGGTGTTGGTCGGGTGTTGGTCGGGTGTTAAGGTATCTCTGTTTCACTCGAGATTATGGGCTGCATTACACCAAATATCCAGCAGTAATAAAAGGCTATCGTGATGCGAATTAGATATCTAATGTTAGGGATTCGAAATCCACTAGTGATTATGTGTTCACCCTTGGAGGGAGCAACCATGTCGTAGAAATCTTCCAAGCAAACGTGTATCTCACGATCAACGATGGAATCGGAGTTTATAGCTTTGGATAAAGAAACATAAGACGAAGAATGCTTTCACCATTTCATTGAAGATATTCCACGTTCGTCGAAATATGTGTCAGCCATTTGTATTCATTGTGATAGCCAATCAGCTATTGTACTGGCACAAGAGTACCATATAATGGAAAGTCTAGACATATCCATCACTAGACTTAACTCCATACGACAACTACTCTCTAATGGAGTTGTCACTTTAGACTATGTGAAGTCTAAGGATAACATTGCGGATTTGCTAACCAAAGGGTTAAATCGATTGTTAGTAGAGAAGTCATCAGAAGAAATGGGTTTAAGGCCTTTAGTGTAAGGTGTTACCGAAATGGGAACTCAACCTAGTTGACTGGAGATCCCAAGATCTAGGTTCAATGGGACAACCTAATTGCATGTAACGATGCTATGTCACTGAGGAGGTAAAACCTCCAGCCATTCCTTTTATCCGTGATATCAACAAATGTAGAGGTTAAGTTAAGCTTTTAATGACTCTGGTGTGTTGAGCTGAGTATAGCAGATACTCAAGTAGAGTCACCTATGTGAGTGAGACGTGGGATCGCTTCTATAAGAATTGACAAGGCCAAATTCATTAAACCATTCACTAAACCATGCTAGTGTTTTAGGGCCAAACCGGACACAACAATGAGAACAAAACGATGGTTGGAGTAATACCTGTGTGAGGTCTGTTGTCTTGC
The DNA here is from genome assembly GCA_022316695.1 of Camellia oleifera. Classification (NCBI taxonomy): domain Eukaryota; kingdom Viridiplantae; phylum Streptophyta; class Magnoliopsida; order Ericales; family Theaceae; genus Camellia; species Camellia oleifera. Next base: position 93,638,905 of record CM039317.1, read on the forward strand.
CTTACATAAATGGTAGAACAGTTCAAGACTACATTTTCACTAGACAGCTAGTAAATTCAATAGACTTTACTAGGAGGGGTTCAAAGGCAAAAGCTACTTTTCCGATACAAGAGTTATTCTGTTACACTCTCTCTCTAAATCTTTGTTGTTAAGCGTTGTCCATTTGCTGTTAGTTCGGTCAAATTTAATTCATGTGGGGGATTGTTAGAAAAATAATGGTGGGTGCCAATCCTTCATTGAGACAGATTAAAGTGGGTTTAGATTCTTTGGAATGAGATCTTTGCACCACAAAAAGAATAACCAAAAATCATTAAGATTTGAATGAGAAATTAACTCATTAAAATATAGTGTTTCTAGTTTAGACCTCACCCATTTGATGTTTTGGATCTGGGTTTGATTATCATATATAGTTATCCATAACTTGTTTCCTCTTATACCTCTTTGAGTTTGGCTTTTGGGATGTGTTGATTGCATTTGGAATAGGTTGGTAGCTTATTTTTCAAACTTTTGTTGCCCAGATTTTTTTTCCCTTGGCTTGAGCGGTCTTTGTGAACCTCCAGTACTTTTGCAGGTCTGCAAAAATATTAAGAGTTTGTATTCTTCGCTCGAGCGATGACATCTATTTGCAAAACTACTGGGAGTTTGTATTCTGTGCTCGAGCAAAGCTTCTTGCGCTCGAGCTATAAAACTTATTGTGTTTGGTCGCTCGAGAGACAGATCTCGCACTCGAGCGAACTCTGTGTATATTAGTTCGTAAACAGCCCATTTTAAGTCACTTTCTCATCTCTCTCTCTCTCTCTCTCTCTCTCTCTCTCTCTCTCTCTCTAACTCTAAACATTTCAAAACCCTAATATCTCTCACTCTTTCTCTAAAACTCACATATTTCCCACAAATACACCTAGACCTGTTGATCTTTTCAACCGTGTGCCTTCATTAAAAGCTTAGAGCTCGATGTGGGCTTTATTCTAACTGGAGCAAAGTTGGTTTTTGGTATCTTTGGGTTTCCCCACTCTCACTCTCTCTCGTGTCCGGGCTTGAGGTAGGGATACTTACCACACTTTTTATGAGTTTTAACTTAGTTATTTGTTATTTCTAAGCAATATTGAGAGTTTTGGAAATTTTGGAATAACCTAGGGTTTGGATAAAAATCAAAAGGGGGGTTTTTCAAATAGATTCCTGGAAATGATTTTGATGTTGAAATAATATAGAGTTGGGTAGGGAATGGTTGATTTTGATACTTGTGGTTAATTTTGAAAAGAGTAAGAATTTTCCCTAAATGCCTCAAATGCTGGTTTTATATAAATAATGAAATTGATGTTGCAAATTATGAAATTGGATTGGTATTGATAAGGATGGTAGAGTTCGATATGTATTATCACTCACCTCTTGAAATTTGGAAAGTGTATCTTTATGGAATATAAATTATTTGTTTAGAAATATTTGTTTTGGGCTGTCGGTAGAGAATAGCTATGATTGTTGTAGAAATTGCATAGTGAATTAGGAGAATTGAAACTATTTTCTCATTCATAGTATTGAGCATTATTTCAGGCTTATACATTGGAAATGTTACTGTTTTGAGAAAATGGGTGAATCTGGGAAAGGAATTATGGTTACATCAAATAAGTAGGCACTGTGTGTCCAAGGTGAAAGTCCCGAAAACCACGCATATACATGGGTGCCGATCTCACGGACAGAATTTTTGTGAAATGGCAATAGTAGTGCTTGTATAGCCTACATTTACATAGGCCCCGATTTACGATTTTCTCCGAACGAAATTTTTAGGGAAAGGTTGGATTGTTTTGAAATTGCAGAGTGTGATTCACTACCTTGTTTTCTATTAAAATGGAAATTATTTATGAATCAAGACATTAACTTGGCATTGCATAGTTTTTGGAAAGAGGTATAAAAATGTTTTGGCCTGAGCATAGCATATAGCATTCACCTTATAGCTTTGTTAAGATTCATATACTGTATTGGATTATTTCTGCTAGGGTATTGGCCCACCCTATGTGGGAAAAAGCACTTCAGGTGCTGATGATATGCCTCCACCAAGGCAATAGCTTGGGATGACTTGGAGCAAGAGCTTCTTTTTGTGTATTTATTGTATTTATTTTGTACAAGCCAAGTGCTTTAACTGTATTGGACTTAAGTCCATTTTTGTTGTAACCAAGCATCGTCTTGGAAAACTATAAGCCCTTAGGGCATTTCTTATCTATTTAACTTCATTCTTTTTCTTTTGTTCGCAACATATGCTATAGATTCAAGGCCAGCCATTATGAATGTCTACCGTTTATCTTTCCCTTTTTTAAACTCAATTGGATTTAATGGAAGGTAATTACTTTATCGATTGTTGTCATTTATTGATATGGTGGATGGATTATTATATTTATTTCGGGGCGTTACAACTTGGTATCAGAGCGTATCGGGTTTGAATACTTTGGATACAGTGGGAAGTGGTTGTTACCACAGTGGGTTTGTCTCTCCTAATAGAGATATTTGTATCTATGGTATGCTTATGTGATTATATGTGTATGAGATTTAGTTCCTAAGATATTTACTGGGTCTACGAGTTTCTAGAAGTCATATTAGAAGAGCACTTGATCACTACTGTTTCTAATTTGAACTCTGGCAATGCCACAAGATGATCAGTTATCTAGGAAGAAAATTCATATGTGTTTATGTGACTACTGTGCTTATGTGAAGTGAATTATTGTTGTCCACCGCATTATGACGCGAGTGAGTTAGCTTCGACACATTTCCAAATGTGATAATCTCTTTTGTTACTTCATTAGGATATCAGGACGTGGTCGCAGTCGCGGTCAGTGGTCATGGTCGTGGTCATGGTAGGTGTGGTAGAAGAAGGGGTTGGTTAGGCCAATATAGCCAAAACAATTGGTCAGCAGGTTATGGGCGCTTTGGCTTCGTGAAATGGCTGAAGCTTTGCAGGAATCCATAGGCATTCTCAAAACTGAGAATCAAGTCCAAGCCCAAGTTGCTGAACTAAAGTCGTCCTTCTTGAAGAGGGAGTTCTTTCGGTCCAATCTGGAGGAGTTTTTGGTTGATCCGAATGAGCCACTAAAGGAGGACGATCGGCTAGAACAAATGGTGAAGACATTTGAGATGCTTGGCATCGAGGACGACGGGCTGAGAGTGACCATGGCATCCTTCCAGCTGAGAGGGGATGGGGTCAGTGGTAAAAGTATGCGCGAGGGTGCATTGGGGTGACTTGGGAGACTTTTTTCAATGCCTTCTTGTACAAGTTCTTGCCTTCTACTACTAGGACGAAGTTGAGAGACCAGTGTCTGAAACTCAAACAGCTTATTTTGCCAGTAGCCTAGTTTGAGGCAGCTTTCACTAGCCTATCTAGATTTGCACCAAAACTCATGGAGATAGAGGAATGCCGTTATATCGAGTTCGAGAAGAGATTGAGGATCGGGCTTCTTTTCAAGCTAGCCAGGTCAATGATTAGGACTACGGATGCCTTGTAGAGGCGGCAACTCATCTTAAGATCATAGTTCAAGAAGACGAGGCAACGGATGAAGGGCTCCAAGAGGAGTCATGAGGTTTTTGAGGAGAGTCGGGATAGTATGTGGCAAAGAGGTCCCGCTCCACAATAGTCCCAGGCTGCACAGTCTAGATCCACTTTCCCTGAATGCCTAAATGCCTCAATTATTGGTTTTGTATAAATAATGAAATTGATGTTGAAATTATGAAATTGGATTGGTATTCATGACGATAGTAGAGTTTGATATGTATTATCACTCACCTTTTGAAATTTAAAAAGTGTATCCTTTATGGAATATAAATTATTTGTTTAGAAATATCTGTTTGGGGCTATCGGTGGAGGATAGCTATGACTGTTGTAGAAATTGCATGTGAATTAGGAGAAGTTGAAACTATATTCATAGTATTGAGCATTATTTCACACTTATACATTGGAAATGTTACTGTTTTGAGAAAACTGGTGAATCTAGGAAAGGAATTATGGTTACATCAAATAAGTTGGCTTGTGTATCCTCGGTGAAAGTCCCGAAAACTGCACGTATACATGGGTACTGATCTCGCGGACGAAATTTACGTGAAATGACAATAATAGTGCTTGTATAGCCTACTTTTACATAGGTCCCGGTTTACGGTTTCCTCCAGATGAAATTTTTTAAAAAGTTGGATTGTTTTGAAATTCGCGGAGTGTGATTCACTACCCTATTTTCTATTGCAATGGAAATAATATATGAATCGAGACATTAACTTGGCATTGCATAGTTTTGGAAAGAGGTATAAAAATGTTTTGGCACGAACATTGCATATGCATTCACCTTATAGCTTTGTTAAGATTCATATCTTGTGTTAGATTATTTCTACTGGGCTTTAGCTCACCCTACGTGGGAAAAGCATTTTAGGCACTGATGATATGCCTCCACCAATGCAATAGCTTCGGAGGACTTGGAGCGAGAGCTTCTTTTTTTGTATTTATTGTATTTATTTTGTACAAGCCAAGGGCTTTAACTGTATTGGACTTAAGTCTATTTTTGTTGTAACCAAGCATTGTCTTGGAAAGCTTTATGCCCGTAGGGCATTTCTTATATGTTTAACTTCCATTCTTTTTCTTTTGTTCACAATATATGCTATAGATTCAGGGCCATACATTATGAATGTATACCGCATATGTTTCCCTTTTGTAAACTCAATAGGATTTAATGGAAGTTAATTACTTTATCATTCTTGTCATTTATTGATATGGTGGATGGATTATTGTATTTATTTCGGGGCATTACAACTTGGTATTAGAGCGTACCGGGTTTGAATACTTTGGGTACGTAGGAAGTGGTCTTTACCACAATGGGTTTGTCTCACTTGATAGAGATATTTGTATGTATGGTATGCTTATGTGATTACATAGGTATGAGATTTAGTTCCTAAGATATTGATTGAGTCTGCAGGTTTCTAGAAGTCCTATTAGAACAGCACTTGATCACTGCTGTTTCTAATTGGAACTCTAACAATGCCGTGGAACGGCCATTATCTAGGAAGGAAATCTAGTATGTATTTATGTAACTACATGCTTATGTGGAGTGAATTATTGTTGTCCACCGCATTACGATGCGAGTGAGTTAGTTTCGGCACATTTGTAACTGTGCTAACTTCATTACAAGCTTTTGTTACCTTCATTAGGTTGTCAGGATGTGATCGTGGTGGTGGTAGGCATAGTAGGCCAATGAGGCAAGAGATACCCTTACCTGATGAGATTCCGGGTCAAGAAGATGGGGCTGGTCAAGCCAATTTGGCCAAACTAGTTGGTCAGTAGGCCATGGGCGCTTTGGCCCGTGAAATGGTTAGAGCTTTATGGGAATCCATGGATATTCTCAGAGTTGAGATTCAAGTCCAGACCTATGTTGTTGAAGTAGGGCTATCCCTCTTGAAGAGGGATTTCCTCCAGTCTAGTCCAAATGAGTTTTTAGGTGATCCAAAGGAGCCACTAAAGGCGGATGAGTGGCTAAAACAAATGGTGAAGACGTTCGAGATGCTTGGCATCAAGGACGATGGGCTAAAAGTGACCTTGACATCCTTCCAGCTGAAAGGGAATGTGGGTCAATGGTGGAAGTATGCACAAGGACGCATTGGGGTGACTTGGGAAGCCTTTGTCAACGCCTTCCAGGACTAAGTTCTTGCCTCCCACTGCTGGCGAGAAGTTAAGAGACTAGTTTCTGAAGTTTAAGCAGCTTAGTTTGCCAGTAGCCGAGTTTGAGGCAGCTTTCACTAGCCTGTCTAGATTTGCACTGGAACTCATGGAGACAAGGAACGCTTGTTATATCGAGTTCGAGAAAGACTAAGGATCGGGCTTCTTTTCAAGCTAGCCAGGTTAATGATTAGGACTACGGATGCCTTGTAGAGGCGGCAACTCATCTTAAGATCATAGTTCAAGCAGACGAGGAACGTATGAAGGGCTCCAAGAGGAGTCAAGAGGTTTTAGAGTAGAGTCAGGATAGTAAATGGCAAAGAGGTCCTGCTCCACAATAGTCCCAGGCTGCACAGTGTAGATCCACTTTCCTTGTGCTGAGTTCGGGTTCAGGAAGAGGTAATCCGGGAGGTTTCTCTTGTTATAAGTGTGGCCAGTTCGATCAGCTTGCCCACAGAGAGAATGAGGGCAACAGTCTGCACCGATGGCAGCTCGTTCTTAGAGCTTGAGTTAGAGGAGAGGGCAGCCGCCTACCTATCACCAATGTAGGCAGTCAAGACATGTGAGGAGGTTTTTCTCTCTGTTAGGTGGCACACCTAACGCTTCTAGTTCGAGGCAAACACAGAGCCACCAGCCTGCATAGTCATCACAGGCCTCGAGGGCTGATTACAGAACCTCTTCGGCTCAGTCAGTGCATCAAACTTATGTTCCAAGGGGTGAGTAGGTGGAGTAGAGACCTACAGGAACGTGTGTATGCTGTTACCATGCCAAACTTAGTGCCAGCGCTTTCAATTGTGAGAGGTACTTTCTTGTTATGCAATTCTATTGCCAATGTGTTAATTGATATGAGTGCATCCCATTCATTCATCTCGTCTACATTTGCATCGGCATTGGGGTTTGAATTGGCTCAGTTAGCATCTCCACTCAGTGTAAAGTCATCTATTGGTGGTGAGATTGTTTTGGAATAGGTGTGTCGGGTTTATGCGATGAAGGTTGCCGGTCACTGACTTCCTTTTGCATTTGTGTTGATTGACATGTCAAGTTTTGATGCTGCATTGGGTATGGACTAGTTGTCATCGTATTAGGTTGTCATACCATTAGAGAGTTACTGTATGTACCTTGAGTGGTGATTGTTTTTATTTCATGGGGGACGAAGCCAATAGAGCTCCATCACCTAGTGTGTGATCCACGTGGGCGAAGTGAACTTAGTTGTCTTCTTGCAAACTTCTTAGGTAGTGATTGTGACGAAGTCCGAGTTGATTTACCAAGGGTAGTTTGTGAATACCCGAATATTTTTCCTAAGGATGTCACTAGTTTACCACCACATTGTGAGATTGAGTTCTCTTTGACTTAGTGCCTGGCACGACACCAATTTCTATGGCACCATATAGGTTTGCACCGACCAAGCTAAGTGAGTTGACGATTCAACTCCAAGAATTGCTAGATAAGGGTTTTATTTGCCCTAGTATGTCGCCTTGGGGAGCAAAGGCTTTCTTTGCCAAGAAGAAAGATGGTGCATCACCACTTTGTATTGATTACTGGAAGTTGAGCTGTGTAATTGTTAAGAACAAGTACCCAATGCCACACATAGATTATTTGTTTGATCAGTTAAAAGGGTCTCGTTGTTTTTCTAAGATAGACCTGAGATTGGGTTATCACCAGTTAAGGGTAAGGGAGGAAGATATCTAGAAGACGGCATTTTCTACATACTATGGCCATTATAAGTTCCTAGTGATGCCTTTTGGGCTAACCAATGCACCATCCATGTTTATAGGTTTGATGAATCGGATCTTTTGTGAGTTTTTTGACCGTTTTGTAGTTCTCTTCGTCGATGACATCTTGATTTACTAACCCTCCAAGGAGGAACACGAGGAACACCTGCGAGTTGTACTTGAGTTGCTTAGAGCTCCAAACTATATGCTAAATTCAGGAAGTGTGAATTCTGGTTAAGAGAAGTAAAGTTCTTAGGCCATGTGGTATTCGAGAAAGGGGTGACTGTAGATTCATCCAAAATAGAAGGAGTACAAGATTGGGAACAACCTAAGAACGCTTTTGAGATCCGCAGTTTCTTGGGGTTAGCCGGGTATTACCGTCGGTTTGTGAAGAATTTCTCTAGGTTAGTCTCACGGTTGACTAGACTAATAAGGAAGGGGATCAAATTTGTGTGGAGTGAGACTTGTGAGAAATTATTTCAAGAGCTTAAGGTTAGACTTACCAATGCTCCAGTGTTAATTATTCTGGAGAGGGGTTTGGGATATTCAGTGTATTATGATGCTTCACGAGAAGGTTTGGGTTGCGTCTTGATGCAAGAAGGGAAGGTAGTAGCATATGGCTCACGTCAGTTGAAAATACATGAGGGGAACTATCCTACCCTATGATTTAGAACTAACAGTTGTGATCTTTGCCTCGAAGATTTGGAGGCATTACCTTTGTGGTGAGGAGTTTGAGCTGTTTTTTGATCATAAGAGTTTGAAATATCTATTCTTGCAGAAAGACCTGAATTTGAGGCAGAGGAGGTGGATGGAGTTTATGAAGGATTACGATTTTGAGTTACACTATTATCTGGGGAAAGCCAATGTAGTGGTAGATGCCTTAAGTAGAAAGTCCTTTAGTAGTGTAGCGAGTATTGCCATCTGGAAATGGGAGATGTTTGGCGAGTTTGACTTACATCTTGGTGAGTTCGTTAAGTCAGCAGCGTTGTTTTTGGTAGTTACACAACCTACACTTGTGAGCCGAGTTATAGAAGCTCAAAAGGGTGACATTGAGGTAGAAATCCTTTGAGAGAAGATCTCCAGTGGAAAGGTAGAAAGAGGCTTGAACGTGTACTCTAACTCGAGTTTTAGATACCTTGATCGTCTTTTCGTGTTAGAGTCTTGTCGAGAGGAGATACTCTGAGAGTTTCACCATTCACGCCTTGTGGTGCACCCGGGAGGCACAAAGATGTATCACGATCTTAGTCACCATTTTTGGTGGAAGGGGATGAAGAAAGACATAGCCGTGTTTGTGTTGAGGTGCCTTACTTGTCAACAAGTGAAGGCTGAGCATCAGAGGCTAGCGGGTTTGTTGCAACCCTTGCCTATAGCCGAGTGGAAGTTGGAGCATATCATGATGGATTTTGTTGTGGGTCTTCTAAGGACTCAATGGTTAATGACGTCATTTGGGTGGTGGTTGACCGATTGACCAAGTCAACGCACTTTGTACCTATGTGCATGAGTGTAACAACGCCCGCGAGGGGCCTTGCTACAGCTCGGACTCGATTTTGTTGCGGTTCCAAATCTTGAACCAAAGAGTCCAAATCCGGCAAATCGTTTTGAAGGAAAACAGATTTTTTTAAAGAAGTGCCAAACATGGACTGCTTTGCCAGATAACAGAGTCGCCACCTAAATATTTTAAAATGGGAAATTTAGGAAACCCTGACTCGGTGCCGAAAGGCCACGTGTCCGTCATCACCAAAGTTGGCTCGGGAACTTGGGTACGATTAGGGAAGGTCACATCGTGAGCACCCCCTCTCGCCCGGTCAAAGACCGGCCTCTACTAACCATGATATCTGTTTTTGAAAACTTTGTATGCTCTTATTCCGATTATTAGCCTAGGTTACTATGTGATGCTCGCAGCAAACAAATATAGACTGGGTCGTCTGAATTGGAAATAAACATCTCATGTTTGTTTGTGAAAGATGGTTTGCTACCCGCAAGTAGGCTTTAAAATGATTTTGCCACAATCTAGTGGGCTTAACAAACAATCGATGAATTGCTCCAATTCAGATAACTCAACCTCCACCCACAGGCATTCAAGGCAGTTATATCACATAAGCACATAGCCTCATGGTAAGCATGCTATCATGGCAACACTCACACGCATGCAAGTATGCTAAAGCATAAAACTTACCGAGTACTCCCAGCCAAAACAGAAAATTGATTAGAAATCATGCATGATCCTAAGTATACAGAATGCCTAATGCAACGCATGCAAAGATGCAACTATAATAGGCTCGGCTATTCTAAACATGGCACATGAAATGCTACGGCTATCAAGTATTCAATTTGGAATTGAAATACAAATGCAGTTTGTATGATGCGCCGAGCCCGGTGCGTGCAAAACAGATGAATGATGCAAACATGCTGTCATGCTGTATGCTAATTGAAATATGCCCTATATCTAACCATCCAAAGCGGGTAAATAAAAGGGAGAAAGAAATGGGGGTTGGAAGACATACATCACACTCACACACCCTTATTACAACATTGCCCTCGCGCAGAGGGTCCGAATAAAGAATAATACAGACCCAAATGAAAGAATATTACAGTCCGAAATAAATATACAAATTTCTAATTAATTGACAAATTAATTAATAAAAGCGGTAAAACTGGCGTGCAAGCCAGGGACTGCCTCGCTTTTGATAGATGCCGCCTGTTGGGCTGCCTGGCGCGGAAATCCACTGGGATGCCCCGATTAGCCTCTGTTGGCAATATTTCTCGAAATGCGCACCCGACTCCGAAAGTTGCTAAACTCTGAATTTTGCTGCAACAGAGAGCAAGAAAAGGGCACAACAGTGTATTTCACAAATATATGCATGCCTCGATCCTCGTGCCACCAATCACGCATATCGATGCATGATGGCCGAGGAGCCGAATTGCACAACTCAATATCAGATGAATGCAGATGAATGCTACAACAAAAACCTAACTCCATCATGGGTAATCCGGAGTGTCGGTAACTGGGGAATTGAGACATACTCCGTCACTCGGAGTACGGAATGTACCTCGTTTCCCGTGCGATATGCATGATATGCATGAAATGCAACTAATATACAACCTAGCATGCTCAATGCTATGAAAATGAGATGAAAATGAGATGCCTCGAAAAGCGTGCACACGGGCACGCAAATCGAGGCGATGATATGAAATGCAAATCGGGTAAAACCGAAGTGCCTCGAAATGCGTGCACACGGGCACGCAAACCGAGGCGATGATATGAAGTGCAAATCGGATAAAACCGAAGTGCCTCAAAATACGTGCACACGGGCACGCAAACCGAGGCGATGACGTAAAATGCAAAATCGGATAAAACCGAAGTGCCTCGAAGTGCGCGCCCACAGGCACGCAAACCGAGGTGATGACAAAAATGGAAATCGGATAAAACCGAAGTGCCTCGAAATGCGCGTACACGGGCACACAAATCGAGGCGATGATATGAAGTGCAATGAAATGGCGTACGGAATGCAACGATGGGCTTACACCAACATGGGAGAGCCTCAGCTCACTCACACAGGAGGCCGTAGGATAAAAAAAAGAGCTGCCTCGAAATGCGTGCACACGGGCACGCAAACCGAGGCGGTGATGTAAAGGCATGAGAATGCAAATTGGGCTTACACTAACATGAGAGGACCTCAGCCGCACTCACATAAGATGCCGTCGGATAAAAATGAAGTGCCTCGAAATGCGTGCACACGGGCACGCAAACTGAGGCAATGATAAAGAAGCATGAAAATGCAAATTGGGCTTACGCCAACATGAAAGGGCCTCAACCACACTCACATAGGCTGCCGTCGGATAAAAAATAAAGTGCCTCGAAATGCGTGCACACGGGCACACAAACCGAGGCAATGGCATACAAGCATGAAAATGCAAATTGGGCTTACGCCAACATGAGAGGGCCTCAACCACACTCACATAGGCTGCCGTCGGATGAAAATAAAGCTGTCTCGAAATGCGTGCCCGCGGACACGCAAACCGAGGCAATGATAAAGAAGCATGAAAATGCCAATTGGGCTTACGCCAACATGAGAGGGCCTCAACCACACTCACATAGGCTGCCGTCGGATAAAAATAAAGTGCCTCGAAATGCGTGCACACGGGCACGCAAACCGAGGCGAAGGCATACACAATGCCATGACATGGAAAATGTAGATTGGGCTTATACCAACATGAGAGGGCCTCAGCCACACTCACATGGGATGCCGATGAATGAAAACGGAGCGCCTCGAAGTGCGTGCCCACGGGCACGCAAACCGAGGCAATGCATTAAGGCATAAAATGACATGGGAAATGATATGCAAGCATGCAAACCAAATTTCGGCTACTAAATGAAGGGGAAAACAGCCCCGAAATGATACGAAATAACAACCGAAGCATGCAATCATCCCGAAATGTGAAATTAGGCACCCGAAACGGCCTATAGCCATACTAAACATGCAAAATCAGCACATGGAAGCAAAACCAGTGGCAAGAAAGTCCCAAAAAATAGGATTTTTCAGTACAAAACAAGGCCAAATTATGATCACAAGTATGGCAACAATAGTTTGCAAAAATGGGGGAAATAAGGGGTATTGAGACAAGTGATATATACAAACCCCAAATGAACAAACATGCTTCTACAAAATTGAAGAGGGCCTAAAAATAAGCACATTTTCAGAAGATGGAAGCCCCAAAAACAGAACATAAACATGCTATAAATTCTATGCAAAATGGAGCCCAAAAGAGGTCATAAAGAGAGGTACCACAAGCAATGACCAAATAGCTTAAGACCCTTAATAAAACTTGAAGAACAGACCAAAACAAGACATTCTCTAAGCCTGATTAGGAATGGCAACGGGGCGGGGCGGGGCCGGGGATCACCCTCCCCGTCCCCGATCCCTGATGGTGAAAATTACTCCGTCCCCGGCCCCGATCCCCGACGGGGGACCTATCATCGTCCCCGTCCCCGTCCCCTAACGGGGATCGGTTTTCCCCGACCCCGGAAATTCCCCGAGCCGAAAAAAAAAGGGAAAAAAAAGAAAAACAGAACAGCAGCAACAATGTGTTAGATCTGAGATGAACAAAAAATGAACAACAATAATAATCTAACAATGATCAACAACAACAACATCAACAATAACAACCACATCAACAATCAACAACAATACAAGTTAATCTAAGGAGAATAGGTGACCAAAAAATCAACAATAAAGATCTGCACAAAAAAAATTAAAATAAAGATCTGCAAAAAAAAAAAATACTTCATCAAAGATTCAAAGGAGAAGAGATGACCAAAATACATGACTAAAATACATTCTGCATATATATATATCATACACACAGCAGCAACGAGTCGGCGATGATGATCATCTCGAGTCGGCGATGATGATACTTCTCAGTTTAGATCGTTGCAGATCACTTCTCAGTTTAGATCGTTGCAGATCTCGAGTCGGCGATGATGATAGTTGCAGATCGACGGTCATGGAAGGAGGAGGGAGAGGACAGCGGAGGGAATGAGTCGGCGGTGATGATCGTTGCAGATCGGTGGTGATGAAAGGAGGAAGAAGACAGCGGAGGGAGGGAGTCGGCGGTGGAGGGAGGGAGGGAGGGAGGGAGTCGGCGGTGGAGAGAGGGAGGGAGGGTTTGAGAGAGACCGTGAGAGAGAAGATTGAGAGGCTTGTGTGACAGTGTGTGTGTGAGAGTGTAAGAGGTTTGGTTTATATATATATAGGGGTAAAATTATAATTTTACTTCGGGGAACAAATCGGGGCGGGATCGGGGCGGGGCCGGGCCGGGTACGGGGGTTGGACAGTTATCCCCGTCCCCGGCCCGAAATTGATCGGGGAGTGATTTTTTAATACCATCCCCGTCCCCGCGGGGACATTTTTCGGGGAAAAACCACTTATTTCGGGGTCGGGGGATCGGGTCCCCGTCGGGCCGGGTTTGAATTGCCATCCCTAAGCCTGATGAAGGCCAGAAACAGAAGCTAGAATGGCCTAAACAAACATGCAATTTTACGGTAAATTTGATGGATTTCAAAGGAAGTACCAAAAATATACCCCAAATGGCTTAAGGCCCTCAACATAACATGAAAAGGAGACAAAAAAAAAGGCTATTTCTAAGCCTGATTAAGGCTGAAATCCGGAGCCAAGTAAGCCTAACAAAGCATGCAAGAATTAGGGCCTAAAGTGAATTTCCAAGAGAGGTGGTATATAGAATGGAAAAATGAAGTTGAGCCCTTCTACAATGTTGTAGAGGGGCTCAAAATGAGCACAAAACCAGTAGGGGTCGGACCCCTAAAAACAAAAGGAAATAGGCCTAAACTAGCATGCAAGATAATGGCATAAAAGCTAGGTATTGAAACAAGTATATCATAGGAGCATCAAATGAAGTTGAGCCCTTCTACAAAGTTGTAGAGGGGCTCAATATGAGCACAAAACCAGTATGGGTCGGAGCCCCAATTCTCAACCAAATAGAGTATAGAAATGAATCAAGAAAAAGCCCTAAAAGTTGGTTTTGAAGACTTACCCTTGAAGACTTGTCTTTCTTTGATTCTTGGCTTTGATTCATAGCTTCTCAACCTCTGAAATTCACTTCCCAGCTGCTGGAATGGTAGTAGGGATGGTGAGGCTAGGTGTTGATGAAGAGAAGACCTAGGGACTTAGAAGCTTTTTGAGGTTTTGAGCTATGAAAATGGAGGAATTTGAAGATGATCTCTTGAGACAATTTTTTCCAACCTTGAAGAAGGAGAGGGAGGGCCCTTCAAATAGACAAGAAATGGGGTGTAAAAGGGGAGGGAAAGCACCCAATCTTTCCCTCCCGAAATATCCCCCGGATGCCCCGGGATATGTTGGAAGATATCCGGACAGCTGGGACAGGCTGGAAAGCAGGAAACTGGCCGGCCAGGTAAATTTTTGCAAGGTGGCCGGCCAGCCACCCCCCATGGCCGGCCAGCCACCCTACATGGCCGGCCAGCCAGGTGAAAAAAATGAAGTTTTGAATTAGTGGCCGACCACCAACTTTTAGGGTCCTCCAAGGTGTGTAGAATAAGGATCCAAGGTTGGAAATTGGCAACACTGAAGCAGGAGCCACAACATAGAGCTGGAAGGAGAGGCTCAAAAATGAAACTCAAATTTTCTGGCCGACCACCAACTTTTAGGGTCCTCCAAGATGTGTAGAACAAGGTTCTAGGGTTGGAAATTGGCAACACTGAAGCAGGAGCCACAACACAGAGCTTGAAGGAGAGGCTCAAAAATGAAACTCAAATTTTCTGGCCGACCACCAACTTTTAGGGTCCTCCCATGTCCCCTGATCACAGATATGTAGCTTTGGTTGGAAGAAAATACCCCTAGGGTGTTCAACATTGGCCCGGAAGTGAGAAAAACGGGCTCCGGAGGAGCGAAACTGGCTATCTGGGATAATTGCTGGCTTCTCACCCCCCAGTGATCTTCCTGATGTTGAAACAGAGGTACCTGCCAAGTTTGAACAAAAACTAATGAGAAATGAACGCTCGGAGCCAAAACCGAGCAATTCGGGATCCCGAAAATGAGCATCTGATGCCGGAAGTGGTGTTCAGCAGCGAAGTGGGTATCTGCAACCCCAGTGTCCCTCGGAATGACAAAACAGAGGTACCTGCCAAAAACCGGAGAAAATGGATGCGAAATGAATGCTCGGGACCAAAACCGCTCAATTTGGGGTCCCGAAAACCGGCTATGAGCACCGAAAGTGGCATACGGCCACGAAGTGGGCATCGGGGGCCCCAGGGTTCCTCGAAATGATAAAACAGAGGTTCCCGCCAAAAACCGGAGAAGGCGGATGCGAAATGAAAGCTCGGGGCCCAAATCACGCAGTTCGGGGTCCCGAAAATGGGTCGCCGGGCACCGGAAGTGGTGTTCAGCTGCGAAGTGGGCATCAGGGGCCCCAGTGTCCCTCGGAACACTAAAACAGAGGCACATGCCAAAAACCGGAGAACTTGGAGATGGTTGGGCGGTCCCGAGCCGAGGCACACGGCCTGACGGCTCCGAAAACCGGGAACCGGGCTCCGAAATGGGCAAAATGGCCTACGGCCACGAAACGTAGCTCACGGCCACCGGGAGATAGTCTACGGGACCACTCCCTTCCCTCAGGAAAGAAAACAGAGAAAACCGAGCCTGGTTCGCAAACCGAGACAAGGCACAGAAGAGGGTTCGGAAGTCCGGAGGCAGGGCGCACGGCCGCAACTCTGAGACTTCTGAACGAGCACAGTATGTAACATCACCAAGCGCTCAATCGGTGACGTCTGAGTCTTAAGGTCGGTCAAAAATGGGGTGTCTACAATGAGTGATTCAGTAGATTATCTAATCGACCTTCATATTAGGGACATAGTTCGACTTCATGCGGTCCCTGTGACTATTGTTTTCAATAAAAATCCGTGTTTTACGGCTCGGTTGTAGTAAAGCCTACAGAATGCCTTGGGCACTAGATTGACTTTTAGTACCGCCTATTATCCTTAGACTGACGGGTAGTAAGAGCGTACTATTCAAATCTTTGAGGATATACGTCAAGGTTGTATCCTTGACTTTAAAGGGTTGTGGAAGAGATTCTTGCCCTTAGTAGAGTTTACCTATAAGAATAGCTTCCACTCTAGCATTGGCATGGCACCATTTGAGGCCTTATATTGTCGACTGTGTAGATCTCCTGTGTGTTGGGCGGAGGTGGATGATGCACTAATGTTGGGTCTAGAGTTAGTCCGAGAAACAATGGAGAAGATTGCACTTATTCGTAAGGGATTGGTTACGGCTCAGGGTCGTCATAAGAGTTATGCCGACCGTAGGAGGAGACCGTTGTCCTTTGAAGTGGGAGATCACGTTTTCTTGAAGATATCACCTAGACAGAGTTTGATGAGGTTTGGAAACAGCGAAAAGCTGTCTCCTCGGTTTATTGGGCCGTTTAAGATCCTAGAGCAGGTTGGGGAGGTAGCTTATCGTTTGGCCTTGCCGTCATAGCTTTCTGGGGTGCATGATATGTTCCATATCTGTATGCTTTGGAAGTATGAGCCAGATCTATCACACGTGTTGGATTGGATGGAATTAGAGGTAGACGAGGATGCCTCATATGGAGAGAGATCGGTTAGAGTTTTAGATACTCGAGACCAAGTCTTACGAGGCAACACAATTCCTTTAGTTAAAGTATTGTGGCGACACGACAAGGTTGAGAAGGCCATTTGGAAGCGTGAGGCTGAAGTCCATGAGAAATACCTGGACCTATTTGTTAATGTTTGAGTATGTATTGAAAACCTTGTTATGTTAATGAAATATAAACATTGTATATATTTTGGAAATGTGAATTGTATATTCAGTATTGGAAATTCGTTTATTATGTTGATAGGAGAAGATGACCGGTGGATAGATCATGGTGTTGGCTATAATTTGTTATCATTGTTTTATTTGGTTTAAACCTCAGTTACAATGTTTGGTTTAAATTTCGGGGACAAAATTCCTTAAGGGGAGAGGTTATAGCATTTCTGGTTTGGACCTGACCCATTTGATCTTTTGGATCCGGGTTTCATTGTCATATATAGTTATCCATGTCTCATTTCCCCTTATACCTCTCTGAGTTTGGCTTTTGGGAAGTGTTGATTGCGTTTGGAACAGGTTGGTAGCTTATTTTTCAAATTTTTATTGCCCAGATTTTTGTCCCTTTGCTTAAGCGAAGCTTCTTACGCTCGAGCGGTCTTTGTGAACCTCCAGTACTTTTGTAGGTCTGCAAAAATACTGAGAGTTTGTATTATTCACTCAAGCGAAGCTTCTTGCGCTTGAGCGATGACCTCTGTCTGCAAAACTACTGGGAGTTTGTATTTTGCGCTCGAGCAAAGCTTATCACACTTGAGCGATAAAACTTACTGTGTTTCGTCGCTCGAGCGACACATCTTGCGCTCAAGGAAACTGTGTATATGTCAATTCGTAAACAGCCCATTTTAAGTCACTTTTTCATCTCTCTCTAAACATTTCAAAACCCTAATATCTCTCACTCTTTCTCTAAAACTCACATATTTCCCTCAAATACACCTAGATCTATTGATCTTTTCACCCATGTGCTATTGTTAAAAAGTTAGAGCTCGACGTAGGCTTCGTTCTAATCGGAGCCAATTTGGTTTTTGGCTTCTTTGGGTTTCCTCTCTCTCTCTCTCTCTCTCTCTCTCTCTCTCTCTCTCTCTCTCCTCTCTCTCTCTCTCTCTCTCTCTCGTGTTCTAGCTTGAGGTATGAATACTTTCCACACTTTCTATGAGTTTTAACTTAGTTATTTGGTATTTCTAAACAATATTAAGAGTTTTGGAAATTTTGGAATATCCTAGGGTTTAGATAAAAATCAAAAGGGGGTTTTACAAATAGATTCTTGGAAATGATTTTGACGTTGGGAATAATGTTGAGTTGGATTAAAATGGTTTATTTTGATACTTGGGGTTGATTTTAAAAAGAGTAAGAGTTTTTCCCTAAATGCCTCAATTATTGGTTTTGTATAAATAATGAAATTGATGTTGAAATTATGAAATTGGATTGGTATTCATGACGATGGGAGAGTTCGATATGTATTATCACTCACCTTTTGAAATTTAGAAAGTGTATCTTTATGGAATATAAATTATTTGTTTAGAAATATCTATTTGGGGCTGTCGGTGGAGAATAGCTATGACTGTTGTAGAAATCGCATGTGAATTAAGAGAATTGAAACTATTTTCTCATTCATAGTATTGAGAATTATTTCACGCTTATACATTGGAAATGTTACTGTTTTGAGAAAATGGGTGAATCTGGGAAAGGAATTATGGTTACATCAAATAAGTTGGTTTGTGTATCCTCGGGGAAAGTCCCGAAAACTGCACGTATACATGGGTACCGATCTCGCGGACGAAATTTATGTGAAATGGCAATAATAGTGTTTGTATGGCCTACGTTTACATGGGTCCCGGTTTACGGTTTCCTCCAGATAAATTTTTGAAAAAGTTGGATTGTTTTGAAATTCTCAGAGTGTGATTCACTACCCTATTTTCTATTGTAATGGAAATGATATATGAATTGAGACATTAACTTGACATTGCATAGTTTTGGAAAGAGGTATAAAAATGTTTTAGCACGAGCATTGCAGATGCATTCACCTTATAACTTTGTTAAGATTCATGTCCTGTGTTAGATTATTTCTACTGGGCTTTAGCTCACCCTACGTGGGAAAAACATTTTAGGCGCTGATGATATGCCTTCGCCAAGGCAATAGCTTGAGAGAACTTGGAGCAAGAGCTTCTTTTTTTGTATTTATTTTGTACAAGCCAAGGGCTTTAACTGTATTGGACTTAAGTCCATTTTTGTTGTAACCAAGCATTGTCTTGGAAAGCTGTATGCCTGTAGGGCATTTCTTATATGTTTAACTTCCATTCTTTTTTTTTGTTCACAATATATGCTATAGATTCAGGGCCATACATTATGAATGTATACCGCATATGTTTCCCTTTTGTAAACTCAATAGGATTTAATGGAAGTTAATTACTTTATCGTTGTTGTCATTTATTGATATGGTGGATGGATTATTGTATTTATTTTGTGGCATTACAACTTGGTATCAGAGCGTACCGGGTTTGAATACTTTGGGTACGTAGGAAGTGGTCTTTACCACAATGGGTTTGTCTCGCTTGATAGAGATATTTGTATGTATGGTATGCTTATGTGATTACATAGGTATGAGATTTAGTTCCTAAGCTATTGATTGAGTCTACAGGTTTCTAGAAGTCCTATTAGAACAGCACTTGATCACTGTTGTTTCTAATTGGAACTCTAACAATGCCGCGGAACGGCCATTATCTAGGAAGGAAATTTGTATATATTTATGTAACTACATGTTTATGTGGAGTGAATTACTGTTGTCCACCGCATTACGATGCGAGTGAGTTAGCTTCGTCACATTTGTAAATGGATGCCAAGATGTGATCGTGGTGGTGGTAGGCATGGTAGGCCGAGGCATGAGATACCCTTACCGCATGAGATTCCAGCACAAGAAGAAGGGGTTGGTCAAGCCAATTTGGCCAAACCAGTTGGTCAGCAGGCCATGGGTGCTTTGGCCCATGAAATGGCTGGAGCTTTGTGGGAATCCATGGATATTCTCAGATTTGAGATTCAAGTCCAAGCCCATGTTGTTAAAGTAGGGCTATCCTTCTTGAAGAAGGATTTCTTCCAGTCTAATCCAGATGAGTTTTTAGGTGATCCAAAGGAGCCACTGAAGGTGAACGAGTGGCTAAAACAAATGGTGAAGACATTCAAGATGCTTGGCATCAAGGATGACGGGCTAAAAGTGACCTTGACATCTTTCCAACTAAAAGGGAATGTGGGTCAATGGTGGAAGTATGCACGATGGCGCATTTGGGTGACATGGGAAGCCTTTGTCAATGCCTTCCAAGACAAGTTCTTCCCTCCCATTGCTAGGGAGAAGTTAAAAGACCAGTTTCTAAAGGTTAAGCAGCTTAGTTTGCCAGTAGCCGAGCTTGAGGCAACTTTCACTAGCCTCTCTAGATTTGCACCAAAACTTGTGACGATAGAGGAACGCCGTTGTATCGAGTTGAAGAAGAGACTAAAGACCTAGCTTCTTTTCAAGGTAGCCAGGTCAATGATTAGGGACTACGAACACCTTGTGGAGGTGACGGCTCATCTTTAGACTATAGTTCAGGCAAAGGTGGAACGATGGTCCATCTTTTTGTGTATTTATTGTATTTATTTTGTACAAGCCAAAGGCTTTGACTGTATTAGACTTAAGTCCACTTTTGTTGTAGCCAAACATCGTCTTGGAAAGTTGTTAGCCCTTAGGGCATTTCTTATCTGTTTAACTTCCATTCTTTACTTTTATTCGCCACATATGCTATAGATTCAGGGCCAAGCATTATGAATGTTTACCGCATATGTTTCCTTTTTTAAAACTCAATTGGATTTAATGGAAGATAATTACTTTATCGTTGTTGTCATTTATTGTTATGGTGGATGGATTATTGTATTTATTTTAAGGCATTACATTAAGCTGGCCTCATGAAAGACGTGTTGAATAAGATGCGTAATGTCACACCCCAAACCGGTCCCTAAAAGTTTGGGTATGACCACTTTAGAAACGGACACTTAACTCGATGTACATAAGATATGGGGCCTGAACGGAAACATTAATAATATAAAATAACATAAAACAACATCCATTGAGCTACCACTACCATGCCAGGATCGCAAAGATTGCGTTAGGAGGATAATATACAGGAAACATACACCCGAGCTTCAGTTACATACAAACACATACATAGACCCAACCCCATAATTGGGCGTATAACAAAAACATTGGTGAAGAAGGGGTTATATACATTTCAACCATAGGCAAACAACCAAAGTATAAGCCAAAAGCCTAACAAAACTTTACAAAATGCGAGGGCTTCATTTAAGTGCCTGGACACACTGAGGTTGACAAAAGAGAGGCGAGCCTCAAGGGTTAAGACTGGCCTCCAGGTTGATTACCTACAGAAGTAGACAAAATACAGAGTGAGCGAAGCTTAGTGAATAGTAGTACGTAAACAATCTAAGGATTAACTTGAATTACAATGTATATAAATGCAGACAACTTCTGGTTAATCTTCTCCTGTAATTGTTCCAAAACGGCCTTAGGTCCAGTCTTTAAACATAGTGGCTTTAAACCCAGTAATATACAGAACAGGCCTTAGGCCTAACAGAGTTTACAAAATGGCCTTAGGCCTAACAAAGTTTACAGAATGGCCATAGGCCTAACAAAGTTTACAGAATGGCCTCTGGCCCAGATATCAACAGAGCAGAGTAATTCCAGAGTGTTACAGATGTACACAAATTCCTTCAACGTTTACATAAGTTCACATCGATACCCAATCAACGTACATGTGAATGTAATTACTTGCGAAAAACAGAACGTTAATAACAATGATTATTAACGGTAAATAAATGTACATTTATAGTGCTATTACTCACTGTGTTGTGGCGGAGCGTTAGTCCCTCCCGGAGTGTGTCCTGCACACATACATAACTTGCAAATTAGTTCCTTTTTCTTTGTTGAATCATTTCCGAACTCACTTCGTTTCGAATGAATTTTACAAACATCAGAAGGTATGAAATACATATTTCAAAAAAGCACGTAAAATGGAGCAGACCATTTTTTCCCAGCATGGGCCGCACGTACGGCTGGGAAGCCCCGCACGTGCCTTTTTAGCAGTAGCCAAAACCCAAAAATTCACCATTTCCCGCACGTGCGGCCATGACCCCCGCACGTACGGCGATTTCCCTGTTTGTGCAGTCCGAAATTCATGTAATCTTTCAACTTGGCAAAATCAATTCAAAGCATGAAATGAGAGGAATTAATGCAACACAAGAGTTCAACATCATACTAACATGGGTGTCAAATGTATAAGACCGCAAGAAGCTTAAGTCACAAGCTCAATTAACTTAATCCCTTTTCAATTTTACAACATAACCCAATTCCCTTACACATACAAACAATACATAGGTATAACCATGCAATTCCAACTTGAGAATCCAAGGAATAATTTACCATGCCTCTTTATAACTCAATTTACCTTCCAAACAACTAAATACCAAGAATACCTCTCAAGAGGACAATATTCACACACTTGATCTCCATGATAATTCCATGAAAGTAAGAGAAGTTTAAGAGGTGGTTAAAGAGAAGGTGATTCATGCATACCTTGTCTCAAATCTTTACAAACTCTCTCAATTCCTACTCCTCTCCCTTGAAAAACTCCTTTCTCCTTAGTTCTTCCTCTCAACCTCGCTTCTCTCTCACAGAAGAAGATATTTTTAAGTTCAAGAATTCTAAGTCAATTAATTAAGGAACTAAGCTTATGTATAAAAGTGAATAAAGACGAAAATCAATCAGTTTAGTCATTCCAAATTGAAATTTTACAAAAAATCATATTATAACTTAAAAATCATGCCGATCTCGAATGTAAAATCAATTTCAGATTATTAGGCTTCTAAGGCCCTCAATTTATGTTCTGATCATCTCAATTGTAACAGATTTTTTTTCCCTATTAAACAGATATGCATCCATAACCATAGGATTCACTTAATTAAACTTAATTTCACATAAAATTTCACAGTAAGCATTTAAATGTCCAGATTAAGGGACTGCAAGTATTCCAGAAATATATACGAGGGTTGGGTTATTACACGTAACCTTCTATTCCACATTGATTATAGAGAAGAGCATTAATCGGTATTTAAATCACATATTTTGCTTAAGGGTGTGGGCCATTTGGGGCATCCAAAATTTCTAAAGGAAGGGAGTTATAGATGTTTCAATGATGGACTTGCGCCAAGACTATGGATCAAGTTGGTTATGCAAAAATTGCCACACGCATGTGCCACCCACTTGCCTAGACCGGGCCGGTTCGGGTCTAGATTCGTGGTCCATGATTCGTGGATCTTGGATCTTAGGACTTGAGGCTTGGGCTGGGCTGAGTTGTTGGCCAACCTATGTTAATTTTTTTAGACCAAGCTAGATTTGTGGACTGCAGGATTATACACATTACACATGTGTATAAAAATATGTAACTCCTTTATAATCTTCATGGATTAAATCCATTAGTCTTGCAACTTTATTTCTTTGCAGTTTTGCAGAAATTAAATCTTGCATTTGTTGTAGGAGAGCGCTCTCTCTCTCTCTCTCTCTCTCTCTCTCTCTCTCTCTCTCTCTCTCTCTCTCTCTCTCCATGTGTATAAAAAGAGGCCTATTTCTTTCAGTTTTCAACCTAGAAAATTCTTTTCTATATGTGTTTCAAAGTTTCTCCAGTTTTATTCTTCTACTGTGAGAGAATGTTGCTTAAGTTCTGTTCGCTGAAGCTGCACCGTAGGTGCTTGGCTGTAGCTATCCAACCGTCGTATCTTGGGAGACAGACGTCGAACAACCTTCAGCACCCCAATCGATGAGGCGGCGAATCTATTTTAATGAAACTGCCTGGGGCAGGTTTTGGTTTGTTTTTGTTTTTGTTTTTGTTTTTGCTATTCTATTTTATTTTGTATTTTTGTTCAATCTACTTGTAATTTCCAGCATATTTTTTTATTTTGAAATTTAAATTTCTAAATATGTTTTTATTTGTTTATTTAATCACAATTTATTTTTTTTCTAACACCAATTATATAGCAAGATAAAGAGTTTATTATGTTTCTACTTTTATATTTATTAATTATTTTTTAATAACTTGAGAAACTCATTCTCCAACAACATACTTTGGTTCTATTAGTCAAGAAAGTTGTTGTAACAAATTGGTGGAGAACTATCTTTTCTTCATGTTACAATTAACTCTGAAAGTTTGGCTTCCCTTCATTCATTGAACGATCGACTTTGCTCTCAAGTCACCACACCAGTCTGGAATGACTGTAGAAAAGTCTGGTGCCGAATCAGATCTTTATAAATTTATCCTGCATAATAAAATAATGTTAGAGAGAGAGAGAGAGAGAGAGAGAGAGAGAGAGAGAGAGAGAGAGAGGGGGGGGGGGGGGGTAGTGTAAGGAGGGATTTTGAATCTTTTTATTCCCTAGGAAAAAAAAAACACTGCTTTCTGCCACAACACAAATTGTTTTAAATTTTTTTTTTTAAACACCTATAAAATTCTAAAATTAAAAATAAAAGAACAATACTTGTATTTATGTTTCTTTTTTAATTCCACAATTTTATTTTATTTTTTAATTTACATGCATACTATGTTTAACATTTTCTCTAATGTTGCGTCTAGTTGAGGAATTTGGAAGAGATTTGAAAAATGAAAGAAAAAAGTGTGTGTGAAACTAAGTGAAATTTAGGTATATTTTATTCATATTTCACCTACCATTTTTATTTCCCTTTTCAAATCTCCTAACCAAACACAGTATAATAGTACATATATGCATATTTACAACCAAATATAAAAACAAGAAGTAGAAAAGAAAAATAAATTAATATTATGAAATTCAAAATATATTATATCTCCAGCACTACAATACAACTAAATATTGTTCTATAATTCAATAAATATCCAATAACATAAAACAAAAATTACAAGAAATCCTTCAGAGTAGCATTGCATCAACAGTGTCCGTCATTAGCATGGATGACAATTTCCCCCTTGTCCTACTCTACCCCTGCATCTCTTGCCCACCTCTACAAACGTTATCCCTTGCCCTTGATGAGAAAGTTTGAAGGGGATGAGTTTTCCTCTCCCTATTCTGTTCTAACCGACCGCCACTCTCAAGGTTCTAAATCGCAGTATCGGGTAACGTAACCGTATCGATCGCAGAATATCAGTATCAGTAGTATCGATCGGTACGTATTAAGAATCCGGTGTCACAGCGGTGAAATTTTAAAAATCATTTCAAAGGTTTTTCAACTTTTTCTTTTCCGTACCGGTCCGAACCGGTGAATATCGGCCCGTCACTGCTTGTGTAACGCTTACAGGCCGATACGTACCGGGACTCGGCCGATACTCCTGCGATTTTCAATTTCAGTGGTATATCGGTCTGTATCCATCACGGTACCCCATTTTTCCGATACATATCGGCTAATACGTAGCGTATCGGCTGATATTTAAAACTATCACTCTGATGATATTTGTCATATAATTTTTTTTTTATTAAAAATAAGACTAAAATCCCAATTAGCATTCATTTTAACTTTTTTATTTCTAATTTTACATTTTTAACTATCATCACTTACAAAACATAATTTTTATTAATTCATTTCTAAACTAAATATTAACTCGTGCTTACTTCATCTATACCTCAACCCTGATATGATATTGGACAGGGGAAGGGCATTACACAAAAATAAATAAATAAATAAATAATAAATTAATTAATTAATTAAATAAAATTCAGCCCCTGCCCTATGGCCATCCCTAACAATCAATGTCAAGTTATCATTACCATCAGCCGTCGCAAATAGAGGTCGTTATCGATGAGAAATTATGCCATTGGAAAAAAATTATTTCTCAAAAAAGTGCGAAAGGACCATTTTCTAGTAGTGATTCCATCCATCAGTTTGAGAAGGGTGTAAATCCAAAGTAGGGTTGTCAAGGAAACAAACTCATTTTTCAAGCACTGCACTCATAGGGGGACAAGGATCGGTTTTTGCAAGCACTGCACTTGTAAGGGACAAGGATCGGTGTTAAAAGACATTTGATTGATTGGTTAGGGTTACACAAAACTGTTGCTTTAAAGCAAAAAATAATAATAAATAAGTAAATAGAAGAAAGTTCCACTCATAGTAATTGGTAAGTAAATGGGTAGACAGTTGTATAATGGCTGTATATATCAATATACTTTTGTTCATGTGGCTAACTCTTGTATAGCCACTAATTAAGATATGTGGGAGCTCATGTCATTAGTAGGCCTCAACAGGAGAAGCACAAGATTTTAATTAAGCACAATCAATAAAGGTGATTATTGGGATTTTGTGGTAGGTTAATCTTTGTTTAATGCCTCACACCCAATTTGATCATCTATTTCCAAATTTTTCTTTTTCTTGTCTTAATGCACTCCTAATCAGATGACAAAGGAATTTGGGAATTGAGAATTGTTACCCCTTTTTGGAACCTAATGTTGGAAATTTAATATTTAATCATTCCTTTCATAGTTGATCCATCTTTTATTATTTATTTACGTAATATTGGTTGCTACTTTTTATTTAAAACGAAAAACATGTACTTTTATTAAGGAAAAATTAAGTTTCAGTGAAAACTTAGGAGAATATTTACATTCGGTTGTTAAGTATTCATCAAGACAATTGTGAACTTCAATTTTTATTACAGAGTCATGAATATGGAAGGTTAAAAAAAAGAAATAGACAAAATTACCCTCCAACTAGAACAACATTTCTGCTCTTTTTCCTTTCTCTTCAGTTCTCCCTCTCTCCTCCTCTTTACTCTGCTACCTTCTGTTGGTCAACTCGACTAGGGACTACATTGCCACCATTAGCCAACACCTGCAACCCTTTCTATGCCCTTTCTTATCACTACCACCACCACCACCACCACCACCATCAGTCCCTTCTCCACCCTTCATCAACATGGCTACCACCACCGCCGCTCTTCTCTCCTCTCTTCTCTCTTCACCTAACAACCCTTTCTCCAAACCCTAGCCACTACTGCCACACAAACTCCCTAGTCAGTCTATGTTGCTAACCCATATTCACTACCTTTGTTGTTATGAAGCATGTTCCGTGCAAGTGTCACTTATACTTGATGTAAGTCAATTTGTGTGCAATGCAAGTGCAATATGTACCAAGCCTATCATCTAGAATATAACTAAAACAGTTCATTGTGAATTGTTTTACTTGAAAACTAGTTCGCTCAATTATCATCTTGTTGTTGTGCTAAACCGATGCACTCTTATACTAAAGTATCACAAAAACTCACAATCATTCAAGATACAAATATTCTAAGACAATTTAATTGTTGTGAATACTTTGAAACATAGGATCTTGTGCCAAGTATGAGATTTAGCAACCACAGGAGTTTGTTGTCATTACATGCCCTAAACATGTAGATTGATGTGTTGATAAGATATGCATTTAATTGTGTTTAGTGATCTTTAACTAGTCTTGTCTTCTCAATCATCTGATAGTAGTTTTTTTTTATTTCTTTTTATCGGCAAAGTGAAAAAAATTTTAAAAACATAAATTACAAGTACAAGGAAAATAATTGCACCAACGGAGATTCAGAGAGTGCTAATTAGTAGGAAATTACATTTTTCTAACTAAAATTTTAATCATAAAAAAGCTATTTTTAGTTGGCAACAATATTCTGTGACAAAAAAATTTGGTCGCCACTTTGGTCACAAAAAGTAATCCGCAACTAAAAAAATTCATTAGTTGGGAAAAATAAGTATTTGGTGACTAAACTTTTGGTCGTTAAACATACAAATACTGTGACTGAACCATCCATTTGGTAGCTAAAAAAAGTTGTCGCCAGAAGTACTATTTTACCAACCATCTACTAACAATTTACTTGCCAAATGTGAGTAGCAATGTTTTGTGCCGGGCTCTCATGTTGCCAAATGACAAGCAAATTTACGAAACTATGTTTCTTGGGGGAGTTGAACATAGAAGCACATGAAAGTAGTGTGACAAATAACGACCATACCACATTCAACTTTTGCTTGTATTTGGTATATATATATATCTTTATTAGATTTTCTTTCAAACATTACATATAATTATTATATTTTACAAATAATAAATATTAATATTTTTAATTAATTTTAAATATATCTTAAAATTAAAAAAAAATAAATGTATCTTAATTCTTATGTAATTATTAAAT